>OZ021685.1:4292274-5492274 GCA_963978505.1 Listrodromus nycthemerus
ACGTAGATGATATACTTGCCGAGGAAAAAACCGAGGTCGAAGGATCTATGCTCGATGATTTCGCCACCACGCCCAAATCCAGACGACTTGTTCTTCGATTATATACATGAGGTACTCGATTATTTATTATCATCGGTATAAAGGACTGCAGTAAAATGTCTCGATGAATATTACGCTCAATGATTCCGTTACGCCTCGTGACTACCGCTTCGTACTGCTCGTCCCTAAACCGAACAAGTTTGTACGTTCGATTAGTGCAAGATAGCTGTAACGTTGCTCGGCCAGATCAAAGTCGTTGGACACTCCCACCAACATTTGTTCCGAATTCAAGCATTGAAAATGTAATTACCATCAAAGGGGATGCGTAGGAAAATTTGCAAAATTAAAGCTTCAATTATTTTCCATTGTTGGGGTTTATCAAAAGAAGACACATCGTTCGAAATTTATGCATGGGTTACCACGTACGCAGCCCAATAATCAAGCTCATGTTCAGTATGGCTTGGAGTGAAAATAATTTTTTATTGATTTATCACCGAAAGGAAATGAATTTTTTTCTGTTAATGTGAATCAGTTGAGTGTACATCAAAATTGTAGAAGAAGTTAAGTGTCCAAACATTGGGATGTGTCGATAAAACGCTTCCAAAGATCGGTACATTTAGATTCTTATTTTCTTCCGTAATTACCGAAATGTTTATTTTCATATCCTAAACTTAATACATCCATAAATTCGATTTGTGTATACCGATATACAGAAAACTTTATTTGAACGATAGACATTTTGTGATTTTTGCTTAATTGATTCAATTTCGATCGATCAACAATCCGTGATTCCGCGGAAAAATTACCGACGTAATCCAACTCTCACGTGCACTTTAATGCGCTACGCGACTGTCGAATCAATCGTTTGCAATCGGTTTTCGAGCACTCATCGATCTCGGGTCCTAAACGTGTCAGTGGGTTCTTCTTTTTGTTTGCCATCGACGGAGATTAATCGGGGTCAACTTAACTATTCAAGATGTTCATATCAAGTCTTGAGGATCGTCGGTAATCGTGAAAGATCTATCGAACACCGGTGGTCATTTGTTATCGGCGATAAATCTTGCGCTCTAACACGTATCTGCTTCGTGTCCTGCGGCGTTTAAAGCCGTTCGAATAAATCACTGTGGAACCGCGTATAGAAATGCTCAAAACTCCCGCATTTTTTTCCCACTTATCCAGACTGATCAACTACTCTTCGATTTATCGCAACAAATATAGATTCGCAGAATTTTTTCCAAGCGTGTCTTTTTTTACACGTCTCTTGTTTCGTCTTGTATTGCCAATTGGATTTTGCAAAAAATCCGCCAGCAAATAGGCAACATACGTTCGCAAGTGATTCTGGCAAAATTTAATAAGGTGGACGCACTGCAGTGCATCGTGTCCTGCGGCGTTTAAAGCCGTTCAAATAAATCACTGTGGAACCCTGTACAGATATGCTTGGAACTTGTATTTTATTCCCACTTATCGAGACTGATCGACTCCTCTTCGATTTATCGAAACGAATATAAATTCGCAGGTTTCTTTCAAACTTGTTCTTTTTTACCCGTCTCTTATTTCGTCGAATATTGCCGATAGGATTTTGCAAACAACCCGCACAGCAAATAGGCAGAATATGTTCGAAAGTGATTCTGGAAAAATTAAACATGCTGGTTGCATTTCAGTGTATCGGCATAAACAGCAAATCATTTCTCGTTGTTTTATTCAATTGATCAGACACACAACAGCTGTTCACATTTCCACCTTTAAAAAAAAAAAAACCCGCCACGTTTTTTGGAAAGGGTAAGAATCATCGAGTGTAAAGCTTTATGAACCATTCTCTCAAGAAAAAAAAATCAGTTTGTAGCAACGATTGTTGGATTTTTGTCACCAATGTGCTGGAATGTTGTTGGATAATTTTTGGACAAGTTTCTCATATCGCAGCTTCCATGCGGTGCAGGAGTATTGATGGCAAGGAAACACACCTTGACGACAGACAATTGCACCTGTTTGCACAATGATTGGCAATATGGGACGTAACTCGGGGTAATATTGATGTTCGAAATGGGAGTCACTTGGGAAAAAAAATGCGCGAATCGATATAATCGTTGAATACTAAACGATCGATCACTCGATGCTGGTGTTAAGCGTCAATCAAAATGAAAATTGCTGTATTAATTCGTGTTTGCGAACGTCCTATCGGTAATCACTCAATTTACATAAGTTACCCGTGTGCGTACTCGACGTGTTCGAGCCGTCAAACTCCATAAAGTCTGTCGTCGTATCGTCGAAGAGCGGCGATACGCTGCGCCCGGCGTAGAATCAGAAGGGCGTAACTTGACGCTCCTATTGGAATTTCGAATTGGCGATACGCCCTTAGGATTTTGCTGTCGCAACGTTATGGCGTCAACTTATATAACATGTCCAGCAACTCTATAACCAATACAATTATAATTGCGAATCAGTATTGATATTATTGTCGTTATGATACTTTTATACACTCGAATAATTCTATACGTAGGAGAATAAATTTAAAGATTATTTTTTTTATCCTTCTCGAGAATAATTCTTTCAAAATGTCGAGAATAGCGATAACGCCATAGGCAGAGGTTGTCGAGTCGGTGGGACAACTGGGCGTTCCGAGTCGCGATTCGCAACGTTCCACGCTCTCACCATCGCCCACTCGCCGGATGCACGAGCAATCCGGGGAACGGAGCTCGAGTATGATAAATAGGAAATGATTCCTCGATCGCAGCCGGATTAGACTCGGAAACAACCTTTTTTCGTTCTACCAAAAAAAAAAAAAAATTAATTTGATACCCAAGTAAGAGTTAAAGTTCACCGATCGGTACGTTAAATTGAACTTTCAAAGCCGATCAATACAGTGATCTTTACAAAACGTCTGTGTATGAAATTTAACTCGTTTACGCGTTAAAAAATTGCCAATTTTTTTTAACCTCTGCAGAAAAAAAATATAAATTTTAATCGGTATCTCTCGAGTTTCTCGCTCGTACGGTTAATTGCAGGTTGCAGCGGCCTCTTCGCCTGTACGTTCTAACGAGGACGTGAACCAGCGACCTTAAACGTTACGAACGCATCTCCGACGAGGATCGCGCGGCACGAGGCTGATCTTTCACTGGAAGATCGGTTAAAACAGATCGCGACGAGGATTCGAAAAATCCCCGCTAATGTTGTCGTAAAATAAAATCTTAGAATTTTTTTCTAAATCGTTCCCGCGGTTGTTGGATTATATAACGAGTGGAAAAGGCGTACAATCGATCGCGAATGCTTCTGACCTCATTAGAGAAGACTCGATTGATCGTCGAACGAATTACGCGTGCGCGTAACGCGTCCAATAATCGACGCACTATTCCACTCAAGAGGCTTCGTTGACCATCCGCTCAATTAAGATTAGCGATTTAAAAAATATTTTAATCTGTCCCTGGACGTTTGGAGGATTGATCGAAAGTTGCTCAATTGGGACCGGCGACGTCGCGATTAAAAAAAAAAAAAAAAAAAGTGTCCTCGTCAAAGTGACGTTTCAACGCCTAGTCGATTAATGATTAAAATCGAAATGAGATTGTTTAATTGGCAAGCTTCATCTCCTCGCTGTAATGACAAATATCCGCCTCGGTGGATATTTATCGGAGTTGCGTGGAATCGAAGCGTTACGAAACGATGTGTGGCTTACGAATGAGGGGGCTGTTATATTTTGAACGAGCCTTGGAACGACCTCCAATTATGCCTCCCATCCGAACGGTGCGCATAAACATCTCCACCGCATTCGAATCGACGATACGACATATCGATGCAACCTTTGCATACCGACGATCTTACGCACCGTAGTTGCTTATTTGCCGGAAATTTTTCCATATAATAATTCAACCAACGAGAATTCCATATCCTTGTCTTCGTGACTCCATTACTCGACGTGGCGGCGCATCGCTCATATGCATCGAATTAACGAATTTTTATTCCGGATGAGACAAACCTTTTTTTTTATTATATTATCTTGAGGATAATTTTATAATGGCATTACTAAAATTATTAATATGATTAAAACGATGAATAAAAATTGCTGAGTTGAGTAGAAACGAAATGCACGTGTGGTGAATGGAAAGACAACAGAAGAGAGGACAAAATTATAAGGCGCGAAAGTGAGAAGGCAGAAAATGGAGAGATGTAAAAGAAAGGGAAAGTTTTGTAACCCCATGAGGATGCAATAGAACACAATACAATGTTTATTTATTGAAAAATTATTAATAATTGAAAACCGGGTCCATCGATGAATCGAGCAAACGATTTCTTTTCGGATGAGATGAATCTTTTTTTCGTTACATTATCTCAAAGATTATTCAATCATTGTATTTCTCAAATTTTTAGTATAATAGAAATGAGTAATAAAAATTGGGTGGGAAAGAGATGCAGATGCGATGAATGGAAAAACAATAGGAGAGAGCAAAAAATTATAAGGAGCGAAAGTAAGAAGGCAGAAAATGGATAGATGTAAATGAAACGGAAACCTTGTTACCCTACGAGGATTCAACAAAGCACAATACAATACTAATTTAATAAAAATTATTAATATTAAAAATGATTTATATTAATAATAAAAGGATGAGCACATGTTCGCTCGTCGCAGCAAAGTTTCGAAGCTCGGGCTCGTTTGAGCGAGGCCACGCGCGATATCGTAGGCGACAAATTTACGTAATTCCGTTTCGCCTAGCTACGTAAAACGAAGGTATCTTGTACAAACATTGAGCAATAGGTGAACGACGACACGACACTTGTTGCTACAAGGCTGTTTCGTTGGGATCGTTTACGTAAAAGCACAAGTATCTTTATGCAAGCCTGTCAGATTCCTCGCTCACCACCGCTTGCATCCGTTCGGCTGTCATATATAATACGTGTCTTTAATAAAATTCAATCCGATCGCACGAGCTATCGATAGATCGTTGAATATCGAGGCAATTATATCCGATCGTGCATGGGGGTCGGTCCAAGATTGACTGTGTTAAATCCTCGATTCTCATTAATCACCCGAGTCTGTCGAGTCTCCGAAGTGTGCAATTACGAGGTGCGTTAAAGTGAGGTAAACGCGCGTGACCGAAGGCTTCGGTCGAAGACTTAATATCCAGACTTTGCTACAATTTTTCTCTCAACATACAAAGTTACATAAATCATAATTAATAATATATATTCTGTCGCTAAATATCGCCGATAGGTTTTTCGACCTGCGAATCAAAGTCTTTAAATAAAATACAATATATATCACCTGAATTTTTCTAACGAAATTACTGTCGGCAATAAATTTCCATGTTTAGAGCTTACAGTAGAATAAAAGTTGGGACGAAGCGTGATCGAGAGACCAGGAAGGAGAACGTGTCGGTCGTCGGGGGGAGCTGAAGGAGACAGGGAAGGAGGAGATGCCGTGGAAAGGGGAGAAGCATAGGAGTCTCAAGATTGAATCTCGAAGGCGTTGTGGCGACGAGTCTCGAGGCGTGACGATGAGGCTGGACGGTGGGGTTTGTTTACCCCACTCTCGTCACCCACGGAGCTCAAACGCTTTTTATTTTTCGATATTTTTTCCTTGTTTTGTTTTGCTTGTCCAAAGACAATTTCATTGCCCGGTGGGACTTGCGAGGTAACGGCGAGGTGCCGGGTTGGTGGGGCGTCCCAACGCCAGGCCACGGTTACGCGCATTCGCCGGACCGGCGGTGCTGCACCTTCGTTGCAATATTTTTATGCATAAACATTTAGTCCACCGCCGGGTTCGCGCTGAGCTCGAAGCCGCCTGAATCCTCCCGAACTGTGACCGCGTCCATCGCACACCCACCGGTTCTATTAGATAAAAGATACAAAAAAATAATAATAATAATCGGTATAAAGGGGAGGAATAATAATAAAAACTGCAACGTTGTCATAAAAAGTGAAAGGTGGGAAAACGTACCGAGAGCTCCGGCGTCGCCGCCCCCAAGTTCCCACGTGTTAGGACCTCGTGCTTGTATCATTGAGGCGGACAGCCGTACGATTACCCACGGAACGATTTTTGCCAAACGCGGAACCTCGAGGACTTTGACTAACGCCCAAAAGTACAGCCGACTTTTACTCGTGCCGAGTAAGCCTCAAAGTGGTGCGGTTTCTGCTCAAGGGAAAATGCCACGGACCGTCGCTGATGACCATAGCGGTTGAAGCAACGTTTGACAAAAATATCTGAAAGAAGCGAAATAATAATTTCCAGATATACATTTTTTAATATATTTTTTAAGTATGTTTTACGTATGACAATATTGAGAGAAATAGAGGAGAATTTATGATAGACATCGATGATATCAAACGCGGCTCTCTCGGTGAAGCTTTGATAGAACGACCGAGAGGATTAAACCGGATGGAAGACTCAAAGTTTGCCGGCGTTCGGATCCGTTAACTGGGACTCTATAATGATCCTGGCAACCGTCGTCCAGCGAGGAAAATTCACCGGCGTAGCTCCGAGCTGAGAGCCCTGTTTGTTGATCGTTTGGCTCGTTTCCTTCCGACAAGTGGCGAGTTTTGATCGGTCCGAGTGTGTACCTCGAGAGCCAGAAACGAACAGCTGTGCGCAGTGGAAGAATACGCCGGATAATCTTCTGCCGTTCCGTTGGCACGAGTCCACCGCGGGGCTCTTGCAGGGTTTCCGTTCCGGCCGCTTGCGAAGCCGAAGCGCTGCCCGAAGACCTCGTTTTTTTTTTTTTTTTAATTTTATATACCTTTTTTATTCTCCACCTATCCGTTCGCGCTTTCGGTCCGTCCGTCCGGCGTGTGAGACACTTTTTTGCCCAGGGTGGAAGCAAAGGTGTCCCGTGGGTGAAATTTAGTCTGCAGCGAAGATGGAGAGAAGCAACGAGAGCCCGAACGATGGTGGCAGCTCGCCGGACACCGTAACTGGACGCTCCTCGTCCGAGGAGGATAGGAAAATACCGATCGACGCGACATCTTGCAGCACTTCCGGCGATTACGTGACCGGAGTTGGCGAATCGAGTTCCAGTCTCGACACGCTCATCGGCACTGCCGTCGGTCCTCACGGCAATCCGTTTCGCATTTCGTCGTCGTCGAACACCATCGAGGACATCGGCAAGAAGAAAGGACGCTTCGACGCGCTCAAGTGCACTTTCAGGAAGATCAAGAGAACGAAGAGCCGAAGCGTCGGCTCGGAGGCTTCGGGCGACATCGAGCCGGAGGACGAGGAGGGATCGAAAGGTTTATTGCGCACACGAATTTGCGGGACGAGCGGAGACCGAGGGGGAATTTACTTTCGCCAGACGGGCAGCCCGGCGTTTTCATTTCGACCACTCGTTAAGGTCGTTGATTCGTGCTTGTCTTTTTTCATCAATATCTTTTTTTAATCGCAGAAAAGCTACGTGATTGTGATATTTTTTGTTTGAATTAATAGTCAAAGTTTCAGCATCTGGTGTTTAGTGTAACACGCATGGATGTGCCCCTGTCCGCTGATCCGCCACCACCGGTTGGATTTGCCAACGGGCAATCTCCATTACCGGCCGCGGTAATCACCGTTCATTATCCAAAGACCCGTAATTTTCGCCTCGCGCGCTGCCCTTCCAAGCGAAAGTAAATTCGGCACGTAGGTAAAAAAAAAACAAAAATCGAATTAAAATACAAACACTTTTGTAATCCACGCAACCAATTCAGCTTCCACGCGGAGGTCTTCTCAGAGTCGGGAGGACGAGGAGAGAATCGGCGCGGGCGTCGTTCAAGCTGCTTCGAGCGACTCGTCGTCGGGGAAGAAGAAGAAAAAAAGAAATTCGCTGGTGAGGAAATTGAGTCTGAACAAGTTCAGGCTGGGCTCGAGCGAGCAGCAGCATCGTCGTCAGGAGACGACGAGGCACACGCCCGAGGGTGGCGACAGCAGTCGATCGCAGAGCCAATCCTCACAAGAGTCGCCGAGCCACACGGACAGCCCGTCGAGGATCGCGGCCAGGAAGGGGCTCGCCGTGGTCGTAACATCGACGGACGAGCACCAGCGCGATCGTCAGCCCGGCCGGGAGGGCGATCGCGGTGTCGACGATAGCTCGGATAAGAGGCGATCGACGACGGATAGGCGTGACGTCGCGAAACTCCCAGCCGGTACGTGGGGGCCGGAGACGGAGAAGGGAGCCGGCAACCAGCAATCGACGAGCCGCAGACTCCAAGAGGAGACCCGACGCGAACAGAAATCCGAGAGTAAGCAGCAATACGATAAACCCGTGAGTACCGTCACCGTCCTACAGCGCAGATCGCCGTCGCTCACAATCAGGACAAACCTGTCCAAAATACAACCCGAAGCCGACGACGACAAGAGCACGCACGGTGAGAAAGCCAACGTGGTCGCAGAGTGGATAATTTTTTTTTCTCGTGATTGTTTTTTTTTGGAGCGGGAAATTGAGAGTGTTTCTCGGATACTTGGTAGAAATTTAATCGCTTGATACGAGTAGGTAGATTTTTATTTTTATTTCATTTTTATTGCGTGGCATTGAAAGTGTTTGGCTAGGTTGCTTATAGGAATCATTTGAATCGAATATTGCGTTATTATATTTTTAGAATTTTTTTAGCGGTTAAAAAATAGGTTCGTGAGATCGAAATCGGGTTTTTATCTGCGGATTTTTATGCAGTCGCAGAAAACATTTCGTTGGTCAGTATATTCACCCGTAACGAAGATGAACCGGGGTGTTAATAATGAATGACTACGTGTGCCAAATTCATACGTGATGGAACGGATCGGTCACAGCGAGTCGCCGATGTAAATCATCCAGTTCGGTGAAAGTAGTCTACGGTGTAGGATTGAGCTTGGGAAATAATAAACGTTTGCCCCCGTTCTCGAACGGGCGACCTAGCTTCGCATGGGTCTGCTTCGTCGTACGTGACGGTGAATGCATCGACCGGCTCCCGAGTGTTCTTCAATCTTCCTCTCTATCTCGCCGTTCAATTACTATCGAGATTGACTCTACGGTCTTGTACTTCAATTATTCAAATTTTTTTTTTTTTCGTCTGTTTCTTCATTTCGTCATTGCTTACTCGATTAATCGTGAGTTTCGCGAAAGCTTTTGCCGTGTCAAAGGACAGCCTATTCGTCGACGAAGAGTTCAAACGCGCGCTAGCAACCCGACCGGACTTTCACTCTTGGCTTCTAATGTAAAACCTCTGCAGACCCGTGTTAGGCAAGCCACCGGTTACATACATTTCGCCGCAACTCGAAATACATGAATTACCGCGAATTAAAGCCCCCTTGAACATTTCTTCCTCGCTGCGGCCGAACATGTACGGTTGTCGACTGAATCACGTTTGTAATTTTCCACCAAGTTCGACGGGTCACCCAACTACTCACTATTTTCCTGAGCAACGACGGTGAAATACCGGTAATAGAGTTTTCCACCGCTGAAGCATTACCTATCGTGAAAGTAGAATTCGTATTGTCAACCTTCGGTCCAAAACATTTTTTTTAAGTGACCAAAGGTGTATTAACAATTTATAAAATTTCAGAGAGCATGAAAAAAAAAATCTCGGGTGATCGGAATGACTCTCAATTTCCCCGAAAAATGACGGTAAAACATTTGCAATAAAATTTTCCATTGATGAAGTATTACTGGTTTTGGGGAGTAGAATTTGGATATTCAACATTCTGTTCAATGACAAAGAACTTATTTATTGTCGGAAAAGTATCAATGCAAAATGTATAAAATTTCAACGGAAGGCTATGAAAAAAAAAATAATGTCTCAGGTGACCGGGATTATCAGGAGAAGCAGCAACCGACGCAGGAGACGCGTTTCCACTGTTCGGTGTCGACACTTCCGTACGCGATATCAAAATGGTCCGACCAGAGTGCGGAAGTTGTCCAGCCGCTTCCTGAATCTACGAAGAAGCCAAAATTGTCGGTAAAATCGGAATCCGAATCGGCTGTTACCTCGCCGACCAGACCGCCGGTCGAGCTACGGAGAAAATTGTCGTTGCTCGAGGAGAAACGAGCGATATTTCAGCGACGAAGATACGATACTTCGCAGGACTCTTCGAACGATATATCCAGCGCAACGGTCGTAGCCGCTTCGCCCGATCTGACGAGAAAAGATTCTGGCGATCCGGAGAGCTCCGGCACGAAAAAACGTGTAAGACAGATAAGCGTGAGGACTTTCGACACGTTCTCGACTTTCGAGGGCACCTTCGACGAGGACACGGGCGTGGGCTATCTGGCCGGCATCGAGGAAGACTACGGTGAAAATTATCTCGCTGATCGTAGACACGCCGAAGAAGACGACGTGGTCAACGAGGAACACGATTTCGCCAAGGATTACGGAGATAAGAGACGAACTATGCAGAACGTCGGAGATAATACGGAAAAGTCGCGCTCCATAAGTCAGGAAAGCGCGGTGAGAAACAATATTCCATAAACGATCGTAGCGAACAATCGATTACGGTTTTTAAAAAACATAATACTCCGGCTTTACGTAGTCTAATTTTTTGACGATTTTCAAAAATATAGACACATCTTATACTTTAAGTTACAATGAATAATTCGCTTTCCGAGGGTTTTCAAAAATTTAGACCGATGTGAAGTTATTGACGTCTTCGTCCAGCATTCGATCGGACGTTGATAGCTTACTCGTCTTCGGAAAATTTTGTTAACCTGGAAAAAAAGGAATACATTTTTTTAATCGTCATTAGACCTCAGGATTTTTCATAGAAAGTCATAATGGACTTGACGCATGGAAAATATAAATTCTTCTAATTTCAAAGAGAATTATGAACTGGCACGTGTCAGCTGAAAAACAAGAGCTCGATTATTTCTGTAATCAAAACTCATGCACGAAATATCTGCGCCGAGTTACGCAAAGCCCCGGCTCGAAAACCTTCTCGCAGCTTGATAAGCGTTTGAACTATCGGGAAACTGTCTTCGCAGATTATCCTACCGAGACCCTGAAATATTCTCAACGTTGTGGTGACCCGTTCACTGCGTCACCAAAAAAAAAAGCAGGAATCGTTGCCGCCCGTCGAAAGCTCCTATTAAAATTCTCAAAGTTGCGCACAGTACCTGCATTGCGCAACGCTTTTTCTAATTCGATAACACTCGCGGCCGCGTCGAACGCTCGTAGCCGCAACCTCCGTGACTTGATCGGGGTTACATAAGTACACCGGTTGTCTCCTTCATATATTTTTTTTTACTATTTACGCGACCGGCTCGTAGTACGCGTAGGTACGTCCTACGACCGCGAGGCAAGCGCGACCGCGTTTTCTCAGACCCAACGTTTGGTGAAGGAAAAAAAAAGACTATAATAATCGCAACAATAATAATAACGTCGTCGTGAGGAAAGGGTGAACCGTTGATTCGCTCGTCCCCCTCGAATGCGCCTTCCTCCCACGACTTTATTCCGCGTAATTCTATGATGGAGATCGATAGTTGTCGCACTTTGCGGTTCTCGCTTCGAGGTTTAGCTCGCGGACCGAGTTTCGGGTTACGCGGCTTTGCTACGCTTTCCTACCTGCGGACCAACCCCGCAGCGTATAGTGTTTTATACGGTGGAACACAGCGTAGGTCTTTCATTTTACACGGCACGACAGGGCGAACGAGTCGTCGGGAGTCCTGTTGGGTGCTGTGTGTAAAAAAAGGGGACATCCAACTGCGTCGAAAACTCGTCGGGAACGTCAGTCTGGTTTTTATCACTTGACGAGTCACGTTGAGGAAAGGCTTTGGTCAGGGAACTCTTGTTGAGAGGCCTTCTGGTTTTTTCCGCCCTCATCTTGGTCGCCCAGATTGGTTGCCGGCGACAAAAATTATTACAGACTTTTCAAAGAATAAACGAGTTTACTGTATTACAAGAAAAAATTGCACATTATAAATTGACCGTAGCATCTGCGGTACTTATTAAAGGCACTGCAGCTCTTCACACATTTTGGCTACCTGCCGACCCTTTTCACGCTTGTGATTTTTATTATACTTGTTCCCAACCCGGGTAAATTTCCATTCGGCACGATTGTTCTCAATTTCCACAGAAGATAATTTTCCACTCGTGGATTTGCAAGGCTATCGAGTCTCGTATTTCGCCGACTGAATGTTGTATATATAATGCGTTATACGTGGTATAAATAATATTGTATCTTCGGGCGGAGCGCATACAACGTCGAGCGGGGTCGATCGAAAAATAACGTCGTCACACTTTTATTATTGTCTCCGTTGCCGTCCATCTATCTTTCCCGTTTCGGAGCTACCGAGCCATCATTGCCGTTCCGCACGTCGAGGAAAGACGACCGCATTATTGTCTGCTCCCGTTTATTCGAACATCGGCTTGTTATCCAAAGTGCAACGACTTCCATCGGGAACGTCCATTAGAAGTGTTTAACAACTGTTTACGCAAATATAAGAAAGAAAAAAACTTTTTGAATAATTCAAGCGGTCATTTGATTTTTTTAAATTTTAAATTGGCGAGTTAGCTTTTGGTTTGAAAGTGAAAAATGGAGATGGACTTGAAATTTTGGCAAAGCGTCGCCTTGTACGATTTTGCGAAGTGGAAGGTACATCCGAAATCGTGGAAGTGGCTGCGACGGGTTCGTCATTCGAATATTGTAATTGTCACCAAAATTCTTATACTTTATTGTTTTATTTTTGTTTAATTGGCTGCAAATATTTGTGAAGTATATTTTTCTTCTCCGAGGGAAGTTCCTTCGTTTGCATTGAAAATTTCCCCGCGACGCAACGCGTTCGCTAACAGTTCATTGGATCCACTCGAACCCACGATAAGATAACTGCATATACTTGTGCATACAAATCGTCTCCAGTAGGAGACGAGTTTACACTACTTTATCAACAAAACATTTGTATTTTTACTCGTGCCTCGTGAATCATTGTTTTTCTTTACATCGTCGATTAAGATGCCGATTGAAAAATAATAATCTTGCGGTCAGAGATGAGGAGAATTGTATAATTGACTTTAAATTGTTGCTACGTGACGGCAGATAAAATTGCAATATTATTAATTACTGGCTAACGATAGACAAAAACTGTCGATTATTTGTCTTACTAATCATCACCATATTTAATTTGGCACTCGACATAAAAAGTACTTTGAAAATTTGTCTATATATGTGTGAAAAAATTGATTAATATTCTTTTATTATGTTTGTGTAATTTTGCAGTCGTCACAGAACAATGCGCCAAACACGGGGGTTGGCGAGAAGCGGGAACACCTGTACAAGATTCTTGTGATCGGTGAGCTCGGCGCAGGCAAAACGTCGATAATAAAGCGATACGTTCACCAGTTCTTCTCCCAGCACTACAGAGCAACGATAGGGGTGGATTTTGCGCTGAAAGTCCTCAACTGGGATCCACACACGATAATAAGACTACAACTATGGGATATCGCGGGTCAGTAAACTTTACGCTCACGTCGCAAAGAATTCGAAAAAAAAATTATATAAAATTATTATCGATAGCAATACCATCTTTCGACTCGTTAACAATTACTGTAACGTCGCAGTCCATTGTGACAAACGACAGCCACGAGATAAAGGCCCGAGTGGCAAAGATGTTGACTAAGGGGTCGGACAGTCCTGTTTTATTCGTTGAACTGCGATGATCCGAGATGCAACGAAAGTTTTTTTTTTATAATTAGAATCTAGAATTTTTCGTCATATCGAATATTGAATTTCCAAAAATTAGCGTTGCAATCTTAGAGGAAACGATTTGGAAGGATGGAAGAAAAACAATAAAACGATTCTTATATCAATCGAAAACAGGACGATTCCGTCTGGTCGTTGTGAAACTCGATAAAAACGATTAAACGATAGTGATGAGTTAAAATTTGTGTTTCGTGGTTTGTCAACAGGTCAAGAGCGATTCGGAAATATGACGAGGGTGTATTACAAGGAGGCGGTGGGTGCTTTCATAGTGTTCGACGTGACGAGGAGCGCGACCCTCGAGGCGGTGGTAAAATGGAAACAAGATCTTGACTCGAAGGTTCAATTGCCGGACGGCTCGCCGATACCATGCGTCTTACTGGCCAACAAATGCGATCAGCAAAAGGAAGGTCTCGTCAACACTCCAACGAAAATGGACGAGTATTGCAAGGAAAAGAATTTTTCCGGATGGTTCGAAACTTCCGCCAAGGAAAACATAAATATCGAGGAGGCTGCCCGATTTCTCGTCAACAAAGTGAGTGTTTCTATTACGATACTGATTTTTGAAACTTAAAAAAAAAAGTGTTTCTTTGCAGTCTTAAAATGTTATGAGAAAAAAAGAATTTTAGAAATTTAAACAATCTGGAATATTTTTCAATTGTTCGCAGATACTCCAGAATGATCAAATAATGAAGGGCAACGGCTCGCAGGAGCAAACGGACGGCGAGAGATTCGCGCTGAATCAGTCGCCGACGGGTTCAAAAAAGTCGTGTTCCTGCTGACAAATCGGCGGCAGGTCCTCACGGCCCGATTACTCACAACTCCAGAAGAAATCGAGCATCAAAACTCTCGTCGTCCCGTGGAAGTGCCGAATCGACGAACATCCACAAGAGCGAATGGAAAACAAACTATCACCAAAGACTTTTACACGTTTCGCGCTTGTTCGATAAACCGCGCACGCTGAACGTGCACGCGGGTCATCGGTGTCGCCGGTTTGGCGTTCAATCGCGTGTATATACATAACATAGTACATACATTATAAATAACGAATCGAAAAAATTATAATCAGTGACATAACAGCGTCGCTATAAAGTTAGCTGTGTTTGCAATATCTATGCGAACGGCACCGCGCGCTCGAGCGATACGCAAGACGAGTGTACCAATTACTGACCGGTTTAGTAATCGAGTCGTCATTACACCGCGCAGATGTTTTTAGAAAAAAAGTAAATAGAAAATCAAACTGATCTTGGCCTAATTTTTAATGGAGATTTCTTTCGTATATAAAAAGTTGTTGTGTGAACTTGAATTGTCGATAAAACGCCAAAGTACAAAGACGCCCGCCAAGCGAGCGATAGTAAAATTTTGGGCACAATTACAAAGTTGATATACTACACATGTACCAACGCAGAAAAAAGAAAATTTTATTGCTGTTAAAAAAACATAAATAGTGTTGGTTGAAATTTTAATAAAAAAAAGTACCACTAGTTGCCTTTCGGTCTCCACAGGGAACGAATAAATACCCGAGTCTGTATAGGTTCGATAAGTCTGAAGCGAAGGTCTATTACGTGCCGTAGAATATATTCACATTGTTCAGAATTTTTAATTCCTAAATCAGCACAAGGTCAGTAATTGAGATACTCGTCAGTCCGTCAATGCCCGAGGCGAATGTATACGACAGCTATGAGTACCTCCGTTCTTCGTCTAAATAATGGACTTGCGTGAATCTTATTGTGCCGTCGCTGGAAACAGCGACACGCCTATAGCTGTTGTGCGACGTAACAGAACGCCATTCACCGCGGAATTCACAACAAAGAATACCGTTTAATCCGAGTGACGCGTTCCCTGTGTGCCATTTTCACCAACCGTACCGGAGCCTCGGAGCCGAATCCGTCAGCATGACGAACGAACGACCAACGACGATTTTCCATCGTCCGGAATTTCCCGTCTTTTCGCGCATGTATCCTAATCCCGCACGACAACCATAGATTTTATTAATATTAATGATACAATAGTTTTTACAATAGCGAAGTAACTCTTCAACATTCCACAAGCATCACAAGTAACATTCCTGCCGTACCGTTCCTCTTCTCGAATCTTCCATAATTGTTAAGCTTCTCGAACTCCACTTCTTGTCAATCGAGACCATGTGAAAGTCGAAACTTTGTTGTTAATTACCGGATTTTATACACGAAAAAACAAAGTGACTTCAAATGAATGAACTATTGCTATATATAGAGAGAATTATATGTATGCGCATATGTATACATTAGGCACTGATGCGATATACGACACGATTTATAGTCTGTTGTAAATAACTGAACCAATTTTACAATGTATTTACCCAGAGATTTTTTTTTCTTCTTTTTCGGGCGATCATGTAGTCTCGCTAATGGTAGAACGCGACGAGACCCACGGCAATCTTATACCTGTTTTCACTTTTATATATGTACCACAAGATATCTTCGACACGCGGCAGCTAATCACGGGTCTTGCGAGCCCCGTAAGCGACGATACCAATTTGTCTAATCTTTTGGCGTTTTTTTGTTTCTACTTGTAATTTGACAACTCGCTTCGATACCTCTAGACTGTGTGCGCGAGTGAATTTTTTTGTTTCTGTGTGTATAGACAAAAATGACGTCATTAAATTATATTTGATTGTTAATAGTGGATTTTTTAATTAGTTTAAAACACCTTCATTTTTATATTAGCGTTGAACCGAAAATGCAGATTCGATGTCGTGAAATTTGTCATGCAATTTATCTCAACTCGGATTCTATTACGCAACTTGCTATAGTAAACGGGTTGTAAATTAAGTAAGATTTTTACGGCAGCATTCCGTAACCCTTTAATTATGTTGCAAACATGCATTCAAGCCTGCGTCTGTGCCGATCTCGAGATAATGGAAACAAATAACAAATCCGCAACAGTTAGACATTATTGCTCGCGAGAGTCGTGCAGATTGTCTAGTTATACGCGATAACGTTCTCTTCGCTTCCAGTGTGTTATTAATTTATTATTCAATCTTAAACGCCCTAAAATGGATTATTCTCGCGCTACGATAGACGTGAACGATTGTCTCTTGCACAGAGTTGAAAAATCTTATCCCTTCGAAAGTGAGCGCGAGGAAGCGAAGCTTCGGCTATCTTGGAAGGAGCTGACAGTTCGGGCGAGAAAAAAATCCAACACGCTGGTTGAAAAAATTAAGGGTCAATTTAGAAGAATTTCTGGCGAGGAGGTGTCGATTCGCCGAGATATTTTGAGTTCAGGTGGGCGAGCGGGCGATAAACAAGTCACGTAATTGCAAGGGTGAATTTCTTATGCGCAGTGTTCAAGATTTTTTATTTAATTTTTTCTCTATGTTTGCTTTATTATATAATGGATCAAGTCTCCGGTTGCACCGAGGCCGGCCAGATGGTTGCAATTATGGGACCGAGGTACTTGTTGATGTCCCAACGTTCCAACTGCGTCTCGTTGCATTTAAATCCCCGAATAATTTATTCAAGAAATTGTATTGCGTATATCGCAGTGGCGCTGGAAAAACTACTCTGCTAGACGTGTTGGCTAAGAGATTACGACCAACTACCGGTACGATTCGCGTTAATGGCACCGATGTATCGCGCGATGTGGTCGACAGAATCTCCAGCTATGTTCCTCAATTCGACCCTCTGCCCGCTACGCTGACTGTTGCTGAATACATAGCGTTTTCGGTAATCGTTATTTTTCAGAAAATCTAAGAAATATAATTAAATGAAAAATAAAAATAAAAATCAAAGAGTCATGTTGCATTAAATTTAATTGTTAATTTATTTTATGAACCAAGACCGATTGTTAATATTTGTCAAATATTTTTTCTTCAGTGCGCACTGAGACTGGACAGGTGCACGACGATCCGCGAGCGTGAAATTCTAACGCGGGACACTCTTGTAAATTTGGGTCTTCATGAGTGCAAAGATTCTTGGATCGGCTCATTATCGGGCGGTGAGAAAAAATTATTGTCACTCGCGGCCGAGATCGTGACCAGGCCGCGAATTTTATTTCTCGACGAGCCAACCACAGGTAAAGATTACCTTGCAACGAAGGCGTAGGTCGTAAATCTCCCGGCGTGCAGAGCACTGGTTGCGCATTGCGTTTTCTCTCTGCGTTCTCACATAATTTATTCCGGCCGGCAGGACTCGACACATCGGTCGCCCTTCGCGTTATAGAGTCGATAAAACTTCTCTCCATCAATGGTATTGTTTTATGCACGATTCATCAGCCCAGCATGATAATCTACAAACTTTTCACTCATGTGATATTTGTGAGCGACGGCAGAACAGCATTTTCCGGAAGTCTCGAAAACGCTCGGACGTTTTTCGAAAGGTAAAAAAAAAATTTTGTCACTCACCTATACAGGTGATATTATTTATTTTAATATTTTACCGGAATATAAGCGAAGGATACAAGTGCCCGCTTGGTTTCGACGAGGTTGAATATTACGTAAAAATCTTGTCGAATCGATGTCACGAGAATTGCAAATATCTTCGAACATCGCTTTTCCACGAAGATCAATTGACACTGATTTGTCGGGCTTATGCCAAGTCGCCTTTTTCAAATAATTTGGAATGGCACGAAGTGCCTCAAACGCTGACAATCGAAACTTCTGAGTGAGTTTCTATCCACCCTTTGAAACTTTATAATAACATTAATACATTAATAACTCATTGATAATTATTTTTATATATATTTTTTTCAAGACAAGGATCGCGTTGGATAGTTCAGTTTAAATGGTTATTATGGAGACTTTATCTGGAGAACCGAAGAACCTTCGTCGAAGGCTTAATAGCCTTTCAGTATTACGTGGTTAGTTTGAAAGTTGAACTATTTTAATCCGATCGTTAATTCTTACCCGCTTATCAATCGTTTCTACAATTAATCTTTAACTGGTCTTTCGCTCTCCGTCAGATATCCATAGTCGTGATAAGTGTGTTCTTCTGGGACATAGATATGCAGAAGCAGAGGGGTATAGGAGACGCAATGGGAGTTCTGTTTATGGCTAGTGCGGAGGCGATATACTCGATGGCTTACACGCCGATTTATGAAATCGAACGGGAAATACCACTCTACAAGCGCGAGGCCCCAATGTACGGCCCATCCGCTTATTGCGTCGCCACGGCGGTCACCTGGGTGAGACTGCACTTTTGTACATTGTTCGCGTGACCGACCGAAAATTTGACGATTACGAAATTGGGTTTTTCTCAGTTGAGATTGCCGATTTTTTTTTTCCCAAACTTTTTGACTCAAGGTGGAGTCAATGGGGATGAGAAAGTCGAATTATTTTTAATTATAAGATCACTGAAATATTTTGGTGTTTCTTCGCAGATTCCCAAGGCAGTGTTCAAGGCAATTGTACTCTCGGTAATGCTTCTTGCGATTCTTGGGAGACGAGGTACGATTTTTCCGACTTTGCTGCGATTGTTCGCGTGCACCATGGCCAGCGCGATGTGCGCTACCGCTTACGGTAGCATGATGGCTTTTCTGATTGAGGACACTGATGTCAGTACTGCAGTTATGGTACCTCTAGATCTTATCGCTATGATGATGGCTGGTATTTACTATAGTTTGAGGTATAAACTGCTAATGATTACATTTCTTTTTAATTTTCACATTATTCAGATGTTACAATTTTTTTCCTATTTTTCATTGATTTTATTTTTTTTTTGGTCAAATTATTCTATATTTTTCGTTATTAGAGAAAAAAAATTGTATAATCGGGGTGGAAACGTGAATGAAATTTTGTGTCATAATCCCTCAGAACACTAAGGTGGTACACCGTGGGTTTTAAATACTTGTCGATATTTTATTACACGATGGAGGCCATTTCAATCGTTCATTGGTCGCAGATCGGCGAAATCGGTAATAACAGTCTCATGAACTTAACAAACGTCTTGTTCGGTCTACACCATAGGTATACCGCAAATCTTTTCAGAGTGCGATACCGAAGTGAACCTGCCGTGCATCTCAACAGGTGCGCAAGTCTTGCATCGATACGGCTACGAGGAATCGGATTTCTGGTTGGACATCATGGGCATGAGCGTCTTAACGATCCTCATGAATTTTATCGGGTACTTGGGAGCGAGAAGACGAAGGTTCTCAAACAACGGACATTAATTAATAAATTTGCGTCTGCGTCAGGCTTGGAACATTTAACGTCCTATTACGTCAGGTTGTATATTATGCATAATAAAATATGTATATAATGTACAGCACGTAGGGTATTTTTTTTTTTACAAATTATCAAACTTATGAAACATTGCCATAATGTGGCGATCGTGTTCACCAATGATTCAATGACAGACGATCGCTCGATAGATACCGAAACATTACGTTTCATTTACCGACGGTTATCACAACTTCTTATCACTCACATGACTATCACCGGGCTAGTAAACCGGTTGCTTTCGACTTCTGTGGCGAATAGCGAGAAAACCAGCCAAGTGCGCCACTGTGGTTATTGCGACGAGCCCGACGAGATCAGTGTTGTAGTTGTCGGCTCCGTAGCCGTATTTTTCGAGCACACCAGCACCGGTCGAAATGCAAGGTTCCTCCGGATCGGCCGGGCAGTCTGCAAAGAAAAAATTACGAATGTATTACCTGGAATTAATATTTTGGAGCTGATAAATAAAAAAAATGGCATATTTTTGTTACCGAATTTGAAAAAAAAAATGTTTCTATGATATTTGCGTATACTCACTTATATGATCGTACTCTCGCCACTGGGTCAGTGACACAGCTTCGGTGCTGTAGTAGAAGTGGGAGATGTACTTCAGCCAGGAAATTCGAGCCGGCAGATCCCTACGTGATTAATCGAACGGATCACGTTTATTTATTTTTCTTCAATTAATAAAAACATATATATCGAGTTATTGAATTTCTTACCGAAGGTGGAGATACATTCCGCTAAATATAAGGTTGAGAAAATCTATGGGTACTGCGAGAAGGGACGCGGTGTCCACCGACTCAAAAGTCGCCGACATCAGACATCCTGACAACATTTTCCGATTTAATTATTTTTTTTATCCTGGAGATATTTGTATGGAACTAAAAATTATTAAACTTCGCTCGGAGAATTTCACTTGAAGAATAAAATTCTATAAGTAAACCATTTTTTTTGTATTGATACAGATTCGTCAATGATAAAATTTGATTGCATGTAGATATCTTCAGGGTCTTAATTTCCTGTGTGGAGGAAAAATATTATTTTTTCTTGATTAGTAAAAAGTATTTTATAACTATGAAGCACAAACCAACAGCTATAGCTGACACCGCACTGAGTATTACCGGGACGGCGAAAAGCAAGAGACTCATAATTCCACCTCTCAGCCCAACAATACTGAAGATAAGGGTCGTGTACAGAAAAGGCTGGATGATTGCACCTGGCATCTTAAAGGAGAAACATCGTTGGGATAATTATATATATTTATAACGAAATTATTTATATGTTCGAAATGTCTTTATAATGCCGAACCGTTGCTTTGTTTTCAATTAACATCGATTTGAAGATTCAACTTTCGGCATATTGCAGTATAATCACTCGGTAGTGTCTCGATAAAATGCTTGTTTCCTCACGGCGGATGCCGTTTTTTCGAATACTTGGCGTCGAGACACTACCACATATTTTGATTATTTGTCGACGATACATTACCATGACTACGACTTTGCTGAGGTAATATGGTGCGGGACTGTAAAGCCCGCTGGCGATGTCCCTTAGGAGGAATGGCAGCTCTTTGGGAAAGGTGTAAAAAACACCGTAATTAAATGTGAATACGGTCTCGACGACTATAAGGTACATCAGCCCTTGCACGTTCTGTATCCCTCGTTGATCAATGTTTTCCGTTATCGAAATGTAAGGAGTTCCCACAAGTAATCCAATGAACTGTTGACCAGAAAATACAGATCGTTAGCAGGAAACAAATAAAAATAAATGTATAATTGAAAAAGTCACTAACCATGTATAGCACGAATTTAAGAATAATTGTGAATTTGTTTCTCTTGTAATCGACGTAGCTCCTCCAGGCCAGCCACTGCATCTGGGTGTAGCAACGAATTTTCTTAAACTCGTCGATCGACGACGAGGAAGCGGTAGAGAAAACTGGATGAGGCGCCGCGTTGTTCGACGTACTGGCGCAAGAATCGTTTATGGCGTTCTTGAATCTCTGACCATACTTGGATCTTTGGAACTGGTCGCATATCCACCTCGTCTAAAGAAATTAAAAAAATATATACCTTAATTGCTAAGAGAAATTTTACATTTTTATTATAACTTCGTGTTCTTACTTTCTTCATGCATTCAGCTTCCCGGCCGGTGGTAACGGACAATTGAGAGACGTAAAACTCAGCGCTGTTAAAAGTCGGTGGACAGTGGAGGCCCAAACTAAATTGCGAACATGAAGAAATATTTGTATTTATGTATTGAAATAATTTAAAAAAAAAGGAATTAGACAGTAAGCCATACGATTGTGAAGAAAAAAATATACCTGTCGAAGAATGCTGTTGCCTCGGACGAAGGGCCCTGAAAAACCACTCTTCCGGCCGATAATAAGAGTATTTCGTGGAAGAGATCTAAGAGACCAGAAGCCGGTTGATGGAGAGAGCAAATAACGACTCTTCCTCTCGCCGCAACTTCTCGTAGAGTTCTAATGACGACCATAGCCGAATAGCTGTCGAGCCCGGTCGTCGGTTCATCGCAGAAAAGTATGCTCGGCTCGGTCAATAACTATGAGAAAATATAGAAACAGATGAAAAAAATTGAAATAAAAATATTTTTGTATTATCACCTGAACAGCGAGGGACACTCTTCTCCGCTCTCCCCCAGACAGTGCGGACAGTTTCGAATCCCTGCACTTTTCCAGACCAAGATCGGTCAACAGTACCAGAATTCTCTGAGTCCTAAAGGCAGATTTGAATCTTCGATCCATCGTCATACGTGCCTTGAAAAATAATTGTTACAGTAGTACGAACAGATGTATTATTAACGTCACTGTGTCACCGTCTGCGGTTCATAACTGGCCTTCGGGTTTCCTATTTTTACCATTACGTAAGATGTTTCATTACTATTGAATAATGTGCTCGAGACTCGAGATAAAAATCATAATAAGAAACTAAAAAATTCTTATCTGTTCAAGGGACAAAAATGTCTTCATCGTTTCCCTGCATTCGTGTACTTGCGCATCCCTGTATTAATATATTGGAATATGCGGTTTATTTCAATCACCATAAATTCCATGTGCTCTTGTACTGTCAGGGACTCCACTGCGAGATCCTGTTGTGGAACGAATCCGGATATTCTTGACATGGTCGTACGATCCACCGGTTGTCCGTTAACTAAAACGTCCCCATCAGCATCACCTATAGAAGAATTAATTTATCATCGTTACTTACAGTAATAAATTTCTTTTCACTAGTGGAACTTAAAATTTATTCTAGCCAGTATAAACTCTTGACATATAACATTTTTCTTCCCACCAAAGAGTTAATGTATTTCATATATTAAAGTCGATTAATTAATGACTCAATGTAGTTCGCATATCGGAGTATATCGGAAAGATAAGCATAAGATAACGAACCTTTCAATCGTTGACTGATGGTCGCGAGAAGAGTAGTTTTGCCGGATCCACTACAAACAATTCATTCATCTATTGTACTCTCGTCGAAATATCTACGCAGCGGATTCCAGTCTTTCATAGCCATAAATCTTTGAAATATTACCTTGGACCCAGAATCGCCATGAGAGTTCCGGACTGCACGACACCGCTTACTGAAATTAAACGAAATGTTTAATATCTGTGATTGTTCGTTGAGTTCAAGCCAGTAACTTCTATGGTGCGTTTAGCATTTCCAATGCGATTAAAGTCGTGTATTACCTTCGCGCAAAATTTGAACGTATTCATCCTCTCTCCCGCGGAGAAAACTCATCAGATATCCGCCGTTTTTCTTTCTCCTGAGGGAATGCGATATGTTTTTCCACGTAAGAGTGAAGCACCTTGACGACGGAACGTCGCAGGCGACGTTTTTTCGATTTGTATCCAACATTTTCTGCGATTTCATCTGTGAATTGTAATTCAAGGATTATTGGCAACGAACCGGATACACGATGTTGCAATAGTGCTTTGTACAGTATATGTTATTTATATATATGTTGTTACTTTATGGTATTGAAAGTAACGGGAATTTGATGAGAAACAATTACGGTTCGTGGCGTAAGTTTTGTTAACGGAAAGGGAGAAAAAATGCTCAAAGAGGCATGAGACCGTGATTGCATGCATCGCATCGAGGTCGGAGAAGCTTCGCGATTTGCCTCGGCGAGTCAATGGGAACGGGTAGTTTATATAATGTTACAAGTCCGGTGTAGCTAGGGAACTTGAAAGCATCTGTCGCAATACCATGAAATCTTTAATAAAATCGGAATATCACACATCTTAGTCAATAGCAATTATCGTGTCACCGGAGTCCCACTTGTGACATGGATAATTGAGATTCATTTACTTGAGAAATTTTATTCATTAGGAATTTATCTATGGGACGAAAATTACAAGTGGGAGTAGTAGAGCAGAATTTTATACCCGAACGATTGAAAGACCTGGTTTGTGGCCCATTTTTATATTAAACGCAAAATCCTTGAACATGTTTTTTTATATTGTTCCGATGAAAGTAGACGAATATTAATCATGTAATTTCCACCGTAATAATCCTACCTTCTGAGTGATGGGAGATTGATTTCTTCGATAGTCAGCACTGTCCCAAAATCACTGAATTACACGAGCCACAAAATCTTCAACCGTCGTCACGAAAGCTCTACAAAAGCTCAAATATGAGTGCACATTGCAAACTCAAAAAAAAAGCGCGTGCACAAAAAAAATGCACAGAACTTTGTTTCGCCGGCAGTGAAATTTAAAAAATTCTTTGGCGTCAAAAAATGCGATATAAAATAAAATAATCTTTCGATCATGAAAACAACCGAGAATTCCTAAAAATGACTCCAATTAACGATTTTGAAAAATGAAAATCGTTCGTACCGTAATGAGGAATATTACCGGCAGGGGGATGAAAAAATAAATAAATAACGTAACAATGTTGTCGGTGACGGAGAATTCACGTGGACCCTAAAACGAAGACCGCTGTCGGATCCGGTCGTTACGGTTACGTCGGGGTGACTGAAGCCGTGTATCGAGTTCTGCACTCCGGCACTCTCGTCGGTGGTCATCGGTGTGTGCAACTTTTGCTGCGGGGGAAGACTCTGGTACGCGGGACTTTATTCCGAGTGTGTTGCACAACCTTGTGTGCTTTTCTATGAATGTCGAAGTGGCGATCGACGAAAGCTTACCATTACGACCGTAGAAGTTGTAAAGCTTAATAAAATCGGATAAGCAAAACCCAAACGAAGGAAACAATAAAATGCCCGATTTCCTAACTTCGAATTGTCTAAGGACGAGCCAAATATTTTTGTTTTTCAATATTTTTTTCTGCACAATAAAAATTCATCACACCTGATTGCTTCGGTAAATGATCGATTATTAAATGGTCAGCCTCGCGTGCAGACGGCAAAAGCATGAAATGCACTCGCTGCCCAACAACAAGCACAGTTGCATAATTCATTTTGTATCAGATTTTCCGTACGAAAATATAAGAAAATCGAGAAAAAAATGTTTAGTGAAGTATTCACGAAACTATCATTTTCTACCGCATTGTTACTCCCTGATATATTGATTAATAGAGAGTCAAGAGATTTTTAATGGGCGTATCTACGATCTATCGATCATAGAAAATGGCGATCGGGAGCCCGTACTTCTATCATTGCTGAGATACATAACGTGTTATTTGCATACGCAGAGGCGGATCATCGGTATCGTTATGTCGTCTTGCACTTCAAACGCCTCAGCCAATTCCTCGAGAAACATAAGAAATGAAACATTCGGATCTTACGTTGTGCTGCCATCTTCCAAAGGCATCTTGCATTTTTTCGTCTTCTTCGTTGAAAGACATCGACCGGGTTACCAATGGGTAACTGAAAAATGACCATAAACATATCTGCATCGGCAAAAACATTTACTTTGGCAACGTGTAGCGCCTAAATTTTCGTTGATAAAGAACCAAAAAACAGACAAAAAAGTCCTTACACTTTTTTGTCTTAAACCGATAATTTAGGCGCTATAAATTGCCAAAGTGAATTTATGCAGATGCAGATCTTTTCACGATCATAATTAAAAAAGAAATTCAGTTATAAGGCAATATTCCATAAATAAATAAATAAATATATTGTTTGGTACATTAGAAATTCGCGGATAAGGAGCGAGTCTTTTTGAATTTGGTGATTTTTATGCCCAGTAACGGAATTACTTAACGAGCAAAAGTTTTACAACTAAATAATTTTTTTGTTGAATGATTATCCTATTCAGTAAATCTAAAATATTCCAATTAAAAAAAAAAATTATTCTACCATCCAAATAGCTGCTTTGAACGCGGAGAAACACTCCTTGGTGAATCTAACAATTTTTTTTCCTAGTGTCACGTAGGCCACGTGCCGCAACTTTTGTTCTCAACAATGAGGATACGTAAAGTCTTTCAACAAGGCTTGTGAAGAAGTCGTCGGACTCGCGTTGTAACGTCGGGAGATTTTTATTTCGTATGTGCAGGCAACGTTTTTCATGAAATCTTAACGGGAATTTTTTTCTCGTAATTTTATTCTCGGATAACAAAATATCCTACAATGGCAACTGCAGTCTCGACAGAGCAATTATGATATTAGAACCGGTCGCGATATATTTCTCGAAGGTATGTAAAATAGGACAAAGGACTTCAAGCCGGGCCGAGAGTTATAGATCGATCTCACTTTAATGTCTATCGCCCTTTAACCCGAAACAATCCGTGGATAAGCCTATTCAGGTTCGAAAAACTTTAATGGAATAACAGCCTGAATTTCTTTGTAACCTACAGGAGAAATTAAAGGAAACTATTATCTATTTAAAAAGGTAATGAAGAAAATCTAGTTAGCGAAAATAGCATGGAGAATTTTATGAATCAGGAATATATGTCGATCTTCAAGAGCTCCGTCGACAATGCAGTCTGGCCAGTCACGACTCTCAGCGAAAGCTCAAGTTGGAGAATCGAAAATTGAATACATATTTAGAACATGGTGATTTACAGAAGCAAGTTGCTGTAAACAAGCTTCAAACGGCGAAGATAAGGAAGAAATTTATTAAAACTTTGCTAACTGGTTATTACAAGTGTTGTTCGAAATTATTATAATTGTCTTCATAATGTTTCCTTCTCGACTTTGGAGTGCGCGGGCTTCGTCCGAATAGTTCGACGACTCATCGCCATTCGAGCGGTCGCTTGAAGCATATTTTCTCAGTACATTCTACTCGACTACCTCTCTCAAAGATCAAGTATTTCGCGCTATCCAAAAATTCGCCATAACGTTAAAGTATTTTTCTCGCAGAGTAACGTCGCAATATATTTCCTACAAAGATGCAACGCGCTGTCGCTATATTTTCTCGTAATATTGCATCGAGCAGGTAATATTTTTATAGATTCATCTATTGCAATGGATACTTCTCGAAAACATTGCTTTCCGTTGTTTTTAAAGGTGATTTTGAACCCGGCAAGCCGGCGAACGATATTTTGGCCAGTTAAAAGGCATTATCGTGTTCGACTCATTTTCTACATTTGTAGCGCCTTATTTGCACGACGATCGATAAACTATTAAATCATTATTCGCACAAATTATTCAACGAATACTTCGTCATTAATTAAATTTCGTACCTCGCCGTTCAATCGATACTCTGGTCCCGTTACTACCTGCTACTGCCATTATCGCTACTTGTGTCGTGGTTCCGAAAACACTTATGTAACACGTTTATTGTCAATTTTAGTCGATAGGCCCTGTACATCTTCGTTGAAAGATCTTGATTGCTTGTCGCCTGATTTTTTCTAAAATTAGACCTAGTGCTATCATTGCCAAAAGTAAAAGCACAAAGTCGTAAGTTTTTGAAGGCCAATATTTTGCAAATCTCAGAGCACAGGAGAGGCGCAACGATAAACGTAATCTTGTGATTCAAGTCTCGATTCTTTTTGGCATTCGATTTTATTATCTCAAATCTCAAAACTTTAATGTTCTATTAATAGCACGCATGGAATTTTAACCAGAAAATGATTGGAAATAAAAAAGTAGTGAAAATAGAAAAAAGAAATTAGAAAAAGAGAACCAATGAACGAATAGGAATATCTAATCAAAACAGAAAAAAATGTATACACTTTTTTTTAGTACAATTTGGAAAAGTCTCTATAATTAGGTTTATTTGCAGCCGAATGAGAATGAGCGGAGAGGCTGGCTCAGGCGCCGGCAGAGGCGGAGGTGGAGGTGGCACCATTCGCTCTGCCGGAGGTTCCTTTGGAAAGATGGAGGCAGCGCACGAGGATCAGTACTTTTACAATCAGGTGGGTATCAAAACAGCTCTGCCATCTAAGATTCTACAGAATTTAACTAAAAATATTGTTTCGTTGCAGCAAAAAGAACAACTGAAGGCTCTACGAGAGGAACTCCATGATGAAATTTCCTTCCACGAGGAGCAGATAAAACGTCATCAGGAGGCAATCAATCGTCACAAAGAGAGAATTAGCACAATGGCCAAGGAATAAAGGCGCTAAAATATAAATCCTCGAAGCATCATCGATTTCCCATAGATGTGTGCGCTGAAGTATTTTTTTTTTTTCAACGCATCTCCATTGTAACCGAAAGCACACTCGCCAGTAGACGATCGTACTTGTTTTTTTTATTACCAAAATGTTTATTACACCGTGTAGCAATAAAATGTGCTTTTATTAATTGAGATTGAATTGTCTCATTTTCGTCTTTCGCAGACAGGGGATCAATGGAATGTAAAAAAATGATTGGTTTCGACTTACTTGGTACCGACGTTCATCTGTCCCGCGTTGAACGTTGTTTATCTTGAAACGTTTTCTTATTAAAATGTATCATCTTCCAATCGCGTTTTAATTGAGGTTTTTTTTTTTTTTTTTAAGAACATGTTCCGACAAATTTTTCGAGGTTTACCGACACGGTGAGTTTTCTCGATGTTTTACACGCGATTCACAGTTATTTTTTTATTTCGTGGACAAGTTTCGCGACTTTAAAATGGAGGTTATCGAGAACATGGATGCTTGACGGTTTTAATATTAACAATATTCGTGTCCACCGTTATCTGTGACTCTTCGCGGGAGGTTAATTTACGTTCGATTACCAACGTCGATAGTTCCAGGTGCTTCAGCACAAAGAAGAGGGGAAGCGAACCGGCAACAGACAATTTTCTCGATAAAGACGTTGGTTTCGAGAGCGAATATTACTACAGACAGGTGTGTGCTATTGATGAATGCGTGCAAATAAAATTCACTGAAAAGTTAATGGAAAGACAAATGTCGCATTTTCAATATTCAAGGACCGCGAGCTATTGAAAATGCTGAGGGAGAAAACAGAAGAGGAGGTGAGAGCGATGCAAGAAAAAGTTCTCGCGATGCGCGAAAGGATCGAAGAATACAATCGCGATATCAATGAAAATTTGAGATTCCTGAGAGGACTGGAAAACGATAAATCCAACGATACCGGGAAATGATCGTAAATACCGGAACCCTTAGCCGCATTCTAGTTATCGCAGTTAAATCCACTTGACAAACTACACACGAATCCATGGATCAACAGCTACTTGTAAACAAACAATACCGAACAGCGTAATTGACGAAAGGAAGTTCTTTGTCTCGAACGTCTGGTTTCCGGAAAATTTTAAAGCACCGTTAGTACTCCCACCAATCGTTGCGCGCGCTGCTGCGCAACGACAAAGATGGCCGCCGTTTCGGCCGCTCCGCGAGTCCGTCGACCGACGCGCCCTCAGTTTCTCACATTTCATCGATCAGTGTGGTGTGTTCGCGTTGTTGCTCCGTGGGTTTTTTGGTGATTTGTTCCCGACGAGCGTTATTCGTTGGTTTTTTACGTTCGGTGTGATACCTGAAGGGCCTCGCAAGAGACCCGGGCCCAGAGCTTTAGAATGCAGCCAAGGATATACTTGATTCTAGCGAGCGCGGCGGCAATTATCGTCGGATGCAATGGTGCTGCTACTGGAAGCGAGGTGAGTCCGAGACAATAAGGCAATAATACATACAGCCTGTTCTGTCATGTGTCCTGGAAACTACCGCCGTCAAGCGCCGAATATATTCCATGCTGACGCCACTCTCCGCGAAAAACAATCTCTTCGATTCTTTAACGAACTGTCAAAACATTCGAATTTCAAAGTTAGGCGTTTCCAAACATGTTTTTTAAGCAAACGTTTTTTCACAAAGTCAACAAGTTCGCTTTTTCTACTGAAAAAAGTGGATTGTATTTTCTGACTCTATTGTACGAGCATATATATTTTTCGAGAGGATGTAGCGTAGTAGAAAAGAATCGTGCGCGTCCCGACGCGAGACGAGCGCGTAGTAATCTTAAAGAATAAGGGGCGTCGCGTTACACAGGCACACGGTGGCGACTGTGCGTGCGTTTTCTATGTTTGGTCGAGTCTTCGAAATGCATATAATCGTAAAATGTTCGTGAGGAATCTTTCGACTCTTAGTCAACGGTAGTGTTTGTCATTGGCCATGAGATAGTCGAAGGTTTCCTCGTGTACACACAGCCGTAACGGACAGACGGAAGAGCGCGGAGAAGAACCGAGTGGCGGTGCGGAGCTGACAAAATGGTCAGTGACGGCTCAGACAGGACTAGGTATGGGAAGGTAACGTGGAGGGTCCACGGATTCAAAAAGAATTTGCTATAGTGCGTGCAGTACGGTCTCGGCTCCCTTTTGACAAATGGCGCGTTCTCTCGAAAATAATGGAGAGAATTCCTTTCTTTTGCTACCTCATAGAGGAACTTTTGTTGTGGTGGGGAAAATCGAGATTTTAATGAAAAGAATTTCAGAGTGTTCCAAAAAATCGGGAAATCACGATCGATAAAATTTTTTCGGATATACGTGTCTGTGTTCTGTTTGAATGATTTTATTAAAAATTCACGAAAGTCGATCGATAGGTTCGAATTTTATATAATTTTGAATTTTTTAAAATTTCATGAAAATTTCGTACTTCAGTTGAGAAGCGATATTCTTCATGAAAAAATCATTCATCATGGATGAAATAAATATTAGATTCATAAAAATTACATTGAATACAGCTCCATACGATTGAAAAAAAAGTTTATTTGCAATGCTTACAGTGGAAATTAAAAACGCGTGAATTTGCATATTCTCAAACAAGCTCCGTGAATTTAGCACAATTTTACTCATAAAATTCGAACGTCGAAAGCTGTAATTTTTATTTCACATTCTCAAAATGGCCTTTCATTCGTACAGCTTCCTCTACGAAACCAAAAATAAAGTAAATGTTTTCTCACAGAAAGAGCTTTGCGAAAAAAGTGCCATTATTCGAAAGTGATACAAAAATGTCAAATATTCTGAAAAAGCAATATTGAAATTCCAATGTTGAGTTTTTTACATTTAATCTATATATCGAAGCACCGAATTTGCAGCCGACTCACTGCAGTTAATCCGAATTCACGGAATAGAAAAAAAAAGATAAGAGCTTAAAGACACCCCTGGGACGTAAACGGGGATCGTTAAATCTTAGCGTGACCACATGGTGCGTATTCGGAGGGGTACAAAAACCGAGATATATATCCACACCCTTATCTCTCCCCTCTCGGCCGATGCTCTCTCGTCATCGGCACGAAACTTACATCCCTCAGGAAAAAAAAAAAAAAAAAAAAAAAAAAAAACGCACAGAATTGATGACGACGCGCGATGACTCGACTCCACGGCCTTGGGAACAGTCGGAAATAAGCGACGTTTGCGTGCGGCAACGTGCGCTTCGAAGAGAAATGGAGTCTCGTGTGTGCAAGACGGACCGTAACAAAAATTACTCGTGGGTCGGCAACGACGTCGCTACTGTCCGGCCCATTCAAGGAACCCCCCTGCGATTTATCGCCTGCCAGAGCAGTTACGAGTCTACGCGCTTCTACTATAATATTATTACGAGGATGTAGTACTATAATCTCTTCGAGAGGATCTCGTACGTTTACCATCCCCGATATTGGCTACGTTCCGTTGACGGAAAATTTACTATTATCACCGGCGGACTTACAGCGCGACTCTCTCTAACGTCGCCGGGCCGTTGTATAAACACTGTATCGACGATCCAGCACACGAACGGCATACAAACCCCTGTTTATGCGCGTTGCGTCCCCTCCCCCCGAACTTCGGCTCTCTACTACGCTCGCAGTGTTGACTCTGCCACGGGCTTCCGAGTACTTCGAACTCTAACCGAAAACTACTGGATGTTTACTCGCTGCGAGAACGTTCGCAGTGTAACGCTCGATAGGGCTCCGTCGCGGAAATTCATTCGAGCGATCCGTGCGCCGTGCTTTCCACCGGCGTAGAATATTTTTATTGTCTTTTGCTGGGAGATTGATTCACGCTATCGTCGCTGGATCGCCGAGTCATACATATGTATTTCTGACGCTTACCGTACGGCATTAATTCGTGGAACGCCAATGGCGCGGCCAGCCATTGGCGACGAGGCAGCGTAATGTCCTTTTATAGTAGCGACGCTTCGCGCTCGTCCCCGTCGGATCTTTCTCGGCTCGCTTCCAGTCCTTTCTTCGCCCATCGACGTGCTCCCTCGTTCCCACAGGAAATCCCCTCTCCCTCCAGGATTTTCGAACTTCGCACTCGACACGTTCGAGGCAAAACTTTCTCAAGTAATAATGTAACGCTTTCGCGTGTACCAATCAGCAATTTCTCGGGTTTGGGAGTTTAATGGCGAGTAAGGCCGGGACACGATCGCTATCGAAGTTACTTGCTGGATGAGCGTTTACAGCGTCGTAAATTCCGTTGAAAATTTTCAGCTGTTCCAGATTCGCACTTTTATGCCCTTTACGGTAATCCTTGGATTCAACCGAACGGATTAACCGGCTTCTGACGCAACGACGGGTATTTAATTATTATCGGAGATTTGAGGTGATTTAATACTTTCTAAAATTTGCAGAAACACCCTGCGACGGAAATTTTAAAGCGGGAACAAAGTTTCAAAAAATTGCATCGTTTCGAGTTGCAAGATACGAAATGAATTTTCGTTTTTTTTTTTTTTTTAAATTATTTCGCACTTGGTGACTTTAATGCCGAATGGTTTATGGCTGCGCGGGACAAGATCCTTCCTACCGAAGTTCCTTGGGGATTCGTGTTTATGGCGTAATTCATTTCGTTGAAAATTCTCAGCTCGTCCCGATTTGCACTTTTATTCCCTTTTCGGTAATCCTTGCGGTCGAGCGAACAGATAAAACGTTTCCTTCTTTAGCGAACGAGGAAAATATAATTACTCAAACCAACAGGGAATTCAATTGTGGGTCGCTATAATTTGAAATGAAATGGTCGCTCGCCGTAAAATTTCGGGTGCCAAATGTATAAAAGCTGACTCGAGCTGATTTACAACATGGCAAATAATTATTTTTTTTTTATTAGTAATTCCGGAATTAACAGATTTATTTGTGTTTGGCACCAAAACACAAACCACAATTAACCCATTAGTTTACATTGATCGACTCGCTTTTGCCACCGAAGATGTCTCCATCGCTAATAGACTCGATTCTGTTGGTACTTCTCGAAACTCGAAGGTTGAAGCGACAGGGTATGAGAAGGCTCCGTACGGAATCCCGAGTCAAACCGTTTCTTGCTCGCGGAATTGTAAAGAGGGTGAAATTCTCTCGCTCCGTTCTAGCTTTTAGCTTCGTCGATTAGTCGTCGGATAAGGTTTATCTGTGAAATCCGATCGAATCGATGCGAAGGAAGCCCCGACAATGTGCCACGGGCAACGGCATCAACCGGTGCCACGGTGGAGGCTTCCCTGTTCGCCCTATAATATCTTTTCGACAACGTAAGGCCGCTGTACTACACCGAGCTTCTCCGAGAGAAGGGTCGTCTGTCTCCTCGCTGAGCCGACGCTGCAATGGAGAATAAACTCGTGTCAACGCACCTCGTAAACTCTCATCGGATCATCTTATTCTCGTCCGATCATTCACAAATTTCATTCTTTTCTGAAAATAACGAACGCCGAATGGCTTTAACAATTGCATTATTATTCGATAATATATTGCAGAACAATAGAATATTTTATTGTATTATATAATGATATATCGCACTCTAGAAACAACAGTGAAATATCTCTTATGGGATTACCGTACGAATTGTGACACTGTTCTTTCAGATATGCGATATTTAATAACGACTTCTATACATACAAATTTTGAATATTTTCGTCAACACACTTTGATATTTCGCAACGGAAGATTAGATTGTGTAGTCTTGTCCGATTATTTAAATTTCATCGTTTCTGGGTGTAAAATAACGAGTGCGAAAAGGCTTTTATAATGAAACGGATTTTATTTAAAAATATTTTTTTATTTTGCATCCCGGAAAAAAAAAAACAGTGAAATATCACAATGTTGTTCTTGGTACGCGACACATTACTTTATTCACACATACAAATTTTAAATACTTTGATGGACACGCTCTAATCTTTCGTCCGCTTCGGCCCCGAGCCGGTCAACTGGCCGTGTTGTCTTCGGTCGTGTCATTCTTGGTCTCGCTACTTATTCCGTCGTAAAGTTGGCCCGCTCGTAATTTGCGAACGTTCCGATAAAGCGTTAATGGGGTGAGAGGTCACAGAAGTTAGGTTGCCATGCCAGACTCGCCGGGGGTTCTACGTACGGCGAAGTTTATTAACGAGCCAGTCGTGTCCCGCGGTCTCGATGTAACTCGCGCCTGTATTCAATGGCTATTATGCCGTATAATAGGTGCGTTCCGAATATACACACGCCCGACCATTCAGGCCCGTTGAACTTCGTCCTTTTGTCGTACCTGCCTCGTGGACGAACAATCGTCCAACTATTTAATAAAAAAAATGTTTCGATATACGCGAGCGCAAAATTAGTCCCATTCACCTCGAAGTTTGCCATTGTGGGAGGAAATTAGTGACGGCTTATATTCTCGATACGAACGATTTAGGATGAACGTAAAGACTAAACTTTGCACTAAGAACTTCGTAAAAGTTACGCCGTTCGGTTGTCCAATTATCTTCGTTTCGGTGGGCGACGCTCGAGTAATTTTAATGTCAACATGAAAATTCCCACGTGTGCGCAGTCTCCATCCAAACGAAAATGCCAGGATGCGCGCACAGAGTACTAAGCGTTTCCACGTTACCAACAAAAATCGCTAGAGCAAGAATTATTTTGCTCTGTTCATTTTTTATTTAAATTTTATTTTATTTTACTCGAGTCTTATTTAAGTTTTTACTTAAAAAAAACAAAAAAGTAACTTCATCGCTACAGAAAAAAAATTCCCTCTTTCCCCAGCCGTGAAATGTTTTCTCTCGACATCTCCGAACCACCTCGACAAGAAGTTAGTAGCCGTGGGTTCGCGAAAAGTCCTCGGCCGCTCGACGACCCGCTGGGATACATTTGGAAATCGTTCTCGAAGAAGCCACTTTCCAAGTGGTTTTCCACCGCTCGCCTCGCATCCCACATTTTCAACTCGCGTCCTCAATTTTTTTTTTTGCTTACTTTCCCTACCGCGCACGCTTTTTCCCCCCACCTACTCCTCCCGACCCTCGCCTATTTTTCTCGCCTCCTCGCCCTTCCCGTACTTCCGTTTCCATTTCCCTATCCTCGCTCTCAGACGTTACTTTCTTGACGACACTCCAGCGAGGCGCGAGGTTCCCTCGTTCCTACACACGTCTCTCTTCGTGCCTCGCTCAGTCTCGTCTACCTCAACCACTTCGAAAACCCGCACCCGGCTCTCTCTCTCGCCCCCCGTGCAAAATTGGCTTGTTACTTTCCAGTTTTCCTCGGGAGCCTCTCGTCCGAGGAGTGGAGGGGAAGCAGAGAAAAAGTTTCATCCATCCCAGCTCAGGCGTTCGAGCGCGGTCCCGCGGGCGACAACTTTTTCGTTCTTTCACTAGCGAGCGTGCTCTCCGCTGTGTGTACGCCACATTTGTCCCGGTGTGTCGGTCCGTGTGCATGAAATAAACGCGCGCCATTCCACGATCTGTGCCGCTGAGCGGCGCACACTTCTCTCGCTCGGTGGCCTTCTCCGCTGTAGTGCGAGTCTCCACATTCCGCCACCAAACAGAAACCTATTCTCTCGACTATTCCTCCGTGTGTACATCTCGAGTGTTTTTTTTTTTTTTTTTTTTTCATTCCTTCTGAGGCAATGGAAATAGTGTATTCAACATTTTCATTTTCCTCCACTTCGGCCATTTTGTGCTCCCGCGCGGCGCCGAGAGAGGGCGCTGTTTGCAATGGACTGCCTAGCGTTTCGCCGAAAGTATTTCAACGGGCGAAACGCAATGCATGCATTCGAGCAGCGCGGAAACATTTTTGCAAACTGATAGCGTACAAAGCAGTGTACGGAGACCCACCAAGGTACATATTTACAGACTCTCGAGCCTGTCGAGATTATACGCCGAGTAAAATCGCGTTCTCTTAAACCGGAAGGGATTTTTTTTTATTCATGCAGGTGTTTGATTATTAGAGGAATTTTTTGCCCAGTTGGCGAAATGGACGTGTGCAGTAGAGAAGAGTTTCACTGGGTGTGCACGGGTAATTTTTGAATGTTTAGCGAACAGGAGGAAAATAAAAGATAATGAGGATTTTCATAATTTTTTTTACATTCTTGCTAGTTGGGATCGTGTAAAATAGGGCACGTGTATGGGAAGCAAGATGTATCACGGGAATTCGCAGTTTTGCAGATTGTACGCTACAGCGAGTAAAATCAGAATCTTGTAAACCAGACGGGACTTTTAATTTTTTTTTTTTTTTAGCAGAGTTTGAGCAAAAGGAAAGAGTGTGATATGACGAGATTTTTGTGCCTACACTAGTGTATATCTGAAATATTTTCCAAACGAAACGCTCTTTTAAACATAAGGATGATGAGTTTTTTTTTTTTTACAAAATTTTCAATGAAAACACATGTTCGAATAATTGAACCTGAATCACGGGTCGTCTTGCGATTGCCTGGAAGTATTAAATTTCGAGTTACCATCAATTTATCTTGGACGAGACATTTTGAAAAGATCGGTCGTTACACGGGAGAAAGAGAGAGCGTTTATATTGAGGCGCGCCGAGGCTCAATTTCCGAAGCCAGCTCTGCTCTTCACCCTCATTCTGCAGCGGCTATTAAGCGAATGTAAAGTCCTTTGAAAAAAGTCTCCGAGCGCGGAATTACGAAATGGCCGGCGCCGACGGATTATAGGCTATTCGTTCTCCGTCTTTCCCCGCGAAGATTTCTCGTTCCCTTTCGAGAGTTCTACGGCGCTTACCCTGCGTCTCCTTGAAAGGGCTTCTCTTACTTCTTACCCGATCGATATTGCTACGCGCACCCTCTGAAGCCAAGATGCGAATTTTATTTCTATTAAAAACGTATAATAATTTTTTTATTACTTTCAACTATATAATAATAATAATAATAATAATAAATTATAAAAACGTGTAATTGTAATTATTGTCATTATATGCGGTATCAAAATGGCTACTAAAATTTAAACGGCCTTACCGTCACGGTGCGCATCAAATAAATGTACGAGCTTTCGAAGTGGTTCACACAATAAGCAAATGGCCAACTCAACTGGCTCTCCACGCTGCGTATACTGTACATTTTGCGTTTTACATAGGAGAAACATTTATCCGCGTACATACGAAATTTGCATCGTGGAACATAATGCCCGGTGGCTTGATTCTGCTGTTCGGAGGATCGTTGACCCAGTATTCTCGTCCCGCTCGACCCATTCAGCTCGACGACTCTCGAATCCCGGAAACCCCGAAATGTCTGCAATACGTACCTCGCTCCACAGCGAATCGGTTCATTGGTGCGCGTCGACGATTGGAAAAAAAAATATATAACAACGAAATTTAGATAAATGACGATGAATAATTTTTTTCTAGTCGAAAATTCCAATTCCGATACATATGAGGGCGTGAATAAATAATGTGCAATTTCCCTCCACGGCCACTCGGATAGGTCGCTATATATAGGTGGTCTTCGAGTGTGTATTTTTTTTTCTTCTTCAATTAACTCAAACGCGATTCTCCATACCCGAGTACACGCTCGGAAGAATGCTTTGACACTGCCGCGAGCGTTACTCGGCCATTCGACGCGAGCCGGGACGCTCGCCAAGATGTCGGACGGTCTGCAGATTCCCCGCGTAGTCGGGCTTGAAGCGGCGAGTGTGCGTGCAGATTTCCATGCGGACGAAATCGTGCCGAGGGGCTTACCGACTGGCTAATTTCTCGACGTTAGAATGAATTTTTTATGACAAATAAAAACCCAATTCTCGTCATAACTCCACTGGCTCGTATCGCTCGTCTCGACTCCTCGCTGACTCTCCAATGACCCGAATCACCGAATTTTATATATTCTCGGCCGGTCGGTAGCACTTTTTATCGTCAATTTATTTATCGCCGTTCGGTCGGCCTGTCCCGATTCGATTTCCGACCTAAATGTTATTTCTATCCGGCAAAAATTCTATTTAGTGGGATCTTCATTAACATTGATCAGAGCTTCGTACTCAAGACTCGAATTGTTCTCACTCCCAGTCGTTTTCATTTAATTTCGATAAGTATAATAAAGTTAAAATTATAGTAGCAGTGAAGGCTCTTTAACAGCTTCAGTAACACACAATCCGGTCATTATTTTCACCCTCAAGCTAATGTGTTTCCAAGAGAAACGATAAAATATAATGAGTAATAGGAGAACATTTTACGGAGAATATTATATCGTCCTATCGACGCAGTCTCCGACGTGTCGGTGCGATAATCGTCAATTACTTCGATCCACCCGTTAGATATCGATCGGCCGAAACCTGTTCTCGTGATCGTTGGGAAGTCTCGGACGTAGGGTGGGGTTTGTACGAGGCGTGCGGGTTTGCCCTCTGCGCTTGGGCAAGACAAAGAAGACTCGGATGGGACTGCAAGAGAATCCGAGTAAATATTACGACATCGTCGAGCGAGCGTTCACGCCCGGTCCCCAACCACAGCAAACCGGCGTTTTAGCCCACGCATAAAAGAAACGTTAGTCTCTTCGTGAGACCGTCCTTCTGATCGCAATAATAAAAAAAAAAAAAAAACCTCGACGACCCATTAAATTTCGATATAGAGAGCGAACGCCGTTATAGTCGTAACGGAGACATTAAAATCTGTCGGCGAATTCCATCCGGACGAAGGAACTCCCTCATGGAACGGAAATTTAACCGAGTCGGGCGCTTTCGTGCAGTCGAGTTGAGTTTCATTATAAAGAGTCACAGAGCCTGATATTATTAGCGACAGGAGCGGGGGAGAAAAATACGAAAGTAAACGCAGCCTCGGAGAAACATGTTTGCCGCTTTCGACCACCTCGCTCGCCCACGCACAATAAAAGATTGAGAGAACCGTTGCGTAAACACGTCGGCCCTTGTGTGCCAGCCAGTCGCCGGACGAACCATACGCGGCGGCCTTTTATGCATACAAGCTTGGGTACGAGTTTACGTACGCGCGTCGATTTCCCGTCGGCGTTCGCTTCTTCACCTACTTCAAGCTGCGCAATCGTTCTTCGTACTCTTCGGCGCATGCACGGATCTTGAAGGATCTTGCGACTGGACTGAAGCGAATTGTTTATTCGTCGAAAACAATCAATAAAAACAATGGAAAATTGAGGTGGAAGTTTAGGGGAGTTCTTCTTGAAATGGACTTTGGAAATCATCCGCAAGAGGGCGGAAAATTTTCTATGAAGGGGCGAGGTGTGATTTTGGGGTAATGTGAAATTTTTTTAAGAAAAACCGTATCGAATGCAATATTGAGAGAAAAGAAAATTGTTTTTCTTGGTGGAAAGTGGTGGAGAAAATATTCGTTTTCCTCGGTGTCTTGCAGTCTCAAAATGGCATTCGATATAGTTTGGTTAACGAACGGGCCGCGAGGCAGGTGGGCAAGTGTTTGTATCACATTCAGGTGAAGGGAAATAGTTTGAAGGAGAGTAAAAAAAGTTTGTGCTTTTTATAATTTTTTTTCATACATTTTTTATTCGTTAATATTCTACTTTGAAAAACAAAAGTACAAATTGAAATTGTCGATGAGGAGGGAAATAATAGAACAGTTCCTTATATTCATACAAATGACAAACTTTTCACTTATGTAACAAAATTATTTGTACGTAATTTCGCATTCCGATTGTGCAATATTATTTTTTGCTGCATGTGAGAAGCAGCGGAATTGGTTTTTACCGTGGAGAAGGATCGATGGGAAAGCGTTTCGCTTCATCCTGAGGTCTTTTTGTGAGAACTTGGCGAATCGTCCGCGAGATGGCTCTCGTAAGATCCGGTGAGAAGGGTCGACGCGTGTCTCGACGAGCGAAATCGCAATGATCTCGCCTTGTGACTAGCGAAATCGCACGCGAGCCAATCTCGGTTTCGAGTGACCGAGCGAACGGGCACGCAAACGAGCGAGCCGGAAGTCTCATACCACGCGAAGAATTCGTCCGGGATAATGTGACCTCCGTGCCCTCCCGAGACGATCATTACGCGCATTTACATAGTATACGATTAACGATCGTGCACGAATTTTATGCATGCCTCATGAATCAATTTTCGTTCAACGAAACGCCAGAGTCGCCGCTACGCTGCTACGACTCTTAAAGCAACAAATATGTGCTCTACATTACACTATTGCAGTAAATACAAGGCAACAGATTTTTCGTCGGAAACGAGACATTATACAATAAAAAAAAATTGTAAGCAGGTTTTTATGCGTGTAACTCGTACATTAAAATTAATGTTTAATTGTGATGAAAAATCAAAGCATTCTATTACAGACTGTAGAATTTCTTTATTTTTTGATAATTTCTTATGCGTACTTATTTCTTATGCGTACTTAAGTTCCAATAATTTCAGTTTCTTTTCTTATAATGGACTAGTTTAGAGAAGTGAAGATTTTTCGCTTCATCGTTTAAGTTGGATTTATAACTTTTTTCAACAGTGTATGTAGTACTCGTTCATTATTTCCATCGGGCTAATTTGCAGTAGATCAATTGACTGAGTAATCTTTTTTTTTTTTTTCACTGGAAAAGCAAACGAGGGAAGCAAAGATACGTGATTCGCGGCTCGGACGTGCGGAACAGGCGAAGATAAATATTGATGCTTGACGGGCAAAAAAAAACGGTCTGTCGCACGAATACCAGCGAGGCACGAGCGATGCGCATCGAAGTCACGGAATATTGCGCGATTCCCGCGCGCTTCCACATATTTCGCAATTATCTCGCGTTTGCACATAAAACTTGAACGAATCACGTCGACACTCGCGATGTGACACGCGCGGACCTAACGCATCGAGCACGTCGCTTCGCCAATCTGGAATTTTATGGAGAATCAAATCAATATTTTTCCAACAATCCAATGTTTTTTTTTTCTTTACCACTGTTTATTAAAAATTTACGGATTTTTTTTTCTGTTCATGCGTTTTTCATTTTACACTGAAGAAAATCCTTCGCTTCTTACAATTTGATGTGATATTGAATCAACGACGAGACTGCCAAAGCGACATCTTGTCGTTTCGATCTCGCACGAAATTGTGAAAATTCGAAGTAGAGAAATATACAAAAAAATTTCTTTGGCAGCCCAAAAGTGAATTTTAATCGAGTCATTGATATTATTTTTATATACTCTGTTCGCTGTACTGTAAAAAGTGCTTTTAAGGAATTTCTTTACCAAAGCACGAAACAAACAATTATTTTTCTTTCCTGCGCACCTTGCGGAAAATTTCATTACCGGAAGTTTCAATCTCGTTTTTAAATCGAATAAAAAAAAATGGATAATTGAGCGAAATAAGTGGGTGACATTCGTTTATGGATAGGGACGCGTGGAATTCGGCGTGATGAAATCCGTGTTGAGTTTGGTACGAGTGTATCGCGAGTCTTACATCTCCGTTCCATCAACGCGATTCGGAAACACGTGCGGTGTTCACGCGTGAGCTTACGCGTTAAAGCTCAGCCGGGCCTCTCGACAGCTGGCGCGAAGAAATCACTCGGCCGGCGCACAGGCAGTCCGAGCACGCTGGGAATTTTCGCAAGTGGTCGAGCATCGTCGCGCCGCGCATGCGCGTGGCCATAGTCGCGTGGCGCATCGCGCGACTCTCCAGCGCCAGGAACTGAAAACTAAATAAAAAAAATAATAAACAAGAAATACAAACAAAATTCTCGAGTCAGAAAATATAAATAACAGTACGCGATAATTTACCACAGTTAAAAATGAGGGCAAGAATAAAAGCTAATTTTTAAACGACTCGTACCGAGCGACATAAATCACATCCGGTCTCTCATTATAAATTCGTCGCCATAATCTCTACTACCAATGACCATCCGACCCTGCAATTTCCCCCCAACGAGAGATCCAGCCAAACGAGTTTTCGACCCTGCGAGCCCTCCACCAATTCCCCCATCTCGTCATTAATAATCCGCGGTTTCACCAAAGAAAAAATTACAGCCTGAGCGCGATTGCCGCGCATTAAATTCGTTATCCGGCAGCGAGCGACCGCTCATCGATATTCATTCGCATTTCGGAGACACGGGGGGGTTAAATTAAATTTACGATTGTTTCTTCGGTGCAACAACGCGCACTCGACGTTATCGCACTTTAGCTAGCAAACTGCTCGCCCGATGCGGTCGACATGATTTAATTTACGCAATGACGAGTTAACGCCGTTTTCAATTTTATATGTTTGCACAGTAGAAATCCTATCGGCGCGAAAACATTTCCAATCCCTGCTGGCAACCGCAATTCGTGCTATAATCCATCTCGTTTCGGAAATTTATCCGTTTTAACCAAATCCACGAAAATACATCTTTTGTACAATAATATATATAGATGAATTTTTGAGAACACGTCGGATGCGTGGTTCGGCGAAAATGTAGTGAAAGCTGAGGGAAAATGGAGACATGGTACAAAATCGATTCATGCTAATCGACAAACGGAAGCCGGGGCAAAAATGGGACACGAAATGTGATAGCGATCTGAAGCAAAATAGGGCAATAATCGAGGTAAAAAAACTTTCCTCAATTCATATCGTACGGTATTCCATTTTACCCCGAATGGTTTTTCCAAATATCTCTTGAAAACCGATGCCAATAAAATTTTTGTCCCGGAAACACCGGAACTATGCTTTCGGTATTCTTGCAGCTGGTTTTATTGATCAGCGTTCCGTTTTGCCCCATTCTATCCTATATCTATACACACATGCATATTTGAGAATAATTCAGCTACGAGGTCCAGCGAATCGGACCGACGGGCAGGGAATCTCACGGACTCGTTTGCACAGGAACTATCTTCGTTTCATTGCCAGAGAGCTCTTTGGAGCATTTAAGCCCTCTGTGGAAACTCTCTAGGTCCGCGCAAAGGATATAAACGCATGAACACACAAGCCCTCGTGCACACACGCGCAGATGAGCTCGCGGATATAATTAATTCCTCAGGCATCCGGCGAGGAGCGCCATTGTACCTTGACTCGTAAGCCCTCAACCTGTGACCGTGTGATCCTTTGACGAGAAAGGATTCGTACGAAGGAGCACCACGTTAAGTGGGGAAAATGAGCTTCCTGATAGCTTGTACATGACTGCGAATACGAGAGTGTAACCGTACACGAGGGAAGAGCCTACGGGGCATATCTTAAAGGGGTTCGACTACCCTCTCGGCGATTGAACGGGGCAAAACGGATCCCTCGATGGTACTCAAACTCGCCCGCAGCGACGGAAGGAAAATTACGACGTTATTGCGCCACTTTAAATTCGCGCTGATTGATCTTTAGATGGTTTTTTAATTACCGAAGGTACTTCGAGCTTGGAAGTTTCATGAATGGCTTTTCACTAGAAGGAGCGTTGAAAGCTTCCAGACCGTAATTTTTAATGTAAATGAAATCGAGGAGTGAGGCGCAGTGATTTTTCGTCTTCATTGAAGTTCCACAGCAACCACGAACAATCTTGGTATTTCTGCTCGAGGAAAATCGCTCTTATTCGCCCAACCCCAACATCGCGATTTGCCTTCGCCAAGTTTTAATTGAGAGAATCCTTCTCGCCCTCTGGCTCGTCGATGATGTTCGTTACAGAGACAAAAGCGTCGTCTGTTTGAGATGAGAATATTTTCCGTCTATCCGAGCGAATGCCACAGTCGGCGGAACACTGGCCGGAGCTATTTACTTCGTGGCGGTCCGGACGTTAATGAGTCGAGTATCCAGCCAGTCGTCGAGCCGAACACCGCAACGGAGAACTACAAGGGTCCCGTTCACGCTCCGGACTCGACGACTGTGCCAGAAATGGCCTTCGCCGGTTTTCTCAGCCGCAGACGCCGAAGAAGAAACGACGACGGGCAAACTCGCCAGTGCCAGTGAAACTCCGTTAGCCCAGAGAGCGTCATTCGCGTTAACGCCGCGTTGAGAAAACCGCAGACTACCGGAAATCGATGAATGATCCCGGAACGGGATTCCTAAATCGCCTTTGAGCCAAAGGCGATCGCACGCTGACCCATCGATCGAGTCAGTCTCAACGCCAATAAGAGTTGAACCGTTCGTTGGTCATGTTGGAGGAAAGTAGGTGAGAACAAGTTTGGAAAAGAGCCTGGAACAACGAATTTGAAGGAAATCCAACGGTGCTTGCACGTGCATTCAAAAAAGCATGAACGCTGATTTTGTGTTTGATGAGGAATGGCACTTGAAGAGACACTTCGAGGAGCCTCGAGGTTCCTCGACGATAGATATCGATAAAGGCCGCACCGACTGCGTCAGTTATTGGCAAAACGTGCCTCTCCCTCAATATTGCAGTCTATAATTGAACGGCATTGCCGCGTCAACGGAAATAGAATAGAAATTGCTATGGAAATGGCTGGCTGGTGCCTCGTCGTCATTCCTGACGTTGCGGCTCGGGCTGCGGCGGCTGCTGCTTGATGGCCCAGGAAGCTCCCTTCGTTGCCTTCCACCCCGAGATTCGTCGGAATATCGGCTGTATTGGTGTATAATAGCTCGCGCATGTTCTATTACTACAATATTTCTCCCATCTCGCTAGCACCGAGGCCCCTCGCGATTTATTCATTTCCACTCTATTCACACATCCATCGTCCGAACTATATTCTAATAATATTTTTATATTTCTACGGCGCGGTTAATAAAAAAAACGCGTTTCCTATATGCGCTCTTCCGTACCGCATTTATCGTTTCGACGTCAAATTTCAATAGCGTGACTCAGGAATAATGTATTGTGCCCCGTTCAAAAATTTTTTATATACGTATGAAACTTCGTCCAGTTTTCGTCTCGTGCATCTACGGGATATAAAGGTTTAGGGGAAAAGTGTGTACGATCTTTTTGCGTATTAAAAACTGAACGAACTTTTTCTTTGGCAAAAGTTTCTACGTTGCGTAGTTTTCGAGTTACAGGCGTTCGAAGTTTTCGACGAATGAGCTCGACGCGACAGATGGCGCCACGCTCTCCCAAGCCATTCCATTGGCCGGCAGCTTTATCGGCCCATAACTCGAGCACCGTGCATCGTATGAAAAAACACTAAAGGAAAAGTTTTCTCAGTTTTTACCGTAGAATACAATAGCACGGTTTTTACCCGAAAATTTTTAGATGCACCGGCACGAATCTCACGCAACTCGCCGTGTACTTACCCTGTCAAGTTCTGGAGGAAACTTAGCTTCATCGCTTCGCCCCGTCGGATTAATCACGAAGCAATAAGCGCGCATCGTAAACAGCACGTTTCGCGCCATTCGCGCCGGCTCTTTAAGTCTGCTTTCGTCGTCGTTACTTCGTCGAGATCGCAAAACCCAGGCTCTCTCCGGTTCCGCGATATTCCAGGAAATTGAAACCGTGACGCGAGCAGAGGACGACGCGTTAAGGCGCATCCCTTAACCCCTGCTCTATCCGGTTACATTTTCTCTCCGAAGTTTTTTTTAACCCCTTCACAGTAACGCAGAGAGAAAGAGGGGGAGATAAAAGTTTATCGCCCAGTGTGCAATTGCCAGGATACTCGTCCAGGCGTCTTTCCTTGTTACACGCCCGACTGCGGCTCGATTCCTCTCCGTCTATCGTTCCTTTACCGGCCCAACTGTGGGAGGAAGGGGGGGGGGGTGTTACGAAGAAAAGGAGATAAAACTTTTGAAGAGCAAAGCGAGCCAGGGAATTTACTGGCAGGAGGCACTCGTGAAATTGCAGAAGGATAGGTTTCACGTTTTATTACATATTTACAGTCTTTTCTTATCCTCGTAAGTTACGGATAAAAGCTGGAACTCTGCCATTGATCAACTCTTCTCTCCTCGATATTACGGAATTCCACTGAGCGATTCAACTTCTCTTTGCCATTGCGCACGGGTTGTTTAATCATCGAGTCCCTTCGTTTCGATTCGAAATAACTTTCGAGACGACCAGACTGATAGGATTCATTCTTTTATTTCTTTCCTAGCGAGAATTTTTGCTCCAACTTCAATCCAATGTAACGAGTAATTGAGTTTCCGTCATTCGCACGATTTCCCGAGAAAAAAGGCGACGTCAGTTTCGTTTGAGAGGACGGAGAAATTTAAATGGAAGTGGGTTGCGATGGGTACTTCGGAAAATTGCTTTTCCCGAAGTTGAGAGTCACTGGTGTTCCGTGCGGCACTTTATGGCTCACTCCGATTTTCCGTCTCTCCGGCGACCCAGCAGCGACACCAGCGGCACCCCGGGAATGGTCGCAGTAGCAGCAGAAACACACATTCTCCCTCATCCTATTGTCATAAAATGGCGAGTCGCTGGCTGGCGTTGCTTGTCCGCCCGTTCCCGTCACTGCAGTCCACCCGAGACGATTTACCACCGTCACCGTACACCGAATTTCCGTAACAACCGGGTTGTTACACGAGTCTCGCAAATTCCCGTCCGCAACACCGTCCAAGGAAAATTTCGGAATTCCGGACTGCGGGACGAAACTACCGATAAAAACTCATCCACTTTCGAGCCATCGATTACACCGGAGCACTCTTCGATCTTCATCGAATTCCCACTAGACCACACGCGGCCCTTTCGGCTTCGCCGGGAATACGAAATAGACCGTAAAAAAAAAAAAAAAAAAAAAAAGAAGAAAAAAGTCATTTCGGTCCCTCGACGGGGGGGATGGATTTATTCCGAAAGTGGAACGATAAAACCTTGAATTTCGCTGACTTATGAAAAAAAAATGTTTGCTCCAGTTCCGGAGGTGAAACCACTTTAATTAAGCTGAGGAATTTCAACGGGAACGAATTCCGGATTTGTGATAGGTTCATGCATCGAATTTGCTTAGTTTTTTTTTTTTTTTTTTTTTTTTTAAAGCGGACCTTTTATACCCACCGAGCACTGCGGAAATAATTGAAGCTCAGTCATATGCAAAATTGGGTCGTGCACGCGCACTCGGAGATTTCTGGGTAACTGTGGGTGCACGTGAGGGAGAACTGGAGACAGGGAGAGTTTCTGCTGGTTCTGCGACTATTGGCTGTAGTACAGAAGTAGAGATATTCGTTTCCTTGGTGTTCGATACTCCGCGAGTCTGCCGGGTCGTTGGACGTATTGTAGGTAACCGCTCGACGGTGAGACCACATGGGAACCGGTTGAATGGTGAATAGAATGGAATTCATCGAGTGTGCTTAACCGAGAGAGTTATGCACCTGAACGTTTCTACTTATCACGGGGAGACGATTGTGAGCGTTTAATAGAAAGGAAAAACAAAAGAAACTTGGGAAAAAAAAAAGATTGAGATAGTGTCGAGGACGCTGCTGCGCCAGTTCGGTACTCGTGGCAAGAATAAAAAATAAAAAATTGTTTCAAGGAAAGTATTACCGAGCAAGCGAACAACGGCCATTCGGAATAAAAAATTCTTCGCGAGCTTGCAGGCTGCGAATTAAAGCTTTTGCGTTGCAGTTTTAATAAACGAAAGAGAACGTGATTATGAAGGCGCGCTGTAAAAAAAATGCGAAAAATCGTTAAACGTCTCTTCCGACGATTTACACTCTTGTTGCTACACTTATTATATATTTTTTGGAGCAGCTGTGAATTTATTAGCAGCACGAAACATGGAACAGTTTAAAAAAAAAAATACCAGACTTGGACGACGTATAGACAAATCGATTTGTTTTGACCATTAATAATATAAGCATCAAGGTAGAATGGCTCGAAAAATAAGAAAATGTAATTGAGATATACAAAAATAGTAAAACATGAAATAACAAAAAAACAATAAAATATAATATAATAAAAATATAATACATGCAGCCAACTAGCCATCGAACGAAATTCCCAGGGCTTTTTTTGCTCAAATGTATTTAAAAAAAAAAAAAACGGAATGGAAGATATTGAAAAAAAAGCTTTCAGTTCACCCGGAAATATTTTTCTTTTCCCTCAACCCAATCATTTTCTTTTCGCCGTTAAATCTCTCCGTTGCTCGAGTTTTCTGAGACCGCGCTGTACCCAATCTCCATATTGTCTCCAGCGCCGTGTTTCGCGGCTTAAAAACATCCTTTCTCGACACATCGAGGTTTTACTTTGCTTTTTTTGTTCCGTTCACCCCAACGCTGCACAGCGCTCCCTTTTTTCTCCCCTTGTTTCTGTTTCGTTCCCGCTTCCTCCGTCGTTCTGTGTAAAATCCTTTGCACACGGGTATCGCCCTGCGGCTCCTTTCCTATTACCGTGCCGTGGGAGCGACGGCATTGAGGCGCGACTGGTGCGTTCGGGAAGCATCGAGGACGGAAAGGGAGCGACAAATCGAGCAGGATAACCTCGGTACGAGAAGGACAGAAATGAATGAAAAAAAAAAATTGAAGTAAAAAAAATTCACCCTTAGTGCGAGCCTCGCTATTGCACCCTGTCGAGCAAGAGCAGGGAGCGGCGAGTGAAAGTAAGCGAGTGAGAAACGTTGAGAGAACGTAGGAACAGGAGGGAGTAAAAATACACAGTAGCGACGCGCGAAAGTGCCATTAGTATTGCCAGAGGCTTCAGTCTTCGTACCCTTCGGTAATGCCCGTTTCACTGGGTGTATTTTGTTCCATCTTTATCCGGATCGGAAACAGAGAGCGAAGAGACGAGTCTTCGCCTATCGCCTCGCATACCGCAGTACGGCAAAGCATTTGCCTTTCGCGTTCGCCGGCGACTTTACTTTGTTACATTTTTTTTTTTTAGTCTTTTTCTCCGAAGCGAAGAAGGAAACGATGCTTTTCCGGATTCTTTGTGGAAGACTCAACGGACGCATCGGGTCGTGGCTTTTCTTGATGCAACTTCTTTTTTTTTTTGTTGTTGTGACTAAGCTTTGAGACACAGTGGCAGTTTTATCATTCTTATCACGTTGTTGTTTACGTTAACTTTCAGATGAGTTTCAATTTCTGGGTAGTTCGTCGTCGAAATTGCGACTTTCCTTCTGATGATTTGGCGTTGGTGATGATAATTTTTTCTCGAGTCACGCCACGCAATTAGGAGCGAATGAAGAATTTTTTTTTTTTTTATGATGTTTCGTACTCCAAACGGGGAATTGCGAATTGGTTTTTCTCAGCGGCTTCCTGAGATTAAGTCCGCCTTAGCGATTGACCTGTCGCCTTAACCCCGGATAGTACAATCGTGCTCGTCAAATGGACATGTGAACAAAATTGTCGATTCGCGAAGTTGAGAAATCTCGGGGAAGGCCTAAATAAATGCGTTTCCAGAATTTACTCGAGTTCGAGTCTCACCCGGGGTTATCGAGTCGTCACGAAACCGGCCCTCGCAGTCTCGGACAAACAAACTCTTGTCTGATAGTGCTTAGATTCGCAACCACTTGTCTTTGACTCTCGTTCACATGGACGAGACTTTCTCGCTCCGGTTTATGGTAAATTCTATTTTCTCTGTCAATATCGAATTCTTATGTTTGAGAATATTTACATTTTTTTTGGCAAACTTCATTTTTTTTGCCAATACTTCATTTTTTCACTAAATTTCAATTATTCGTTCAATTTCACATATTCGGTAGTTTCAAACTTTTCAGTAAATTTTAATTCTTCGTGAAATAAAAAATTTTCAGTGAATTTTAATTGTTTGGGAATTTTTGTATTTTTATATTGAATCATAATTTCGCCGAATATATTTTGACAAAATTCTTGTGAAGCGATCCATGCGCAATACTGCGCCGGTGTAGGACAATCGGTGTTCCGATCTCGCGAGCGAGGCGATCCTCATTGTTAACTGCTGGCTATGGCTCGATCTCGATGGCGGTCGGCGTGTTTCTCTCGATATAGCTTCGGAGTCCGCTCGTCACTTACACGGTCCATAAGAAAACCGGTCCTCGTCGAGACCGCTCGGGGCTCTCGGTGCACGCTACGAGATCGAATGAACGAGCGAACGAGCTCAGCGAGATCGAGCCCGGCAGCCTCGGGGCACCCGTAGCTCCGTACAACGGTGCAACAAGCACGGGCTATGATTCAATGACTGAACGACGAACCATAAAACACAGATTATACCCGTAAGTCTACTGGGAATGTTTTAATACTTTTTAGAACTTTCAACCTTGTCTCTGTTACTGAATAAAACTTCGAATGTATCAAAACTGTAATCAATATCTCTCAAAAATTGTTTTTTTTTTTTTTTTTTTCGAAGACGATTAAATTATCCTCTCATCTGGTGAAAGAGAATTTAAAAAATTGAGTAAAAAAAAAATTAAGAGTCAAGATATTTAGACCGACTGAAAACCGTTTCGTCGATCCATATTTTTTCAAGAATCCTTCATGTCCCTTTGAAGAATAAATAATTACCTGTGAATCGAGAATTAAAAAATGGAATTTTGAAATTCAAAGCTCACTTCACCTTTCCAGGACTCAGTCGGTAACAGAAACTGTAATGAAAGTTACACAAATATAATTCACCGTTATTTTCGCGAAAATTGAATTATTATCTTAGCTGCCGGAACGAAACGATCCATACGTCGACCACCTCGATCATTGAATTAATATTGTTAATTCAATAATTCTCATAAGCGAGCTATGATAGTGGAATTTTTCTTTGCCGTCGCCCGACTGACAACGGCGCCGGTCGCGTTTATCGCCGGTTCATGCGTCCGCGCTATCGAGTCCAATTAATTATCGGCAACAGCGAAGCTACGTTCGAGCCGTAGCGTTGTGTTTCCCAGTCACTGCAGCGTGACAACCGGCTACGCATCGGCACCGACACACGCACCCTCTCGGCACGCGTTTAGAGCTGCGTGTACCGAGAGGCGCTCCATCACGAAGCGTGCTGCTGCATCGCGCCACGAATTACCGTGAAGCGATGCAGCGCACGGTGCGGTCGACGGTGCGGATTCGGCGGTCGGTTTACTTCGGAGCTCAGTCCCACGCATTCGCCGTACACATTAGTCTAACGGTACAATACATATATATATATATATATATAGACAAACACGCGGAGCACTCCGCGCTCGGATGATTAATTGGAACTGGTAACGAACGTGGAGCATTCGGAAATTACCGAGACGACCGCCACGATCTCGTTACCGTAGGTCACGAACTCAAGGTTTAACACTATAATTAGCGCTGTTAGGAGCAAAGAAATAAAAACAAATTTTATTCCCGGTATTTCAACTGGTTTTAATTAAAATTTTTCCTAGTGGAAGTCGGATAGAAATTTTACACGGTCCGGTCGAAATGTTTGTAAGGAAAGATTAATAGGAACTTGATTTCTTCAAGGTTTGAAATGAAATGGCTCGTTGTATTTTGATTTTTTTATTTTATTTTTTAAATAGTCGATATCTGTGTGTGCGATATTTTTGGAGAAGTTTCCAGGTGAGGTAATGTGAAAATGAGAAATTCTTTTCTTTTTATGTTTTAAATATATTTCGATTTTTGTCTATGAAAATTTTCATCATCGTGCGGGATCTTCTGGGAGAAGTTTGAAATGAAACTTTACTCGGTTTCGGGCGAGACGGTGAAACGAACAATTATAAACTTCGAGAGTGCAATGAAATTTTGGGCGGTTGAGGGGGCTTTTCTGCAGATTGGATTAATTTTCGCTAACTTCTCGTACAGGTGCTTTTCCACCTATCTTCGCGATGCAATTTATCATTGAATAAATTAAGTGGCGCACCAGCTGCAACGCCCAGTTTCCAGGAGAGGTTGATACGCGAGGCTTAAAAAGTCTTAGGAGATGCGACACGGCCGGCGTCTTGCGATGCCCGGGCGGCTGTCTCCGTACGCCTCGGGGACAAGAATTATGAGACTGCATATGCCCTGCTGAGACTGGATGCTGTTCCTTCGTAGTATGGATACTCCTACGAGGAACAGAAACCTCAGCGACAACGTAGCAACTTTCCGTTTGTCGCCCAAAATACATTTTCAGCTTCACCCGTATCAGGATATATTCTTCTAAATCATTTTTTTTAATCAATATTTAAAAAATAATTTCGTAGCATCAATTGTTTAAAAAATTTTTTTTTTGTTTTGTTTTTTTTTTTTTTTATTTTATAACATCTATTTTTTTTCATCGTTTTTTTTATCATTAAGCATTTTTCTTCGCAAATAATTTTTTTAACCTTTTCTTTGTCATTTGTAAATTTTTTTTCATGAATTAAAAAAAAAAAAAATTCTAGGAACAATTTATGAAAATCACTATTTGAATCTTTTTCCAAAAGGAGATTGTTTTGTAGTTTAAAAATTCTTTCTCAATGGGAGAAAAATGATGAGTGTGGAGAGTCTGGTCTTCCCGACTCTCTAAAATCCCACGCGAATGGCGAGAGTTGGGTCACCTGCCAGCTGGGTAATTGCGTTCGATGCTGCGACTACTGCCCACACCTGGGTACACACTCGTCTCCGCTGTTCCTCGGTGTAGCTATAACAACATTACACACCGTATTCGCGTGCGGCCCACGGTCTCGTTTAACTATTCGCCTCCGTCTGTTCCGAACGTTCGGCTCTCGGTTGAGATTTCACCGGACGGCGCGTAGTCTCGGGACCGACCTTACCCAGACTGTAATCCGTCGACCGGAAAAACGCCAGAGCTTGATTTTCCTTTGAGAAAACCCACGCCCGTGTTTTATGATAATCAATACTCTCCGACCGCAGCGTGACAGTCGAGTCTGGCTCGGCTTCACATGCACATTCATAAAATATCCGGCAGTAAATAATAAATGATTTCACGCTCGCTTATTCTGTTTGCAGCAACCCGATAGCTCGCGCTTCATTTATTCTACATATTCGTAAGAATAATAACAACTATAAGTTATAAATATAACAATAATCCTGATAGCTGATCTAATGATAAATATGAAATTCTATTATTAGCAATGGACAACGGAATTCAGATGTGTCGAAATGTAATCCAATTGCCCGAAGCTCGTGTAATCACTCAAACGTGATTGATTAATCAAGAATAGTTTATATATATACATATATAGCGCTTGATCGACGAATATATATATATGTATATTCGCCGATCAAGCGCTTATCACGGATACATGTAATATCGAATGGGAAGCAAAGCCGCGAGTTATTGAAGAAAAAACTCTAACTATTCTTAAATCCTCCGTATCCGAATAAATCTCACTCTTTTTTTTTTTCACTTTACGACTCGCCGCAGTTGTATACGACGTACCTGAACATAACCGGTGGGACTTGTTTCGCCGAAGTCGACTGCAATTTCTTCAGCCGGAGATTATAAATTATTAATTATCGCTAATGCACTGCGAAATTAAAATTTGTCGGAACTCAATGGAATTGCTCGAGGCTCTCGTAATTACTCGAACGTGATTGATTAATTGGGAATAATTTATATATATCCGTCGATCGAAGGCTTATCATTGACGCGCGCATTATCTAACGGGAAGCAACGCTGCGAGTCCATGAATAAATAGAAATGGTCGGGCCAGTGTTTAACTCTCGGCATGCGCATTATTTACTGCTCGCTCTACGACTCGCCGCAGCTGGAAGCACAACGTGCCCGAATGTACGGTGCTGATGGGACTTCCTTCATCGGAATCGACTGGAACGTCTCGAGTCGAGGCGTCGGTGTTGGACCGAAGTACGTCCAGGAATAGTCAGTACGATCCGGGTGCGGTAGCTCCCAGTTAAACGCGCTGTCGCTCCCTCGAGTGTGCTTCCAAACACACGTGGCACACGTTGGCTCGACACGATTACCGTCTAAAATATTCTCACAGCCGCACGACGCTGGCAATTACGAGATATCGGCAGCATCGACAGCATCTGAAACCCCCTCAAGGCAGTTCTCGCACATAGCGATCGTTTCGCTTGAGTTTCAGAGCGATGAGAGAAAACTGCAATCACTTCTGTATGATATAACAATCCGGGAGTAAGCAAGTTTATTAAAGGCACCGAATACATTTATTTCACGTAATAATTCCAAAATGGCATTGACAAATGAATGGAAAATAAAATTCTGCAACAAATCTTCCGGAAATCTAACTTTTCTTCGATACATATGATTCGTTAATTTCTTTGAATACTTGTGCATTTTTTTTTAGATCTGATTCGCTTTGAATTTCGTGACTTATTACACATTTTTGCCTTAGGAAAAATGAATATTCGATTTGGATTTGAAAGTTAAATAAATTCTTACGTTTTCATATTATTCTCTTTAAGGAAATTAGGTTTCCAGGAGACGTGTCGAAAATTTTTATTATTTAATAATATGATAACATTTTAGAATTATTAGTATGCAAAATTAATCCTTTCGATACGTTTGATGTGCTTGAATTAATTTTTATTATTACACCATCCAGAAGTGTTGGCAATTCTCACTCTTATTTGCGAAGCTTATGCGAAGTTAACGCTATTCGCAACGACTTCCATAAATACTCGACACTTGTCTCTCGACGTCGAGGACGATAACTTGCAAATGGCTCGAAGAATCGTTACAAATTTACATCACGTTCTCGCAGGGTCGAGACTTCCGGTGGCTAATTTTATCAAAATTTTCGCAACACAACTTTATCGCGAGTAAATTTTTGCTTCAGTTATTATTGCTAGCATTGTGAAAAAAATATTCCACGGTAGATCGACATGCCGATATAACAAAAACTAATTTTAAAGTAACGAAATAATGAAATTTACGAGCAAAGTTATTTCTGCTTTCGAGAGCCGGCATTTCCGGCCGTCTTCCACTGGCAATAACGAGATATCGACAGCGTATAAAATTCACTTAACGACCCAACATTTCTCTCAACACCGTGGATCATAACTCGCAAATGGCTCGACGAATCGTTACCAAATTCCCTTCACTTCCTCGCAGCGTCGAGACTACCGGTTGGGAATATTTTCAAATTTTTTGTAAACCTATAACAATAAAAGTATTTAATTAAAAAATTTGATATCGAAATATTGATAAATACACAAGCGAAGCGTTCAACGCGAGTAAATTTTTGCCCGATATCGAGGAATTATGGCGCGGTAAAAAAATATTTCACGCTAGTTCGAATGGTATAAAAAAAAAAATAGGAGAAGAATAAAATGTTCGGACAAAGTGATTCCCGCCGGCAAGAGCACGCGTTTCCTGTCGTCTTCCGCTGGCAGCGCGTTAACGGAAGAGGAAACTCGTCCGGCATTGTATATACAGAAGATCCATGTGTATGCATGAATCGCTGAGCGTGCGTAGTCGTACAGGTGGTGTACACAAGTCGGCTTGTACCGGGCACGGAAGCGGGATAGCACAGCGAGTATTGCTCAAAGTCCACGTACGATAGTGGAGTGCGAGGGCGTTTAATTCAAGCGTGCCTTCCAGCTAAATCGCGTGTTACCGGCGCACGGTAACTCACACGTACGCGAGTAACAACACGACGATGTGCGTCGCAGTCTCGACCAGAATTGAAAATACGATTCGCGCCATCTCGACACGTGTCGCGTCACATTCAATTGTCGAGAGTCGACGATTTATGCAAAGGTGATATCATAGGCAAAAGGGAGTGCGATAAAAGGGCTTCAGATAAAAACCTGTTTATTCCGATAACATTCATCGCCACTAATCGGAAATTGGATTTAAAGAATAAAAATTCAATTTTCAAAAATCCGCGATAAAATAATTATTAAAATTTCTCCAGCCGTTTTATGTCTATGAAGTCTATAAAGTCTTCTATCTTCTGTCAAGTTTTTTTCAAATTTATTATCGAGTCACAATCGAAGCCGTTACCGCTAAAAGTACCGTAAAATATTTTTTACTTTGATTCTTTTTTTTCTTTCATTTTAATTTATTTTAAAAAAATCTTCGATAAAAGTTCTCGTCGCTCGTCCGTTCGTCGCCGTGTCGTTTCCCATACGTTGCACCCTCCCCTCAACCAGCCTTAGACTCCGGTCTCTCATCCTCGTTAAAACGAGCTCTGGTCCCTTCATCGATATTTCAAATTCACCCCACCCTATGGCTTGTGAGCATTGCCGGATGTCGATCGCGGCCCTCTCGTTTCGTTCTGTTTATCTGCACTTTGCATGCACGTATTCAACGCATGACGCATGACGCATCCTCTCCGACCCACCATTCGCATATACACGAGCTACCGGGAATTAACGGGGAATCGAGAATTACCCGGCCTTCCGGCAAATCCGCGTATTCTGAGGATCGACAAAATCCGTCGACGAATTTCCATGCCGATAATTGATAAGCTCGAGAAAAATAAAATAATCTCAAAACCGCCAAAGGATAAAAAAATGTATACCTCGATTCGACTCTTCGGCCTCTTCTTCGGTCCACGTGGAGACCATCGAGAATATCTGGCAAAAAATAAAATCGACTTAGGCTCTTCTTTTCGTTTTTATTTTCCTCACCGCTCGTCACTTTTTATAATAATTATAATCATCATTACCGTCGTTAATTTTTATCGTCATCGGTCCGAGAAATATTTCGACAGTCGTGCGACGCGAAAGTTCTCCGACCGCGACCTCCCCGTTAGTTTCTCCTCGACGACGAGCCGCGAAAAGAAGCGACCGCGAAAATACTCGCCTCAGGACTATTCCTCGGGTACAAATTTTCGTCCCGCGGGCATTTTTTATTCACGAGAGGTTCGCCGATCTCGGAAGAAACATCAGCGCGACCACCAGAGGCGCTAAACGGCCCGCGAACTTCAGCCAAGTCGCTCGCATCGGGTCAAAGGTTTTTCGTCAGAAACGGAGCGAAAGCGAAATTTGATGCGAAAGCCAAGAAGACGTCGAGAAACATGGAAAACGCCGGTTAATCGGAATTGTGCATCTAGACGTCGTGGCACGAACCGGGCTAGCTGGAAGAGTTGAGATAACAGGCCCTTTATCTGCCGAGACGGATGAGCCGAGGATGGAGAAGCGCCGAGAGAAGCCGAATATCTCGCGAGACTAATTGGCTGATTAGCGCTCGCGCGTGAACCACGGCAAATTGGTCGGATCCAGGGCATGCCGAGAGGAGAGACTCGAAACCGTGACAAAATTGGCCTGCCACTCCTCGATGCCTTCGTTCATCCGCGAACTGTCCTTTTCAGTCTTCTCTCCTATGTCCCATTTCCATATCGGGATCTATCAAATTTTCCTAATTGAGGCAGCCCGGTCGGACAAAGGGCGGCGACTCCGCCGTCCGGGCAATCAACTTAATGGAATTCCATTGAGGTATTGAAATCAATTTCAAAAATCGCTTTGAGCGCCGCGCCAGAGACGATTGAATCTATTTTCAAACAAATTTACCGTAAAGTATCGATGGGAGGAAAATTAATTCTCTACTTAATCTCGATTTTTATGAAAGGAAGACTAGGATATAATTGGGAAGGTTGCGAAATTTTCGTTAGAATTAGAAAAAAAAAAAAAAAACACATTGCTTCGGATGCTGAAAAAAATATCGATATATCAAGGAACATTCACTTACGGGCTGCCGAAGAAAAAATGTTATTTCAATTCCACACGAGATTGAAACGATAGCATGTCAATTGACAGTCTTGACGTAATTTTAATGACGTTTGGAATTGTAAGTATTACAAGCAGAATTGATGAACAAATAAGTGATGAGATCAAATAAGACTTGAATATTTGTCGTTGCATCGACCGTGCCAAGTTGAATCATGACTACGGGGAAGCATTCATACGGCCATTTCCAACTCGCAATCCGTTTAAAAGTATCGTACATACGAATTATTGAATTTCCATTGACGTATTAAGATAAATATAGATAGCAATTTCTAGCACCGAAGCAGAGACGATGGCATCTATTTTTAAACAAATTTACAGCAAAGTATTAATAGGAGGAAAATAAGTCAATTTTCAAACCTTTTTACTTTCGGTTTTATGCAAGACTGGACAGACTGGGGCAAAATAGATTGATGCAGGTATGGGAGAAATCGATCATTGGGAGTTCCGGGAAAATTAGGAAGGAAATTATTGTTTTATGGAGACTGAAATCAGGCCATGACGTCGTATACGACTTGTACGTTCGTCGTTGCACTCGTCTCGTAGCATCGAGACTTTGAAATGAACAAAATAATTATTTAGAGGCCAAAGCGAAACTGATGCAATCAGTAAAGAAAAATAGTTCCGTTTCCGTAACAAAATGTCGTTGCTTAATATTTTCTTGTTACAGAAGCAAAATATTTTTCGTCCTTAAATTAACCAGATGCATCTGTTCTGAAGGAAAATTCTTGCCATTCCAACAATTCCTTTTTCTGCCTCTGAGGTCGTATGCGACTCGAAGCTTCGTCGTTGCACCGACAGTTCCAATTGGCACCGTCAGTGCAAGAATACTGTCGCGCAGCAAGTAGTCATCTCACAATTCTTCGAAATGTCTCGAACCATCAAGAAATTGAAATCAATAAAAAATAATTATTCAAAACGCCAAGGCAAAAACCGATGGAATCGATAAATAGAAATAGTTCCGTTTCTCTAACAAAATATACTACGTTATAATTTTTTGTTACGGCAGCAAAAAATTTTTCGTCCCTAAATTAATCAGGTAAATCATCTATAGTAGGAAAATTCTTGGTGCTCCACCGATTCTTTTTTCTGCCTCTGAGGTCGTATGCGACTCGAAGCTTCGTCGTTGCACCGACAGTTCCAATTGGCACCGTCAGTGCAAGAATGCTGTCGCGCAGCAAGCAGTCATCTCACAATTCGTCGAAATGTCTCGAACCATCAAGAAATTGAAATCAATAAAAAATAATTATTCAAAACGCCAAGGCAAAAACCGATGGAATCGATAAATAGAAATAGTTCCGTTTCTCTAACAAAATATACTACGTTATAATTTTTTGTTACGGCAGCAAAAAATTTTTCGTCCCTAAATTAATCAGGTAAATCATCTATAGTAGGAAAATTCTTGGTGCTCCACCGATTCTTTTTTCTGCCTCTGAGGTCGTATGCGACTCGAAGCTTCGTCGTTGCACCGACAGTTCCAATTGGCACCGTCAGTGCAAGAATGCTGTCGCGCAGCAAGTAGTCATGTCACAATTCGTCGAAATGTCTCGAACCATCAAGAAATTGAAATCAATAAAAAATAATTATTCAAAACGCCAAGGCAAAAACCGATGGAATCGATAAATAGAAATAGTTCCGTTTCTCTAACAAAATATACTACGTTATAATTTTTTGTTACGGCAGTAAAATATTTTTCGTCCTTAAATTAACCAGGTAAATCATCTATAGTAGGAAAATTCTTGGTGCTTCACCGATTCTTTTTTCTGCCTCTGAGGTCGTATGCGACTCGAAGCTTCGTCGTTGCACCGACAGTTCCAATTTGCACCGTCAGTGCAAGAATGCTGTCGCGCAGCAAGCAGTCATCTCACAATTCGTCGAAATGTCTCGAACCATCAAGAAATTGAAATCAATAAAAAATAATTATTCAAAACGCCAAGGCAAAAACCGATGGAATCGATAAATAGAAATAGTTCCGTTTCTCTAACAAAATATACTACGTTATAATTTTTTGTTACGGCAGTAAAATATTTTTCGTCCCTAAATTAATCAGGTAAATCATCTATAGTAGAAAGATTCTTGGTGCTCCACCGATTCTTTTTTCTGCCTCTGAGGTCGTATGCGACTCGAAGCTTCGTCGTTGCACCGACAGTTCCAATTGGCACCGTCAGTGCGAGAATGCTGTCGCGCAGAAAGTAGTCATCTCACAATTCGTCGAAATGTCTCGAACCATCAAGAAATTGAAATCAATAAAAAATAATTATTCAAAACGCCAAGGCAAAAACCGATGGAATCGATAAATAGAAATAGTTCCGTTTCTCTAACAAAATATACTACGTTATAATTTTTTGTTACGGCAGTAAAATATTTTTCGTCCTTAAATTAACCAGGTAAATCATCTATAGTAGGAAAATTCTTGGTGCTCCACCGATTCTTTTTTCTGCCTCTGAGGTCGTATGCGACTGGAAGCTTCGTCGTTGCACCGACAGTTCCAATTTGCACCGTCAGTGCGAGGATGCTGTCGTGCGGCGAGTAGTCATCTCGCAATTCGTCTAAACGTATCGTACCTTCGACTTTGATCGACAATTGGGAAAAATTGCTTCGTGTCCCGTTGTAACTGGCCCGAGTGTGACGTCGCTGGAGTTGCTGGGATTACCGTGATTGACCGATTACAGTCGGGTCCGAGTGATTTTCGAGCGGAGCACGGAAGTTCCGTGTAACGAGTCGGACAAGGTCAGTCCGTTTGATGATCTTCGCGTCTCTCGGGCCACGATAGACTCATATGCGCTGGCACAGTAATCTTCGCCACCCGTTCTTTTTTTCAACGACACTCGACCGACGGATTTGTTTACTTCTGCTGAAAGTTAACGCTCAAGGATGTCATCAGTTTAATTTCTCACAAACAAGTAACTTTCCGTTAACTCGCATCTCAGCTATCGTTTAACAACATTAAACATTGACGTCATTCGAAAAAGTTTGCTCGCTCTGTTCCGTTCGCTGCTGACGCTGAAACGTGCCTGGATCTTCAAAACAGAACTTGCATTTTACCTCGTTCATAATTATCGTTATCTGCACCATTAAACGTGCCGAATCGGAGACTCGCATTCAGGAATTAACAGTCCCGTGATTTTCAAACGGTTCGAAACGTAAACAGGAAACCTCGACGCACCAGAAATATCATTTATTTTACGAGTACCCAGCTAAAAAAATATTTATTAGGTTTAAATAAATATTTTACTCACGTAAATATTAATTTAAATTGATAAAAATATCGACTTAATGAAAACAAATATTTATTTGCAAATACCCGTAAAATAAATGTTCGTCGACGCGGAAATATTAGTCACATTCTGGCGTATCGTTTCAACTGCAAAGTCACAAAAATGTTTATTTTTGACGGAGCAGCCCAGCGACGAAAACTGCGAAAATGCGTGCGAACTTCCGGATTCGATTTTCAACGGACGAGGCATTTGTCGCATCGGATAACGAGAAGAAAATCGTTCCTCCGCGTCTTGGAGCTCCCATGAGCGTCGAGGGACGGAGCTTCGTCATTGAAGCCAACGAGACCAAATGACTTTTTCATCAAAGTTCGTTCGCCAGCGTAGGAAATAATCTCGCGAGTTAAATTTCATCCGCGCATAAGTAGAAACGAACTGTACAACCGATGTGCGCCGTACAGTCGTGCAAACGGGTACAGTTTCGAAGACGTCCTTGATGACGGTCGAGGGGGACAGGAAGTGCCACTTAGGCGTCGGGCCGTTCACGCTTCCGGTTCCAAAGCACCGATGGAGCGTGCGTCGCTTCGTCGCGTTTCCAGTTGGCGGATCTCGGCTCGGACCAGAATAATTCTAAAATCGTTACGGCAGCTTTACGCTCCGCGGAATTCGACACACCGGTGCATGGACGTTTCACTGGATCATCGGGCCCCATCCTTAAAACGGAATTCAAACTTACCTTACAAAAAAAAACAAAAAAAAATCACCAATCCGGCTCGAAGGACTTATTTTTCCCACCTCGACTATCGCATAGCGGGCTCTCAGTGGGGCTTTCAGAATCGACGACATTTCGCATTCTCTGTGTCCGCCAGTTACCGACTATCCGGTATTGTCAGCGGAGCTTCGCCGAGGAAGATACTCGGCACGTAAAAAATAAAAAAAAATAAAAAAAATATTTATGGATACAGAGAGCAGAGGGAAAAAAGAACGAAGAAGACACAGAAGAGAGTACGGAGCTCGTTGGGGACGCGTCGAGAGGGCAGGAACCGGCAGGACGGTGAGTTCTCTCTCCGGTGGGATCCCGAAGGGACGAGCGAGCCAGGGGATCTCTCGAGGAAAAAAGGCACCGAGATGTCGAAGCGTTTCCATGTATAATGTATGAGCGACAGGCGGCGAGCAGCGAGTTTCTGATGTGCCTGGCTCTTCTTCCTCGTCCATTCTCTTCCTTTCGCCGTCGGTGGCTGCCGATGCCGCTTCTCGGTCGCCCGGATTCATCGTTGCCTGGGCGCAACGTCGAGAGCTGGGACGAACAGCCGGCATACAAACACAGGAACTGGCCCGGTACTCAAAGCCAAAGGCGAGTCGAAGCGACCTTCTCGACTTTGGTCGCTCAATGCTCAGACTTCTTCGGCAAGATATATCCACGCGGGTGACTTATCGAAAACTCGTGCCGCTACTTTTCGACGACCGCGGGTTTTAGCCGCGTTACAGCTTCGACGATAGAACGATTCATCCGTCAAGAAGAAAATATTGTTGGAATGCAGACGAAGAGGCGAGTCTCATCCTTAATAATATGAATAAGTAAAACTGTGAATAAACGAGTCAATTAAATGTTGACATGAGTGGGCTGAAGGACTTGGGTCGATGACCAGTTGGCAATGGCAATAGCGAGAGGAATTTATAATGTGAATAATCTTTTAAATGTATCAGCATCCGTATCTTGTAAAACATAATCAGTAAATATATCAACAATTGAATACATGACACAAGTGGGCTGAAGGACTTGGGTCGATGACCAGTCGGCAATGGCAATAGCGAGAGGAATTTATAATATGAATAATCTTTTAAATGCATCAGCATCCGTATCTTGTGAAACATAATCAGTAAATACATCAACAAATGAATAAATGACATAAGTGCGCTAAAGGACTTAGGTCGATACTATTCGTATTTTATAAAACATTGTCACTAAATAAATTGATTACTAAACACACACACACACACACACACATAAATGAAAAAAATAATATTATGACCAAAAAGGAAAAAGAATAAATTCTTGGAGGACTCGGTGACAAAAATAGGAGCAAAGGAACTATGATTCTCGAGGGTCTCCGAGTGGCTCGCCGAGGTGCTAATCGATCGCTGGGAATCTTCGACGACGTCGATTCGTTGTCTTTCCTGTTCCCGGCGATGTCGGCAACCTCGCGCGGATTTAATTAGTTCCGTCGGGAAGGCCCGGTACGTTTCCGGAACTGCGCTATTGTCCTCGTCCAGAATTACAGAGAATTCGCCTGAGCGTCCGAGGGTGGGAGAGGTCCTTTGAATTTTCATACTGCCATCGACAGACGCGTGAAATTTGTGTGTCGGTGCCCGGCAACGGACCATCGATTGGCCACATCCATCGAAATACAACGGTACATTACGGTGTAGTTTTCTAGGACGTGGCCAACGACTCGTCCAACGCCGGGGAGTTTTACTTCACCCGTGGATTCTGTTCCCCTGTTCCGATTGCGCTCTGGCGCATCCTCGAGGATTCGATGTGCTCGAACATTTCTCCGTCAGTAGTCGAAGATACTCCGACGATCTTTCATCGGAATCCTTCGAGCAACAACGGAGGCTCGAGGGGACAAGTTGTCTCCCGAAGGAGAATGGAGAACCGTCTCCGCTACCGGAACTCGCTTCAAAGGTCTCTTGTTCGATAATTGGATGCTCTGGTATCGACATCGGATAAAACTTGAAACTCTGTTGTCTCGCTAATCACACTCAGATTTGAACTCCCGTCCATCTTGATTTCTGTGCATTATTCAATTTGGTCGAAATATTATAATAATATTTAATTACGTTCAATATTATTGAACACTAATAATGTTAATATTTTATCATAATATTAATAAGAAGATCCACCAGAAAAAATATGTGACATTGGTATTGATACTGAGTGGTGGAGAAAGCTTTATTAAAAGTTAGAAGCATTAGATAAAGCGGTGACATTTACACGCCTGGAGTAAGAATTGAAAGATAAGAAACGATATATTTGGGACACGTAGCTCTACCTATTTTATTTTCATATCACTTTCTCATCGAAGTTGGAAGATTACATTCATATAATACTTTCTCATAAAGTTTGTTTAATAGCCGAGTTTCCTCTATAAAAAACATAAAAATGTACCAAATCCTTTCTCATGGAAGAAGTTTGGCGAATAAAGGCATATTATGAAAAAGTGTTATAAAAATTTCAAATTTGAACTATGGTGAGAAAGCGATATGAAAATTGCAGTTTTCAAGAATTATCAGCGTTATGAAAAATTGAATTTTCAACTTTTTTTTTTGAATATATGAAAAAATAACACAAGCATATTTTTCCATCAGCTTTGGATCGCAATTTATCGAACGTTAGAACACCCAGGAAAAAAAAAGTCAGCTCCGCGAAGTTTATTGCGATTGATTCAATAACTCGTTCGAAGAAGTCTTTCATCCGTTCTCTCCACAATTCTGCTGCCTCTTCGGTGTGCGTCTGTACATGCGTTAACGTAAACGCGAGCTTGCCGAGTCGATTCCCAACTCATATCGAATTTCTTCGTGTTTTGCGGTTGCCTCGTTAGTCTTCCTTGCTGCAGGCAAGAAACTTATCCCTACAATGTCCCCACCTCTTGTCCTACCTGCCAATCTTCTCATTTCACCCCACAGGAGTGAACACAACGCCACTCCTCGTAGACGGTTTTTGCAAACCCCTTTTGCCCGCGGGAGATGCTTAAAAATCAAGTAGAAAAACAGGATCGTTTTTCTCTCATCGTATTCAAGATAATACGATTTTTCTTCGTTGCCTCTTCCTGCCTTATTTTCATTCCCCTTTCATCAGTCGTCGGGATTTAATTTCCATAAAAAAGAATAACATCAATGGACGGTGCCTGGTGAGAAAAAAAACATCAATTTGAAACGAGTCAATGTTCCGATTGATTATTCTACCGATGTGCCATAACGTTATCAAAGTATTAGATGGAAGTGGAAACTTATATATCTCCATGATGTATGTCCAATATCGGGACAAAAATTCGTCCAATTTTTATCGGGAATGCCTTTTTTTGCTTTTTTTTATCCTGTATATTTTTCGTGAAAGGGAAAAATATTCCAGACGAAATGCACACGCTAGAGGATATTCCGCACCCTTTCAGTTTGCGCTGCAATTTCAAATTGCGGTCGTGTCGACTGTGCGAGATACTCCGCACGACACATAGATACGTTCGCGGGATGTGTGCACAAAGTCTATGGAGAAAGAGCTCGAAAGGAGGGAGCTTAACGGATGTGCAAATACAAAACGTTTGACTCCCCACGCGCGTTCCCGTGCGGGGTTCTCATATCGTAAAATTTTCCGGAGGTTTTGATATCGGATTGTCTGATAGGATCGGGAACTACCTTCTCGAGTACCCTCCCACATTCACATTCAGCTCTGGGAAAAAAAATAACTCCATTTCGATAATTGTCTCTTGCAAACTTTGTTTCGTCGAATAAATCTCTCCGCGTTTTTCTAACAGTTTTCGCTAATGGAAAAAGAGCGATAAAAAAAATGGTTTCAAAGAAAATTTTTAATTTAGCCTGTTTAATTTAACGAAATTTTTTGTCAACTTCTCATCCAACAATCCGTTCGATAATCGCGGACTTTGCCTGCTTCAATGCTAAGATCTAAAAGTTATCTTGTTAAATATAAAAATAAAAATGGGAAGATAAATGAATAAAAATTGGTATTTTCTACGTAAAGTTAAACTGGGGTATTGCAAGGAGTTTTTATTATCACAACGCTCTCCCGTTAATCCGAATCGTTCGCGAGATTAAGACGAACAGAGTCCAACTGTGCGGACAGAGAGGATGTTATTTTCACTCGAATTACATTCGCAACCGAGAGGGTTTCCATAGGCTGGAATATGTCCGGGGACTTCGACTCTATTTGAGCGTCCAAACCCCGGTCTGTGGGCGAGAAATCGCAGCGAGATTCCGACCACGGGTCGTCGCAATATTTGGCCAAGATCCAGGGATTAACCGACGGAGAAATAGCCATCCTGCCGCTAAACTCGTGATTAATTTATCCCTCGATTGGTCCCTCGAACGGCGTGTCGATAACGAAGCCGCAGATACGATTCTCGAGTGGCATCGCACACAGAACGGCGTATTTTAGTACCGACTCGTAACCCATAAATATACACATATAGATATACAATATCGCCATGAAGTACCCAGCATCAATCTCGTCTGTCGATTTTCTGCACCATTATTTTTTATAAATTCCATTTTTTCATTTGATAGATAGATTTATTAATTTTCCACTTGATAAGCGAACGAATCACGGCAATGCTCACATCAGTCAAGAAGGAATACAAATTGGAATTAATTTAAAAAAATTAAATTAATTATATCTATCGGTAACAATCTTTGATAAATTTTATTTTTATTTCCATTGGATTCATTATTTTATTATTCTCTATAAATTCCATGTTGTTTTCTCCAATATCATTATTTTTTATAATATATTAGATCAAAGCTTATTAATTTTAATTGCCGAATTCACAATGCCCTTCGATCGCTTTTATTTCGTCAAATTAAGAAACTGCATCATCAATCTCTTTGAAATCCTTGGAAAACTGGAAAACCGCGCATCATCCAAAAAGGAATACAAATGAAAATATAATTGATATATCGATAACAATCTTTCGTAAATTTAATTTTCGTTTCCATTGCCTTTATTATTTAATTATTCTCTATAAATTCTATACCGTTTTCACCAAAATCATTATTTTTATGATAAATGATAAATAAGATCCAAGCTTATCAATTTTAATAGCCACGTTCACAATGCTCCTCGATCACCCTCATCTCGTCAAATTACGAAACTGCATAATTAATTTCGTTTAAAATTCTTGGAAAATCAGAAGTTCCTCGGATAAATGTCGAAAAGAAATTTCGTCGAGAGTCTTCGCGATTCGAAACAGACGGTTTTATCGTCTCGAAGATCGTGGAGCAGCGGTGACTTCCAGCTCGAAGTTCGAAGTCCTCGTCCTCCGATCGGTAAATTCTGTATGTGTTGCGTTCGACCGGACGTTACGTGTGTCGACTGCTCGACACCGCTCGCAGCAGCTCCGACGAGGCAATCCCGAGGCTCGTCCATCCTTCGACAGCATTGCAATCGACAGCGACAAAAGCGGTCGTTCGCACATATTCGGGTTAATGTCCCTCGCACCGAGTCTAGCTTCTCCGTCCATGCACGGTCGGCCCCGCTCGGCCAAGCAACTATCGACTCTTCGCGATTTTTTCTTTCCTCGCTATTTTTTTCCCCATGCCTTCCCTAAAGCCGACTCTATATCCATTCTTCATCGCGAAAACGAGCCGAGAGTGGCGTTATTTATTCGTCGTTATTTGCAGAACTCCCACGCGATCGATTCGCGCACGGAGATGCGCTACACGCGAATAGTCTGCGATTTCTGTAACTCTCAATCCAGTCGTCGTCACAGTAGAACGTAGGAGAAACAAGAAATTAATCAATTGCTTTAACTGCAAGATTTTTTTAAAATTTTTTCTATAATAGTTCCGTGAAATTCACGGTAAATTCTTATAATACTGTGAGCGATGCTTGGGAATCTCGTTCTCTGATAATTAAATGTAATATCGAAGTTAATTGGCAAACTTTTCGTCCCAGACGTTAATACAATCCGGCACAAAGTTTCTATTGTAATTGGAGCAAAGTATCCCTTCGAGTCTCCACGGTTCGTCTCGACGACGGCACGAAATTGTATTAATTTTTAATTTCTTTATTTATCGATATTTCTCGGCGGAAAAATATGAAAAGCGAAGTCTCCTCGTTCCGATAACTCGGAAAACGATTGTTGGCCATCTAATGAGAAAACGTCGTTGAATTATTAAAAGAAGACGTTGCAGTGAGGCAGCAAACTTTTTCTCCCTCATTAAAAGGAATGTTTATAGACATGGAAAATTAGGCACAAAATCGGGATGCATCGGAGGGGCAAAATTGCACGTCTTAAAATCATTAAAAAATTGCGTCACTAAGAACCCAATTTTCCACCCTTTTTCATTCCTATTTACCACGCTCCCTCCTATCGTATAGATACGTATATTAACGCGATTAAAAAAATTTTTTTTGGCTATTTAAAATAATGAACCAATTGACTGACTCGAATTTTTTGTCTCATTTGTTGCAGGTAAGGAAAAATGAAAAGTTCTCTTCTAACGTACATCATCCTGACGAGGAGGAGGAGCGAGTTAATTCGACGCTCGACACGGTGACGCTTTTATTGCTTGGTTATAATTCCCGGGCAAAGTTTCACCGTCGACGAAGGAGAAGTTTCGACCCCGTTGGCTTTCCGCGAGGCGTCTTCGAGTTCCGTCGCAGTACGTTTTATTGCGCGAGAGCACACGGATAGGATGCGACCCAGCGACGACTCTCTTACGTCGCTACGCCAGACCAACTCTGACTCGGCTGCATATACATTCACGTCGAGTTCGTCCTTTCCGTCTTTTCGCCGAGACGACACAACCCAATTCCGGTCCTCATGCACCGTGCCGAGTAAACACATTAACACGAGCGTGCAAGGGATGAACGGGGTTTCGCGCTTCGAGCTTCGTCCCATTCCGCTTGAGAGGCTGCAGGATGTCCTGGAAATTAAAGTCGTCGTCCAAGACGTCGGACATGTCGACAAATTTTTTTAAAACAATTTATTTCGGAAAAGGTGAAAGCGAGGAGGATAATTTTATTTCACTTAAAAAAAAAAGCAATTCATCATTCTTTTCTGGCTCGAGTCGCGAGCCTTTGATACCGTCCTGGATGGCCTGAAAATTAAGTATTCGAACGAAATACCAAGAATCTCGAGAAGAACATTCAACAGTAATTTATTTGAAAAAGAAAATTAGATAGAAAGCTCGAAGATAATTTTATTTTTAAAAAAAGTGAAATTTCATAATTCCTTCCGGGTTCGAGTTTCGAGACACCCTTGATAACGTACAAGTCGAGTTCGTGCTGTCATTCCATGCATCGCTCGTTTCTACACGGCTCCCTCTCCCGTCCTTTTCCCATCCTGCAACCCCGCACGACGAAGCAGCCGTATTAAAGCTCGTCGTCGAGACGCCCCCCGAGGCACTCGAAGTCCCGTAGGTTAAGCATAACTAAGCCGGCTCAGCGAGGCGAATTCTCCGAGGATTTCGGAAGCACGAGGGCGATGCGCGTCCTCGAAGTAGCGGCGTACAGTCGACCCTTAGAAATTACCATCATCCCCGCCGCTCCTCCCTTCCACCCAGCACACAGTCACCCTGCAATCCTGTTCGTTGTTCTCGGCCGGAGAGTTCAGCGCATAACGATGATCGGCTCTTTAACCGTACCAAAAAAAAACCTTTCACTATGATTTTTTCCAACATCCTTATAAAACCACGAAGCGATTGCGAATCAAATTAAACACTTGAAGGTATTTTTTTTTCAATTCACAAAGTGAATACACGGAGGATCGATTCTTGCTTTCGGCATTGTTTTTCCATCTCGGAGAATCGATACGTTCGATGTGGCGACTAAAAATTGCACGGTTCGGTCGGAGTGAGAGGGTCGAAATGCTAATGTAACTGCAGTTACGAAATTTCTAACGTCGGCCATAAGGGATTTGGGTGAAATCTCCCAGAGAGGATTATAATCCTATATAGCTCGCTCGGTATGGGAACAGAGGCACACACGAGTACACACGTGCGCGCACAGGTCGTTTAGTTTCCCTGATAGCCCGGAGGTAAATGCTCGGAGGATTTTCGTGGGTAAAAAAGAGACGATATAGATTCGCAAATGTTCAGCTGTTGAAATTGCTTATTTGCTGCTGTCGTGTCGGATTCTCATGCTTGTATCCCACTTGCAACCGGAAACGAGAAACCCCTCGATTTTCTCAGCTATTCTGTAATATTCCTGCTTGCCCGACGAAACGAATGAAATCCAATGCAAGGACGTATAAAACAGAAAGGAGCAAAATGGAGTAACGGAGCCAATACAAGCTATTTTTACCCGTTAAGAAAAAACCAAAAAAGGTTTCATCTCAAATTCCATTTTGCCCCGGACAGTTTCCTTTATAGCAGTGCGCACAAGGAATCGCGAATACACCAGAGACCAGTTCTCGTTTTCTTGCCCTCGTCTCCTCCACCTCCGGCATTCTCTCCCGAGCGAATTACGTTCCGTATGTTTCCAGCGGCGAAAACGTTACCGAGCACTAACGAGAATTAAGCCGGCATTGGTAAGGTACAGCCATTGAGATTCCACGACAATTAACAATGAGACAGGTTTAATTATGGAAGATCGACCGCTCCGGAGCGACGATAGGACTGCAACACTCTCTCTTGCCTCGCCGTCACGCGATCACGCTGAAAAACCTCTGAATTACGTGGAGGCGACCTTTGCCATTAACTTTTCACTTTCGCTCTTCGATTTCACGTTTTCCTCGCCAGATTCCATTCATACGTTGCACCATTACGGTAACATTTTTCGATGGAAAATTCTTTCCATCTCAAGCGTCAGGCACAGGTGTGAAAGACGTCGTTTCACCTTCTGAAGTAAAACGATCCGGTGCCTTCTCGACTACCCCCAATAATTGCTTTTTTCTTTGAACTTCGCGGCTCTAAAAATCTTTCCCAGTTTACTCTGCGTCTTTACGAGCTTGCACGTTTCATTTTTCAGTTTTCCAAAACAGAATTCCACATCGTCGTAGAAATCAGTCACAGGATATGAAAGACCTCATTTTACCTCCTGGAGTAAAACGACCCGGTATCTTCTCGAGTACCTCCAACAATTGTTTTTTTCTATGAACTCTGCGACTCTCAGAATTTGTCTCAGTGTACTCTGCGTCTTTACGTGCTTACACGTTTCATTTTTCAATTTTCCGATACAGAATTCCACATCGTCGTAGAAATCAGTCACAGGATATGAAAGACCTCATTTTACCTCCTGGAGTAAAACGATCCGGTATCTTCTCGAGTACCTCCAATAATTGCTTTTTTCTTTGAACTTCGCTGCTCTAGAAATCTTTCCCAGTTTACTCTGCGTTTTTACGTGCTTACACGTTTCATTTTTTAGTTTTCCAAAACAGAATTCCACATCGTCGTAGACATCAGTCACAGGATATGAAAGACCTCATTTTACCTCCTGGAGTAAAACGACCCGGTATCTTCTCGAGTACCTCCAACAATTGTTTTTTTCTATGAACTCTGCGACTCTCAGAATTTGTCTCAGTGTACTCTGCGTCTTTACGTGCTTACACGTTTCATTTTTCAATTTTCCGATACAGAATTCCACATCGTCGTAGACATCAGTCACAAGATATGAAAGACCTCATTTTACCTCCAGGAGTAAAGCAGCCTCTTCTCGAGTGCCTCCAATAATTTGTTTTTTTCTTTCAATCTCGTTACGCCTGAAATCTTTCCCGGCACACCTTGGATCTCCACGTGTTTACATGTTTTCAGCTATATCTCGTACCATTAGATTTCTCAGATTTTTTTCTTTCTTCCACTCGGTGAAGACTAGCGAAATGTGTACACTGGCGAAAGATCTTTTTGACGTTCGTCGGTGCAAACACGAGAAATAAAGATTCGATGGGGGCAAAAGCTCGCTGCCAGGAGGCCAGTCTTTCGCACCGGGGAGGTTTCGCTTCATTCGCTGTAGTCACTTCCGGCTCAACATTTCCGGAACCGGCCGCGTTCAAAGGAGTCGTTGATATATCGAGTCGACCTTACACTCTTTGAAACGCTCTTTGATTCGAACCGCCGACGCGCTTACCTCGCCGTGTTCGAACTTTCGGCAATCTCTTACGCTCTTTCTCGCCGCGGCTCGGGAATAAATAGCGTGCGAGTGTGTGCGCACCCACACCTTCGAAGATCCTTTCTTTTTGATCCGTCGGTTCACCCCCTCGATATTTTTCCTCCGAGGCTTCTACGCGGCTTCATTCATTCCGGTCACGCCCGTCGTATCGCGATCCTGGGCGACGTCGCGGCGTGCATTATTCAGGGGGGTTCCGCGGACACTTCGAAACCTCCTAACACTCGACGAAGTTTTTCTTCACCGTCTAGCTTGTTTTCTGTATCTTCTGGCTTTTTTTTATTATTTTTTTAGCCCACTCGTTTCTTATCAGCGCCATGTATTTTCCTTGTCCGGAACGGTGCTTCATCATATTTCGCGGCGACGCCGATGAGAAACGGCACAAAGGCTTCCCCTTTGCTTTCTCCGGCAGGACGCGGCGCGATAAGAAGGGCAATCAGATTGGCCCTTCGTCGTAAGTTTCACTATTAAGCTAGAAACTTAGTTCAATATTCTCATCCATCAAAGACATTTAATAAAACGTCAGAAAAAAATCTTTGACCGAAGGAAAATCAATCTTTTCGAAAACAAATCGTTGAACATCGATGCTGGATTTTTCGTGCAATTTGGAAAAAAAAACCTACAGTCCGAGTAAACAAAGTAAAATCTCTCGCAGCGTCGAATAATAAAAAAAGGAAAACCTGGTCCATTCATCGCTCCGATACAATGGCTTTTATTCGGATAGTCGGTTCCCTTTTTTTCTTTTTTTTCCAAATTTATTTATGAAAGTCATTAATCGTTGCTCTCGACTGTTTTCCCGCTGGAAGAAATTCGCTTGGATAACGAACGGCTGCTGGTTGTCACCGATCGATGGGTGCAGTATATCCATACCTGGCTCTTTACTCCTCTCCGTTGCGCCGGTCCCGTCTATGCGCTCGTTTACTCGCTCGCTCGTTCACCTGCAAAAGGGGTTGCGCTCGCGGCTCCGCGACCGCGGGGGTTTCTCTCGGCGCTATTTTTATTTTATCGGCGAAAACCGGACTATGGCCGGTTTGGATTACACGTACACATATGCGAAGTCACATACAGGTATAAATGCGCGACGGTGTACGAGACTCGACGATGGCGATCGCGAGCCATCGTTCGCCTGGCTGCACCGGCACCGGCGATTATGGAACCGTCTTTCTCGATCGATATCTTCTGTGACCTACAATCGAGATTAAACGGAGACGGAGAGAGGGAGGAAGAAGAAAAAAAGGAGCGAAGAAATCGCGGGTAGGTACATGGAGATTAGCTTGAGGGTAAAGCTGTGCGGCAACTACGGAGATTAGAAATAGCTTCGGCAGCAAAAGCTAGAGAAAGCGCTTCCCTTTAAACTCGACACAGTTAATGGCTCGACCCTCATGGGCTTAGTCAGCTCGACCTGTTTCGATAACGCGATTATGTTAATTGCGTTAAGTCTCGATCTAAGAATCGCTGTCTGTTGTTGTTCAGGTTCAGAAACAAATTTTCGTCGCCAATTTATAAACTGAGACTTATGTAAAGCGTATGCGGAAAATTCGTGTAAAACAGTTCGTCTGACAACCGTTTGTCTGAAACAATTTGTGGTAATCGAGTAATGTTATTTAGGGTAATTAAATTGTAATCTTTCATCGAAGACTTGTGACAAATATTTTTTTTAGTTCGGTAAATTTGCGCTCTTTACCCGACCCGGAGTAAAGAAACATTTTCTTTTTTTATAATTTTTTTGTCTTCGATTTTTTTTTTAACTCCCGTGGTCTTTTATTTATTTTTTTTTAGTATCTATTGCTTTTATCCTTGCAAAATCGCCTATCTTTGTTCTCGATATTTCCCGCTGTATTTCAAAACTATACGAATAATCCTCGCTATCGTCGAAGAAATTGTGAATATTTCCCGTTTTTTCACTTTTCGATAAAGTTTACAAAAACTACGTATTTCCCGTTGTGATTGGAAAACTCTATGAACATTTCCCTCCAAAATTTAGACAAACTCTAGAGACATTTGATAAAATGTTTAAATCTAAATTTTTTACAAAAAAAAAAAATTCAGACGAATTATTTTAGCTGAATTGTTTTAAACAAACTGCTCCAGTTCTAATTTTCTACGTCGATTTTCCTTAGCATTTTTTTTTTTTGTTGTAATTAATTTGACTTCTAATTGAATCGATTTTATCGACGAAAATCGTAGTGGGAACGTTTGCGGAAATTCGAGATTCTTAGGGGATGAGATTAGCTGTGCGAGGCTCTTACGATCGATGAGAATTCCTCGCGGTCTCTGTGGACCCTGCGGTCCGAGTGTCCTGTCGTTGAACGCCTGGTCAATATTGTCTGTAATAACGGCCGGATGCAGGAGCGCCCACGGATCGATAAGGGATGGTACGTACCGTCCACGTGTCGGGACAAATATTTGAGAAAGAAACCCCCCCGGCTCGCCGGTCAGCGAATTCTCGTCACATACGGGTTTGGTTTTTTAATTTTTTTTATTTTGTTTCTCACGTTGCACGTAAACTCTCCACCGGTTCGGGGAGTCGACTGGACATTGAACAAACGTGTGCGCAGACTGAAACCCGCATTAAGAATGCAAAACTTCGATAGAACGTCATTTAACACCCGTCGGGACGCCTTTTCCGATGGAACGAGGATTTTACTATTCGCACTCCGCAAATACTTTCTAAATACTCTCGTCATTACTCCTCGAATATTTCCTAAATATTTCGTCGATACCTCGTTACTATATTTGAACGATCTCTTGAATACTTTTTTATTCAATATCTTTTCAATACTTGTTACAAACCTCTGCAATAATTCTTGGATATTTCTCGAATAATTGGTAAATATGCCTCGAATACCCGTTGAATATTTTGCAGTTCTTTTCAATTTTTTCGGGCTACTTCTTTGATACTTTGATTTTTAGTCCCGGTCTAAATTGACCGACAAAAATATTCTTTTCACCATTCTCCTCGGACTATCATGTTAGTTTATTTAATCGCGCGACATAGAACAAGAACCATTGTCCCAAATTGTTCATTGTCGTCGATTCATCACTTCGGCATCGAGACTCGGTTCGCGCTTTGACACGAAAGGTAGAGAAGAGATCTGGGCTTAGGTCTCGCTCGCTAGCCGAGCACAATCTCCTCCCCGCCTGACAGAGGAAAGAGTGAAAACTGTGCCAACTACGTGTCGTCTCTCGCGTCCTCCTCGACGACCACCGGAAAGCTCCGACTCGGCAGCTTGCTGCGCCCCTTTTCCTCTCCCACGTCGTGGCACTAAAGTCTATCCTTACTCTCCTCTCGGGCCATTGTACACTTTCTTCCTCGACCATTCAACTTCCGGAATTAACCGTCCGGGAGTCATCACCTTTTTCCATCCTCATTCTCGTCCTTGTTCTCGGCTCTTCTCCCAGTCGCCGCTTAATTAACGCCTTATTGTTATCGGCTTCGGGGCCAGGCCCTGAATACTCTCGACGCCCGCGCCATAGTCATCCTTTCTCGTTCTACTACTCTGTCAATCCTCTTTTTCCTTTTTTTTTTTTCTGGCACTGTTCTCTCGGTGAATCCCGGACGCGAAAACCCACGGAAACCTCTCGCGTACCACCGCGGAAATAAATTTTCCTCCCCTTTGGGGAGAAGCTTTGCGATTCCTCGTTTCCGGATCCAGATGGTTCGAAACAAACAGATTTCAGGACGTGATTCCGTTCCTCTTTCTGTGTTCGGTAACTCGCGGATCTTCGGTAAAATTAGAGAAAAGAGTTTACGTGGTGTCGAGGAAACTTTTGTTGTCACTCAGTTGGACTGGTTGAGCCAAAGAAAATTTGATTTTTGTGGTTGAATTGGTCAACAGTTATTTAACGTCAATATTAAACCTTGCTTCGCTCAATCAACATTTATCGATGATAACTTAATATTCGATTCACCGGTCTTAAAAACGACGAGTTGAACATTAATTTATCATCAAGGAATCTTTATTTGACGATATTATATTTAATTTTGACGTAAGCATTTGATCATAAAAGAGACATTTTATTTTCCTCGACCAAAGTCCGTCAATGAATTTATATTCACTTTGCCTTGTCCGCAAATTATTTGTTAAAATTATTTAAACTCTCTTCTCTGTGTAGTCTTGAAATGGTTTTTTTTTTTTTTTCAAATTTATTCCACGCTCGATGATTTTTTTAACGATTTCTCTTCAGCGTTTGATCGGCGCTGCGTTGAAGTAAAAAAACGTGGATTACTTTCATCCGCGCGAGATAACGCGCCTAAAAGCACCCACCTTTTGGCGCCCGGCTAAAACACCCCGGACCACGCGTCCGCTTTACGGACGAAATAATCGGCCACGACAGAATATTCCCGGAACACTTCCCCGGAACTTTTCCGTGATCCCCGTAATTCCAAACGATTCTCACCTATCCCAGACAGCTTTACGCTCCCTTCCAGACTTTTATTCGTTCCACGCTTCGGACTCCATACGGAGGCGAGATAAACTCTCGTCGCGGAGGACCAGACGAGCGAAAGCGCCTCGTTCGTGCCTGCTGCATAGCGGATTAATTATTTATAAAAAAAAAAAAAAAAACTGTACAGCTTGAAATTCTCGCGGGAGTTGCAATAATAAGGTAAAAAAAAAAATTCTTTTTCCATTATTTATTTTTCATTCCCCCTTCGGCACTTCTTCGATCGTAGTCACGCGATTTTTTTTCTCATTCGTTTGATTAAAGCGAGAAGGATAAAAATGCGATAGGGACGATTCCGAGGACAAAAGGGAAGAAGAAAAAAAAAAAACTGGAGCGTCGATAGGTTCGAAGCGATTAAAGGTACGTGCAGCATCCGGGAGTGCCGCGTCTGTACCCAGAGATGAACGGCGGGGCGCACCGCGAGGAAAAACTTTTTCAATTTCGAACGTTCGCGGAAATTATCCGTGCAACTTCGTCGACGTATCCGCACGGTATGGGAGCCTTCGAGGCGATAGTCTCGTACTTCCGGCACCGCTCGACGGGAGACCCCGCGATCCACTTCCGACAAAGTTCATCCCGGCGTTATATCCTGAAACCTTACTTGTCCCCTCACTCCGCCCGGCTTTTATTCCCACTCTTTTTAATTGCGACAAGAGAGCTTTCGCTCCTCGTCCTGTTTCTGTCACCGTTTCTCGATCGCCACGCATCATTTTTTTCTGTTTTCAAAAAAAAAATAATAAATATTTTTCCAATAAAAAAATAATTTTTTTTTTTTTTTTTCATATAAAGAATAAATGAAAAAATAAACGAAAAATATTTGAGGTAATTTCATTCTTACAACCCATTGAAAGTGAGCCGGTGTGAAAATGTAAAAATAAATCGGGCCGCACGGCAATATAAATTCCTTTTTTCCTGGGAGATTATTGAGTTCCGTGCACCTAGTCGGCCGTTATAGCCTTCGAGTTGAGTCCACTTCACCGTGATGTAGGATATAAAGATGTAGAAATCGACGTGCCTCGCTGGTTCTCAATTATCGGTCTCCGCTATTCATTCCCACGGGATAAATAGAAATTCCAAACTCCCTGCGTCTCGCGAGCTCTTCTTCCAGCGGGCGCTTTCGAGTCGGGAATATGTGTACTCGGCACGTAAGAACCGGCGGAATATAGAGCCGCCTCTCGGACGCTCACCTCGCACAACGGTACGGAATTTAATTAGTGGCCTAGAGAGACGTTGAACGATAGAGGCAGAGCCGATCCGGTCCGGCGCCCTTCCCGGCTGCGAATTCGCGAAAGGTGATTAATCCGAGTCGCCGATCCGGAGATCGCGGGCATCCGGAATACTCGACGGATCTGCAATCACTTAGAGTCAAACGTTCGGAGCAAGAACCTCCTCTATCACCTGTACCGTTGGGCGATCCAAGGAAAAAAAATTATCTCAAGCCCAAACCCTTCCGATATTACTATTTTTATTTATTTACGGAAAATAAGTTTCTACTTCCAAAGCTGCTATATATTACTTTTAAGGGAAGAATATGAATATTATTTTTTTTTAAATATTCTTATACATTCGCTCGCATCCGCTGTGGATTGCCCATGATTTTTTTGTAAATTACCTCTTTGTCAGCTTGAGTCGATGTCCTCGAAGATTTCTTGCACGCTCCAAAATTTCGTTTGCAGCACAAAAAAAATATATTTTTTCAAAAATAATATTATTTATTTAGTATCAGTGAGTGTACGTATATTAATATATTCGATGCATTGATAATCATCACAGTTTTTATCCATTTATACAATTATACAATTGTATTTACATCCGCTTATTTTGAACGGGCTATCGATCGATTCTTTCCACTGGACTCTCTTCTATTTGTATTAAGATCTGACTGCAATTATTCAGCAATCTATTCTGATGTAGATACGTCTTCTGTCTTCGGTTGAAGTTTTGCGCAGGTGATAAGTAAACCGTGTAGTTCCTCGCTAGCTGATTTAACGTGAATCTTTTGCCAAGTTAAATTCTCATTATAGTTTTAATCCTCGTTGCTTCGTATTGTAGCAGCCTTATTCGAGGGTTTTTATTATCGTTAACATCCATATGCCTTAATTTATTTCCGGTAAATGCAACATCGAAAAATACATTTTCGTGCCCTATCCATCGCAAGTAATATTCACCATTCGATTTCCATGTTAATTCATTTTAATCCTCGTCGCCGAACGCTCAATAGCGGGTCTAAGCGCCTTCTGCGTGGCGACTTTTTCGCCCCCGCCTAGGCCGCAGCACTCAGGCTTCTCGCTTTTTTCGACGTTCGTTTCCCCGCAACGACGCCCTCGGGAGCGAAGCCAAATTCGTACTTACACGTCTGCAGTATCGACGGTACACACACCGCTCCCGGGATGAGTTTTGTGCATCGAGGCTGCATCGTAGTTCGCGGACGAGCGCAGTTTCAGCCCGAATCTTCCCGCTCCCCTCTCTCATTCCGGCTCATCTGCCGTAAAAGCGACGTACATAAGCGCGATTTACCTCTTCCTTCAGGGTTGGCGGCTCGTTCGCCGCACGAGGACTAAGCTCTCGCCGATCGCTTCCGGTTGAAGCAATATACGAGCCGAGTTCTAACGACCAGGTTCCTCGCACACCGGCGCTGAAACCGCGACGGGGCAGACCGGCCGGGCTCTGGCCAACGTCGAACCGTAGTCCGGCCAGAGGCTCCGCGCCATAATCAGCGCTCGCTGCGCGTTACAATAGCGCGCTTGGCCCGACCTCGCTTCGACACTGGCCCGGTAATGGCCCGCCATTATGATACGTCGTGGAATTTAATCGGAATCTCGGCGTGACCCACTTCGCCTCCGTAGCGACGAACTCTAATCTTATTCTTGGGACCGACGACCTCATCTCCGCTGTAGAGTGGCGACAGTCATTTTTAATCCTTCACGCTTATCTTGGCGCACGAACATTTTTCAGAATCACTCGAGAGTTGATTAAACTTTGTTGGGTTTTTTTGTTTTTTTTTTTTATCAACGAGGTTGTGGGTCGTAAATAAAAGGGACGGTTCGGCGCGGAAGCTGCCCCGTAACGAATGGCCCACTCGGCATAACGGATTTCGTGGCGAAAGTCACTATCAATGTAGTTTTTTTTTTTTTTTTTATATTTTTTCGCTGGAAATTTGTGAAGTTGCTCCAAATCGGGCAAACTTTGCTGGACACGTTTTTTTTTGTCATCATCATTGCCGCTCATTATCCGTATTTCTGCAAAAAGAAAACCAAGGTTGATTCGCAGCGGAAACTGCGCCGTGACGAATGGCCCACTCGGCATAACAAATTTCGTGCCGAAAGTCACTATGAATTTTTTTTTTTTTTTGGGATATTTTTTCGCTGGAAAATTTGTGAAGTTGCTCCAAATCGAGCAAACTTTGCTGGGCGAGTTTTTTTTTGTCATCGTCATTCCCGAGCATTCGGCGTATTCCTACAAACAAAAAACAAAGGTCGATTCGCGGCGGAAGCTGCGCCGTAACGAATGGTCCACTCGGCAAAACGGATTTCGTGCCGAAAGTCACTATGATTTTTTTTTTTTTTGGGATATTTTTTCGCTGAAAATTTGTGAAGTTGCTCCAAATCGAGCAAACTTTGCTGGACAAGTTTTTTTTTGTCATCGTCATTCCCGACCATTCGGCGTATTCCTACAGAAAAAAAAAACAAAGGTCGATTCGCGGCGGAAGCTGCGCCGTAACGAATGGGCCATTCAACGTTCCGGATTCCATAGCGACAGTCGATCTAAAATTTGAGCGTCTATGGCGTCGCCGGAAAATTGGTAACTCCAAATGGACGAAACTTTGTTGAACCACTCTTCGTCATAAATATCATTTCCCCCCATTCATAGTAGAGCTGCGGAAAAAAATGGAAACTGCACTGCAGTAATAAAAATGTTCAACATTTCGTATTCCACGACGACAGTCAATTTAACAGTCAATTTTCACCGTCCATCTTTTCGCCGGAAAATTGGTAAAATTACTCCAAATTAACGAAACTTATCTAAACAACTCTTTTTTCATGAATATCATTTGCGTTCATTTACAGCACAACTCAAAAAAAAAAAAATTGCCTATTCGTAGCAGAAACCGTACGGTTTGTTTATTTATTTTTCTCATTTCGCGCACCTTTATCCGCTCCGATCTTCCTCGCGCCGAGAAACGAGAAGAATAAGAGTCCCCGAAGGAGCGGAAGAGTTGACGACGTCGAATCGAAGGAACGTTCGCATCAGCTCGGCTTTTCCCAGCTGTCCAGACCGGACAGCTGTCGCCGGAACCTTTCGCTGACAAACGTGGCTCTTCGGGGCGAGCCGGAAGAGGAAAGATGAGCGGTGTCGTCGATGCCGTTCGCCCAGAATCCGGAATCTAGGTGGATGGCATACACACACGTGGCACGACTCGGTTCCGCGGTCACGCGTGGCTGAGTCGACGTCGCCCACGGGATTCGTACGAGAGGAAAACTTCAGCTCGAAACGCGCATCTAAAAAGTCCCATGGCTGCAGAGATGGAAGCGCATGCCTTTGAATCCTCGACGAAACGACCACTCGTAATATTGAAACGGAATTTATTTTTCTCACAAAAAAAAACTTTGTTATTTTTTTATATGTAGAATAATTTAATCGTTCTTTTTTTTTACAAAAAAAATATAATATTTGATATTTCGTTTACTTTCGAGTAATATATTTTTTTAAATGGTAAAATGGGTAAATACAGCGCAACTCCGTGAATGGACCGAGTTATTTTAAATATTCGACCCTATCGCTGATGTATGAAATTTAAACCGTCCGTGTCTCGATATTTCCAGCTACGAAACTTCATCGCAAGTCGCCGGATAAACTTACTCCGGGGTTCTCTTGTATATTGTATAAAATGATAAACACCGTGAACCCCCACGTTGCGAACGGGCTCATGGAGCAAGGCACATGCGTCAACGCGCCTTTCCACCGAGTATAAATATTGTATATCCGTTTGGTTCGACGATAAAGAAGAAGCGAGCGACAGCGAGGAGAAAAAAAGAAGGATCGAAACCCAGGTGCGGGTCGCGTTGCCATCGAATAAAAAATAAAAACTAAAAAAAAAAAAAACATTTGCCTTTGCTCCGCGACATCGTAAATATTTTATTACGCACGGCAGAAATACGATCTGCCTTATGCGCACACATACGCGAACCCTATCGGCAAACTGTGGAGCCCTCGCGGCCCAGCGTGTCCCTAAAAGTGCATAAAACCATCGTGCCAAGGATCGTCGACTCCGTCAATTTTTATCATATTATTATATTATCCAATTTTCCATTTTTCTCCGAATCAATATTCCTCGCTTCAATGTCCTCTCGCCGTCTCCCATTAACCCGTGGAATATTTCGCGATTGTTTTCGCGTGGTAAAAGCGCCGAGGGTGTCGGCTCGAGCCGAAGGGATTTGGCCCGAGGATGACGGGGATTGTGGATCGCGACGCGGGATGAAGTACGTCGCGGTGGTTGACGAGGGCGACGCCGAGGCTTAACGCGCGAGATAATCGCGTTCCCGAGGACTGAATGGTGAAATACCCTTCCCTGAGTAATTGCCAAACTCCCCGTGCGCCGCGAGCAACCCTCGGCTTCCGTACCAGGTCGGTCCGGATCCAGGCCTTGCGGCTTTCCGTCCAGTCGCTTCACCTTAACCCACCCCAACCCTCAGCCCCGTTTCCCATCTTCTTGCAGCGTCGCCTCCGAGCTGGATCGCCCGAAGTCTCCGCGCAGCCTCAGCGGAGAAACGGAGATGTGGATCTCGGGTTTCCGGAGCCGAAGTTGTCCGGAGGAACGGCCAGTCTCTGCACTCCGTCAAAACGGAGTGCAGAGACTGGCCGACGAGAGATTTCAGTCCTCGACGAGAGCGACAACCCCTCGGTAAATGAATCGATGTATCGCCCCTCGCGAGAAGGCTCACGAACCCCCCTGGAACGAACGGCGCTACCTCGAGGCGTTCGACTCCGGAGCGACTGTAACGAACGGGAGAAAGAGACGCGATTTCACTCGGCGAGGAAGAAATCCTCCCGCAGGAATACGAGCGGCGAGAACTCGATTGACATTGGAGGTTTTTTTTTTATTCTTGACGCGACGGTGAACACGGAGAGACGTAGTCTTGTTATCTGATTGGGTGAATCAATTTTTTCACTCAAGGGGTGATATGTGTTTTTTTTTTTTTTAAAGAAGTTTCAATTATGGTTGTCCGGGGATTTTTGGACTGGTAATTTCTCGAGGCGAGGCGGATCTTTGGCTCTTTAAGGGTAAAGTCTTAGTAATTGGGCAATCATATCATTGACTTGAAAGTGAACGATGACCGATATCCTTATTTTTTCGTCGATGACCACACGCGACTTGCGAGGGAATTTTGTCTTTGGAAATAAAATTTATATTTTATAGGTTTGATAAAACGAATCGCGAGCGAGTGGAAAAAACGTAACGAGAAAGGAGACACGATTTTCTCTGGGAAAAGAGAAGCAGTTCTTCCCCTCGCACCGTTGTAGGCAGCGCAAGCTCGATTGACGTTGAAGTTATTATTTTTTTATCAATAAATTCCGGAGACCCGAAACGACGAATCACATAAATACGGGATTTTCCTTTGCTGGAACGGGCGAAGACCAAAAATAAAAAAAAAAAATCAGCCCAGTTTCTCGGAGTATTTTTCCGATACGTTCTCCACGCAAAAATAACAATTATTAACTCGTCAACGGTAAATTTTCAACAAACTTCCGCTCGCATTCACCAATCAGATCGCGATCAACATCGTCGACGTTGAAGTTATTATTTTTTTCTCAATGAATTCCAGAGACCCGAAACGACGAATTACATAAATACGGGATTTTTCTTTGCTGGAACGGGCGAAGACCAAAAATAAAAAAGACAATCAGCCCAGTTTCTCGTAGTATTTTTCCGATACGTTCTCCACGCAAAAATAACAATTATTAACTCGTCAACGGTAAATTTTCAACAATCTTCCGCTCGCATTCGCCAATCAGATCGCGATCAACATCGTCGACGTTAAAGTTATTATTTTTTTCTCAATGAATTCCAGAGACCCGAAACGACGAATTACATAAATACGGGATTTTCCTTTGCTGGAACGGGCGAAGACCAAAAATAAAAAAAAAAATCAGCCCAGTTTCTCGGAGTATTTTTCCGATACGTTCTCCACGCAAAAATAACAATTATTAACTCATCAACGGTAAATTTTCAGCAAACTTCCGCTCGCATTCGCCAATCAGATCGCGAGCAACATCGTCGACTCGAGCCGTCGATCCCCGTTCGATAAAACAGTCTCTCTTCTCCTTCCTCCCCACAACCGAGCTCGCCTTCGAGAATAAAACGTATGTTTTACAAGTTTAATACACTTATCCTCAGAAATGTATCAATCTATTTTTCTTTCCCACGGGGGGGGGGGGGGGGGTGAAACGGGAGCACATCGACAGAAAAGAAGATTGCTCGAAATAAAGTTTCCTTTCATCGGCCGCGATACACCGGGCTTCCAACGGTAACCTTCTTTACCCCGTCTTTTTTGTTCCCAATAGCTTCCGCCTCGCTCTCTCCCCTTTTTTTTTTTTACAATCGATACCGTATAGCTAGAGGTGCTGCGCACTCCACGTACGCTCGTTCGCTTCTATACCCCCTGTAAGATTGATATAGTTGCGATTGCAACCTCCGAACATCCCCTCGGCCCGGTCGCGATCAAATAACACAGAACGGCGCGGTGAATTCTGGCGCGTGTCTGCACTGCGTTACGTTATAGTTCGTCGTTCGAGGGCGAATGACGAGCCACGACCGTGTTCGACGGTCCGTGTCTATGCACCATGGCTATAAATGTTTTTCGGAGCAAAAAGGGCAGCGGGCTCCGAAGAAGCTCCGCGTCGAAGAGGCTCATCGGTCATCGAGACTCAGCCCGGCGACTCGGCCCAAACTCCCAGAGACCACTGACACGAACTATTTATCCACGTCCCGAAAGGTCTCCAGAGAAAAAACAGCTACGAACCTTAAGTTCAATGCCAAAGTAGGACGTACTAATTACGATGGGACCGACGACCGGTAAGAAAGTTCGAGCCGACATGGAGAAAGAAACGTGCAACGTGTGAAACGAAAAGGTTGATGGACAAAAAAAAATTCAAACTGTAAATGACCCTTTTTTTTCAGGGTAAAAGTAGTAAAAATGGAGTGATTTATGTATTATTGATTCGCGTGCTTATTGGACTGAGCCATATTCCCCACAGTTACTTTACGTCTGTTTAGGGGAAGAACGCTTCCAGTCAGTTAATACGGGTGAATATAAAGATTGTTAAGATTGTACTAAAAATTCCACGATTTTTGGGCTGGAAGTTCATATGAAATTCAGCGATTTACTTTTGCTTTACCGTTTTATTTTTTTTATACTTCGTCGAAGCTTTATTTTTTATTTAAATTTTCATAAATTCCGTTTGTTCCCCAGATTTTTGTTTTTGTTTTTTGCTCCAATGACTATGGTTAATGCAAGGCAATCGTTCGTTCGTAATGTTCCGTAGCTTTTTGGCTAATTCAGTCAGGACCGAGCGTCGACTGTCTTGCCGGTTTCTCCGTCGGTTTCCGGCGACGCTGGTTAAGCCGAGTGGAGAGCCTGGGGGGTTTGCTCGACGGTAGGTTGCGCGGGAGTGTGCGACGGTGCCGGCCGACGGCAGTGGCCCTTGTATTGATTCACAACCCCGGCCCCTTCGACCCGCGAAAGTCGGGACCGAGGGAGAGCAAGGGTGTGAGGGAGAAAAGCCGGCAACTCCATGCTCTTCCACCTCTCGTCGCTCCAGCCTGGAGAGCCGCAGCACGAGAGCACCGGCGTAGACGTCGCGACGCTTTTCCTCCCGTTTCCAACCAACCGGAGGTGAACGTTGGCGGGGAGGAGGATAAGGAAGAGAGTGAAAATCTTGCTCTTCAGAGTTCTTCTTCCCTCCCTCGTTTCCTTTCTTATTTCCTACCTTCTCAACCCACTTTTCTCGAGCGATGCTCGACTCCCAAGACGACGGGGAAGGAGGCGACTTCCAGCATCAGACGGTATACAGGATGCACCAAAACCGGTAATTACCGTAAGTGTCTCCGTCGCGAGAAGCAGTCAAATTTTTTTTTTTTGTGTCTTGATAAAGAAAAAATGTTCGCGAAATTCGTAGACATTTTTTCGAGTTAATTGGACTTTAATTTCAATCATTTTGTTCTAAGTCATTTATGAGAATTTGTGTCTTTTAAATGGGTTATAGGTTTAGGATTGTAATTTACTTTGGGTGTTTTACGGGTCGCGAGGACCGGTCGAATTCTTTTTTGCTTACAAAAAATATTCGTAGGTTTCGTAGACTTCACTTTTTTCCGCGGGTTGATTGGACTGAAATTTGAATGATTTCTTTTCCTCGCGAGGATTCCCACCTCGATTGGATTTCAAATTGATCATGAAAATTTGTTTCTTTTGGAAAATAGGTTAATGACATTTTTTTGAGGCCTGTAGTTAGGAATTCTGGGGCGAATTTGCGTGCGTGAATGTAAAAGTTACGGATGTGGGAGAGAGAGAAATAAAAGTTATGTTTTTTTTTTGCTGTGTCCGGCGCGCAACCACGGCCGAAAATTAGAATCCAAGTGTATTTCTCGCTCTGCCCATGTTACGACCATGGAAGTAAGGAGGTAAGGAAGACTCGACGGAACGGGAAACTTTTATTTACCATCAGAAATGGTAATACGCGTAGCTCTTTGTTTTCCCCGATAACGAGCATTCCCATGCGGCTTTGCTGTGCTTTTCTCGCCCTCTCGTCTCGTTCTCCCTCAATGCGGCAAAGGATGATTAGGAACTAATAAAGCTCGCTGGAAACCTTCTCTCCGTTAACGACGCCACCGTAATATCACGGCTCCTCTTGGGGAAATGTTTCGACGCCCGGTGAATAAGAATTATTTCGGGAACTAATTCCCTTTAACGAGACAGACGAAATATTTTTCATATTTTATTCTATTCGAATTGAATACTTCATAGTATTATTCAATGAATAAACGGCCAAAAAAAAACTTTTAATTTAATGTACAATCGTGAAAAAAAATGAAGGAACTTTTACAGTAAAAATAAAATAAACTATAAAAAGATAAAATATTCGAGCTGTTTTTAATACATCAAACATTGATTTTCCATCATAATTCTACATGCAATTTAATCCACCACTTTATGCATCAAAAATTCCAGTCCGGTAAATTTCCACAGAATTTTTTTTTTCATTGTATATTAATATATGTAATAAATCTCAGCAAAGTATATTCGCATGAGCGGTGAACATTTTCACCTCTGTTTTTCAGAGCTTAGTTTCGGAAGCACCGACGAGTGGTTCGTGTCGTGGAAAAGGGTTTATCGTTTCGAGCTTCGCGATAAAGAATCTTTGTTATTGAAATGAAGATCGTAGGCGTTCGGTCAACTCTTTCAATGTGCCGGTTCCGTTCGTCCCCCGTCCCTTCCCGTTCTTTAAATTTTGATCCAGGAGGAATTCCCGTAATCCATCGATGAAACCTAGTGGAGTAGGAAGGGGTTGAAATCTCCCGACTGGCTTTTCGCCCGGATCTGGCGCCGCCGGTTCGACATAAATTATTAGAGGTGAATAGCCCGACCGGCCCGGCCGGGACTGTAGAATGGTGGATTCGTGTTGAAATTCGCGTATTATACACTGGGAGCGAGTCTGACACGCAAAACTCGTACACGAATCTCTCCATTCCCTCTCTTCCATCGAGACTGTTCGCTTCATTCGAGTCTGTATTGGCAGCGACATGACTGAATAAGTAGCCAACGAGACGCAGCCAACACAGGTCGCCAATTGAGGTCAATTTAAGGAAGGCGAGGTGTTGGACCGAGATATCGTCCATCGTTTCTATGAAAACGATTGTGCCAATTCTCTAGAAACTTTAATTAAAACCACCTATCGGACACTTTCTATCATCTAATTGAAAGAATTTGACTCCGTTATTTTCTAGATTTTTTTTTTGGTCACAACTATTTACTCCGTAATCGAACTCTCGGTTCACGTTTGGCACGTGAGGCAAATAAATGTTCAGTCTCATCGGCAGATGTTGCATTAATTTTTGGAAGAATTTTTTCGTCCAGAAACTTTTTTGCTATTGATACGATTGTATGCAATTTCCATCCAAAACTACACTTGTTTATTCCACCTCTTATATTTTGACTGCTATGAGGCTGAACTCAGAAAAATAAATTCGATTAAAAAAATGTTTTTCTAAGGAAAATATTTGCTTCCGGGTAGCCGTGAAATAAATCATTTTTCTGGGTGCAAACGCAAAAAAAAACGAGCTATAGTTCGTGGCCTCGTTATCTCTGCTCCAAAGACAATTTTCATTGCCCAATTTTCTTATTATATCCACGATGTTATATATATAATATATACATATATTCTGGCGTCTTTCATAATCATAATTCTCGGGGAAAATATTGGAATTTTCATCTCTCCATATTCTCTTATCAGCGGATATTTCTCGGAGCTTTCGCGCTGTGCTCCGCATAGATATATGTGGTAGGAGCGTAGAAATTTGTCATCGATCAGGGAGACGGAATCCGCGAGATAACCACGCGACGATGCATCGCGTCTACGATATCTCGGTGAAAATATTTTCCGCCATCCGAGCGAGTCACGTGCCTCGGTGTGCTGCGGAATGTCCGGTGAACGCGCCGCGGATCATCCGGTGCATCAGGCATCTCGGTGCAGGCGTAGGAGCTGACCCGCATATTTCGCACCCCCTCAAACTCGCCCACGGCGATTTCCTCATATCTGCCCGACGCTCCCGCTCCATGCACCGAGATAAAGCTGCGAAACGCTTCATAAACGAATGTTCACACTCGGACGCGAATGCCGCGTTGCCGATTTAAAAAAAACTCAAGTCACCGTGCAAAATTGCACGGTCGGTAAAAAAAAAAAAAAAAAAAACTACAATTGTCCATCCTGACCATTAACTTTCGAGAAAAAATTTAAACGGTAATTAACAAAAATGTAAATAATTTTCTCTTGGAAATGCCGTCAACATTTTTATTTATAAAATTTTTCGTGTAAAAATGTTGTAAATGAAAATAAATAAATGAGAGTTCTCGTTACCGACCGAGCTTCGGCCGAGGGGTGAAGGAGTTTCGGGTCGTCTTAAGGAGGGCAACGACGTGTGCATCCATCGTTGGGTACAGAGAAACATCCAAGGGCGGAGCAACGCAAGCGATCCGAAAGTTCCGTCGAGTGGCTCGAGGGTGGATCGGTGAAAAGAGGACGAGGGAGAAACGGGTTCGTCGAGTGTGGAAGGAGCGGCAGCTCGGGGCGACCGCTTCAGAGACACGGGCCTTCGTGAACGATCGAAGGCTTATTAAGGCCAAGTGTCACATCACTGCCGCGGCGAATCTCAGTTTCGGCCTTCGAGACTTCAACGACGAGCTGCTCCTCCTCCCCCGTGCCTTATTCTCATCGACAACGCGCGCCCGACTTTTCTCTCTCGACTACGCAAAACTAACAGCACCTGGCGGCAAACCCCGTTTCTCCTCCAGAAGTGACGAGGGCGCGCCAAGAGGCCGAGTCTTTGTAAGAGCCGCTGCTGTCGCTTACAAGCTTTTTTTTTCATTAAATTTACCAAAAAAAAAAAAAAAAAAAGATCAAGAAAAAAATGGATAAAAACATTATTTGAGGCTGCTCATTTTTTGACTCCCGAAATAAGGCCAATTCAATTAAATACGTAACATGCTCTCGATCAATGATATTCTCAAACCGGATGTCACTCGTGACTGTATAAAGTCACTTCCGGTAAAAAAAAATCATTATTCCAAACCCGAAGTGTCTCGCGATTTTCAGAATCGAATGTCACTCATGTCAAATATACGGTTACTTCCGGTTGAAAAATCAAATATTCAGAACCGAAAGTCCACTATTTCGAATGTGACATTACTTCCGGTCGAACGATGAGTTTTGTTTTGATAATCGAGAAATTCACTCAGTCGCTTCCTGAGATGGGCGAAATTTGCAAACGTCTTTGCACTTTACCCGCGGAACCCTCTCGAGAAAATAAAATCACTACTCTGGTAGCTTCCCCGACAGTTTTCCTGTTAGGTATAAATAAGTACAGAGCTATGCGCGAGGCAACGCGAGGTGGTCTCCGTGTACCGAGAGAGTAAAGAAAAGACGAGCCGCTTCGCACGAGGGCTTCCCGCGGCACTCCACTCTCGTAAATCTCATTTTTTCCTCCCCCATTTTCCGTCACCCTTGCTCCGCCACTCTGCTCGATTTTTCTCTCGTTACACGTTTCGTCCTTCTCGTTCCTCCCGATACCGCGTTCATACCGTTTCCACCCGGTGATTTTTTTACATGCTTATTGCGCAACACCATCAGAGTAAAACGCATATTACTGGAAGGTCTCGTGAACACATGAAACCTCACCGTATTTCAATTTTACCTCCGTGGGTTCGTTTTTTTTTTTTTTTTTTAATTTTTTTAACGTATTTATTACGATACATGTGCACCTAAGTCGTAAAGGCGACACTTCCGGCGTGTCCGCGTTTTTCCCACTTGCGTTTAATCCTCTGAAGTCCATGCATCTTATTTTTATCGCTATTGTATTTTACAGTCGAAACAGACTCTTGTTACCGATTGAGATTCTATCCGTCGCGAGACAATGTTTTTCGCATTGACTTCCCACTACGGTTCCTTTTTTTTTTTATGAAAATGTTCGATATATGTGTACGTGCTTCCTAAAGGCTTTCAGCGTATCGCCGTTTTTTTTTTTTCGTTGCAGTTTGTTCCCTCGAAGTGGACACACCTTTTATCGTCACCGCATATTAGGGTGAAAATACGTTTTTGTTACCGACCGAGCTTCGATTAGTTGATCCATTTTCGCATCGAACTCACTCTTTTCGAATATATATTTTTTATTATTATTTTTTTTTTATGAAAATGCGTCACAAATATGCGTTTGTACGTCGTAAAAGCAACGCTCCAAACACAACACCGTTTTTTTTTTTTTTTTTTTTTTTTTTTTTTTTTTTTTTTTTTTTTTCAAATTTTTCAATCCTTCATTGACGTACATCTTTTATTTTTTATTGCTATCGTATTTTACTCTCGAAATACATTTGTGGCGTTTATGCCATCGAGCCAGTGTCGCCTCGGGCTCCTTCATATTCGCCGATTAAAAAAAATTGAAATAAAACAACGCCAAAGCTCGTGACACCGAGAACGTGTGAGGCTTCATCCGATGCGCATGCAAACGACGGACGGAAGGGTAAAAATAAAATTGAACCGCGTCACAGGTATTCCATCGATAGACGATTTTTTGTCCCAGCTCGGAGCCTCACATACGATATATGTTTTGACGAGCGGGAAATTCAATCTCCACAAAAGCTATTTCATAAAGTGTCCAGGTGCAATACTATTGACGGCGGATTTCCCCCTTTTTTTTTGCTCTTTCCTTTCAATCGTTTAATTTTTTTTTATTTTATTATTTTCATCAATAACCTTTGCAGTCGAGAGAAAATTGGATATTCCCATTGTTTCGTCGTCAGTTGAACTATCGACGTCCGTCTGATCATGTTTCTCCCGGAAGTCTCCAATGATCGTGTAGAACGTTTGATCGATTCATCCAAAGCGAGTTCGTTGAATGAAACGTGCGCCGAAAGTTCGAACAAGATAAAGGAATATTACGAAGGGTGGCGGAACATATCGCGTATTTGAAAGAAAAGGTTCTTTGGATTAGAATTCATAAATGAAAAGTCAAAATTTTCTATGCTTCCGTTCGGCGTTTCTCGTTAAACGGGTCTGAGTTTTTATTCAACAACCGTCGGTCAATCGACGGCTCATTTAAATGGTGTATTTTCAATGCTCAGACGACGATAATTTCGTCCATAATTTCTCGCATTCTTACACGAGGCAGACGCTTAAATCGACTGGAAATCCCGGCAGCAGCTTAAACAATAAATGCCTGAATTTCGTTCAGAACCCCCGTGAATTTCACATTTGTTTGTTCCATTTTGCGCCGAATGATTTTTATTATACAACGTCCTGTTTGAAATTCGTAGACTTCGTTAATGAATTACAATGTAACAATATTTCATGGAATTTTATGTTGAAAGAAGGGGTCGGACATGAAGGAGAAGAGCCAATTTTTAAAAATGAAAACAGGCCGAACGAATATGTAAAAGTTATAACAAACATTTCTTTGTCGAAAATGTCCGAGAAAAATCGAAAATGGAAGCAGATTTGAGCCGTCGTGTAGAATAATAAACAATTAATTTTTTATTATATATATAATATTTATTATAATATATAATAATTATATTATATAATATTTATTTATAATATATATAATATTTATTATATATATATAATAATACGGCTTTAGGAAAACGCAGCAATTGTACACTCCCAGAATTTTATTCTCTAGAGTAAATGTGAAAAACATGGCCCAGTTCGATTAGCACGTGAAACAATGATATATAGACCGGGCCATATTCATCAATTTTACCCTAAGTAAACTACTCCGAAAAAAGCTTTTGGTCTGCAAAACACAGCCATTATAACGTGATGCAATTTAATCTGGTGCAGATATCTTCCGTGTCGTATCATAATTTTGTTCCGGTCAAATTTTCATATATATATATATATATATATATATAGATCTCCATTGCAAAAAAAACATGATTTTTTAATCCATTTGTAGAAATTTACACGAAATTGTCAGGCCGAATTATTAGAATTCAACGAGTCGTTCGAAAACCGCGGACTTTATTAATAGAACATAATGTTACGCTATTTTGTAGAATTCTATGTTGAAAAAAGAGGTTGCGGCAGACAGAGCAGAGGGAATTTTTTTTTTTTTTGTGAAATGGAAATGGATGAAAAGAACCAGTCGTATAGAATATTACGATACATTATTTTGTCTCCGACTACTTTTTCTTTATATATATTCTCTTCCATTTTTTGGGAAAAAGAAATTATATACGTGAAAAAAAAAACTCAGTGGCTTTTAATGCAAAGTGCACTCCGCATTAGACCCGACTCCGTGGGATTTATTTATGTGTCGCTCGTTGGTGCAGTTAATAGGCGAAATTTACGATGTTTATTTGATAAGCCCGGACAGGTCCGCGAGAAACGGAGCCCCCGAGGATAAATTCCATTATCGACTACTCTTCTCCCCGTTGAAATATGAAACGTGGCCGGCGAAGTTACCGGACGCCCCACTGTGAAATGCATCGAAGCAATATACCGCAGTCGAGATGGAGACGAGACTGTCGCGGGAAAGCCGAGAACTCCGAGAGCGAATTTAAAATGGCGAGATATCTGAGATTCAAATCCGTACACACTGCCGGAAACCAAGATCCAATTTGAACGAGAAAGCGTTCAGAGACACTCCTCCTCGCAGTATCTTATTTTTGAATTCCGCTTAAAAATTTGCACCAAATTTATGGCAAATTTTTCCCTCACACCACAGAGATTCGGATATGGAACGAGCAGAACCAATTTTTAGCGGATCGGTCTTATGAGAAATTCCGTGCCAGTAAATTATTTTTCTGAACCGCATAAGAATATATAACAAAATAAAATTACGTCATATCACATACTCTTGAACATCGGAGCAGCCTTTTTTCTGTGAAAATAAATCGATCGAGCTCCGGTGCCGGATTTTCGAGATCTTAATTGCATATATTAAAAATCCGTGTAACCAATAACTCTTCAATGCCCTTCACGCGTCTTTTCACATATATAATAAAAAAAACGTGTTAACTAATTTCCTGAAAGTCGACTTAATTTTAAAAACCGCGGCCGGGGGTTAAAAAAAAATTGGCGAACGGTCGAAAATGCAGTACGCGAAATATCAGGAATTTAAAAAATTCTGCTGGTGCAGGATATAGGGCGCAAGGATATTCCGTACGGTCCTGGAAAAGCGACGCAGGGGGTTGCCAATAGGGGTTGATTCGGTGAATGCTGCCGCCTGGTGGCTCGGCCCCGAACTACCCCGGTGCAGTCACCCCCGAGCCGAAAACCGTTCAACACCTAACGTCAAAATTCTCCGCCTCTTCCGGTACCGGGGCTAATCGCGTTAACCATCGGTCGTACAAAAATCCATTCCCCTCGCTCGTGCGTCCCGATTCGAGCCAGTGAGGAGACCAAATTTCACGGAAGCTTCGAGGCTCGACCAGTAACTTTTCCATCAGGTAAGGGCACGGTATCGAAACGTATTGGAAGGAAACAAATATCAAGCTGATCCAACGCTTTCACACCGACTTTCACCTCATTTACTATTTTAATTTTGTCACATATTTTTTATTTTTTTATTTTTTTTTTTAATATAAATTTAACGAAAAGTCGTGTAAGAACATTGAAAAAGGACACGATTGTTCGGAAAGGAAAAGTCGATATCAGCGCGCGCGCATAACGACCCTTCCTAGGTCGCAGGAACGACGGGCCAGCAGCTGTGCTTCCTCGACTTTAAAGATACCTCGCTTCCTCATCTTCCCCCACCCATCAGTAACGCTTTTCTCAATTTTTTCTATTCTCTCTTTTTTACCAAAAAAAATGTATCAATCACCCCGTACCTAATTTTCTATTTGCGGCCCGTAAATAACTGCGAAAGAATCTTTTCCCTATTGCGTCGCGACTCGGGATTTTATTGACCCGTTTGTATCTTCACGCATGTCTGCTGAGTTCCGGTTTCTCGAATGCCGAACATTGGTACGGAAACTCTCTTTACCCAGAGTCGTCTGGCCATTATGTCGTCAAATAAAAAAGTTAATAAAACTGCTTTCCCTCAGCGGTCCATTCAAAATACTCCGACCCCCCCCCCCCCCCCCCCCCCCCCCATTATTTAACTCATAAAGACTCAAAGCTGTTGGGCTTTTTTTCTGAAGCGATTCAAACGAAACGACTGAGAGTATTTTTCATTAGTCTTTCATTTTTTGATGCTCCAAATTGCAATTTTTCCACTGCCTCGTCTTCATCTTCGCCGTCGTGGGTCTTCCTTGCCTTCGTTGATTAGTTCGCGTCACCAGTTTGAGGATCGCTCGGCGCCTTGAAACTGCTCGGAGCTCTCTGGATTTACCTGTTTTCCGCATAAAGTTGGTCTTTGTGCGACTGCTCCGGTAGAGCCGGTCGCGAGTCGCGAGACAGCGGAGCTGCGGAGATGCCGCGCTGACTTTCTTCCATACATCGCCCCGGGTAATTCGACAGCCGCTTTCTGTGCAAACGGACCGACGAACAACGGGTTCGTGCAAAATGGCAATTTGTCAAGGAGTCGGCGTAATATTGGCACGCGTTACAAAGACGAAGTACAATACGTGCCCGGGCACAATGACGATGAACCGGGACTACTGTAGTGCAAGAAATAAGCGGAATTTTTTTTTCGCGGCGAGATAAAAGTTGAAGACTTAAGGATAGGAGCGAAATCGTCAGTTGGAGTTAAACTTTTGTCCAATTTTTTTGTTTTCATTTTTGGGCTAGTTTTCATGAATTTAAAATTCATGAAAACTAGCGCAAAAAAAGAATTTGGAAAATTTTAATTTTGATTACAGTAATCTGGAATAAGAATAGTATTTTATTTGCCGGGCATTTCTTTAAACATTTTCCAAAGTGGAAAATCGGCGACCTAGTAAAAAATGTTTTAATTTTTAGAAAGAAAAAGAACAACCCGTTTGTTGTATTTTTAACTAATTCGCTCATTATATAGAGAATATTGTAATAAGGTATCTGTTAAAATTTCATGCGAATTCGACGAATAAATATTGCTATACGATGTCCGTCGTTGATGCCATAAGTCCGTTCTTAGTTGATACCTTTTTATAAAAACTCTCTATAAAACACAGTACCGTGCGTAAATACCCGAAACTATCATTTCAATACTCGATAATAAAAAACCTTTTTTTTTTTACCCAATACCGTCAATTTTTGTTAAAGCAAAGTATTAAAAACTAAGTTTCTCATCGAGGCTTCCACTAAAACTATTAAACAGATAAAACTAATACCAAAATATCGATTGCTTCGCATCGATAACGAATTGCACTCGATACTCTTCGTGGTCGAAACGAGTCGAGGAAATTCGAGCTCGAAACTAAACATATGCAGAATTTTTTTTTTTCGTCAAGATCAAAGTAGAAAACTTGAGAAGACGTGGGAAACTGTCCGCGAGGGTTTCCGTATAATCGTTAAACGAATTGAGCCGATCGGATCAAAGTATCGACAGCTTCGCGTCGATAACTACACTCGAAACTCTTCCCAACATCTCGCATATCTTTACCTCGTTACACTGTTCCAAGTACGTGCGAAACTATGTCGAACTCTCTCGGAAATATCAAGTTTCCGGGATTGTTACGTTTGCTACGAGAAGATAGCGAGCCGGTACGGTTCGCCAATTTAGCGAACGGAAGTTGCGCACCGTCTTCTCGCAAGCTTTTCGAACAGGGAAGAAGTCGAGTATTTTCATGTGTAACTTTACATGAGGGTGATTTTAATTCCTCCTAATTTTTTCAGAAGGAGCAAACCAGTAAGGAGAGATCCGCGGGGAGCGTGACTTACAACTCGTTCCCGGACGATCTTTACCTGGACGATCAGGACGCCTTGGAGGGCTCGGGTCGAGGGGGTGGCGAGGTCCGCGACGATTTAGAGGCTTCCGGCAGCGGCCTCGGTCCGGACGACGAGGACGGCGATGATAGCCGAGGTAAATATTGAAAGAAAATATTATTTAAAAATACATAAATAGATTTTAATTTGATTCTTATTTTTTATTACATTAACTCAATTTTCATAAAAGTTACTCTAATTTTTCCATTTATTACCAAATTCTCAATACAGATGGACCGGGCGGAACCATCTGTAATTTTCATCACGCGAAACTGGCTCACCGTCTCGCGAACACTCGCTTTATCATTTTCCCCAGCGGGCGGTCAATCGGGGGAAACTTCGTTTCGCGTACGCGTTGACGAGTCACCGAAATTCCATTCGATGCTAATTGGATATTTCGATTGGGATCAGAAAAAAAAAATGCTGGAGAATGGACGAAATGGAATCGACGTTCCCCGTTGACGTGGCTCCGATCGGGCTTCGGATATACAGCTGAATTCTACGCGCATACACACACATACATATATGTATATTTCCCTCGGAATATCGAACATCGCGAGGCCGGGCCCGTGGGTACGAAGCCCCCAACTTTTTTCGTTCCAAATTGAAAAATAAATCCCATATGTCAGAGTTCGTAACTCGCGGTATATCGAACCTCCCGGTCGGGTAACTCTCATCCTGGGCTCACTTTTATTGGAAATTCATTTTACTCCGTTCCTCTCTCTATCCCGTCGGACTGCCCGATATATCGTCAAATCCGCGGAATCGTTAATACCTTCCGACCTCAGCGATATAGCGGATAACGACGACGTGCGCCATCCTCTCGAGCGTGGGCTCTTCATGTATCCGCGAATTCACCGATTTCGATGGTGGAATGCATAATCGCGAAAAAAATTTCTTTATATATATGTATATACATATATATGGGTATACGTAATCGGCTGTCGATATATCGGCGCGAGAGAGTAATAATACCGGGTACGCGTGAACGTGGAGAACCTTGCGAATTGCATCGGTGCAGCCGAACAACGGATGGAATGCGGCCGGTTCGCCAAGTCGGTGTGCAATATCGGATAGTGTTTTCGCGTGTGGGTTGCCCGGTTTCCGTATAACAGGATGCATACGGAGAGATAGGCACGTATAGACTGCTCGGTATGTAGAGTAGTATACCGGACAATCCCGCGATCGAACAGTCGTTAAACTTCTGGTGTCGCGTAAGCTTCGTATTCTCATTTCTGGTCAGCCCTCGACTGGCTTATCGTATGGTGCATTGTTCAATTTCGTTGTTTCGTTTCATTGACCTTTTGTCATTTTCTATTTCAGACTTCAACAACATCAACAGGATAGAACCACCGAGCAAACCGGTCGAGCCGAATCCATCTTACATCGACGAGACGCACACCAAGAAAAAGATACAGGTGGGCACTGGAACGTAGCCATAGATTCACCTAGAGCCATCACTGAGACTATGAGAATAATACTTCTATTTTTTTTATTTCGTATACATTATTTGCGGATAATTTGTGAATATAGATATACGTGCAATCAATTCATTGAGGATTACTACGAGTCGTAAGATATTTCTTAAATTTGTTTGACCGTATCGCCGGATGCGACGTTGCGAAGCGGAAAAAAATTAAGAATCGAAGCCACAGTGCAGTAGCGTTTTCGTCATTTTTTAACGCAGCAGTCTGCGATGATTAAGGTCGCTATATATATATATATTTTTTTTGACTATTCCACAAGACCAAAGTTATCGAATTCACTGCCAAAGCTGTGGTTTACTCTGTGAGAGATTCATTCGCTAAAAGTAATAATTCCGGCTGTAGATAATAACTAAGGATTGTGCGTTGTATTTATTAAAGATTGCATTTCAGGAAACGCACGAGACACACGCAGAAAACAGACCCGACAACGAAGTCGACGTCATCGAACCGTCCGGTGGCAACGATCACGAGGACGACGAGGAGATCGAGGATACCCATGAGGTGTTGATCATGAATCCGAAGCACGAGGATCGTGCGAGTTCATTCTTCGCCCAGCCGGGCGTACTCGCCGGTTAGTTATTCATTCAAACGATACAAAATCTACCGTTGAGTCAAAAATATGATGTTTTAATTGATAAATAATTTTTTACTGATTTGTTTTTTCCAGCTGTGATCGGAGGTGCGGTGGTCGGTTTGCTATGCGCAATCCTGGTAGTGATGTTCATCGTCTACAGGATGCGCAAGAAGGATGAGGGTTCGTACGCCTTGGACGAGCCGAGAAGATCGCCAGCGGCGCAAGCGTATCCGAAGCCCGGTGCGCCTCATCACAACCGAGAATTTTACGCCTGAGGCCCCGTCTTTAATAATAAAATACTCGCCGTAAAGTCACCGCGCGACAACAAGACCGAGTGAGTGTCTCGACGGGCGATTTAACGCAGCTGGAATTCAATTCGGATGTCGTTGGCGAAGCCGCGCACGGAGTTTTAACTCTCGTATAGAACTGGTTTACGAGACGGACGAACAGAAACAAACACTCACGGAGTACGAAAACAATATATAGATTTTTTTTTTACGCAACGAGAAGACTATTAGATTCTTTTCGAAATGACTTTCGATCGTTTCGCGACCCACGATGACGAATTCGATAATAACTCCGACAAACCTCCAAGTCCCCCAAGCCGCGAACCTTTTACTGACTTCCGAGCTATTATTGTTCAACGGTGCAGACGCCCGCCTAAGCGCCCACCCGATTAGGTGCGGCCGCTCTCGAGCGACGAACGCACTGTGAAAATTCATCGATTACTTTCTCTTACTCAAAAAAATAATAAACAATCGTCCCACGGGGATTTGGCAACTTTCTTCGGAAGAAAGACTGGTAACTATCGAGAAAAATTCGTTGAACGATGAATCTGTTGGGGCAAGACTTTGTTCAACTCTTTTGTGGGTAGTTATCGTTTATTTCTTCACTATTCATTTCCATTCGTCGACTCTTGTGGTCGCGAGCTAAGAGTTTACAAAAAGACAGATACAAAAATGAGAAAAAAAGCAGTCACTGAAAACAGCAAACTTTCTCGTCCACTCCGTTTCCGAGTTCTGTCACAGTCGACAACGTCGCGAGCCTGAAACAAATTCCAAATGCATTTACGTAGAGAAAACAAGAGCGTACATATGAGGGTGCGTGTGTGTAACGCATGTGTATGATGAATCAATGTATCCTATCGTGCGGATGTGTATAGGATCGAACGAAAACAAAATTAATGTCGTCGAACTTTCTGAACAGCATCGCAAGACCGAAGGGGAACGTTGGCATCTGATTTTCGTTTTTCGTTTTTCGTGAAAAAAACAACGAGAGATACCAATCAGAAAGAAAAATTATCGAAATTTATACCGATTATCATACCGATAAAAATCCCGGATTATGGATGCAAGAGGCTGACCTTGCAATTTTTAAAGTAAAATAACTTTTCACGAGAAACTCGATTGTAGAAATAAAACCAAGAACCGTAAACGACCAATTTCTATTGTATCAAATCGCAGATCGGAAGATACTTGCGATTAGGTGTCAAATGTATCGACGTACGAGTCCCGCCATCGTTCCCCTCGAAAGCACTCATACTGCGTTATTTTATATTACACAATTTAAAAAATTGCAAACCCTTCAATGATCCAGTATCGAAGCGAACAAATTAATTCTTTTTTTCTTAATGCATTTCGGACGTATGTGACAATTGAGTAACGGGAAAACAACAGTGAAAACGAGAATGTTAAAAATGTGTAATGGAGGCGAATGTGAGAGAGACGGAGAGAAGGAGAGAAAGAAAGAGGAAGAGAGAAAGAGAGTGAGAGAGAGAGAAAATAAGATATCACGATGTGCCCCCGCCCCCCGCAACAAAGTAGCGCACACGAGTCTTGACTAACTGAAACATACGCATGCCATACATACAATTAGAAGGCGGGAAAAAAAGAATGGACTTTCTTGCACACAACATTCATCGATTTCGATAGATCTCGCGGAGTGGAATGATCGTTTGTAATCCTCGCGCAAGGCCGATCGATATCCTCTCAGGCAACTGTTTTTGTTTCATTTTTCATTTTCTTTTGATACTTTCTCCTCGTTCCACAATTGACATTCGACGGAGTTTTCATTTCGCCGTTTACGCACCAATAGTCCTTCATTTTTCTTTCCTTGTCCTTTTCGATGAGTCTTCTATCGGCAACTAAGCGACGTACAACCACGTCGGCATTTTATTTTTTCTCACTCTGTACCTAAATATCAGTAGATTTAATATTTAAACGTTAATTATTATGCTATTTATAAATTCCAACTTTTTTCGTATAATACTGTATCGATACGAGAGCGTTGTTATCGAGTAATTTAAAGCGTGGGGGATGCGTATACGATGCACACGGGATAAACACGAAATAGGAACAACAGAACAAAAAAAAAATGTAGACAGAAAGAAGAAGTTTAAATATCACGCCGATACTGCCATAATATAAATACGTAAGGGACAGAAATTTGATATGAAAAAAGTGTTAAAAGAATCAGGATTCCGCCTTATATCTATCGTTCGTCATCGTCGATGCCACAGATCATGCTCACATCTGTCCCCTCGTCTTCTTCTTTTAAATATATCATCGCATCGTTTTTTAATCGAAGAAAGAGCGAGTTTCTTTGCGAAACTAATTAATCAATTTTTTGTGTAACCCATGACGACAACACACACATTGTTCGAGCTTGAATTATCGACAAATTATTCAAGCTTTAGAAAAAAAAGAAGGAAGGAAACTAATCAATTTATACGGATAGAATGTTCGTTAGTACAACGCGTTTAGATTTACTACATTCCGACGTACATATAACATTTAACGAAGCATGTTCGTTGCAATTCGTTGTTCAATTGAAATTTCTTTTTTTTTCTCTTGTTTTGTCATTGTTATAAGAATTTTACAATAATAATATATGTCTGTAAGCGAACAAATGAAAAAAAAATCAAGTTAATTCTCCCGAGTTTCCTAGAATCATGTATTATCGATGTGAATTCTTTATTTAATATCTGCCAATGTCACGTTCGGTATATATCTTTTTTTTTATATTACTTATCGTCCGAGCGTCACGTCGATCGATATTTAATCGATGCAATAATTAAATATCTTTGCCATATATTTTGTGTTTTGTACTGACTAATTGTAAACGTCGATCCGTCAGCATTTCGTAGTTGATCGAGGTTGAAGATGCTGTTTCCACGAACCTGCTGTTGGCATGAACGTCTATTGTGAGACGGATGGCGTGTTTTTATTTGTTCCAATTAATATTACTATTCGCGCAACCATGACACCTTACTCATCGATCGATTGCCTGCGCGTAAATCGCGGAGTAACAGACATAAAAATAATAAATGCACATTGGTACGCGCACACACGACAAACATCGCGTCTGCACACTGTACACATCATCTTTTCACTGGAACATCCCGACCGAAAATTCGTCGCGTGATAAAATTACTGCTTTCTTTATTATCAATGACCGAGAAAATCGGTTCGTTCGTTCAGTCGAAAAATACGACGATTCGAAAAGTACTCCTTCATCGATAATGAAAGAAGGATGAAAAAATAAAAAACAATATATAAAATCATCAAAAATCGAGTAAATAAACAATAATTATGAGCTAAGATTATTTAGTTGAGACGATTAGACTAATGGGGACTACGGTCGATTGAGTGTTGCCTGTTTATTTGTCAATTTTTCCTCTGGTTTATCTGCATATTTCATTTGATGAACAACGATAATTTATTACTTTTCTTTAATATAAATTTGATCGTGTCGTTATTTGGATCTGTGTTCTATCGTTTGCGTTATCAATCCCCTCGTCCCCTTCCAATGCCTCAAGAACCGAACTTCTTTCACAAAGGTATTTAATATTTCGTCGATCGGGCACCATTTATCAAAGCCCCTCCGATTACTTTGACCTATGTCCGCGAGGATTTCTTGAACAACTCTGTAGAGCCGAGCGCAAAAACGTATGAGGAATCTGGATCTGGATTGTAATATCTTTATTATAATTGTAACAACATAGGCAGGAAAATTCATTGTTAGCTAGTAATTAATTGTCCACGTGGGTGGGATCAAGACTACGAAGATACCCACATCGGGAATGCGCGCATGAAAAAAAATTTCACTTAGAAGCCCGATTGACTCGCTCGTCAATGCAATATTAAAGCTTGGCCAGCAAGCGTTGCGAGCTGCCGATTTGCGACAGTAGAATGGCAAAAATACGAATTGATACCCTTTACGAAAATCTGACTACTGTTTCGAAGAACAAGATATTTCAATAGTATCTTCCTCGGCTCAGTATATTTTTCTACGTAAAAGTATGTCAATTTGTATTTTTGTCTAAAGTGTTTGATAATTCGATGTCACGCAAGTATCTAGCACGATGAGAATGTCAGAAACCTCGCTCCCACGCGGCTCATTAATACTCGATTAATAATAAACATGAAAAAAAATTAAATAAATAAAATAAAAACTGTCTAATTTTTAAGCGAAAAAATAATAATTGTAATGAAATCATATTTTATAAGAGGGTGTATTCCGTAATTACTATAGCAATGAAGAAGTTGTCTAAACGTAGACAAAAACATAGGCCAGGTGGACGAATGAATAATAATTTTAAATGCATATACGATAATATTTAATGATAAAGTTACAATTAACAATGTTACTTTTTAAGTATAAGTATAGCTTCTTGTTTGTTTTTTTTTGGCTCTCCTCCCTCACCTCTTAGCGTATTACATATATGTGTATATATTTATCTTATGCACGCACTCACAAATACGTATATACATGTATATGTACTTATTCGCCCGTGAGTGCAGTAAAACTGAGAAATGTTCTGTTCGGTTATTTTTATTCTATTCGCCTACCGTGCTCGTTGTTCCGGTAGAATGCAAAAGAGTTCAGCACATCGTTGCAACGCTTCGAACTTGGAGGCTCTCGTCGTCTCGTCGAAACGTTGTCAATTCATGGGAATTAATATGTGAAAAAAAGAAAATACACACACACACACACGCGAGCGCGCGCGCGCACGCGCGCACACACACACACACAACTTCCGCGTTTTATACGCTGAAGAGTACGTTATTATTATAAATAATAATAAAGATAAAACACGTTATTATTAATTAACAGGAAAAAATTAATAATAATTGCACTATATTAGTATGGATAACAAAACAATACTGTATGTGGTCGCTCCTATTCTGTAAATAAACACTGTACTGTATAAGGTATCTCGTATTATTGTTTTCCTTTGGGTTTTAAGAAGGAAATTTAAGAAACACTCTTGAAATTTCAAGCTCTTCACTCTCTTTACTACACGATAGACGTATACATGTATTAGAAAAATAACAACTTTATACCAATTACTTAATCATTTTCTAATATTCGAGTATTATTTAGAGCATTATCACCTTGGATCATCTTTACCGAATATGATAAAAAACTTAATGTCGAGTCATTATATAAATATAAGATAGCTTTAAATTCGTTTCTCAATCTGGTATTTTTTAATCATAAAAGGATACCGCTTAAACGTTTTCAATAAAAAAATATTAATCTCGAGCTTAGGATAAAGATTGCACGGTGATTGCAAGACAGCATGTGACCGCCTATTAAATTTTATTAAAAGGCCTCGAAATCGGTGGCACAGAACCGATTTTTTAACGATTTTTTACATCGCGTATATTGTGTTTCACTACAGTTTGAACATTTATTTAAATCTTTTGAATCAGGTCCCAATGACATTAATATTCACTTTAATTACCTTGTAAAAAAATAATTTAACTCTCCACGAAGACTCGAATAGTTACGTCGTGTGATTTTAATTCCCTACACCGGAAGCTAACAATGATCATGAAAGACTATACTGGAGTTCAAGTCAACCACCTGTCGAGGTTACATGTTGCTCTTCAAAAATGGTCTTATATACAAATGAAACGATTTGTTAACGCTTTCCTGATTCAACGGACTCTTCATCGCCTCGTCGTACAGTCTCTGGTAAACATTGCCGTCGTAGGCGCCGAGGGCTGAGCCTAATATCTCATCCCTTATGTCGAAACCATCGACTATACCAACGGCGTTCGGACGGATTGCTTCGAGCATCTCTTCCATACGCTTCTGGAGAACTGGAACGTCGGTGGACGTTAAGCACGAAAACTGTAACGACACACAACGAAATATTTTCTATTCAATAAAATACTTCGTACAGCAATGATTAATCTTCCAGTTCATCGTAATACTACTTTAAATGACGTCATCGTCGGACAAAGAGAAAAATATAAGTGACACAGTGCAAAGTACACTTACTCTCAAGAAATCACCAAGACGCATCATGACCCAGTGAATAGCATACAATTCGCAAAGCTGAAACAGTACTTCGTGCAATTCCTTGGATACGCTCGTCAGTGCTTTTACCCAATCGACGAATCTGGAAACGAGGAAAGCGCGACAATGGGACTCGGCAGCTTGAGCCAATTCTATACTGGTTGCATTCCATGCATATTCCGGCGCAACACCACTGCGTATGCGTCTGTTCATGTTCTCCGTCGCCAGGCGGATTTTGCTGCAAAAGAAATGAACGCTGTGATGCAATATATTTTAAGGGATTCAAAAATGGCAAAATAAATATTGCCATTAGTGGTTTTTTGAGTTTCACTTGAAAGTAACTATTCACCCCGCTGCGACTGCTTGATGCGCTGTGACAATACAGGTCAGTGTGTTCTTCCAAGAACGCGATTTAATACCCTTGGAATGGACGGATAAATATCTTACAGTTGGTGGTACGGACTTTCCACTTATCGCTTGCTTCCATGTTTTGACAAGATATCTAGCAGTTTGCAATAATAATACAGTATTTTCTCCCTCGTAGGTACAAGCAGCCGTGACCATCCCATAAGTTGCCGGTAAATTACTGGAGCCCATGTAGCCGTGACCGCCGCAAGCTAAACGAACTTGTTCCACACCAGCCGCTGAGTCCGACGAAGCTACCGCTTTCAGACAGCAGGCTAAAGCGTGCAACTAAAACGTAAAGCCAAGATGGACTTAATTTCTCTTTTACGAGAGTTACCTCCTCTGTAGAGTTCCGAAGAATCGACGCCACTGTTGATTCTTTGGTCATTTACACACCTCGGGCAGCCGCTCTAGGCTTCCCTGATCCAATTCAGCCGTGACATTGCTGTACATTCCCCATATCCATTTGGACGCCATTGAAAATGCGAAATACGCAGCTAAATTCGGAAAGAGCTTGTACTGCTGTGTCACGAAATCGATTATCTGACACTCAGGTTCACTGCGAATAAAAATTAAAATTAACATTTCCATTTCGATTTCGCTTCGTCTTGTTCCCGTTTACTCACTTCGGTTTAATCTGGCTCTGATGTCGAACCGCGCTGTATCTTGTCGCGATAGTCACAGCTTTTGATAAATAATTAGCTATATCGCGAATCAATACGACACGCACGAACATCATTGTTCCGTATGTTAATTTGTCGCTCGGGGCCTTCACGTACGTCCCATCTTCCAAGACCTAAAAAAGTTCTTACCGATAAACCTCTAAATTATTCAATGTGGTCGAATGCATACCTGTGAATTTTTCATGAGCATCTGCTCTCGAGGTATTCTAACGCTATCGAATCCGAGAAATCCATTGTTTGTTGCATTCATTCCAAGCTTCGTGCCGATTTCACCGATTTTTATTCCTGCATACGTGAAACGACACTTGGTCATTCAATATTTAATCGATCGCTTCGGATTCAAGATTATAGATCGGTTGATAATTGTAAAACGCAACCAAGAAAAATTCGTGAAATGGTAAGTTCATGTCGTAACTATAATATGATTATATTGCCTGGTAATGGTTCGTGCGTTTCCTCGTCTCGCAGCTGAACAACAAACGGAGCGACACCTCTGCACTGACCCTGTGTGAAAAGTTGTGCAACAACAATTGCGTAATTCGCTGTTTGACCCACTGCATAATGGATTTTGTAATTTAATCATGAAGCAATCAATTAACACCATGTATATTAATTTCAATTAAACGTTTAATTGAGGATACTAACGACTTCCAGGCCACCATTTGTACGAGGTCAAGGTTGGACTGTTGAGAACAAACTCTTGAGTACTTGGATCATACGTCGACGTCGTCTCCAGTCCTCTGATAAAAGTTCCGTGTCCCAGCTCAGTCTGAAAGTTCACAACTTGTTGAAAAATCATTTTTATTCAAGTAATTTTTTTTTAACTGACAAAAGTAATTACCTGTGCGTAAGTACCAATAATGTTCAATCCCCAAGCTCTAGTCATCCAGTGACTCTGTTGCTCCGCTGTTCCTTGACCCATTAACGCTGGGATGAACATCACATAGTGAAGAGTAAAGGGATTTCCGTCCTTAAACATTGCCGATCCCAACATTCCGCCCAAAACCTCACTGCAACATATATTATTGTTACTCCTAATTAATCTCTAATTGAGACGCGAATAAAGGGAAAGTATATAATTATTCAGCAAATATTCTATTACGTGTAGACGTCCATATCCGCTTTTCCCGAATTCTGAAGCTCCCGCACTTTGTGAAACAATCGTACACCCTTCCGCACGGAATCTTCATAGGCCTCTTTATGAGACTTATATGCCGCCGGTACAGTGTCCTGCAGTTCGGGGTCACTCAGGAAGAACTCCTCTGCAAGTTCGAAAAAAAACCTTTTCGTTATGTTATCTCATAATTGCGATTCTTCGTCATGCGATATTGTTAATAGCGACTTTAAAATCTGCTGTGTGAACAGATGCGAGAGATTTGGTGTTTGATGCATTGCAGATCAGTTACGACAGAATAATGAGTATTACTTTTTCTGCAGCATGATTCGCAGAAACGCTATCGATAATATTATATAATATCGCCATCCAACTTGTCCTGTGGAATCAAGTCCAATGGTTACTTGCGATACATACGTTAGAATATCGATAAAAACGCAGAAGCAAATTGTCATATGCTTGGTATATTCCGATGCATATTACGACTCCACGATGAACTCAGCACTTTTTGCTACTCGTTAGACGCGGGTATTGCCTTCTTACGGTAGATGCTCGAAAAAAAATATCTTTAGCCTTTAACCGATAAATGAACGATGTACATGCACTCGACAATTTTGTGGAATTGCGTTAAAAAATCTCATCTCTCGATCGGAGGTGACAGGGTACCGGAAATACGTCACTTCCGGTTCAAAAATATGATACCTCGACCAAAAATGATGTTACACCGGAAACACGTCACTTCCGGTTTGAATATGTCACCTTGGAACCGGAAGTGACGTTATACCGTAAATACGTCACTTCCGGTTCGAAGATGTCATATTTCTACCGGAAGTGATTTTTTTTTAAACCGGAAATACATCACTTCCGGTTCGGATATGCCATATTTCGACCGGAAGCGATGTTACGTTTGAAATACGTCGCTTCCGGTTTGAAAGTCGAATTGTTTTTGCCGGAAGCACACCATACGGGAGATACGTCACTTCCGGTTTAAAAATCTTATTTCTCGATCGAAAGTGACTATCTCAGCAACCCTATTGAACTTCCGGTCGAAAAAAAAAAGTTGCAATCATCCCGTATGCATCCACGCGTCCGAACCCGCCCCGCCCGAACCGGTTTTTATCTCTCTTGAACTTTGGATCAACTGTCACCGTTCGAATGCCATTGCAATCCATGTGTCCAATTATCACAAGCCTTGCTAACAATAAGGTACAATATCCGTGATGTGAGCCCTTGTACGAAACATCCGCTGGGATAACTACAGTGAAATCCGTACAAACCAGTATCTAAATTGTTTTCATTGTTGTTGTTGTTGTTGTTATTATTATATCACCTGATTTCTATCGTACGCCAGTAAAAACAACTGAAGTCCAGTGGCGTCTCACCTCTTTCGTGGCGCTGTGTAGTTTTCTGCGGGCTTCCGTCCAGCAAATTCGTTAGCTCGATCGGATTGAACGTACATTTTCGACGTTCCCTCTGCAAATCCTCGTTAACCGGTGCCATTTCTTTGGGAACGCTCAAAACTTCTGCATCTACTTCGGCAATGAAGTATTATGATCGGTATCCGTGGACCTCGTACATGTACCTGTTCTCGTCGATTTCACTGGCACTGTGATCAAACACTTTATGACAAAACGTCACGACAACCGTGCACGCATTGACCACGTCAGAAGCGTAGTGCAGACTGTTTGCCATCTCTTTGTCCTATTTTTATTATCGGTAGCAGATGCTAGGGCCATCTTGATACATCTTTGCAAACTATCTGAGCGCGATGCGACGTCTACAAGAATTTACTTGTCTATTTGAAGCAAAAAAATGCAATGTATTTATAATTTTTTTTACGTCGGGGACGATCATTACACAGGTGGGAATTTTTGTTCTTTTTTAAATTGTAGAGATGCGCGTAGCCTCCTGAGACCAACTTAAAATTTTTAGCCATCAGGGGCGACGTAAAAGTGATCGTCTCCTCGTTCTACGCTGAGCGTCATCAACATTTGACATGTTATTTGAGAAATTATTTGACATATTTTCTTGCATTTTTTATGAAGTAAGACCGTAAAATAAATTCGCAGCATTTTAATAAAAGCAATTACCAATTTTGCGACAAAGTTTGCAAGTTCAGTTCAGGTTATGCTTTACGAATAACTACATTCCTGAAGCTGAGCCGATGATGCCCGAACGGCACGAATGCCATTCGTATAATTTACGGCTATTTGATCAAGTGAGTACTGCGCGATGTCGATTTACCGCAAAGCTTTTCATTGAATTTGTACATAGCTGAGTAATATTATTGGTATTTTACAAAACTTATTATCATACATTCGTTCACGCACGTGAGAACTTTCAATCGTTAATTTGATCACACAAAATACGGAAGTGTGATCGCAGCCATCTTGATCTTCTTTACCCCGAAGGACTCGGAGGCTCCGTCATGAGGTACACGTTTTTCAAAGAAACTTGTTTATTTTCGTGAAAATCTGTGTCCAAGTTTCGTTAAGTCATTGAATTTCGTTAAAGATAATACCTGCGCCTAATCATAAATTTCCATACACCCGTTAAATCATCGATTACTCACGCGTGTCGGACACTTCGGTCGTGTTGTCGGCCAACCACATGGCATCGAGCCGAAGTGTACAACTAATCGCTTTACTATTCGTGAAATCCCAAATATTGCTTTACTATTTCAATATCGACCGTTTTCCAACTTCGCTAAAGTGATAATGAGTGGAAATTTAATATTGTGTATCCATCGCATTAACGACATAACCCTTTCTCTGCTTTCAGTTCTTTGAAGTTACAAAAGAGGCTAGCCGCCTCGGTGATGCGATGCGGAAAAAAGAAGGTCTGGCTCGATCCCAATGAAATCAACGAGATTGCCAACACCAATTCTCGTAAGTTACTCACGTGGCGATTAATTCATCTGTGAATTCACAAAGTGCTCATATAAATTTGTCCGATCATCGATACAGGCCAGAACATCCGCAAACTAATCAAGGATGGTCTGATCATCAAGAAGCCCGTAGCTGTGCACTCGAGGGCTCGTGTCCGCAAAAACACTGAAGCCAGACGAAAAGGTCGTCACTGCGGTTTCGGTAAAAGGAAAGGTACGGCGAATGCTCGTACGCCTCAAAAGGTAAACAGCGAATCCAAACAAGGATTGCAACATGAAAGTAATAAGTATGTATTCATTGTGAACTGAAATAATTAAATGGATTTTTTGTTTCTCAGGATTTGTGGATTCAACGTATGAGAGTGCTGCGTCGTCTTCTCAAGAAGTACCGTGAAACTAAGAAGATTGACAGACATCTTTACCACGCTCTGTACATGAAGGCCAAGGGTAATGTGTTCAAGAACAAGAGAGTACTCATGGAATTCATCCACAAGAAGAAGGCTGAGAAGGCCAGGGCTGAGATGCTTTCGGACCAAGCTGAGGCTCGTCGTACCAAGGTTCGCGAGGCACGTAAACGCAGAGCTGAGCGTATCGCAGCCAAGAAACAGGAACTCTTGCAGTCGTACCAACGCGAGGACGAGGCTGCTGCGGCGCAGAAAAAGTAAAATAACACCGACGAAACTTTTATTGTATAAATAAATGAAAAACAAAAAAATCTACGGAACGATATTTTTTATTTGAGCATCCTTAGCTTCCGAGAGCAGTTTTCACATTACTGCAAGTACAAACTCGGTCATTGCGGTTATTTTACTAGAAATTTTGGTGTTTAATATTGTTAACTGCATAAGTGCCAGCACATGCGGTTCACGACAATTTTCTCGCATTAATTAAAGATCATCATATGAGAACTTTCACATTGCTGGCCGCTTGCGGTTAATCTTAAAAGGATAACTTTTTTTTTTTATGCGACCGGTTTTATTACCATACACTGCTTCTCTTACCGTATAGTTGAAAAAAAAAGAAAATGGCGTCTTGAAGTAAACATATGTCTCGAGGTATTAACTGACTCACAAAAAGTGCATGACGAAGAATTACAAAAGAAACGTTAACTATTAGCAACCAGAAATTTTGGTGAGATTGCCATTTTTACCTTGCTCTACATTTTCTTGTGATTTCTTTAATGACTACAGAGCGGGAAGCGAGTCTTGTTACCCTCGGTTCATAGGTTAAGATGACGAAAAATATAAGGTCTTTGTGCTCATACTCATTTTTCTCAATGACACAATTATGTATCAGAAATGATTCGTGAAATAAAAATCTATCGGAGTGTTCTTTTCGAGTCTCTATCGTCGATTGTTTGCGAATTTTCCGACATAACCTAAAAAAAGAAGGCGTTATGAGGAAGATAATTCTATTTACCAATATTTGGGATTGATCGCTAAAATTGTGTTGCTTTTCCTAGTGGGACACTGTTTACGTCCGAGGTCTGACGTTTGAAAACAGTGGCAATGGATGAGAAGGTACATAGTCGAGTCATTTTTATCGCTAGGACTACATGTACGAATCCTACGCGTACTTGCTTGCTTTAGCTGGATGAACTCAATGTATTTCAATGTTCTAATATATCCAAATTAGTTTGCTTGGTTTGACTACTTTTTAAAATTTATTTTCTGGAACCCCAAACACTATCAAGTTCCATAAACAACTTTATAATATTTAAAATTACTCTCCATTGATTTTTGTTCTTGAGTCTTCGATGCACAAGGAAAATCTGCTTTTTATGTATTACTCCACCTATCTTTTTTTGTTTGTGTACTGAAGCTGTAACGACAGTAGTCGCTACTCGGTGGTTGAGTAGAAACGACTATTGTTATTATACAACATTTACTTTCTGTCTCACAATTCCATTACTTCTCTGTGACAATTGATTAATTTCTACTGTTTTGTATTCATTAATATTCGTTTTTGAAAATATTTTACAACTGGTTGAATTTTAGTTATGATTTGTGCATTTAATCATATAATTTTTGTTGTAATTTTTAAGTCTTAATCATAGGTTCTGACCTGTCTCAATTACAGTTAACGACTAAAACAATATTATCCTATTCTACTCTACACCTGTAGTCCTTATACAGTTAGTGTACATTGAAATCAGCATCCTCCAATGTAGGTTTATCCTTGCATCCCTGTGAATAACGCCGTAAAGAGACATTTTGATTCAAAAATATAATAATAAATGCAAATTCATTTTTTCAGCCGAGTGAAGAAGCAAAACCGAAGGTAACGCGTTCTCGGGCGAGACATGAGAGAAGAAGGCGTCTTATGAGCGCCCGAAAAGCCGCGGAGAAGTATCCACTGACATCGACGAACGAGACGAATGTCGCGGCCGACGCGTCGAACGATTCCGAAAGTCCCGTGAATCGTAACGGAAACGAAGCATTGAGTAAATCCAAAGCGCGAAGATTACGCAAGCGAAATAAAACCGGGGACAGTGGCGAGACCAACACGGGCGCGGGCAGTCCGTCTTCGGAAGTCTCCGAATCTATTCACAAAACTGTAATTGAAGACTCGTGCATGATTATATCGAAAACAAAAATCGACAAGGAACTGCCGCCAGCTAGGAGCGATGTTATCGATTTAAATTCGCTAGCGAAAAAATCGGATGCTGTAAAGACCCCGGCGAGCGAGCACGAATTGCTGGAGAATGAGAAAAATTTGAAAATAACGGAATCATCGAGAACAAGCCCGTCATCCCCCTGTAAAAGAGTCGAAGCGTTGAGTGATTCGCGCGACTTGATAATAAGGAACGATTCATCGACAAGTTCTGACAAAGAGTCGATAGTAAAAATTTCCGAATCCAAAGCTAGAACGAACGATCGGGGGAGGGTCGACGTGAGCGATGAAGTTGCGTTGATCGAATCGACGAAGGAAAATTTTTCGATCGACGGACTGAAAGCTCTTGCGACAAGTGAGTCTAATCAGTCGATCGGAAAGATGATTTCTCAGGAGAAAACACGTGAGCAAGTAAAGGCGGATCGCGAAGCGAAGAAAGCCGCCAAGGCAGCTGTCAAGGGTAAACCCAAGATTCCCAAAACCGCAGTTATGGAGAAAACCGTCGAGAAGCCGTCCGTTAAGATTACTTCGAACAATATAGTCGATGAAAATAAAGGCGACGTTGTTGACGGCGAGATTATTGCGATGACGACGAAGCTTGTGATAACGGAATCGAAAATTAAGTCTGACCTTGTTATGACCGCCGTAGACGCTAAGACCGAGGAAAAAAGTAAATCGGTCATACGTGCCGAGAGGCGGGCGAAGCAAGAAGCTCAGAGGGCTGCCAAACATGACCAATTAGCGGAAAAAAAGAATCTAAAAACGAGGAACCCGAAAGCTCAGGAAGTCGTTGAACGATTACCGATATCAGGCTGCAAAATTGAACCGCCAACTGGGAAGATATTAAAGCGCGTGGTCCCTGCGGAAAATACTCACGAAGTGAGTTTGTTTAAACATCTTTATCACGAGCGGGAACAGGCCTTGATACGAGTTCCCATGGTAAATTCAACTATACATCCAGCCATCATAAGACTAGGTGTGCAATACGCAAACAAAGTAATCGTTGGAAGCAACGCGAGATGCGTCGCTTTATTGGCAGCTGTGAAACAGCTTATCGAAGACTTCGAACGACCCCCACAAGCGGATTTCACGAGAGGACTCGAAGCCAGTCTGCAAGAGTCGTCGGCTTATCTGCATCACTGTAGACCAATCGCAGTCTCAATGCAAAATGCCCTCAGACATCTCAAGTGGCAAATGACGCAATTACCAGCTACAACGTCGGACGAAGAAGTACGTACGAAAAAACTCCTGTTAATTAATCATTACCGAAAAACTTTACATTAATTAACATATAAATACATATATATTTTTTTATCTCTTAATAAATTCGTTTTTCAGGCGAAAACGAAGTTGGGCAACGCTATAGACACCTACATTCAGGAACAAATTCAGCTCGCCGACAAAGCTATATCCATCACTATTCAAACAAAAATCTCCAACGGCGACGTTATATTGACTTACGGATAGTGAGTAACGAATTATTGAGCTTTGTTTGACTGATTTGTTCTTCAATAAGCAATTAAAATAATTTGTTCATCAGCTCATCGTTAATTTGCAAAATATTGTGCGACGCCTACGACGCTGGTAGGAAGTTCCGGGTGGTAGTGGTGGATGGAAGACCTTGGTTGGAAGGTCGAGAACAGCTTAGAAGACTAGCCAAGCATGGGCTAGAATGTTCCTATGTGATGATCAATGCGCTTAGCTTTATTATGCCAGAGGTAAAAGTTCAGGAAAGTTCCTACTATTGGGTTTCGATTGTCTTGACTAAATATATCGTAATCGTCAGGTCAGTAAAGTATTCCTCGGGACACACGCAATTTTGGCGAACGGCGCAGTAATGTCGAGAGTCGGCACAGCACAGGTGGCATTAATGGCGAAAGCCTTCAACGTTCCTGTATTAGTCGCTTGCGAGACGCACAAGACCTGTGAACGGGTTCAGACCGACTCGATCGTGTATAACGAGATTGGTACGTAACCGTAACATTCACCATCTTTACTCTATTTTTGCTTGAACAAAAAGCTTTACAAAAAATGTTGCAATGCTTTAGAAATAAAAATTTGTGATACAATTAAGCACAATTGCATTTCAGCTGACGCCGACGAACTAGCACAAAATCTGATGGGCAACTCTAAGAGAACGGCGCTCATAAATTGGCGAGGAAAAAAGTCATTGAACCTGCTGAACCTAACATACGACGTTACACCAGCGGATCTCGTAACAGCCGTAGTAACTGAATTAGCTATATTACCATGTACAAGCGTTCCGGTAATATTGCGAATCAAACCGTCGGAAATTTGAGCAGAGTAACACGGTTGCATCGCATTTGCGACAAGAGGGCTCCGAGCACGTGGTACCACGGAAAACAAATATTATTAATTGACAGCTTGATCTGGGTTCATTGTTTTGGGTACTTTAAATAAACAAGTTTATAAGCCGCCTAGTTCTGGCAGTTTTAATTCATTCGACTGTATATCGGAGATACGGCGCTTCCGGTTTTAAAATAATATTTTTCGACCAGGAACTGACGTATTTTTGGCTCGGCATTACTTTCGGTAAAAAAATAATACTTTTAAATTTAGAGTTCAAACCATTTCCGCTATAGTGGCACTTCCGGTCGAAAAATGAGATTTTTGAACCGCAAGTAACGTTTTTCCTGATGACGTTATTCATAGGATTGGGAAACATGGTATCGCTTCAACCCAATTACTTTATGGCCAAAATGAACTTAGTGTTAAAAATACCGTGACCAATATGCATAGTACAGAATGTTTGGATCGATCATCAATCGTGAAAAACAAAAAAATAACAGCTCGCAACAGCAGACAAATTTTCACCTCATCGCCTAAGCCTCGCGTCGCGGAACTACCGTCATCCATAAAATATCACAGTCCGTCAGTTTGCACAGTCCAAGTGTAGCTGATGCAGTTTTGGCACGCTATACATACAAGCGACACGAAATCAATTCGCACTAATACACCCACGCGGTCCGAGCGCACAGGCGGCTCTGTCCAAGATCCAACCTTCCATCCCCCCAGTATCCTTGGGGCGCTCGGGAGAATCAGCTGATGACGTAACAGACGACGAGCGCGGCAGTCCGATCGTAATAGAGTCGTCGTTGTGTATACCGTGGAGAGGTGAGAGAGTGCAAGAGAGAGTGAGTGATCGGGAGCGCGAGTGGGGTAACGGAGAGCCTCCGAAAAACTTGTGTACTCGCGTCGGTGTTGGTGGAGCCGCGGCGAGAGCCGAAGTATGGCGTAGGATTTTTCGTGTCGCCTGGTTATCATCGAAGCATTCTTGTCGTTTGCGCGATTATCGCGCTGTCTCGCGATTTCGCACGCCTTTTTACACCCGTGTAAATTTTTTTTCTCATCCGAGAATCTGCGAATTAAAGGAAAATTCGCGAAAAAACACCATCGTACGGATATTATCGTGTCTCGAGATCGTGTGTGGGCAAAGTTTTCAACAAGACCGGGGGACACATACGTGTCTCGCCAGCGAGATAGGGTAAGAGAACATACAACGTGACGACGAGGCAGAAATTTTTTTCCGCCGTTTTGGAAAAAAAAAAAGTAAAAAACTAGACGCTCGGTGTGCGACGATTTCCACTCTCCTGATTCGTCGAGGAGGGAGACATAGGCGAAACACATAACAACAAAAAAAAGGATTGACCGTTTGAAACGTTGACGAAAGTTCGTGAGGATGAGTGTCGACGCTTACGGGCCTAGCAGCCAGACTTTGACGTTCCTCGACACCGAGGAAGCTGATCTAATCGGCGCTGACACGCAAGGCAGCGAATTCGACTTCACCGATTTTACGTTACCGTCGCCGAGTCAGACACAGGCGTCGCAGCACGATGCTGCACAGAGCCAACAGAGCCAGAGTGTGCAGGTAAAATTTATCTGTTCATCTTGGAACAGGTCTCAGCATCGTTTAACGGACTATTTTAATCTTTGAACGCGACATTGTCGTCGGAGAACCATCGTTTCCAACGACCTCGTGCGCCCATGCGGTTCTCACATAACCTCAATCGTCCGATGACCCGATTATTTCGATACAGATATTTGATCATCGCCGAGCGATTAAATTCTATACGTCCGGATTATTCCTGGACATTTTTCGCTTGTCTCTATCATTGGTATTCATATTTTGACGTCCTTTACTCGGTAGTCCGGCCGTGATACGGACGGCGCATAATAAAGGAAGATACTTTTGTTGGAGTCGAATGTTTTGCGCAATTTGACCTTGAAATTTCGAGGACACGGAAAATGAACTTTTCGTACTCGTTTCGTGCGTTGATTTTTTTTTAAACAACAGTGTTTCTGATCTTTTATTTAGAGAACTGTTATGTTGTGATTCGATGAGACGAGAAATTTGTAAATGAGGCCTCAAAGTTCTAGAGCAAACAAGGCGGCTCAGGGTTCTTCTCAGAATCAAAGATTGTGTCGAGTATGCCACACTGATCATTATTGAATAACATGATAAGGATTCTTGGATGGCTGCAAACTTTGTAGCCGAGACAATATTTTTAAACAAGTAGAACCACTTTTCAAAATTGTAAACTGTTATCGATTTTCTAATGGAGATGCCTGTAGAATTGTCTAGTATGTACCGTAGTCCTGTAAATTTCTGTACAAAGCAAATTGTAGATCTTTGCGAACACATTCAGATCTTTCAATGAAATTACATGGTAACTCCCATAAAATTGAAAAACTCGTTAGAGTCCCATTGCTTGTGTCAACTTTGAGTTTACTTTAAATTTGTTGTATTTCAGTAATAATATAATATGATGCAAGGAATACTAATAGTAAAATAGTATCTGAGAGAAGCTTTGTTTGATTCTCGTATTTTTGGTTTCATTTGGAAGTTATCAGAAGAAAACTTTGAATTTCTGAGATAGCCTCCCTCTACATCAGGACCCGAACTCAGTCGGTAAAAAAACGGCAATTAATTTTTTTTTTACATTTTTGTTACCGACTGAGTCATGACCACCTAGGTTGATATCCTACGCTAAAAATTTTTATAAACTGTAATGAACTAACTGCAAAATATTAAAGATTCATTACCATCTAATTGATCTCAGGTCAATGGCACCAATGGGAGTTCCGCCTTGGACTTGAAGATTTCCGGTGTCAGCCAGAGCTTTGCCGAGCTGCAGTTCGAAGAGGAAGAAGAGGAGGCTTACTATCATCGCGACTTGCCCGAGCATGCTTGTAAATATTGTGGAATACACGAAGCTTCGTGCGTTGTTATGTGCAACGTATGCCGGAAGTGGTTCTGCAATGGAAGGGGCAACACATCTGGCTCTCACATCATCAATCATCTGGTACGAGCAAAACACAAGGAGGTCACGCTTCACAGGTTAGTTCCAACGCCGATAAAGCTTCAGACTCCAAAACACTGGGGGTCAGTGTCGGTAAATTACGTTTGTAATTCAAACGATTTTTTTTTTTCCCACAGAGACGGACCTCTGGGTGAGACCATTTTGGAATGCTATTCCTGCGCCGTGAGAAACGTCTTCGTTCTTGGTTTTATACCGGCAAAGGCCGATTCGGTCGTCGTGCTGCTGTGTCGCCAGCCTTGCGCAGCACAAAGTTCCCTGAAAGATATGAATTGGTAATTCGAATCTGTTGAATACAAATATCTAAAAACGAAAATTATTCAGAAACAATATGGGGATTCTCTGGCCCTCCGAAAATTTTTTTTTAGCTTCCGGTGCGGCTTTACAATGTGCGATGAAAACATCATAGATAAATTAAGTAAAATAATTGATAGAAATTATTCTGTCGATTGACCTAGGGATCAGGAGCAGTGGAAACCACTCATAGAGGACCGAAGTTTCCTGGCGTGGCTGGTAAAGATTCCGTCGGAGCAGGAACAGCTCAGAGCTCGCCAGATATCGGCGCAGCAGATCAATAAACTCGAGGAATTATGGCGGGACAATGTCGATGCGACTTTTCAAGATCTCGAGAAACCCGGCGTGGACGAAGAGCCGCAACAGGTTTTGCTCCGTTACGAGGACGGCTATCAATACCAAAACATATTTGGACCGCTCGTAAAACTCGAGGCTGACTACGATAAGCGTCTGAAGGCATCACAGACGCAGGAGAACATCGAGGTTCGCTGGGACGTGGGTCTGAACAAGAAAACCATAGCGTACTTTATGCTTGCCAAAACCGACGGCGACATGAAGCTCATGCACGGGGATGAGCTTAGACTTCGCTACAACGGCGAGCTGCACAAGCCGTGGTCCGGTCTTGGACATGTTATAAAAATTCCAGACAATTACGGTGAGGAAGTTGGTATCGAGTTGAAAAATAATTCTGGCGCACCGACCGAGTGCATAAGCAACTTTGTCGTTGACTTTATCTGGAAGAGTACTAGTTTTGATCGGTGAGTTTTGAAAAGTTTGATCGATTTTTCACCAAATAATCAAACTACTCGATTAATTTTTTTTTCTCCAAACCAGGATGCAGTTAGCTCTGCGAAAATTTGCGGAAGATGGTACGTCTGTATCAGCCTACATCTATCACAGGCTTCTCGGTCACGAAGTCGAAGAGGTGCTCTTCCGTTGTCACCTGCCGAAGCACTTCAGCGCCCCAAATCTGCCCGATCTAAACAGATCCCAGGTGTACGCCGTAAAGCACGCGGTCCAGCGTCCTCTGTCGCTGATCCAGGGACCTCCGGGAACCGGTAAAACAGTCACAAGTGCGACGATAGTATACCAGCTCGTCAAGCAAAACGGTGGTCCAGTTCTCGTGTGTGCCCCGTCCAATACGGCTGTCGACCAGCTAACCGAAAAGATCCACAAATCGAATCTAAAAGTCGTCCGTCTCTGCGCGAAATCGCGTGAGGCGATCGACTCTCCGGTGAGCTTTCTCGCGCTCCACAATCAGATAAAAATCATGGAAACCAACACCGAGCTCCAGAAGCTTCAACAGCTCAAAGACGAGACCGGCGAGTTGTCGAGCGTCGACGAGAAACGCTACAGACTCTTGAAGAAAGCCGCCGAAAAGGAATTGCTCGAAGCAGCGGACGTGATATGCTGCACGTGTGTCGGAGCCGGTGATCCGCGTTTGCACAAGCTCGCTTTCCACTCGATCCTCATAGACGAGAGTATGCAAGCGACTGAACCCGAGTGCATGGTACCTGTCGTTCTCGGCGCTCGCCAATTGATCCTCGTCGGCGACCACTGCCAACTCGGCCCGGTCGTGATGTGCAAGAAAGCCGCGCGAGCCGGACTCTCCCAGTCGCTCTTCGAGCGTCTCGTCGTACTGGGAATTCGACCCTTCCGTCTCGAAGTGCAATACAGAATGCATCCTGATCTATCGCGTTTTCCCTCGAACTTCTTCTACGAGGGCTCGCTGCAGAACGGCGTGTGCGCCGACGAGCGAAAATTGCTCAAGATCGATTTCCCGTGGCCGGCACAGGACAAGCCAATGTTCTTCTACGTGACTCAGGGTCAAGAAGAGATAGCCGGTAGCGGTACATCCTACCTGAATCGAACGGAAGCTTCGAACGTCGAAAAAATAACTACGCGTTTCCTTCGCTGCGGCGTGAAGCCCGAACAAATCGGTGTGATAACACCTTACGAGGGACAGCGAGCCTATCTCGTCCAGTACATGCAGTATCAGGGTTCGTTGCACGCGAAGCTCTATCAAGAGATCGAGGTCGCCAGCGTCGACGCTTTTCAGGGTCGTGAGAAGGACATAATAATAATGTCGTGCGTCCGTTCGAACGAGCATCAGGGCATCGGTTTTCTCAACGATCCTCGGCGATTGAACGTGGCTCTCACTCGTGCCAAATACGGTATAATAATCGTTGGCAATCCGAAGGTACTGTCGAAACAGCCGCTGTGGAATCATCTGCTGAGTTTCTACAAAGAACAGAAGGTTCTCGTCGAGGGACCGCTGAACAATCTCAAGGAATCGATGATACAATTCGCAAAACCAAAGAAGCTCGTTAACGCCGCTAATCCCGGATCGCACTTCATGTCAACGTCGATGTACGACGCTCGCGAGGCTCTGATTCCGGGCTCGGTTTACGATCGCTCGGGGGCGCAGATGAACGGCAATCAAAATCACAATCCGTACTACCAGCGCAACGTTCCGCTGGACATGTTCAGCCGAACTCACGACACGATAAGCTACATAAGCCCCGAGCGCGCTCAGGCGGCCATGAACAATGTTCCCGTGCCAGTCGGTATGTTCATGAACATGGCTCACGTACCGCCACGTTTCTACAACCAGCATCAGCAGGCTCTGCAGGCTCGTCAGAATCAACGTAATCGTCGAGGCGCAACCAGTATGAAAAACAAAACCGGTCCTAGGATCGGCAAACTGAGCCAAGGGGAACAGAATACGCAGCCTTACAGTCAACCAGGTCTCCCGCTGACACAGGGAACCACTCAGGGAATGTCGCAGCCGGGCTTCAGTCTTTCCCAGCCAGGACTCAGTCAAGCCGAACTCTCTCAGGACTCTTTTGCTGTTGGCGAATTTCAATCGCAGATGGACGGTTTGCTGTCCCAGGATTCAACTTATCAGGGCGATCGGAGTGGTTTTTATCAGAGCGGACAGTCGCAAGCCGGCGGACAGTTCTCCCAGCCGTACTGAGCCGTACGCGTTACGGCTGTGCAACGCATTCGCCATGCAGTGTCGCGGGAGCGACTGGAAGGCTCGTTCGACCAACTTCTTCTTCGACCAAAATAGAACACCAACAAACAATGAAAAAAAAACAAAACAAAACCAACAAGCAAACAAATTGACAAACGAAATGGAAAGATATCAACGACTATCATCGGATAAAATGAGAAGTAGGGGAAAAAATAAAAGACACACTCAGACAGGGAGATACAGAGAGAGAGAGAGAGAGAGAGAGAGAGAGAGAGAGGAGACATTGCGCTAAACGGTATAATAATAACAAACAAAAAATACGACTCGGCGACTCCAAGTACGGTTGTGTGAAAGCGGTCGTCATGCGCGTGACGATAAAACGAAGATCCAATCGAGATGTGATTATCCGGTAGCGGGGATTTTTCCACGCGGAAGGAGCACAGGGATGCAATGTGAAAAATCAAAAGTCATCCACGAGTCACCGTCGAGCGATTTTTTATCCCCCGTTACGATTTACGGTAAGCAGGGCGTACGGCTATGTATATCGTGTCGCTTGATAAATATTCGACGCCAGAGATAAAAACCAGCGCATCTGGGATGAAACATCACGGGATGTCGTGAAAAACGGGATACAAAATAGCAGTTCAGCGACGATAGCGTGCGTTGTCAGATCGATTGGAGCGATCCACGAGGAGCTCATCGAGAACCCAAGATTGGGAGAATGGGCGTTATGCTGATGAGGAGGATACAGCGAGAGAAAATATAATGAGGTGAAAGTTGTAGAAGCTAACTTTTGCGAAGGAAAGAGGATAATCGACGAGTGCAGCGAGACGAGGGGGTTTCAAACGGAACTGGGAATATTGTACGACTGGACGTAAGAATCCCATTGACAAGCTGGACAAGCTTCGTTGTCGTAGTACGAGCATGTAGTGCGTAACGAATGTATCGAGAGAGCCGATAATTCGCTGCGAGAATCCCTAGGGGCGGCTTGGTCGCCGGTTGTTCGAAGCAATGAAAAAGAAGGGAAAAACAGAAAATTAACAACGAGAATTCTTGAGATTCGAATTTACTGCTGACTGACCGAAAGGCGTGTGGAAAGAGGAAAGATAAAAAATGATGAGGGAGAAAAACAAAAGAAAAAAAGGAAGAAATAATTACTGATAGTGACGAGCCGCGAGATCCGAGAGTGTTCTTGGATGGTGGAACCGTCTTTCAACGTGGAAGGAGCTTGCGACGCAAAGCTATCGGCTATATATATTTCTGAGAAATGCTAGGAGGAATGTATACGGATTTCATTTTTTTTGTTTCTTCACCTGAAAAAAAAACACCACCGGCGCAACAGGCTGAAGCCGAGATACGATCGGTTCGCAAGGAAAATATTGTCGATATAGCGGAAAACGAGAATCGTCCATCGAAGACTCTCAAGAACTTCGATCGTTCGAGAGTCCGAAGGCATCGATCTCGTCGAAGCTGGCAGACGCAAATAATCCACGTGAAATCGTTAGATTATTATTGAAAATCGTGTTACTTCGTTAGATCTTTATTTTTTTTCTTCCTCGCTATTCCTCTTTATGTTTTTTCTTATTTTTTTTCTTTTAGATGCTATTGCGGTGAACGGTGAAGCGAATGGCGGCGAGAAATTCAAACTACCGATGATTTCCATTGATTTTTAATGAGCACTTGATTTTAACAAGCTTAAAAGCCGACACCGGCTCGCGTCGAGAGAGCAAAGGGTAAAGATCACTGAAAGTCGACAAGAGGCTTAAATAATGAAAGGTTTCCATTTAAATCGAGGAGAAAGTTACCGTTAAGAGTTCGAGTACAACGGGAAAGATTGGAAGACGAAATAATACTAACGTTTTGATCTACGTATGTCAAGGTTCTTTTCGGATTTCCCTTAATTGTTCTCTCTCGAATGTTATTTTAATCTATAATTGGATACGCGTAGTCCGTTAGCGTTAGTAAATTTATTTCTTCAAATCATTCGTTACTAATGCATTAACGAAGCATTGATTTCGATTTCGATTTATCAAATAATTTTCTCCGATTTACTACGTCAGCTTCTTCTAAACCGTGACCTGCTTCTGGCAATAAGAAAAGTGACTTGTCATCTGTGAAAGAAACAATACAATAATCATAATAGAACGAGAAGAAAAAAATACACAAAATAACGCAACACTAAATTTACTTTTCTTTATTTTCTTCTCTCTGACCAACAGCGCACCGCTAGCTGCAGATTATAATATGAAAAAAAAAAAGAATTCATTGTAAAATCTTATGGTACCAATAAATGTAATGTGAAAAAGGGGACTATTGTGTACAGTGTTTCATTTGTAAATAGTTCGTAGCTGGGCACTGGAAAAAACTTTCAAGGCTTGATACACAAACATTGCATTTATTTTCGACAACAAAATGAAAGTTATAAAAAAATAATTTATTAAGTTTCTTATCGACTATGGAGTTTGATGACCTGAAGATATCTGCATGAGAATCAAACTTCAATAAACTATAATGACTGCGTTTTGCATCGACTGTATATTGCTCGAGCAAGTTCCCTTGGAAACTAAAATTAAAAAACCGAACAATATTTTTTGCTTGTCCAAGCTGAAATTTCATGCCACACAGATATCTACAGTATCATGAATTTTTGATCGATTAATCTGTCACAATCGAGATCATTGGATATTGATGACCAAAAAAAGAAATTAAAACACCGATTAGACTTTATATGCAAAGAGTTGTCTCGATTGTAACAGTTACAGAAATATTTTTATTACAATGTTTTTATTTGCTAATCATTTCTATTTGATATCTCCCTTACTCCTTTAATTATTTGTCGATCATTACACGTTACCCAACAATGAAATAAATCTGATTATTTATCCGGAATATATTTTACTTTGCAAAAACGAATCTTCGGCACTGGAGATTTATCAGACTATTCTCTGGTTATTATATCACGTCTTTTTATTATTTTTTTCTCTGTGCAGTCGCCGGATCTGTACAAATTTTTTCGCCCGGAAAGCAAAAAAAACATAGGAAAAAATTTGATATTTTCATGCTTGAGATAAGCTTCGGTTCAGAGGACATGGGTATAGGGTATATATGGAGGCCACGAAGAATAAGTCATTTCAATAATCGATCGTTTGTACAGAACCAGCGAGAGAACTTTAATTTAATTATTTATAACAAACAGCAGAGTTTATCATAGTTTTTTTTGGTAATAATTAATCATCGTATTGAATTCCCTTTAGTTTCCGCCAAATTTATCGAAAAAATACTAGTTCGACCAGATAAGGTGAAAAAATAATTAGCAATAATGAAACTAATTACCCCCCCCCCTTCCCCACCCCTCCGTATCACCACTAACAACTCACGTCACGAAACGTATATAAAAAATCATACAAATTTTAATGAAACAGTGTGGTCGAAGCTAAACGGTGATAAATCACCCGTGCGAAATCACAGATGCGTTGTCGTCGTAAACGACTTAGATTGCTGTTTAATACGTAGGAACGTTCTTTATGCAGGACACATTTGAATTACCATTAACAATCATCGAAGTGAAAATCTAATGGAAGCAAGTGCACGCCCTTCCTCTCTTTTATGGCCTTTGGCAAATTTCGCGAAGTTAACAATTCCTTCATACTCGAGGGATGCAACCCTCGGAATGTGCGAATAAAAATGTACCGGAATTCCTGAATTTCCCTTCTTCGGCATCAACGATGGAAAATAAAAGAATAATTCAGAAGCAAAGCGAAGACTGGCGAAATTTTTTCGAGGGCAAGATAATAAGTCTTCCTATATCACAAATCGCCGTTAGCGTGACGATGTATTCACGTATAACATGGACGACGGAAAATTGGGCGCTCCCCGTCCACCATTCTCACAAAACTTATTTTTTCGAAAGAGCACTTCCATGATCATCCCTCGACTATTGAGGCCGATGCTGCATTTTTTTTTCTTACAAACAATTAATACTACGAACTTAAATATTTCATTAACGATGTTATATATTTTTTTATTTTCTTTTTCTTCCTCAACGAATGTTTTATGTTATTTTTTTTATCGTTTTATCATTTCTTTTGTTTATATTAGTTTTGGTCGAGGACGGTCATATACTTTTCTTTTTCATCCACCTCGTAAAAATATCTACTACTAACGAAAGCTTTCGGATCACGGCCAGATCGTTTCCTTCCGGGGAAACATCTCATTTTTTTTATATATTTAGAAATATCATTAATAACGTTTTTTTTATGTTTGCTAGTTTTTTTCAGTACAATTTATATTTTAATGCTTTTTTTCGTTTACTCTCGTTTCACTCGAGGACGTCTCCGTGAAAAAAAAACGAAGGGACGCCCTCACAAATACACACGAATAACAAATTCTTTCAGATTTAAGGGGTTTATGCATGACGCACGAGCGCCATTCCCCCTCGTTTATCAGAACGATGTTATGTCAACGATAAACCCGAGATTTTTAATTTTTTCTTTCGTTTTCTCATCATAACTTTTTCAGTCACTCACATTCTTGTCATGCGAATGCATTCTCAACCCGATTTTCATAATTATTTTATGTTTGAGCAAAAGTTTTGTCATCATATTATTGTTTTCTGACTTTTTTTTCTTTCATCAATCACCAGCTTTGGTAATAGCCAATGGTAACAAGGCACCCATTTGCGTTCATCGCTGCACTATATAAATAAAAATATTCGCGATCTAGCGTTAACGTGTTTTTATCCTTTCATCAAATCACGATTTGTGCCCTGTTTGTATCACTTCGATAATTTAGTGCGTCCCTCACCGTTTCTACTCTGCAATCCTCCCAATTTCTCGCTATGATCGGGGTTTCATTGTTACACAAGGCCGATAATCATCAAAGTGCACGTGTGCGTTCGTTTTCGTTAATTCACCGATAATACGATATACAATAACGACATTTGTATTACACACAAACGTCTCCACTTTTACCCCAGCACAAAAAAAATCCTCTCATTTACCTTTCATTCATCCCTAACCGAAAGGAGTGCACCGTCGTTGCGCCTAATATCGCCGCAGGGAATCTTTCCTGGCTGTGCGAACGTATCAAAGTTCGCGATCGACAAAAAAAAACGCGGATCTGCGAAAACGAGACGACGGTCAATCCACAGTTCGTTTAATCACAAAAGTTATAAGCGTTTTTTTCGACGGGAAGAAGATCGACATCGTTTTTCCGACGATATTAGAACTATCACCGCCACTTAAGGGCAATCGCGTATACAGCTGCGCATACCCTGTTTACCTCTACGGAGGACTCGAAGTACAAAAAACAAAAAAAGATCAAATACGCACACAAAGACATCGCGTTAGTTTGTAGAGCGAACCATATTTTTCCTATCTAATGACCGTACAGACCGGGGTTCGCGCGCGGTACTATCTTCCTGAAGATGCTACTCAAGTCTCGATTTGCCTCCAGTCTATGATAGGAATTGACGAAGACCCTCCTGATTCTCATGAATTCCGCGTAGTCGTATACCGATCGTGCGGTGTTGGTAAGATCGAACGGTTCTGTGTGAGTTAAATTGAATTTTATATATAAATTTTCTTTTATTTGAGCGGAAAAAACTTCAGGACTGTTCGAGCTTAGTAGGAGATTTCGTTACCTTCGATACACAGATATTTCCACTCGTACGGATCGTTCTTACACGATATCATTCGGCGGCAGTCCTCGATCGGCACTTTTCTCGCCAGTCTAACTGATATCGCGTATTTGTTGTAACTGCAACAAAAATTAATTTTTTGTAGTTGTTTTGATGGACATACTTTTTTTGAATTGTCTAACATCACGACATACTCACTCGAACGTGGCGTAGTACTTTAAGAACTCCAACAGCAATTCCCCGAGCGTTTGGTGATTGTGTGATCTTGGATCGAGTCTGAGTTCCTCGTGGATGTCGATCATATGTATGTCGGACGTGGCGTTAAACTTGCTCGGATGGAGAGTATGAAGACACGGAAGAATGAATGGCTCAACACCGCCTGAGAACAAAGAATAATTTTTGTTATCAACTATTCGTTGGAAGTATCATAGTTTAACAAAACGAAGGTCGTCAACTCACATTGCAAAAAGTGTATGACCATTAAGACCAAGGAGTAACTTGATATAGTCATGGTTTTGGCATCGTTTATGTCCTGACACTGCGCCCACAGTTTGACGACCACGACGAGTGGCCGGACACGCCAATCGACTGCAACAACCATCAACACAATCTTAGTAAATGGAATTTTCGATTACAAAACAAAAAGCGTTTTCGAAGACGTTTTAAATCCAAGTTTATAGTTACTTGTAAATTTTTTTAGATTAAGGAAAGCATTTTAACGGAAACTTGATAAACCGATGTCTTTAATAAAAACGTTGCACATGTGACTAGAAAATTGGATTTTTTTTTCTTATGTAGGAAAGTGTAGTAAGCTTACTTCGCGAATAGCAGTACAGCAAATGGGTGTTCCTAATTCCAACTGAATTGTTGCAGTTCAGATCGACCTCTAAGTTTCGCATGTAATCGCGGAATTTCAGTATTGGCACTTTCGCTTTTATTAATTCTAGTTGATCAACGAAGTCTGTGAACATTAACGAATAGAGTTGTATGTGTGCACTTTTTGTTTTCTTTTTGAATCGTATTGCCAAACATAGTTCAGTCGATACTCTGAGATAGGCCACAAACTCACCACAGCCTCTCAGACATTTCTGTATTTGTTGCAATTGAGCGATGGCTTCGTTTCTTTGGATCACTTCTGATTGTGGGACTAGAAGACACAGATCAACGTCACTGTTATCAGACCCAAAACCGTTCATGGTCGAACCAACCAGGAACAGACCGTACTTTGGGAAAGTTGTCTGTAAATTCCATCACGCATATCTGTCAGTATTAAGTTTTTTTTTTTTACAATATTCGATATAGTCTACTGGAACCAACATCGGACGATTACAGTCCACATCATATACACAATTCCTTATGTATGACATGTTCTAAGATCTATAACCAAGTATCTTTTTTTAAGCACTTATTGTGAGCCCGCGTATATCTGCCCAAGACCGTGCAAGTAATAAAAAAAAACCTACAGCTTGCGCTGGGAACAACATTAATTTGTCTCGTGTACACAGAGTGCTGCGCCAATAAAAACGTAACGAGTGAAAATCATGATGGACTTACTTGAATCTCGTTTTCCTCAATTCCATTTCCAGTAGACTAAGATTTAATAACCATTTTTGGATATACTTACCTTTATATAAATGTATAGATATTTCCAAAGCATCATCTTGTTTCTATAAGTAGATTCGGTCTGTTGATTTGCCATGAACTTCGACCATATTTCGCGGGACAGATCGGTCCAAGCCGTGTGACCGTAGAGCTCGTTAGGCGTTACATTAACTTGGATAAGATGGGATCTTGCAAGAAAGCGATCCGGTGCGATGCCAGGAAGCATACTGTAGTTTGGCAATAAAACCCCAGTGAATCTTCTCCCCTTCTGGGTCCTTTGAGAGGGCGGACTGTTTCTTCCTAAATTTTAATCATATATGTTTTCTATACAATTAAGCTTTCTTTATTACGTGTGCGTATTTGTATTACTATGCAGCTCGAGCGCGTACCAACACCGCATGCGAGAAGAAAAGAAACAGAAGAAATGAGGTCCTTTAGATTCAGTCTGAACATTCACCAATAATCTTAGAAAAAAATAATAAAATGGTCTATATAATGAAATTTTTTTGCCGGGGGAAACACCAATTCCTCCTCGATGAAGATCTTACCGGAATGATATCTCTTTTTGCCTTGATAATTTTGCATTTGATTTCTCGAAGAATCGGCAATATTGTGATAGGGATTGGGGGGTTGACTCTGGTAGAATTGTTGAGCCGTTGCGCCCGATGGTTGTCCACCCTGCGACGCGTTATTTTCAACCATCGGGGAATTTTTCTGTAGCTCCTGCAGTCGTCTGTTGAATTTATGAAATTGTTATTCTTGTTTTTTTTCGATCCCATATATGCATTCATGTATGTGAATCTTTGACTTTTTTTCATTTTTTTCTCGCCTTCATAATTTCTTTTATCGTTCTTTCTAGTTTTAGTCCGGTTTACGCACTTGGTACCCTGATCGATGGAAGACGAAACAGAATCCCGATCGTCCGAACTCTCTGTTTGGCTACCATCGGCTGGATGTTTGTTCGGTGTCGGCGAACGGGAACTGAAACCGCTGTCGCTATTATACGTCTCTTTCGGCGGCAATTGTTCCCGATAGACGTTGCGCCTACTGACAGGTTTGTTGTTCCAATTTTGTTTTCTCAACGTAGGCCCGCCGTTCTGATGATTATGGAGATGAGGCGGTGGCATCGTCGGCAGATTGCTCGACGGACTTCCGCGTCTCTGCCAGTTCCCCGCCGACCCGCCGCCGTTCTGCATACCGTAACTTTGTCTTCTCAACGGTGGTATGTCGACGCCCATCAGTTGCAGAAGATCCAGTGGCTGCAATCCTGGCTGCAATTCATCTTATGCTTCTTTCATACTGTTTAACGCCAATCAAAGGAGGATCACAGTCTCATGGGACTAGCGATTCTCTATCATTCACGTTGTGTCTCTGTATCGAAAGGACCTCGATATAACAATGTTGCAAAGCACATTTCAGTGATCGCCGTTTCACTTTCGGAATTGTTAGTTACCTTGCGAAAATGTATTTTTTAATATATTATTTTCTAAATACCAAATTGAGAGATTAAAGGATATATTTTTCAATACTGTCTTTGACATGAGCTTCAAAATGTTATAAAAATAATTATTTATGGAAAGCTGCACTTGAGGTTCATAGTTATAAAACTCTAAAAAGAAAAAAATTGCTAATTTGTAAGAAAAGCGACAAACTTCTTGCTGCAAAGCCTACCAAGCCACACACCTGTCCGTAGCGATGTCTACCATTAGTAGATGTATCGGGAGTGTAAGAAGCTGTGTTTTCCATCCGATAAGCAGTATTCATGCCATTGCTAATGCCAATGTTTGTTTGCTGGGGTGTAGGACACTGACGGTTTGTCTGCTGACCACCTACTATCTGCACCATCATTGGTGGTAGATACATTGTGTGATACATAGTCTCAACCAAGTAAGCCTCTAGCTGGACTAGAAATGTGCACACAAATATGACACAGAGAGTGAAAAAAAAAGTAAATAATATGCTGTGTAGTAAACTGTGACAAACGATGCGACAATATTAATTTTGCTCAGCCGTGTTTCTACCCCCATCGAAACAGTGGTATGGCTGGTTTGTAAATAGCCCTAACTTTGTGAATCCTTTGTACGACTATCTGCCCATAATTTCAGGTCTGAATTTGACTCTCTTGATTGTCCAATTTGGATGTACAATTACGACTGGATGTTAAATCTTTTAATCACTCTCCATCAAGCATCGATTATAATTAATGGAACCCTGCAGATTTCCTGGAAACAACAAACATAAAATAGTATTGAGAGTTCTGACTGATCCATGAAGCTGTTTTTTTATGCAACTTTAGCGATTTTTTTTTTATAAGATAAAAGAAAAAATCGGTAAAGTAATATTATGTTGATTTAAATCATTATTGTTTTTCACTAACAAATATTGCTGAATCGTTGTCGACAGTATTCTAATTGTTCCGCTAATATCAACGTTCCAAGCAATAAAATAATATTATTATTCGAAGAAAAACTCATCGAATTTCATGAATTTGCAGGTTATGTTGGAAATATCAATTGATCTGCGACGAACGTCGGATCGTACCGACGTTTCGGCGGGTTCACGAGGTCGTGGAAAAACGCGCCTAAGGCCGATTACATTAGACCGACGACGGAAGAAAAAAAAAGAACGTTAAATCTGCCTACAAGGGAGAGTGCTGTTTGGTATCGATTAAGCAAAAAGTATAAATAAATAACATGCAAACAGCAAAAGCGGATAAAAAGTTTTGTGCGACAAGCGACTACAAGCAAGTAAGTGTGGTTTTTGTCGAAACCGACAGTAAAGTACACGTCGAGAGTTCGCTTACCTGGTTACATCGACTATACGGTGTAGAAGAAATGAAATAGATTATAGAAATGAAGTACCTTTTATTAATAGGACACCGGTGCAGTCGCCATGTTGCCGTCATCTAGCCGGACCGTGTAACTTCTCTTATCTCTCTCCGGCGTCACGTCGAATTGCTCTTACGACTTTATAACTGTTCGGCGTGAACCTTTGGGTGATCACTGCAACAGGACGATATTTTTTTTGTCATAAGTTTAGATGTGTGTGTGTCTGCGCGAGTGTACACGAGCTTTTCGGAATAACCAGCTTTCTTCGCCCTGCGCCTGGGTCTCTTACGATTTATTCATCGTTGGCGTTTTGCACTACGACATAAAATGAGCAGCGATCGCGAGCACCGACACGATTTATTAGCGATCGTACGATTGACTATCAGCTTCGATGACCAGCGAACTAATTTTCGTTGCTCGCGCACGAAGAATACACGCTTTGTCCTGCGCGCTGTATTAAATCGTTAAATTTTTGAATTTCTACCAAATCCACGATGACAACAACGAGCACGCAGTTCTTTTGATTTAACACGGCGGGGTGAGCGAACGGTTGACAGGTGACACTGCTCGATTATTCTCGCGACGTTGAACCAATAGGATAATGATGTAACGCTGCGCGCAATTGTACTTGTACTTGTACTTCTTACTGTGTTTCCCGTGCATGTTCTAGGCTGTAGATATCCGATAAAAAAATATCCCTGTGGTTAAGAATATTCTAACAGTGGTCATTTTATCGACTAACCTGAGTATAATAATTCTTTCAACGGATTTGACATAACCAATCAACATGATAAGCTGCTGGGCATGCGGCGGTGGTGGGAGAGTCGCGCGCTTGACACGGTGGGTTACTGTGTATGACGTGATGGGAGTGGATCGTACGATTCGCTCATCCGTCTAACTACCGCCATCTTTAATCACTTGACGCTGTTCTGTGTGGGGCTGGCTTCGCAGCGGTGAGTGAAAAACATGGCATTTACACTGTGGACGCTCTTCGAAGCCACACTTTTGTGTCTTAATGCCGTTTGTGTTCTTCACGAGGAGCGGTTTCTTGTCAAGAGTAAGTTTTTCGTTTCGTTTTCCGACGTTCTCGTCACCATGCCGGTGACATATTTTTGCGTACGCAGTCAGTGTCATGAAAGTTAACCCTAACGCCTTCCGGCACCCTTAAATTCGTTGAGACGTGCTGCCATAATAGATGCCTATCCATAAGTTTTGTTGCTATTGATAGCGTATACAGATAAAATTTTACGGGTGAAACTTGGTTGTTACTCACTCAATGAGTACGCAATCTCTTGTTCACATGTGTTTACATGTTGACACAAACCGCCAACGGTTTTTGAAAATTGTTCGTTGGTGTCCTCAAAATGTCGGAACTCCCATACAGCCGGTCACTAGAGCAAAATTATATAGAGTCTTTTGCTTGGCACTGAAAGTTTGACAGTTCTTTCCAGTAACGGTAGCTAGATAAGTTGTATAATGCAAGTTTATCGGCACAGGTATAGGATGAAACACCATGGCCGAAATGGTTAATTACGGGTGATGAGCAACACCTTTTCTTTTGGTATAAAAACAGAACTATCATTTTTAGTTTCTTATTTAATTTTTTGTTTCATTCATTTGAATCGTTCTCCTTTTACAAAATCAAGAATAAGATATTGTGATAAATGTTTTTTTTAATTGTACAATTTTTGTTTCAGTCGGCTGGGCTGCACAGCAGAATATACAGGGTTTTGGAGAGGCTCCGACTATTAAATCGCAAATGTTAAATCTTGTGAGGTCCATAAGAACAGTCGCAAGGTGTAAGTGTCAATATAGTTTTCTCTCTCTTCGTCATTCTCATTGTAATTACATAATATATTTTATCTGTTACAGTTCCACTGATATTCCTGAATATTTTGACGATAATAGTCAAGTTGATACTGGGTTGAGAGTCATGGTACTCCCAGCCAGGGTGGGCCAGGCAATGTAAATACGAAATAAAACGGTGTTTTCTAATTTTCGATGACAAAACGAGCGGCCGTTTATTGAACTCTGACGCGAAAACCGAAGTCCAGTGAGATGATCCATGGGTCCAGATGTTCCATCCAAGTCTATCCAAATCCATTATAGATGTAATGACGTAAGAACATTTTTCCTTTTTCCGCCGTTAATTTTTCGCCTCGTGAGTATGGAGCCGCGTATCCTGGCGCTGCAACGAAAGTATCGTGTCGTACGGATCGATGATCGACCAGCATGTCAACGAAAATACCGCGAAACGAATATTTACGAACATTGTTGCTCGTTAAATCTATACTTCGGTAATTGGCGATACCTAGCGAGATTTACGATTAATCGTGAAGCATGCGTTAACCTTAGATTATTCGTAATAACCTTACGCCATAATATCGCCGAGAGTTTATATCTGAACAATTTTCGACATTTACTCTTGACTCAAATACCACGGCGAATAAACGTACGAAAATGTAATTACCAACTTTCACTACCTGAGAGTGGTGGTATTGTACAATCGTAAAGTGCTACATAATATGACGACCGTTACGGCTGCCGAAGGTATTATTTGGTGCAAATTTAAAGCGATGTGTTATGCGTAACGAATTCTTAATTTTCCGAGCACAAAGCATTCCTTTTTTTATCCCGCCGGAGGCAATAAAACTTGCTTCTCAATGGCAATTAATAAGACAAACAAATATTACTAAAATATCTTTAGGTGATGTGAAATCCCATCCGATTTCGTTCCGCGCGGGTTCGGTCGGTAACAGAAACTAACTTAACAGAAAATAGATTACAGTTAACTTTACCGTCTGACTCTCATGTTTCCCATCGCCTTAGGGTGAGGTAAAGCAGACTCAGACGGTAACAAAAACTGCAACAAATGAAATTCGGCGATGGTATACACTTTACAGAAAAGCAAATAATTTGCTGGTGTAGAGTTTAATACCAATTCAGATAATACGTTGTATTTACCTCAAATTTCAACCAGGTTTTATACATGACATAGGCTCGACAAAATGCATCTATCTCTTCTGCATTTACGTGTCACGTGGTACATGTTTAAACTCATCTCGAAAGAATGAACGCCGAATGTGACCTGCCCGCGACTGAGAGCCCTTTATTGGCGCTCGCAGTCGCGTTAAAGAGACACGGCGAGCAATTGCTTCACATGACGATTACGTGAAGCATGTGCAGTACCTCAGTCGGTAATAGATTCTATAATCAACTTTTCTTTCTACCGTACATGGAAAATCCCCTAGAAAAATTGATTACAGTTTTTGATACCGACAGCGTTCGCCATAGACAGGGGAAGTGTTTCATATGGTCTTAACAACAATTCTTCTCCCTTCATATTTTTGTTACAGTCTCTCTGCGACTCCAGCATCATGGTGATAAAGATTAACTCTGAAATATCGAAGTGCCCCTACTTATCCCAGAGCAATCAAACCTCGAACGTCTCCTACGCCGCAGCGCCGATGCGACCTATTACAAGTCACGCATTTCACGCTAGCGCCAATCGTTCAAGTGTCTTATTTGCTCGTTGTAACGACCATACGCAACGAGCCCGTGGAACGACCGTACAAATCGACGCAGTTGCAAAATCGCTCGGCTCGACGAGCCGACAAATCGCTTCTCGGATCCCTCGCTGAGAAACGCATAACTGGAGCGATTCTTCTGGCGCAAAGTGGAGCTCTTCTTTCACACGCCGGAGTTCGCTTTTTTATTTTTTTTTGTACCCAATAGTTACAAAATTGCGGTTGCCGCTACTCGCACGCATCTGCCGCTCCTCCTATGTTGTGCAGCTAAAGCACACTCGTCTAGGAGCCTCGGGCACTTTCCCCGGCGAGCTCTCGTGCTTGTCGCGGCAGTACGTGCTGATGAACTCGTAGGACTCGCGGAATAAATTACTCACATTACATACATTCAGCCACACTGAGCCCGGTAGCTGCACAGTCGCGTGTTCCTTCCGCCAGACCGCAAAGCCGTGCTCGATATCACGCAACGTTATTCTGCCGGCAATGCTTGCTCCCGTACGATACTTTATGCCCCCTGTCGGTGGTTTCGCGCTCCTCACGTTCATTGTTTCAGTGCCTGGTAACTCCTGCCCGTTAATTCTCTACGGTAATCTTCCGCTTTCTCGTCCCTGCGTCCATTAAGCAGGTTTTCCTCTGAACCCGATTCATCAGGGCTTATCTTTATCGTCTTACATGTCGTTGGGTAATTCTTTGTCGCGGTCCCAAGGCACTCCAGCCATGCTGTTCACGCTCCACAATGTCCGCTCACCCTTCTCTCCCCGTTTCGCGAAGTTGGGTCACCAAAAGGAGTTGGTACTCTCGATGATTCAACGCCGAGAGGTAAACACCGCTCTTCATTAAAACACACTGCAATTACACTCACCAGTTGCGTTACTTGTGTAACGGTGGATTTACCAACTCGGATGATGTGTCGCTGAGATTTCTCACCTTCCACCTCGCCTGGGATCTTCGATTAATTTTTTATTTCTAATAATTTCTTCGGCTGAACTTTTGGTATTTATCGGGTTAGCGACTGACTAATCATGTCTGGATTTTTTATTGCTGGATGGTTTCAAAAAGATTAGCTCTCTATTGTATTCGTTTTTAAGATTTTTTGTATTGGTTTCGGCTTAGTCATTTTACGGCGTTTGAGGCTGTAAAATCACTCTGCTGTAACTATTATTGAAAATTGTAAAGAAAAAAATCCAATGATTTTATAGCGTGAGACGAGTCAATTTGCGATAAATAATTTATTTCCATCCCTTTTGGCTCGCTTGATATTCATTAGGTTGGTCAATTAGTACTGTTGTTATTTTATGACTAACTGGTATTAAAAAGAAACTTTTTTTTACACCTTCTAATAATGGTTGCCGCTCACTGATTTTATGCATTTCGCGCTATAAAATCCTTGAGTTGTGACTATTATTAAAAATTGTAGGAAAAAGTCTCAATGATTTTACAGCGTGAAACGCTGTAAGATGTTCATTACAAACGACGGTCGGTTAACAACCGCCGACGAGAGTCAATTAATAAACACCACTATCCATCTATCTATCTGTTCATCATTGAGAATGTGCTGTGAAAGTTTACATCCATGATATTTAAAAATTTCAAATTTTCGTCAAGATTCGATAACTAAGATTCTCAGTCTTCGTCCACTCCAACTCTGTCTATCGGACACAACGATCCTTCGATTTCCGGTTACATTTTACTTTTTGCGTGTAAATTATCCGGCCACTGTTCACTCGCCCTACTTGCTCGCTCGAACCGCTTCCATGTCTAATTATATCTGTTCCAGCGCCGCTTCACACGAGTATATTATAGCATCGAAAGTAAGAAGTTAAAAAAAAGACCTGAAAAATTATGGAGACTCGCATCCCCTTCGCCGGACGGCCCAGTTATCCGGTCACTCGTCGGCTCGTTATAGAGTCAAGGAACGGCGAATGGAGAGGAAAAAAAAGAAAAGAAAAATCGACATTCGAGGACAGCGAGAGAAAGACGATGAGGAGGGGAGGAGGTCGCAGGTAGCATCGCTTGAGACTCTGCCCGACATAAAGTATCCTCGCTGCACCGGTCTGTGAAAAAAGAGGATAAACAAAAGTGACTTTCGAATCTTGACCGACGGCCCGGATTTCGCAACCGGAGGTCCTTCGGCTGGCGTCTCTCGCGCAATGAGACGATACGTCGGTAGGCTCGAGAGAGGCTCGCTGGACGAGCAAGCAATGAGAATTTACGTCATGTCCAGTAAAGGAAAATCATCGCTTCGTCTCTCCCTCCTCCCCTGATTTCCCCCTTGGCCAGGCGAATCTTCCCATTGGTTATCGAGATCCACGAGTGAAAGGAGAAAGGCGCTGGACTCTTTAGAAAAAATTGCAGGCGTCTCAGGAATGAAATTAAAAAGGACAACGAAAAATCATGATAAAAATACAATAAATAAAGTAACTGGTAGAAAGAACGAGCGGAGGTAAGAGTGACTCGTCGGAGAGGGAAAATTCCACGCGTTGGATAAACGTGCGTGGGATATTTCGCGAAATTTTTATTCGAACCAACCGGAGAAATCGAATCGCTCTCGGTAGGGCAATCATCGATGAAAGTACGGTTGATCGAGGATTATCCATAAAGAGCAAAACTCTCTCATGGGGCGGCGCGTGGAAGGTTGCTTAATCCTATGGGAAAGCCGCAACGCCTCGCACTACAATATACAGAACAAAATTGAAAAACATTTTTTTTTTCAACGGTGGCGACGTTTATTTATTTTTTTTTTTCATACAAAAAAGCCTTTATACAAGTAAAAAATGCGGGGTTAAGGGATAATATAATATATAAGGTATTAAAATGTAGAAAAAGATAGGTGTATGTGTATCCGTGTGTGGCGTGGTTGGTAAAAAAAAATGGTCTTCGTAGCATTTTTTTTTGTCGCGCTTCGAGCAAGGAGATCGGTTGTATCGCGGGTGGCGAGTTTGTTCGGGCAATTGGGGATGGTCGTTGCGTAGAGGATCTTTCGTTGTCTCGCGATCGAGGTGATATTTCGATCGGCCTCGATCGTACGCCGTGCGGAGAAAATTTCTGTTGAAAACTCTCCGGCATGAAGATGACACGGTTGGTGGAATCGAGGGAAGAGTCCTCGCGACTGCTTTCCATTTCGTACTCGTTGACGATGATGGTGGGGAAGAAATTTATCGCTTCGCAACGGTTCGGAAGGCTTCCTCGTTCGCAATCTCGACTCGGTCTCTTCGTCGGGTGTCTCGTGGCAGACGATCGCTTCCGGTTGGCTTGCGTCATCCGGAAGGGTGTCGGTAATTTTCTCACGGCGCCCACGGTGAAATTTTCATTGTGCATCGAGACGTTCCTGGAACTACTCGTCGTACGTTTTTTTTTTTCCTCTCTTCTTTATCGACGCGGCAATTGTATGTGAAAAGCGTGTGTAACATTGTATTTACAATGCGCTCGCTGCGGAGCGCTGAATCACGTATCCTCCTCGTCTTCAACTTTTACCTTCTTGTTCGTTCATTTTTTTTTTTTTTTTCGAGTTCGCTACTCTCGTTCCTCAGACTCGTTCTCCGACCTTCTCACGTTCGATCGTTCGTCGTTATTGCTCGGTATCAAAGTTCAACGTAAAATCGTAAATTTTATCGTAATTTTCGTCGTCGTTTAAAAAAAAAAATTAATCTGAGCATTAGGAAGCAAGTTCTTCAATGGTATTTCTTCCTTCCGTTGGATATCTCGATGTTCAGCCCAGCTGTGCTTCGATGGATCCCCTGGTATATCCAACTTGCTTTTTTTTTTTACGTTTTCTTCGGTAATTATCTCGATGTATCTGCTTGGCATTTTGAAAATTTTCCTTTCCATTTTTTCCCCTGATAATCGGGAAGCATCTTCGGGCCTTGTTGTTGATTTTTCTCGGTGATGATCGAGCGTCGCTCGCGGTGCCGCCTCGACGTTCCGGCCTGCCGAAGGAACGACTGCTTTTGCCTTCGCCAGGCCGATCGCGCCGAGGTGGGTGAAATGGCCCGGGTGAGTTTTCGCCCGATCATCAGCGAGTGTGAAAGCCTCTCGTTTGGGATGAAAAATCGTCGAACTTAGAAAGGCGCGCCGTAGCTTCCGCCGGGCGGCCTGCTGGGTCCACTCGGGTATCCGACCGGTCCGCTCGGGTAGCCACCTTGTCCTTGAGTGATCTGGTTGAACTGGGCGACCTGGATGGCCTGTCTGATGCCCTCGAGATCGACACCGACGACCCGGGTCTGGTAGGTCGGCACCCCGTACTGGGGCGACGGCGCCCCGTACTGGGAGGACGGCGGCGCTCCGTAGCCGGTGCTTATTCCACCACCGCCGCCTCCGCCACCTCCGCCGTTCTGCTGGTTCTGCAGTTCCTCCTTCAGGAGAATCTGACGGATCTGCTCGAGGAGCGCCTGGTCGACGGACTGGCCCTCGCTCGTCTGATAACCGGTGGAGACCTGGGTGTAACCTCCGCCTCCGCCAAATCCACCTCCGCCAAATCCGCCTCCGCCAAATCCGCCTCCGCCTCCGCCTCCGCCACCACCAGTCGGCCTGTTGTAGTTGTAGCCGGAGGATATCGGAGCCTCGGCCAGGGCGAACCCTGCCAGACCGACAACCATACACTGCAAATTCACAAAAATCGATGGATTAGCTTTTTTTTTAAATACCTGACGACTTGTACCAATTTATTGATTAATTTTTTTTCGGAGTAAAAAATAGAATAAAAAATACGAAGATTGGTTGAATTCTACATAAGTTTTATGGTGGGCGATTCTGTTTCGCACTTATCGCTCATGAATCGAGATTAGAAAGTTTATTATCCGCGAGGAGTTTAACGAGCGTATTAACTGCACCGAGCGGATGTGTTAGCCGCGTTTGTTTTCTTCCGCTTCGGTGTTTCTCGCGTCCCGAGAGATTCGTTTATTTCTTCATAGACTAGAAACACTTTTATGTCTGCATAAAAAATTCTCTTTGTATATATGTATATGGGTTTATTTTTTACAAATCTTGAAATTTACATTTTCTTTGAGTCTAACCGAGATGCACTTTTTAATTTCAAGCTCCGAGCCGATTTCCCAGGACAACCGTTATGGCGAACCATTATTGAAGAAGAAGAAAAAAAATTGTCGAGTCTAAAACTTTGGTAGTATTGTTTGGCTTACCGCGATCAGAGGATACATTTCGGCTTCTGCGATGCCGCTCGGCTCTGTGACTCCGGGGAAGGTGCACCGGAGTCCTTTATACCCCGTCGGACGAAGCCCGGGGCCGGACGCGGGGCGGGAGAGAAGAGATGGTACCGAGAGCGAAGAAGAGACGGGGGCCCAACTTCGTCGTCGACGAGTGAGAGTGATTCGACTCGAACGTTCCCCTATACCGACCGGTTGCCTCTTCAACGTGCATCTCGATACACATTTCTGTCTCGGTTTTCTCACTCCGGCCGACCGTCGACCGAGTTTCTTCGTCCTCGTCCTCGCTAGCGCGTAGATATGTGCCTTGACGGTCATTTTATTCTTTTAAACGTCAGTTGACCAAAAAATTATGGTCCTATTTAAGTCGTTTTATTCTGGTCCACAAATATCTTCCAAAAGAGACATGTTGTTGGAATTTTAATCTTATTTTTGTTTGGAGGCAAAGTTGATTTCGAACGAATTTTTCTCCCGCCTTGACTCGGTGATCTAGTCTTTTTATTTCTCATCAATTAATTCATAATGAAACAATATTATAAACTTAATACTTGAGATATAAAACCATAGTAATAGGGAACTAAGACGTCACCTAGGACGTCACCAAGTTCTAGATTTATGAGGAATTTCTCGTAGATGTTGTGGTAAAAATTCTTAGAAAATCGGAGACTTTCGCCACAGGTGACTAGTGCCCTATTAGTATGTGCCATGGTAATTTTTCTTAGATGATAGGTACTTATTACTAAATTATAGCTCAGTGTACAAAATCAATTATTTTCTGATTAACAAGATCGGCACTTTGTTAAATCCCAAGTTGAAACCGTGGAGACTTTTAGAGCTCACGTAGTTGTTCTCAAAGTATGACGAATTTTGAACCGGATGATTAATGGCTAGGCAACAGACAATATACAAAAAAAAATGACCAGTCACAACGCCGGCACTTAATTCTACGCGCTGAGGACTTGTACGGAAATTCGTCTTCGAAGATATATAGGTGAAAAGTCGTGCACTTCGCAGGTCGTGTTGTGTGAGCTTTGTCAGCTGAAAACACGTTTCAATGATCCACCGGAGCCTCGTCAAGTGATCAAGAGGACCCGCGTCCTAGACCTAGAGCGAACTCTCGGTAACGTAGTAGCCGGACGGTGTTTGCTGAAACACTTGTCTTGATCATCTTCGGCGCGCAGTTCTCTTGTATTGTTATTTCTATATTTCTTCTTTTCTTCCCCCTCGGCACGGACAATGCTATTGTGTCGTATGACTAGATGCCCAAAGTCGGCTCTGAAAAGGCATTGCTTATTATCGAGACGCAATCGCCGTAGCTGGGCGGCAGAGCAGTAGTTTCGTTAAAAGGAAGAAAAGAAGAAATCGTTAATTCGCTCGGTTACCAAAACCGTCTGGACGGAGTCTAACACTTCGACTTCGGCTGCGAGCAGCGGCTTTGGAACGTGAGAATAACTGACCCAGGCGAAACTTTCATCGGCGAACGCTGTTATGGGTACTCAGCCTGTGGATTAGCTTCTTAACTTCCTCGGACCACTGATAGTTTTATTGTTCCCGTAACAGTCGTAAATTTGCTTCGCGCCCGGACGGTTCCTACGGCAGCTAGAATAACGATAATTGCACTCGAGAATATAAATACCGAGTTCTTTAACGGTTTCTGGCCACATGCCTACGTGAGATGGTGGAAGATTACAGTTTTTACGAGCCGATATATTGGCACGGTATTCGGGATTTCTATGCTGCGTCCAGCGCCAAGTCAGCTCCTTCATTCTTAGATAAATGCCCATAATTGTATCGACTAAAATCGGAACGTGTCTCACTCACTTTGATAACGAGACGTCTGAATTACAAAAACGTGCGAAGAATAATGAAAAGGCGAGAGCATTTTTTTCTCGCTGTATATGTAGAATGGAAAAATAAATCCAGCAATGAAAACGTGCAGAAAATAATGAAAAAAAAAAATCAAGAGCGCATTTTTCGGAGCGGTGAATCGCAACGGCAATTGCAACCGGAATCACTGTTACCGTAAAATTGTGAGATTACACAAGTATCTGGCCGCGGGTCACGCGCGATGCGTCGTCGAGCCGCTAGTTAAGAGAAGTCTACACGTCTCTCGTGTTGCAAAACTGGGCCGGAGCAGGTAGTTTCAGCATTGAAACGAATATAAATGGTTGCGCGTCCACGATTTTATAAAAAATAAAAAATAAAAAAAGAAATATGCGAAACGCGGAATTCGAGGCGAGCTGCGCAGGGCAGACGCAAGTCGGTTGCTTTTCGACGCTTTTGACTCCGATGAGAGTCTTAGGTAGAAGGAAGAAAGCGACGGAGGTCGAGATCGAGCGGGCGGTTCCTGCATCGCGAATGCGCTCTCGCGATTCTCGTCGAACATGCGAGTTATTGTCCCGGGAACTCGGAGAACCGGTCCTGAATAATTGGGTCAAAGGAACTCGAGAATCGGAACCTTGAAAAATGGTTAAAAATGCGAGGGTCGATGCGTGAGTAAACATAGGCGCTTGGTGGAAATTTCGTTTCGGAGTAAAATTTTATTCCGAGTAATTCGAACAATCAAATTTATTAACCCACATTGAAAATTCGATGAATTTTTCGATGAAAAAAAAAATAACATCTTTCAGAAACATTCATTTATTTTAAATATATGGAGCATTCTCAAAGCTTAAATACTTTACCCGAAGACAGGAGTTTGTTTTTTTTTGTTTCTGAGGCTCTTTCACCAGGACGAAGTGATTATTTTTTTAACGTGAGAGAGAAGATCACGAGATGATCCTGTCGGCCAGGAAGGACACACTTGGCCCCCGGCGCTTCAAATAAAACATAAAAAAAGGAAGGCGCTCTCTACCCGTCGAGGCTGCCGACCGAAAGTGTTGGCGGAATAAATTGCCTCGACCGAATTGTGTACTCAGGTATAGATCTCACTAGAAATCAAGGAATACGTCCGGATAGATAATTCTACGTTGCTTCGAACTCGTTCCAGAGACTTTAGTAATACGAAAAGTAGAACAATTCCCCTTAAAAAAGAAAAAAAATCATTCTCATTTACAGAACTCTGTGTGCGCTTCGGGAGTTGCTCCCAGGTCGAAGAATGAGGGTGCAATGAGTAGTCTGATTTGCTTGCGTATATAATTTCCACTCTCATTTTTACTACCTTATTTATTACTTCTGTTCACTTTTCGTTAATATCAGTCTACAATTTTTATTGAATTGGTAATTCCTCCACTGTATAATTCTCTTGCTGCTAATTTCCTCCGTTAGTCGGCAGCGTATTTGCACGGCATTTTCAAGCTGCTCGACACATCAATAAACGCCATTGTCAATCTAACTGCCCCGGAAAATTCAATAGGATCGAGCAAAAACATTTACGACTTAGAAGTTGCAAACGATGCGGTCGACTTCTCCGACCAGGTCGTCTTCCTACTCCTCAACTTCTTCTCGGAGCGAGCGTCAAGCTTTTTTTTTTTTTAATTCAAGGTGGTAAAAACACCCGGTAGATCGGCGGGAATTCGCGATCGGGTCATCGCGAGAGTCCCTATTACCCCTGGAACGCGCGTTTGCTGGCATACCACGTCGGGCCAAATAGCCCCGATGGTCTCCGTCCGCGGAGTGTTCAGACATCAGGAAGAAAAGTTCTTCTCCACAGGCACAGAAGTGTGCGCAGCCGATAGTTGTATCATCGTCCCCGTCGCCGGTGGAGTCGAGCTCGCTTCCGTGGAGCGTTCGCGGCGACGACGTAATCATCCTCTTCGTCTCGGTGGTCGTCGAGCGTTGCGCGCCGGTCGATCGCCGACGAAAAGCGAGAGAGCCAGCCAAAAGGTGCACCGTCGTATCGCGGAACGGCGACTCGCGCATTAGCGATTGCGAAGAAGGAGCCCACACGGCCGGACACACTCGTCCACTCGAGCGTCCAGTGCGCGATCGAGAATGGCCGTTCCGAGCTAACCGATCGAGAGGGAAAACGCTTTCTTCGTCGTCGTCGTCGTCTTGGAATTTGATTATCCTCCGTTGAACTCCCGGCCTACTTAATTCCGGCGTGGAACGGAAGCATCTGGCTGCCGCTACAAGGAGAGGCTCAAGCGATCTTCGATGCCGATCTTTGCGTTACCATTTTTGCATTTTTTTTTTTTCATCGCCTGTGGAAGGTTAAGTTTTTTTTTTAAATTTTTATCGATACAATATATATTTAATATTATTGATATATAATTTTATCGAAAAGCGATTATGCGGAGTAAACTTGGCTCGATCCTTGTTGGGAAAAAGGCGTTCTTGCCCGTGACTCGGCTCACGTCTCGATAGTCCGTTCATTAATCGACGGTCGTTGATGAATATGGGAAGAATAATATTGGCTCGTGAAGAAACGAAGATGACGATGGTCGAGGATCTCCGTCGATCGCACCGAGACAGCCAGCAAATTAATTTCCCGTTCGTCAAAAGCGTTGCGTCGAAGAATTTATCGCTGCCCCACGCACCCAGTTAATTCTTCACGTTTCGGCTGTCGCACGCGTCAACCGTAAAATAAACTAGCGAGAATAATCTTGCGATACGAAGACGAGGAGCGATTTGTGCCTCTGCACCATTAATCTTCCATACTTTACCGACCGAGTCACCGCGAAAGTGCGATTCGTACTCGCGAACTTCTCCGCATTGCTCCGGAGTATTCGACGCCATAGCCGGCCATTAAAATTCCCTGAGGCGACGACCGGAAGCCGATGAAAATCCCATGGAAAAAAAATATTAGTGCACTATATCTATGACTATAACATTCTCTTCGAGTTGCTAATGGCTGTACCGTTGGCTTAAGATCCCTCGCGTGGTTTATTTTCCCCACGAGTATTTATTCCAATCCGGAAATTTGCAATATTGGTGCACTAAATTTATCGGTATAGCATTCTTCTTAAGGTGCCGATCATCGTGCCATCGCCTGAAGATCCCACACGCAGATCATTTTTTGAGTATTTCTTCAAGTCCGGAAATTTGCAATGTTGGTGCATTCTCCTTGATTTGCCAATGACCGTGTCTTTATGTCTAGATCCATCGGTCCATCTTACGAAGCTCCGATCGTCGCAGCATCTCATCGGGAGATCGGAGTTTCTCGGACGCGGCATGCGCAACGAGATCGGTTGGATGCACACACGGGGATGACGCTCGCGAGTGCGTGTTTTGCGGGGCCGCAGGGTCGAGGAAGGAAGTCCGCGACGGGCCAGTGGGACGAACAAGAACGAGTGTAGTTCTTGGTCCTTTTCTGAAGAAACGAGAGCCTCGGGCTTAACTTTCGCTCGACAGACGTTCGGCTCTGTCCTGACGCGTCGGATGCCCCAACGATCATGCTCCTTTTCTTCTTCCTCCTGCTCGTGTTATTCAGTTTCTGCTACCGGTCCGCCGATCGCCGGCCAAGACCGTACCGTTAGTCCGTTGGTCGGAATGAGTGAAACTGTACGGACCACGGGTTTGCGTTAACGAGCCTCTTTGTATAATGATGAACAAGAAGAATAACAAAAACCACTGTCTCATTTACCAGTCTAATCTGTGTGTCCGACGTACCGGATGGGCAGATAAGATTCGGAAATGAGACATTGACGCTGAATTTTCTCTTGGATATCCAAGCAAGATTGAGAATAATTTTCTTACGAAAAGAATACCATGAATTATTCCTTTGATTGCTGGTGTCCTCTATAACGCGACATTGAGGTGGAAAGCGGGTCGATGGACAATCTGCAGACTCTTAGATTGCGTCTTCTCTTCTACATCCACGTGGTGAATCTTCAGATTCCTAAATGGGACATTTGTATCGGACTTTTTTTTTTTTTACTAGCCGAAGAACTTTGCGAGCAACTTTCGCGAAGAAAAACAATACCGCGAGCCAATCTCATTATTATTATAACTACTTGACCATATTTTTTATGATGTGTGGTTGAATGCAGGTCGGCGGGCCGTCTTCTTAATGGCGGTAAACCTGCGGACACATGGTTTTCATCTTTCCTTCTATACCCAAGTCGTGAATCTTGTAAAACACGAGATTACTCGTACGATATACGGAGTGACTGCGGTGAATCTTCAGTAGCGTTCACCGTATTTGCTTTATGGGAGCTCAAGCTATCGCCTTAGATTTATCTTTTTGTGTTGCTGAAGTGGTCTCTCGACGAGAATTCGAGTGCGGTTTCACAGCAGTTGTCGGTGTGTCACAAATTTTTTTTCGAAAGTCGATGTCAGTCTATTCGTACGAAATTTAGGCATCGAAGGTTCCAGCCTCGAGCACCGGAGAGGTTTCCTAACTATGGGATGTTTGATTTAATAAGAAGGAAATAAATCGTGTGTCGTCGATAGCAAGAGGAAATGTTTGTCACGTCAGCGTGTTAATGAAGACGTTTTACAAGCAGCATTATTAATGTCTATCCTCAAATACGGTAGCTGCTGGACCCACTGAAAAGCCCATTTCGAGGCAAACACACAGATTACCATACGAATTATGTTGGACAAGCATAAATTATGTAAATTCACCTTCCTATAACTAGAAGGTCCTCGGACGAGCCGTATCGGCGTCATCGAAATCAATCATGCGCGATAATTTACATAGAGACCAACAACCCTATCATACCGAGACTTGCAAGATGTAAAATAAGTCTTCCAGTCCAATGAATTTATGTCAGGTGAAAAAAAATCCAATTTTGTGGATCAGCGTTCAGTGCGGTAAGGAAGGCAAATTTTTATTGGGTACATTTCTTATACGACGGTTGTATGACGAGGTTGGTTGAATCGTAGTTTGGCAGGAAAATTACCGCGGCCCTCAGGAGCGCTGAGTGGTTTCAGCAAAACGAAGATTCTTTCGCATCAGCCGTTCGCCGGACTCTCGTCGGTTGTAAGGTATCAACTTATGGAGTTACGCCGAGTGTAAGTGGGGCACTCGTTAGTTACGCTCGGGTAAGTAAGCGGGCACGAGTATTAGTAACTGTAATACCGCACTAAACTGTACGAACGAACTGCGAGTTACGAGCACACTTGCGTGTGTATGTTTCGAGTACAGCGTGTACTTGCTAAGATTACGCAAATTACTTACGGGAAACGTAGCCAGCGGGACCACTTACAATGTCCAGAGACGCGTGTTTTAAGGCATCCTTCGAGATGACTCTGAAACTTCTGTTTTTGTCATGGTTACATCAGTAAAACCTTCACTATTCGGAGTTTCTCGCTCGGCACACAAGAGCTTCGGTGCGCGGTCCGCTACGTGGCGCATCGTCGCTGCAGATCGGACCGGCAGATAAAACCTCGATTTTATCGGTATTGATTGGGTCTACGAGTAAAATGGTAAGGACCTTTTTTGAAGGGTATTGTTTTCTCTGTAAAAAAGGTCCTTTGCCTTTCTGCCGTTGGAGCAAGCGTTTAGTCTCTTTTCGAGTTTCTCTCCAGAGATGCTGAATGCGATGATTTTTGTGAATGCGGAGCTGCATGCGAGTTTATAGAGAACTAATTTCATGACACATTTGCCGGGTTAGTCAATCCGACGTTATATGAATAATGCAACTGGTGCGGATAATTGCGGCGTGTTTTAACGAACCGTTACCCGACGCTCTCCTCCATGAGTTCTTGCACAACGCGCGAAGACGCGACTTTTTTCTTCACTTTGACTGACCGCCTCGTTGCGATAGTGTCAGCTCTGCGTATCGAAGTAAAGAGAACGCGTAATTAGAATTGTCGATTTTTCTCATCCTACCTGCCTCTTCCACTCTATAAGGCAATGTCCTTCGCGCGATTGCAAGTGGCTTAAGGGCCTTTCGAACCATATCCTCACGCTGAGATCATCTCCACGGAAAAATAGAATTCGACTATTCACAATAACATTGCAACGGCTCATGAAAATGCATCAGCTATAATCAAACAAATTCGCACCTCAGGTGCTCTCAAGTATTACAAGATTTGAGACAATGTATCAGCATAAAAAAATTGGAAGATCGGAAGATTGAATTTTTCTCAGAAGGCAAATAAAAACTGAAAGCGAATTTATTCTGAACGAAATAATAAGAGTGTTGGTCGTAAATTCTCGCTGTACCCAAAATAATACATAACGCGTTAATCATCCAAAGATCGCGTACGTTCATACGCATTACGGCTAAAGTTCATCTGCACGGTGTAATATGGTATATACGGTGCGAACATCTTCCCATGTAGGTATAATTATCACGGCGGTATGTGAAACTGGAGAAACGCTTCCGGTTAGGCCATACCAAGAGCAGTATAGTGAATAGCCCTCTAATGCACACATAAAACCATGCTCGCTCGTCGCAACAGACGAAAGTACGTGATTACATTCTTCGCTATTCACCCAAGAGGCAAATTGTCGTGGAATAATGCGTGTACACATCGGTAGGTAGGTTCCCCCTTTTTTTTATAGCTTCGCGTCGCGTTCAACGAATAAAAAAGAAGAAAAAAAAAATGTCTCGACACCGACAAGCCTCCTTAATAAAGAACATTCAGGTCCGCACACAATACGAAGTTCACGACGGTCATTAATTATAATAAATCACACGAATATCATAATAGTCGTAAATCCTTTCTCTACGTCGGCGACTTTCTGCCATACGGCTGTGTACACATTAAAAAAAGCTTTGTGCATTTGAATAACGCTCCCCATTCTCCAAGAACTATAATTTTTTAATTATCGCTTTTACTTTCTTTTCATTTTTCAACCAGTCGTATATTAAATAATATTAAAAATTGTAAAATCAATGAAAACTAAATATAGCAGATTTTTTATGGAACATTTTTCGTAGAAGAACGAATCTACTTGCGTGACCCTCCGTCCTCGGACAATCGTGAGGCCGGATCATTCGTCATTAGTAGGAAGGGTCGAGGTTCCGTTTTAATATATCGTGTTATCGTGTGTCGAGATTGAACTCGTGTTATTTTTTTTTCTTCTATCGTACTTTTAATCGAGTGAAAGGTTAGTTTCATGATCTGCGCTGAAAGACCCGACGACAAATTAGTGAACGTGCATACAATTTTTTTTAAAAGGAGAATCGAGAGTCACAGCTCTCTTTTGAAGCTGCTGATGCCCATGTCTGACGTCACTGGCGGGAAAGTATTTATTCAAACTCCTTTCGAAATTACGTGCAACCGGGACTCCGATTGTATATAAAAAAAAATTTCAGCGAAAAGAGAAGACGAGCAGTCTTATCGATAATTCGTTCAATTTCGATTGCTGGAACTTATCGACGTCGAATTACGCTCGAGGGTGAAAGTTTTCACCGAGTTGGAACTTTGCTCCAGCCGGTGAAGTATCTCGAATCCTGTCGATGGCGGAAGTGCAAGGGTTAAAGTTTTCACATTGGTAAAAATAATGCTTGATAAATTATTAAATACTTTTTTTTATCGGACAAGAATTGTTGCCACCTTGGTTAAAAATGTTTAAAAAAACGAGCCGATTATAAAAATGAAAAATGCGGTCGTAAAGTGTGGATTTTTTATAGTCCGTGCAAACTTCTATGCGGGAGGTCGAACTCGTTCACGGTCCGGCTATTCGGTATCTTCACGAGCATCATCGCCTCGTCCCGTCATTTCTCCTCTTTCTCTTGCGTTGCCACACACACGTACGCGGTAATTTCTTCACTGTGCACCGGCTCGTCGCGCTAATGGCCAACCTCGCACTCGTCTCAAATCATCCGTTACTTTCCTTTCGAATTTCACGTCGGAGATTTATTTCTCCTGTCGCCCCTGTCAATTTCATTCAAAATATCGTCATTCTTTTCTTTTGAATAATTCGCACCACCCACGTTCCAAGTTACACGGGTTATCAAACTTCAAATTTCTCGACTAGTAGTAACGTCCGATAAAAAGACACCGCGCACTGAAAAAATTCAACTTTGAATTAATTTAATTGAGAGTTCAATCGAGAAGAGTCTCGTCAAGAAATTTTCGAATTTCCCGTTGGAGCTTTATTTCCTCTATCGCCCCTTTCAATTCCCACCAAAACATCGTTCTGTTCGAATAAAATAATTCAAACCACCCACGTTAAAAAATACCCGGGTCATCCGACTCTGAATTCCCCGCTGGAAGTTTCATCCTCCGAATAAAATAGAATTCACGAATTAAAAAAAAAAATTAATTTCAACGATAAATCAATTTGATCGAACGTTCGATGTTTCGAGAAAAATTCTTCGAGAATTTTTTGAGACATTGGCCGGAAGCGAAAGGTTCGAGCAGCGTTCTCGAGCTCGCACGTATAGCAATCCCGGTGTCGATTCACCTCCGCACGTCGCCGTCGACTTCACTTTCTTCGGGAAGTCTACCGGTGCTACCTGGCGCCCGGAGGATCGACCTTTTCAGAGGTCGATCTCGAGCGGGTTACATCCACGCTCGAGTTTCACCGTCGAACTCATCGTCCCCCGAGCCGTTAACTTTCATTCCGAAGACCATTCCGTAGATACATCAATACCGTGAAACTTTGCCAACTGCCATTGGACTGCACTGGCCGATGTTTCGATCTACCTGCGCGCATTCGTTACCTTCACATTCGCGCCAGTTAAACTTCCTCTCGTCCCGCTGTCCGAGGTCGTCCGCGTCACCGGACGATCCGCTCCGCACCGGATGCGCGAACTGTCAGGACCGCTCCGGACGGCCACGGACAAGTCCGATTCTCGTCATCCGTGAGAAAGCGGCACTGCGGTAAATATTAATCGTCGATGTCGCGCCGTCGCAAAAGATTGTCACTGGCAACGATGCGGAGAAATATGAATATGAATGAACATTTAATAATGACCTTCCGTTAAATAGGCCAAAAGCCTATCGCGAATGGAAATTTAATAATCGGGCGTAAAAAAAACTTCAAAGGCTTTTCATTCGATTCACCGCTAATGGCTGAGTCTTGTGAAATTTTCACCATAACATTTGTTCTTGCATATGTAATTTTTTTATTTTAAAAAATAGATTCTCGACTGATCTACATATTTAAGAATTTTGACTGTTCACAGATCAATTTTTATTATTCTGAATTCGCGCCAACTCCGAAGTATTCGAATAATAAAATCATTGTTGAGTATTACCGTCGCACACGAGGCTCCTCGAGTCGAACCCGTGTCGTTTCCGCGATGGAAATCTCTGGTCAGCGCGTGTATTGAATTATCGGATAAAAATCGCCATTGCGAAGGAGATTATTCTTTGCGGTCTCGGATGAGTCGATAATGGCTTTCTAGTCCCTCAATAATATTCCCGGTACCGACGAATAAAACGTATCTTTGTATGCAAAAGCCGTGCAGATAAGGTAATGGATGCGTTCGTCTCCTCCTCTCTGCGTTATTTCACTGTACAAGAAAATGAATATGAAAAATAAATTAAAAAAAAAAAAAAAAATTAATAATTTTACAGAACGCTTGGGTCGTTCAGACTCTGGTCGACTTCGTGTTAACCATCCTCGATCCACGGTGAATCTCTCGAATGCGAATGATGATGATAGCGATGACCCGAGGGAGTTCGCTCTCACGCGCGCGCGCGCGCGCGCATTTGTCTTTCCCCTTCCCTCCCCCGCGGGGTCGCTGCATCGCGTCTTTACTTCCGCTAGTGAAAGGATCGTATGGTCCTATATACATATATATATTTATGTATGTAACGTATGCACGTACACACGCAAAGTGTGGCATCCTTGCATCCGAGAAGTGGAAATACTTCGCTCGTGAAGTGCATTAATGCAGTAGGTAGAAGAGAGATGGTAATTTGAGAGAAAATCAAAATGGCGAAAAAAAAAAAATGCCCAAGTTCTTCAACCCAAAACGGTAAATTGGCGATTTTATATTTATTATTTTTCTTATCGGTGCGCCGTTGAAATGAAATCCGATACATTTTTTTTAATTTCTCAAAAAAAATTCCCATGTTTAAGGATTATTTATACATTCACTTTATTTTATACCGGCGTTCATGTTGGATCGCGCGACTCGCGCGCTCGAATGCATCGCGTAAATTGATTTTGCACTCGTCCCTCGTACGATGAGAACTCTCGAAGCTTTATCGAAAAGGATGAAACCCAATCTGAGTCACTCTGTCGAAAAAAAATACATACATATATATATATATATTATTATTACATCTTTCATAAATATGAATGTATAAAAAAAAATTTTTTTTGGAAAACTGTGAATTTACTTTATTGTTGATTTTCGTGTTTATCCCCACGAGTTGGATAAACCATAAAGAAAAAACGCACAAATTCACAGTTTTCCAAAATATAATTGAAAAAATAATATCAATGTTTATGAATAATATAATAATAATAGTACGAGGATGTACATATATGTAGCTTTTTTAATATTTTACATATAATATAGCAAATGTCTTCTCGACCCAGAAACAGGTGTAAACGACGCTCGCCGTCGCGTATGAATTTACGCGATGTCGCGTTTCTCGAAACGAGAGTGCGTTTATCGCCGGCCGTCGATCGCCGTTTCATTTTCTCGGCAATTTCTCGTCCGAGCAACGTCCCCGATGGAGATCGGTGCCGAACTCATCTTTCCCGTCGATCGACTCTCCATCGGGTGTCCCGATCGTTAACGATCGAACGGTACGTTTTTATTCCGTTCGCGCGTCGTACAACTCGCCAATGCCTCGCGATGAAACTTCGCCGTAAATCCTCGCGCATCGCTGCCCGACTACCGGTCGAACCCGATTCCTTACATAATTGTTTGCTCACTCGCGTACGTTACATTACACGGTACAGATGCGGTGAATTACTCGTAGACTCGTGGCCAATCGATGCGCAACGAAATGCCGTTTGAACGTAAAAATAAATAAATAAATAAATAAGCACGCGGTACATCTGCCGAAGTTTGACATTTTTTTGCAGTTATTCTGTTTGGGTAGCGAGATTAAATAGAAGACTATTGCCTCAATAGAATGTTATAAAATCGACGGTCAAAAGCCAATTTTCCTTTGACTCTGAAAATCGCTGGAAAAATGTAGATGAATTTTCAAGTTATGTATTTAATTTAATTACTGAATTCGTTATTTGGCTAAAGTATGTGAAAAGCAAGACAGCATGACGAGTGCAGCAATCGGTGTTTTTATTGTTCTAATTTTCTTAATTGAATCTCAGAATTAAATTTAACTTTACGCGTTTCCGAAAAATCGAACATGTTGCAATTTTTTTTTTAAACGTCGATCCGCGTCAAAATTACTCAAACCTATTTCGCGCTCCACAAAAGCTCGCTCCGAAATCTCGCTTCACATTAATCATGGTGAGCTCGACTGACATTATTTGGTCTTTCATTTTTCTTCAGTGTTTCTGTTGTTTATTTAATGACTCGATTCGAAAGTCTCCACGAGCGAGCCTACTCGACAAAATTGTTTACTCTCGCTCTCAAAGTGCTCCTCGTCTCTTTGGTTACGCAAAAAACATTGCCGAAAACTATGGAAGCTTATGCGAATTTCTTTTTTTCTCAAAAAAGTTGAACCGTGTTTAATTTATCGGGCTTGACAAAGGCAAAATGAGAACTCATGAAAAATACAACGAGAGTCGTAGGCGTGCGATTATCATCGTTCAATAAAAAAAAAAAAACCCCACCTCGAAATGAACTTTCCGTATGTATATACATGTATATAAATTTTTTTTTCATTTTTTTTTCGTTCACGTCACCCGTGCAAAATTTATATCTCGCAAAAATTAGCCGACACCTGCTGCTTTCTGCTCGTCCAAATATTTGCATCGACGCGAGTCTTCCGCTTGGCAACATCGTCGAATTTTTCGCCGAGGAGTTTCGATCCTCACAAATAAGAAATAAAGAAATCGAGAAGAAACGCGGACACTCGGGTCACGCAAAAGTGGGTTTTGTAATTCTAATCGAACGGAATTTCTAAACCATGTCAAGTGTTCGTCGGGAATTCGTACGACGGCGGCGTAGGAACGCGATTGTTTAGTCGCGCTCGCGATTTCAACGCGGTGGGGGAAAGAAGAATTAAAAAAAAAAAAAAAAAAACAAACTATACGCGAATGTTCGCACGGTCGCAGGGTGCGCTACAACGATACATTGCGCAACGTATGGCTACCGTCCAATCGACGAATTCAATTCATATCTAACGGTGTATCGGTTACAAGCCAGCCACGTCAAATGACGGCAGCTACGCGTCGAGAATAAATCGCACTACCGTGAATCCGAATGAAATACAACAAAAAAAAAAAATTTAATTATAGGTAGAAAAATAATACGTAAAAAGGAAAAAAGAAAAAAAAATTGTTCGGATAGTTTCATAGACAAAAATGTATTTCCTCCACGAGGCCCTCACATCACAGAGGAATACAAATTTCAAAATCATTGACAAAAGATTTAATGATCGTTCCGTTCCTGACAATGAGTATGTACGCAAAGTACAGAAAACACGTGATAAATTGATACGCTGAGGAAAAAAGAAACATATATATACGCTGGTATGTACATAGTATTAAGACTTTGGTAATTAATCGCGTATCATTAGGGAAAACCGGCGAAACTCAACCGCAAGGAGTTCTTACAATAGTTACTGTAGCGTCAAGTTTTCTGAGTAAAAAAATCCCAGCTTCCGTAAAATCTGATATGCATTAATTTTTTTAAGGCCATTTGGTCTCGTAGTGTTTCATCATTTTTTCCGAAACTCGAGAGCTCATCGTCGTTTCCTCTTGCAGTTGGAGACATTGGGCAGAGGTTTGCTCTTGCACTTCTTCACCCATCCGTCCCAGTTCTTGAATCCCTCACGGTCCAGAATGATTTTAGCGCATTCAATGTCGTCCCGGATGTCTTCGTCGGCAAAGTCCTCGCATCGTTTGTTGCAGATACCGCCCTTTCTTCCGCGGGTGCACCACTTGAGGCTGTTAATCTGAAACACCCCGAAGCTGTAGCTCGACATCGTCTTCGGACCGGTGACCAGAGCGGTGTTCATTCCGCTCTCGTTCTGCATCAGACACACAAAGTTGCTGATCAGACTCCTGGATACTCCGGCACGTTGGAGAGCCAGAGCGGCCTCGCACTGAGTGAGAATTTTCGCCTCCCCTTGGCTCGCGAACAGCAGGAAAATCCCAGCCGAAAGCAGCAGCGTGCGAAGTGAAACCATTTTTTTTTGCGGCGACACTTTTATTTTTTATGTCGAAGTACGATCGATTATGTATGCCGAGGATGTGGAGCAACTGTGTAGAACTACCGGAGCTAAGCACCGACAGCCGACTGCTGCCGGCTTGTTTCGCTGTTTAATGCGGAAAGCTATATTTGCTGTAGACATATATAAGACGGGTAGTCCTTGAGCTTAGGTGATAAGCTATTATCTTTAATTCAACAGTTGTGGGAGTGGAAACTGAGAACCCACTTACGAGTTACGATAACATTGGAAAACATGTGCCGGTAACACAAGTTCCGCTCGTTGGTTGTGAAGACACGGGACGATAGAGAATCGGTCGTTAAGATACGATGAGAGATGAGAAAAGAATTACTGATACATTATCCGTTGAGCTACCGTCTAAAAATTATCTTGATACGGAATAAACGGTTGTACTGCGTAGAGATAGTGGCAGAGATAGTCGATCAAATGCGTTCTAACATGATTTTTTCGACGATAAGCAACTGTCTCGGTCAAAATTCAATTAGTTTCTTAAAAATGATACTCAGATCGAAATGATAAGCGGTGGAAGATGTTTATTTTATTTTTTTATTTTATCGATTCCCGTATTGTAGATCCTTATTCTACTTCTTTCTCCGTAAAATTTCGGTCCGAAGTCTCACTTCACATTGCTTATAGCGATATTAGCTAAAATTTGGTTCTTTTTTAGACAGTAAGATTGATCGATGCGCAGCTCTGGCAAAATTTTCGCTACTCGACACTAGTCTCCCCGCTGGTTCGCGTGTGACTCGTCCGAAGCGGCTATATCGACCAGACCGAGGCGTTTATTAATGATTATTTATTAAGCCGCATAGAATTATCGCGTATAACGGAGTACAACTTTTTTTCCCCGCTACGATGAAAGGCACTTTTTAATTAAAACTTCGTCTTCGATGAAAACTTAGCGCAAAGGTTGCAACTCCGTCGATCGATCTCGCGCAACTCTTTTCGATACGAGCTTCACAACGAAATTTAAAAAATAACGCCGATGGAGCACTCTCGGAACTTACTGATAACAACCTCTGGTTCATCCGGCTTTTCCACGGACTTTTCATGATTGTCAAAGATCTTGCCTTGTGTACGGAAATAATTCATCTTAATCAACGCTTCCAAGTAAAAAATATACATATGTATATACTTTAACGAATTATAAATATCAATTAGAAGTTCTCGAAAGTGTCTTACGTATTAAAATAATGGATCTGGAAGATCCAACGCTCGATTTATTGGTCTCTGGAAATTTAGTCCGTGTAATAATTACATGGGACCCAATAATCGCTACTACGGCAGCAAAACAGCCTGAGATTCTACATCTTAATTGTTCATAATGTCTATAAAACCTGTAAAATGTCGGTTGGAAGCATTTTTGGTTAATTCTCACGTACGTTTCATCTTCCTTATTGAATATCAAAAATCCTCGTACATTCATCGCAACATGTCAAACATAGCCAGCACGCTCATATAGTTTTCACACGAATATTTACACCAATTACATCGAAAGTAATTTAAGAATTAAGGTGTTCGTTCCGTAAAATCACATTCGGAACTTAAGTCATTTCTCCTGTCGCGATGTCGGTGTCATCCTATCTAATTCACTCTTCGCAAAGCTCGTATAATTTTGTTCACTTTTTAATTCTCAATGTCCAGTCAGCTGAATTAGTGATCGTTGATCTTCTCGGCTTGGCGAACCTTAGGTACTCGGGATTTTCGTATATTTTTTTCGCGAGTGTCTTCGTACTCGCGTAAGTATCAGTCCGGGTACCTCTGCACATGTTGCACTCGACTTCATGATACATGAGAATCAAATTTTCGTCCGGCGATATTTATATCGTCCTTACTGAACTTTTCACAAACTTCGTACAATTAATTTTTTTTCAATTCCAAATGTCTATCCAGCCGAATTAGTGAGCGCCGATTTCCTCGACTTGGCGAACCTGAGGTACTTGGGGTTCTCGTAAATAATTTTCGCGAGTGTCTCGGTGCTCGCGTAAGTGTCGGCTCGCGTACCTTTGCACATAGATAGCTGCGTGCCGGTCAATCTTTCGCCGCACTCGATCTCATGATAGATGTGAATTAAATTTATGTCCGGCGCCCGGAAGGTGTCCAAACGTGACATCAGGGCTTTTTCGTAGAGGTCGACGTCCTCTTTGCCCCAGCCATTTATCGACAAGTTAAAGCCGCCGATGCTTCTGTAGTCCTGTTTGTAGATCGAAACGATTCCAAAGCCGAATTGTCTCCAGTAGCCTGTTTGCTCGTTTAACACGAAGCTCTCCTGCTTGTTGGCTTCGCCATAAACAAACTTCGGATCGAACTGACTGAAAACCACGGGAAAATATATTCTTTTGTTGTAAACGGTGTTCTGCCGAATTCGATTCAAAGCCGATTCCGTGAAGACTATGTCGACGTCGACGAAGAACAGGAGATCGTCGTCTCGCGATTCGGCGACACCGAGCTCGAGCGCGTGAGCTCGAGAAAAATTGCCCGAACCCTGTAAAACCTCGATCTTGGCGCTCGGATACCTGTACTTGGTATCCTCGATGAGAGCCAGCGTGCGATTGTACGATTCCTCGGTCCTGTGACGATAGAGAACAACAACAAGTTCTGTCCGGTCGCCATCGGACAAACATATCGCTTCGTAGTTCTTCAGGAATCTCTCGAATATCGCGTATCTTCCCGAAAGAGGCAGCACAAATTTGATCTTCTTGCCGAAAACTGTATCGGACACCTGGCTCCCGAAGTTGAGAAATCCGGAACGAAAGATACTTCGGAGAGGCTTCTCTGAGTCCTCGCGACGACGTTCCTGGTCGACCTCTTCGCAGTCGACGATCTCACGAATTTCTAATCCTGCAAAAGAAATACAAAAGAAATTAAACGTCTCCCCTTTCTCTAGAAACTTGGTGTAAAACACCCCTCGAATATTTCTCACGTACCACGGAAATATTCCGGAATGATTTCAAGAATATTTTTTTTAATATAAGTTAACAAGGAAATATGAACGTCACCAGTCCAATTTGCATGTAAACACGTAAACATTCGTGTAAGCCGGATCAATAATATCAAACCATTCTGTTCACAACAGCTTCATCATATGGCGTGCAAACGGAAATTTCCGACAGGCATAATTTTTCACGAATTGAGACAGGTGATCAAAGATAAGGTCATAATATAAAAGCCGCAAAGATTTTTAATCGTAAGCTAAATAAGGAAAAAGAAACTTAATAGAATGAAGAGAAGTTCGGCTTGAAAAACCCACGTCGATGGACATTCGTCAATAAATGTTTTCTGCAACTCCCAGTTACTTCCGATAGATAATTAAAAATTGCCAAGCATTCATCGAAATCGCTTTGGTCTCGGAGGAATGGAAAAACTCATGATAAATCAGCGTGATGGATAATCGCCGATCAATCGTTCCGTAACTGGGAGTAACGTAGGCATCGAATTGGTCAAGCCGCAAGAAGTGACAATTGGTTCGTTAATCCGTGATCCGCTGAGACGTCGAGCGGGTCGGGCCGGGAGACGACTCTGATGACATAATTAGGTCAATCGTCCCTCACCGGTAAAGTGCTGATGGAGGTAGACGTGTCTTCTGACCGGTAGCGTGACTTTCCGGCCTCTATACTTCCGGTAGACTAGCAGAAGATCAAGAATTGTGTCCGCGCCGTAGGCATCGACTCGCCTGTAGCCGTAAAGTGCCGATCTCTCCTCGACGACTCTGCCTCGCTGCCGGGAACACGAATTTATCGACGCCATAACTTCCCTCGTTATGTCATCGAGACCCTCCTTCACGTGACTGTGAATTCTTCTTCGAGGATTCGAGTCGGCCAAACTGTACTCCGATCTCGAGTAAAAATCCCAGGGGATAACTTCTCTAGTGTTGGTGGGTTTGTAGGCCCTCAAATCAGCCGGAACACCTGCACGAAAAATAATATTTATTAATTATCAATTAATTATTAAAAAAATTTTGTCCTATCCATCGGTCACTTCTCAGCTCGAACGACTACGATTACGTCGTTCGAGGATACTAGATACATTCTATTACAGCGTACGGTATAATGAAAATTACAGATAGCTCGACGGTCTGATGGGCTGAAACGAAGCGTGTCGTGCTGCCCTGTGTCTACGACTGACTCGCGACTCAATTTGCTTAAGTCAATCGTACCCATCAAGTGGTCATATTAATATAAAACTTTTATACTCCTGAGCACGCCTATTATGCTCTCCGCCTCTAGATTCACAGATATTCGACTGACCGATCGAATCGCCAAGGATTTATTGGCGAGGAGCGATGTACCGTAATACGAATCGAGGTCAAAAGTTTGTCTCGTTTGTCCCAGTCTCGGATGATGAGGCAATCTAAGATCGTTCAACGGCGTGGGAAACAATTTGTCACAGTTTACGAATTTGACATTGATTGGCATAGCGAGAATAAAAAAACTTACATTAATCGATACAATTACATTGTGATAAGACATTAATATATTCAAGATAATATATTAATCAATTATTTTACATATTGAAGATAATTTTACATGGAATTCTCACCTAAAAATTCGGTATCGCCGAGATAATTCTCGGAGTCCTGTTCGACCGAAAAAAGTTTGAGGTTTTTGGCCAAAGGACGTTTCTTAAAATCCTCAACGCTCACATCCAATTCCTTCGCCATCGTGCTGATATCCCTGTGCAGTCGGACTTTCTCCTGCTGAAGATCTTGAATCCTGAGACCCTGAATAACCGTTCAAGAAGGTTGAATAATATTGCCAATCGTTTTTAGTAAAAACTCGGAGTTGGGAAAAAAAATTCTAAGGATATGTTCTTTACTCACTCTGATGTAATTATGAAGTCTGTACATGTGCGGAGGACTCTTGAGAGGATGCAAGGTAATGGCTCGATGAACCTCCTTCCTCTTGAGATTTCCCGTGAAAGACTGATTCCCGCTTTTGTTATGGTAAAATATCGACTGCATCTGCAAAACGTGAGAAAGATTATACAGTGCTCTGCAACAGGATCGAAACTTTGTTCAGTCGAAATAGTAAAATTAACATTATCCAATCAGTTCAGAGCTTAAGGCGATCTCCCTTAACGCTTCTTCACTCGGTCGGTAACAAAAAACTGTAATCCATTTCTTTTCCAATTGTTTCATAATAAAATAAGTTACAACGTACATATTTACTAAAAAAAAAAAAAAAAAAACTTGCTTTACTCGTAATTGAAATATTGCGACTTCCCTTGGGGCGGAACAAAATACATGAAATAACGAGTCAGATGAAGGGAATTGTGATCCGTCAGGAAAACGTCGTAACCTTCTGAATCAATTTGACGCCTGTACACGCAGTTCACGTCGTAACGAGGCATGACTCTCTCTGTATATATATAGACATATATTTTACTCTACGAACGAGTGCATCCGGCATTCGCACAACTGTGCAACCACGTGAGGACAATCGGAGCGTTGATAAACCCCGAGAGACGATTGTATGCAGGCTTTCCAATTTTTACGTTGACCCTCTCAAGATCTTTCTCAATTTCCTGCCTCTTTCTCTCTCCCTCTCTTGAGTGTTATCAACACGATTAGTGTGAATGGGAGAAGCGTTGTTCCATCAACTCTATATCGACTGCTGAGAAACGAAGAGTCGTAACTCACATAGTTTTACATGTTAAACGGCGTGGGATAAACTCGTATGTTTCTTAGCACTATATATATATATATATATATATATATAAATGTGTGTGTGTGTGTGTGTGTGTATAGACTCCAATAATATACTCCGAACGACAGTAGGATTATTTCCGTACAGACTCCAATTCGTTCCCCGCTCACAATTGACGACGACGATAATGTCTACCAGCCGGAAATAAATACGAATTTTATTTTTTTATTTTCTCTGACCCACTTGAGCAAATTCCACTCAGTCGTATTGGCCGCGAGAGTCTCGACGAGGCTCCCGTGTTTTATCGCTAACTCATCGGGTTATAAAAATGTGTAAATATTGTCATTAAAGTTTGCAAATCGATTCCCGCGATGCTTTCAGATTTTTTTTCTCACGTGCCTTTAATGAGAGAGAAGTTTCGTAGTCTCAAAATCGAAGAGATTGTATGACACAATAATTCATAATTTTTAGGAAATGCAAAAGTTTTATTGTGAGGAAAAAAAAATTTTTAACCGGCGTTACCATCTCATGTTTCTATGAAATTTTTTTGTTTCTTATGCGAGCAATGTCCGATATATTGTCCATACGAATTGCAGTTGCTTTCCCCTCGCCTAACGCGAGCGCTGTCTCTCGGCTTCGAATACTTTCCTATCCACGTCACGACGATTAATCGGCCTGGCCGTTGACACGCTTCTAATAATGCTTCGTTGATTATCCCTCCGACCGCTGGTATGGATCGTGGGTTCGTAGCTCGTGCGTACGACGTACACACGTGGAACGATACCAGACATGAGTGTTATTTGCACTCCGCAATAGCGTGTACACACCGCACGGCCCACAGGATATTATCTCTCGTATTATTATTCGCGAAGGCTTTCCTCCCGAGCCAAGCTCTCTGTCTCAATTCTCGTGTCCGTGCCGGAGCGAAACTACCAGCTGCCGTTTTTTTTCTCGATTTTTTTGGCCACTTTTTTCTTCTCTCTTGCCCTTCCTATGATTAATGTTCTCCGAGATGAGTTACGCAAGAGCGAATGGTTCGAGTCTCGAAAAAAAAGTCATTGAAACGTACAGCTCAGTTATTTTTTTACATACCTCACAGTCGTAGATGAGGAATACTCTACCGCGTAAGATTTTGAACTGACGTTAATTTTAATACAGAAGAAAAACTTTTACGTAACGATGAGTGAAATTGTATTCTATTAAATACAAAATTATTCTTGTATATAATATATTTAAAAAAAAAAGAAATACTTTTTACGAATTGCTTCCTTCGGTGAGGTCCTTGATTTTTTTAAATTTATAAGTCAAAATATGTATCGTACGTCATAGTTCCCAATAGCTTTCATTTGTATCTCCGAGTCGCGCCGTTCATATTAAATACTCTTCCGCATAAGATTTTGAACTGAGTTTGTATGCCGAAAGAAAAAGTTACATAACGATGAGTAAAATTGTCGTCTATCAAATATAATTTATTCGTCTATAAAATATATTTTTTTTAAATAACTTTTTACAAATTGCTTCCTCTGGTCAGGTCCTAGATTTTTTTTTGGTCGTAATAAATCTAGCGTGGCACATCGTGACCTATGTTTGGTCAAGTCTTTTTAGAATTTGAATTCTTCAATTAAAAAAAAAAGATGTATCATACGTCATAATTCGTAATAGTTTTAATCTGTATCTCCGATTCTCGCCGTTCATGTACAAGCTTAATGCCGGATCGGCAGCGCTCGCGTCATGTGTAGTCACAAACCGGCCGGTTAACACGTGTTTGCACAACGCGGACGTGAAGACGCGCCAGAGTTCTAACAAATTCTGTGTGCACGGCTCACCAAAGAGACGTAAGTTTGCACGCTTGTATTCCCCGACCAAACCGCGAGACCTCTTCGAATAAGTTTGCGCTTCGATTGTGCATAATACGGTTCTCCAAAGTGGACGTTACAGAAAAGGAAATTTGCAAAGAAGCAGAAGGCATTTAAATAATTCCGTTTGTCGGTTCACATCGTCGCGCTATTCGCAAAAATCTGCGTCGAATAAAATTGAATTTTATACCTTCGATTAACCTCGCGTGGCGAAAGACTAACTACCCGTTACAAACTGTCTCGCCCACCGGAAGTAATTACGCAATAATTAGCACTTTTCCTACAGAGAGACGAGCCAGTGAACATTGCTAATTGCCATCGCACATGAAAGTAATCCTCGACAGAATGATCTAAAAACAAAAAATCAGCAATATGTTTCAGACTAAAAGTATGCAGAAAAGAAGAAATCACCTCGTAGCTCCACGTGCATGGAATTCCCGCATACTTCTGAACGCACCGTCCGAGTTCCACGTCCTCGTGGGTGGTGTACAAATTTTTGAGGCAGTACTTGATATGAGGCACGATCCTCTTGAGAGTCTCCCTCGACATGATGATCCCGGGTCCGCCCATGCAGAAATTCTCGTCGTACTCGAGGCTCAAGAGGCCGATTTCCTTTGGGGTTCCCCGACCAGCCTGCCCGATGTACATGGCCTTTCTCGAGTCTACCGACCTCAGCAGTTGGTTGAGCCTGTCGGTCCTCACGTAGACGTCGTCGTCGGCCCTCAGGAACCACTCGTACTGGTCCCCGAAATTGTTCCACATGTACTGCAGCATGAGAAAGGATTTCTTCTGCGGCGGATAACCGTCGTCGACGCGCGGCAGCGCCACCAGCGGCAGATCCGGGCAGTTATAAGGCACAGTCGAGAATTCCGACGAGAAGAAAGCAATTTTACCGGGCAAATTCTTGCCCCAAGTTTCGTAGACAGCTTTCGCCCTCGTATCGAGGTATTTTCTCGCCGTCATCACACCCACGAATATCAGACTTTTGGACGAAGCCCGCATCTGCAAATTATCCTCTTGCGTCTCCGAATCGACCATAGCTTCCTCGCGATCGGTAGCCGCCACGCTGTACCGCTGGAAACCCGTCTGTACCGCTGGTGTTATTACACGATAATTGAGCATTACGAAACCGAGTACGAGGCCCAGTGTGAGGCCCACTATGGCACTGCCGATACCTCGTCGTCGGCGCATCACTCCTCTATCGCTTCCGTCACCGAGACCACCGGCAAAATGACGATTTACCGCGACGACCTTTCTCCGTTTCCTCTTTCTCCACTTCCTGCATCCAGGCTGCTGTCTCGCTGCTCGTCGAGTTCCCACGAACTGGCACTCTTGCCTGAACTCCCCACAATGATTCCCTCCGTTCGCCGTGAGCCATTTCTTCAATTCTTCAACGACCCTTTGGATTCTTCCGTCTCTTCTGTGAACTTTGCCGGAAGCTCGGTTGATTACAGTTTTATGTCTTCGGCTCTTTGGCCAATGGCTTGACGATGGAGACTTCTTAAGTCATTCTGAGAATTTTTTTTTTGTTTTCAGTGCTCGAAGCGTGGATGCGTTGCTTAGTGAGGAATCTGGGACGGACTGATAAGGAAGATATCGCTCGAGGGGCCTCGAAATTAGCTCTGATAGCGCGCGTCCACTTCTTCAGCGTAGAATCTCTCTCTAGGACCAGTCACCATTATTCCACTTCCCTCTTTGACACCGCGACCTTTTTTTCTCGGCAGCTACGACCGTGACACATGTAATCTCGTATGGTTGCCGAAAAAAAATTGCTGACCGTCTTCGGACTGGAGATACTCGCAAGTTTCGTTGCTGCGATTGCGACTCGGTCTGAAAAGAAAAAAAAATGTAACGTCAATAAAATCGTGGAGTTATTCATAAAGTTTTGGCTGGAGATTCCTTGTGAAGAAAGCTTTGTACTCAAACGATATTGAAAAATGGCTCTTGGCCAATTATTAACGTAAATCATCGACGTGAATAATCTCGTAAAATAGTTCTCTTAGAAACGAAACTTGGGAGCATAAAAGTTTTTATACTGGGGGGGAAAAGAACCCGAGTCAAAATATTAGGTCTGTTTTAATCGTACTTTTTAGGGACAGAAATTTGGGATCTTTTTACGGTAAAACAGGCGCGAAATAATCATAATATTAAATGTTATAATAATAATAATAATATTAATGAAAATAGCACCCTTTAATGCCCAAGGACGCAGGTGACAAACCCCGGCCGGAACCGGAATAATAACAATAATAATAATGATGATAATAATTCAATTCGATGAAAATTTTTAATTTATACTCTAAATTTTATTAATAAAATTATATTATTATTATTATTGTTATTATTATTATTATTATAAGCATGTTTATTATTATTCACTTGTGAGTAAAAGAAAATTTTACAATCAAACCAGTACTCCGCGCGCCTGTTTTAACCATACTTCATTGTCAACATAGTTGTTTACGGTTAAAGCAGGCTTATTTCGGAGTTTGAAAATTTTTACGGTAAAAACGGACCTGATATTTCGACTCGGGAAGATATGAGCCGAGATTCGCGAGGACAGCGCGACCTCGCTGCTCATAAAATTAAACTGAGCATTAGAAAACCGGCGATTGTACGGCGAGTGTCGGCTTACGACACTCGCAATCGCGGCCTGCGATAACTACAATAACAGTTTTTTTTTTTTTTTTTTCGAGGCCGTACTTTCGGCGGAAATGCGAAAATTCCGGCCCGGCAACGTGCCGACTAGCCGTAGATTTATTCTAGACGTGAGCTTAGACAAATATTAGTTTTGGATTCTGTGGTGATCCGGTTGGTTAGCTACGTTTTATCTCTATCGGTGGATTATTGCTTACGAAAATATTCACAATATCCGGTGGCCCCAATTATGGAAAGAAAATAATATATAAGGAAAGAATAATACGCTAACCGAGCCATATGCGTTTGGGAAACGAAGGGTCGTAAGATAGCGGTGATCCCTGCGAAACAAAGAGACCGCTGTGCGAACTCGACGCCACTGAGGCATTAAACATCGGTATACTAATTGAGCATTATATAGAAGCTGAGAATAAGCAGCTGTTCTCGAAGACGGGACTATCTTGCGGCACCTCCACTCTTCTTCTGCTTCTATTCCTTATTCTTCAGTAAAGGCGAACGAGAATCCAACTCCGTTATAAGTCCTCCCCGGTGAATTAACCTCGATGCTTCGCGTTGCAGTTACTTTCCCGGAAGATCGGTAACACCTGGCGAAATGGTCGTTCAATGGCTCATCTACATCTGAATTCATGTTTCATCCGACGACGATCCATCAATCTATCCATCTAAATTGTAATCTACGGTACAACACATATCGACGGAAAAATATTCGTAATATTCGAGAAACGTTTTTTGTTATGATTTAATATTAATAAATATCAATAAATATGAATTAAAATTAATTAATTTTAATTCATGTGAATTAATATAAATTAATATTATAGAATTTGGTAAGCAGACAGTCGTGCGACTCACTCGTTAAACGTACTCGACTGAATATTTTCCTCCTTGAGTGCCTTCTAAAGCGAGCCACTCGCATATTAACTACGGATAGTGCATCTCTCAAGAGAACCCTCCCGTGTACTTCTATCGAGAGCGGAGCCCTCGATTGTGTTCCTTGTGCCCGCAGTACTCTGTGGTCACCGAGCATAATGTTCTCGCACGCTCGTTTCCGTTCTCATGAATCCTCCCATCGCATCTCTCCCTACAGATATGCATCGTCAGTCGTAATCGCACTTTTGCTAATCTAATTTCGCCCTCGGGGTTGCATTTCGAGTGCAGCGAACCCGTAAAGAAAATTCCAAGAACGCACCCGTTCGCTTGTGGCAAGTCCGTACGGCGCTACCATTATTTTACAACCGGAAATTCCGATTTATTACAGCCGAGCCAAAGTCATGTCCGCGCCTAACGAGAACGTACCGACGTTTCTAGTAAAGTATCGTTAAAAGAAATTCTGCGGGACAAATGTTTATCGTGCGAACCGAGCCACCCAAACTCGCTTGTATTGTTCATTTCCGCCGATCGAAGCAGCTTACTCGAATGGAAAAATTAAAGCTCTTCGAGGTGAACAGACCTGTGGCCTTAGAAGCCGAACAGGAAACTCAGTTATATAGATGAGAGCTCGACTAAGTTGCTCAGTACAGCGTGGCCTCGGTACACGTATAACGTTTCTTTCTCGTCGCCTCGGGAGCAACATTTTTTTTTTTTTTTAGTTTTCTTTTAAGTTTTCAAACGTATTATCTTGAGCGAAGTATACTCCACTTTTTCCTTAAGGCCTCTTCGGTCCCACGAGTTCTCAGAGATTTTACGTTTCCTTCTAATAATACATGTGCAGTTAAAAATATATTTTGAAGATTTTAGGAACTTTTGATATTTTTACTCTATTTGTCTTCGTTTGAGTTCTTGCTAATTGCTTCCCTTTGCGAAGCCTACATTTTTCTTTCTTGAAAATATGAATTTTCAAATAAATCGGTTCATTGTTAATGTGATTTTCTGAATTCGAGGAAATGACCTGTGAAGACACCGCGGTTCAGAAAATTAAACGAAGGTGACTTGCGATAAATTATTTTTCGTCAGTTTTTGTTCTACCTTTTCGACCGTATTCTCTGGAGTGAAACGAATTCCATTTGTTTGACGCAGCTTTCTCGGTGCCTTAGGCTTTCAGCCCCGGAAATTTTGAGACTATCAAAGAATGGTTCCAATGTTCGTTCTGATAATATCCGTCCAGTCGAAGATAAAATAGAAGTAAAAAAAACCATATTTTTTTCCCGACTCTATTCGTCGTTTTTTATTGCACAGCAAAAACTAAAAACCGAGGAAATGGCAAGTTGAAAAAAAAAAATGTACTATGCATAAAATATAAAATGTTCAATACCCTTTGTCATAATTAATAGCCAAATTGTAAAATAGTTTCGAGAGACATTCACCAAAAATTGTCGTCACAATGCATAAAAATTGTGATTGTAGAAAATTCTGAAAATGAAATAAATGTGTACCGTTCAATAATTTCCCTCACAAAACGAAATACGTGTCATATAATGCACGTTTCGCTTCGACACGAGTGAAAAGTTTCCCGTTAGGTTCTCCCGATTCGTACGAAAGAGCCGAGAAAAAGAAAAATTAAATAATTTCAAGTACGAAAAAAGGTACCTCGTATTCGCAAGCGTGACGAATTTGCGAGTTTCACGTCCAGCCAGAAGCGAGTTCACGGTGAAACCGGTTCACCGGTAGCCCAAAGTATATTCCTTACTCGTGATATTCGTACAGCGATCGTGCTTTGACGTTTCCAGCCCCAGCCAAGATTAAACCTCGACGACGACAGAACAGAATAATCGGGGCGTACGAAACACTTTTTCACGGTTTCCTTATTTATTCTTCTTATTATCTTAATCCACTTTGCACGCTCGCATACTTCACTCATTCACCTTAATTTCTCCTTAAGTTCTGTACCTCCAAAACTTCAACAGTAATCTTCATAAGAAATTATTTAAAAAAAAAATAAAATAATAAAGTTGAAAAAAAAAAAAAAAAATAATATTTTTAGCATACAACTAATGGGAATTTTTTTGGAACGAATCTTATTCGTCGTTGGCCGCGCTAGAAGAGTCTCAGCCCGACCCGAAGCAGCGGCCGGCTCACGGACCGACGGGGCACTGGTTCACGGTTAAATGGGCCCGCGTTCGCGGCACCGAGAGAGCGAACGAAGTCACTCGTCGCGGTGGTCGTCGGTCGGTGCCGGGCGTGTTGGGTCTCTCTCGGCTCCTCGCCGAAGCCCCGGGGACCCGCGTGGGATCGACCGGTTGCCAGCGCAGGCACACAGAGAGCAGTCACACTACGGTTTGCCGCGAGGCCTCGTCATGCCAGTGTTGGTTAGCCCACGCTCACACTCGCAGCCTCCGAACGAGCCTCCTCCGACTAATGTATGCGAGGGAGTGAGATCGTGCAGAAGAAAGAGAAAAAAAAAAGGAAGGAAAAATAAATAGAGAGACTCTAAACCAAAGGCGATACCTTCGTCGCCCATCTTTCGAACTATAGACCGGCTGACCAGTCTTCCCTCTTCCAGCGTCTCCCTGGCCACAATGACGACGACTCCGCTATTCGTTTCATCGCTCGCGATGACGCAACGAACGGTAAACACGAGTCGGCTGAACTTTCGGCGAGGCCGGGTCCGTTGAACGACTCAACTGTTTATAAATTCCTCGAGCAGTTTTTGGTAATCGGCGAAGTTGAGGCCGAACAAGTGGATGAATCCCTCGGACCCGATCGACCGGGACTCCTTTACCGCTTCTACCAAGGTCGCTTTGTAACTCCATAAGATTCTCAGTTACTCCCTGCAACCGGTTTCCGTCGCATGATCTCCCGTGACAAACTCGTGCTGAGCGAACTTCGGTTAATTCACGGTGGTTCCGGAAATCACCTGGAAAAAAAAACCGTAGTGCTTATTATTATTTTCTTACATCTTTTTTTTTCATTGCTTTTTTCCTTTTTCATTGTTATTTATTTGGTGCTTTATCACTTTTGTCTGATTTTTCGTTGTGGATTGCGATTTTTCATTTTTCGTTGGATCACTTTTAGCTGCTTCTTGGGTTATTCTGTCGTACGTTTCAATACGATGCCTTCAGCCGGCTTGCTTTGGGACACGAATAAAACGAAAGTAATCGTGGACTTTGGTCGTGCGAACTTTTATACACGCGCTTCCGATTCGTTCTATTGTTTCTTCTCACATGCTTATGTTATATATTTTCTTAAATAACGTTTAATCTGATTAGTGCCTTGTGACGCGTAAAGAGAGTAACGCTTATCCTTCTCGTCGAATAGATTTCCAAAGGGTTTTTTTTTTCCTCGACGAGAAGCATTGTCTTCGTTCAGAATTGTAACTGGCGAATTTGCCGCTTCGTGTGCCACCGTAATTTCATGGTTTCTCGATCGCACCGTTGGTCACGTCGAGCCACGAGGATCATCGGTCGGTTACCAGGCGATATAATTCAATCGAACCAAACGTCACGATTTCGTTGGTCATTTTTTCTTTAAGTAGCGCATCGTCGTAAAATAAAAAAAAAATTAATGCGCGATGTACGATATGAGAAACTATACGGTATCCGCTCTACGGGGTTGTATCGTGCGAGCCGAGAATGCAAATTTCTCTAGACCGAACGGGAGAGCGCACCTAACGGAGGTTCGCATGCTCGGCGACCTGGAAAGCAGGAAATTAAAAGTGATTCGAGAAGACAGCTCAAAGCGAAACTGCAACCATGCGCATGTAAACTATTGATTAGACGGAAAAAAAAAAGAGTCGTAGAGAGAAATAAGTTCGAAGAACGATGAACGATTACAGCTCGAGAGTTTGGATATTTTTAATATTGCAAATATGACCGACCCACACTTTACGCATCGTGTTTTTTTACCGTAAACTCTTCAATCTGAATGCGGTATGGTCTAATCGAGCGAAACGAAGTTCGTCGTTTTACGCTGAACAAGACGAAGGCTAAATAAACGCGGTTCGGTCAGCCATGATTGGCCGCAGTGACGATAGGTTACTTTGCATTCTGAATTCACAATTTAAGTGGCACGTGTGCGCTATGGTCCGCTGAGGTCGCACCGCGGACTCCTGACGTATTTGAGCTATACTAATTGCGGGCGTGCGTTTGCTCGCAAAGCAGGAACTTCCGTGGCACGATATTGTGTATGATGTAGATACAGTCACAGAGTCCATTCAGCGATCAGTTACATCTAGCAAGCATTGTCATGAACGACGTGAAGCACGCCGCACAAAGTCTCATCAAAAATGTGAACTAACACGCTCGGTCGGTAATAATGCGCAAAAGAAAAAAATTTGCGGATATATTTTGTCCTCCGTCAACGAAAGGTTGCAAATCGGTTATCTAGGGATCGGAACAGAATGGTATTTCGAGCAGCTCGGAACTATTTAATCGAGAAATGGCAGATTCGTAACGTGCAGAAAATTCCGAGTTGAATATCGAGAGGGGACACGCCACTGATCGTATATGTGTGTATAGACTCGCATGTATCTACCGGCCGAGGTCTCGCCGGACGAAAAACAGACTGTATTTTTGGCAGGCCAGTCGTAACGCCTGGACGTGCGGCCGCGATCAGATAAAGGAGAAGGAGGAGGAAAGGAGAAAAAAGAAGAAGCGAAATACGAGGCCGTAGGCAAAATCCTGTACCCACGTGACAGGGTCGCCGTCTGGATGTATTCCCGTTTCGAAGTCTCCCTCCGTACCCAACCTCCATTATTATGCCATGCCTGGTGAACTCTACAAAAAAAAAATCAAAACCCGTTTAAGAATACGAGACTCCACCGAAGAATGAAACCGCGAAGGATCGTGAAAAGAAAAAGAAACGATAAATCGACGTGGAAAAAATAAATGCGTGGCCATCCAATTTCTAACCTCAAACATCAAGACTAAAGTTCTTACAAGTCGATTTCCTTTTTTTTCTAAATTTTTTTACGGGGTCTTCCGCAGAATATGTGAAGAAGAACTTCGAACCACGAGGCCAAATTCGTTCCCTTGAGCGCGTGTAGCGGTTATCAGCGAGCGAAGTTATAAAAGGCAAAAGATTCATACGGAACCCCAATCAATTACAGCCTGTCGACTGTTTAGAGTCCGGGCTCATTCTCGGAATTTTTCGATCGGCTAAAAGTCGCACGAGAGAGATTCTAGCCAGCCCTGGCTCACGAGCGTCGAATACGGCGTCTCCTCCTGACGAATTCTTTCTTAGAACCGCATAGCCTACGATCCTATACGGCAGAATTTTGTATATTTATTCAGACACTCGTGGCCAGCGACTACGGCCGAGGGTTATATTTCTTGTTCAGAAATTCGATCTGACTGTGCGTCAGCATTAATATCGTTCTTCCCTCGACAATATTCTACATTAGAAAAAAAACTGTCGAATAGTAATTCCTATCGTATTTATGTTTTTGTATTTTTGCAATATTCCCGCTATTAATGTACTATATATAATAAACGTACGGTTAGCTTTAGGATGAGAACCCCGGGTCGATCGGTCTTCCAATCCTGTCCTTGTTCCCCCCGTTTTGGTAGGATATAAAGCTATGTCGCAGGTAGTCGAATCTGCCTGCAGACGCGTCCAGAGAATCGTCTTCTTCCAGGATCATTCGCAAACCCCAAAGGGACAGTCTCACCTTTTTCGATAACGTTCCTTTTGTGAGCCGGTCTCTTTGTAATGTATCGCTATAACTCTGCAATCCACAGAGGGAAGCGGATGGAAATACATTTCGACCGGATGAATTTTGATGCATCATTGACAACCAGTTTTATTCCTTGGTCTATCTTCTTCGAAATATAAATCTTCGTTGGAGTACCTCGCGTCGTTTACTTCTACTTAAATGAATTCTTCGCTTTTCTTTTTTCGTCGTTATCTCAAATTATTCGATTAGTGTTACAATATATACAATAGCCCGTTGAGCGCCACTGGTTTCGTAGATTCGTAGCGATACCCGGGTGAAAAATATCCCCCTCCCCTGATTCGATAAATCTATGAGACTGCATCCGAATGGGCCTTATTACCTGTTTCAAGGAATCCTAATTAGTTATTACCTCGTTGATTGCGATTGGTTTATCGATCCAGATATGGAACATCACCGGGAACCGAGTTTCTGCCGATCGCACTCACAATAATCGATAAAAATGATAAAAACAAGTCATTTTACACGACCGCTCGTTGCCTCAATTATTTTATTGGTAAAAATAACAATTGCGTACCATTGATATCTTCCCGCCACGAGTTCGAACGTGATCACGGGGTTCGACAAAATGGCGGGAATTATTGCCGTGACGGTAGATCGTTGAACCCTACGCTGAGTCGAGGAATCGGCAACAAATATTTTGTCATATTTGGTTGTTTACATTGTCGTGAAAAATAAAATAAAAATTAATTCCTTCCGACCGCCAAATCCATCGCGGCCGTTTTGTTACTCGTGTAAGAAAATCAATGAAACATTATTATCTTCTCCACGAATACTTCAGGGATGTAGTCAGCCGGAGGTTCCTCCGAAGCCGACCAATGGGGATCGAGCATCCGGCTTTTTACGAAAATGCTTTCGTCGATCCCATCCGACGCACGAAAAATGTACGGCAATTATGCTCATTACGATGAAACATAAATGTAGTTATTTTTATTTTAGTGTATTAAAATAAAATTCAGCACCTTTATTACGCATAGATACACGCTGTACGTACGGTTTTCATTCAGGCCCGTCCGTCGTTTCAATTTCTCGCCGCTAGAGGGGAAAAATAAAAATATAACTACGTGGCTCGATCACGCGCTAGTTACGTTCCTGCAGTCGGAGTAGCTGATTTGACCACCGGCGTCACGGGAAGTGACGCGCGTCGCTTCGTTACGTTTACATTCTGTTCCCGACGTCGCGTTCATCGGTTCATTGTGGGAAGCCATTACCCTCGTCCGCGTTAAGCATCGTGCCATATTCCCCACACGCGTCACAAAAGGAACAACCATTCACGTAGTTTTAAGTGAAATATTATGAGAGTGAAAGCCGAAATGGACGACGACGAAAAGGGGTGAGTGTTTGGAGTTATTATAAAAGCGATACGTTGTGTTTATACAGTGAAAATATATATCAGTTCAAAACCTTGCTTGGTATGTGCCTCGACGGGGCTCTTATTGCGCGAAATGTCCGTTTGCGTATCACGCTCCGAATGTGCTTTCGCGTACTTTTTGTCATCTAAAGAATCTTCCATCGTCATGTCAGGTCTTTAACGGCGAACAAACATTAATTGACTGTGAAAAAAAAGAGGAAAAAAATTCGACTTTTTCGTCGATCGAAGCATCGGGACTCAGGGACGCTCCGCGAGGGAACTTTTTATGCTCGCTAGGCGGTACTTTGCCGAGGAGAGATCGCCGCCAATGTCGGTTACGCACGGCGTTCCCTGCTCAACGACTAGTTTTTTTTTATTCTCCTTCCAAATCCGCCCACGCCGCACGATTTCACGCACACACCTTGATTCGATCGCAGTTTTCTCTCGTGACTTATTAAAACGCGTTTACAAGCGTACAACTTGAAAGAAATTATGAGATCCGGTGAAAGTGCGTTGGCAGTGCCGGCTTGCGCTTTATTTGCGCCTTTCAGCAGTCACACGTCTTTACCCTCCTCTCTCTCCCCTCCCCTTGCCTTGTCGACTATGGTTGATACACGGACGCATCGGGAAATTCGGGCGCTCGTAAAATCAAACATCTACGCAATTTGTCGGTTGGATTAATATGTTTCTTTATTGCAACTAATTTTTTCATTTTTTTTTCCGGTCGTGAGAAAATTGCGGGTATCGGACATGTTGCTTCCGCTCGAGCGCACTTGACCTAGGCTGATTCATCGGGAGACACGCCACTGAGAACGCTTCGGCGAGCTAGATACCTGTATCTATTGTGTGTCAGACTTTTTTTGGTTGGAAATTTAGATCAAACATCTCTGTACAAACCGGTTTGGCGAGCCAACGAACGCGACGAGTCGCAACTCTCACAGCTATTGGCGTTGGCATTGATGCGTGATTTTCTTCATATATTTGCACAACATGCCTGTGTCAAAATTATCGAGTTGCAGGAAAAAAAAAATTTTGATTAGAAAAATGTTGAGAGCAACAACATAGAACTTTTTCGAGGAAGGACAGAGGAATTATCGAGGCCGATAAGCATATAGGGGCAAAATTGCACCAGGTCCGAAAGAACCATGTAACGAGATAATTTCTACTTAAATGTACAATGGCTAAACAACTTTATATACTGTGATGCAAAGACAACCTTGTACCAAAGCACTACTGGACTGGTATCTTTTGTATGCGTACCATCCATCGATAGATTGAACTTGAATAGATAAATCGTAGTCTGCGTGAAAATAGTTTTTTGGTCATGTCGATACATTTTTTATGAAAGTAGTATCGCACAATAACTGCCTTATTCAAGTAGTATTGTTCTTCGATTAAATATATTCCAATTACTCGACTGGAAGAAAATTAGCCACCGATGATTAAATTTTATTCAGAGAAATGTTTTCCGAGCTCATAACTTTGGCAGCAAAAAAATGTCATTGTTTTGAGCATACATATCAAAGCTTTAATTTCGTAATTTTTAGCTGAGGCAACTTTCTTTGTTTTATGATGATGAAATTAAAAAAAAACTTTGAGCTCCTTCACCAGTAATATTCATGAACTGTTGATTTCGCTGCAGATTCCCTAGAGATACATCGGTGTTTCGTCAATGTGCAGATAAAAAACCGATGTTTATTACTGTTTAATCATTTGAAGCACGATGATAATCGCAGACTCAGTGCATTTTCTCCGGACACCGCGCTCGTGATATTCAGCGGGTCAATGTATCTCGATCATTCGTTGACGCACATTAGCCTGAGTCCCAATAGCGCGTACTTTGTAGTTTTATGTATATTATAACACTTTTTTTTCTTGGCACACTCCCAAACGTCGAATAACATATCAACAAGAAGCTTTGAAAACTTTTATCCTTATCTCGAATTTCAACATTTTTTTTATCAATTGCAAACAAAGCGAGCTCACCGCCGTATCACCCCCCCCCCCCCCCCCCCCCCCCACGAAATAGCATCGAGAATATTTTGTATACAGCGGTTCCTATAATACGACTATTATCTTTAAAAAATAATTTGATTTATTTAAACGTTTCACTCGACGGTTTTTTAAATGACGAAAAAATGTGCGTTTTTTTTTTTGCAGAAAACTGTTTGTTGGTGGTTTGTCGTGGGAGACAACACAAGAAAATCTGCAACGTTACTTCGGGCGTTATGGCGACGTAATCGACTGCGTTGTTATGAAGAACAGCGAGTCGGGTCGGAGCCGAGGTTTTGGTTTCGTGACTTTTAGCGACCCAGCTAACGTCGCAACTGTTCTTCAGAACACACCTCACCAATTGGACGGTCGTACGGTAAGATATGTTCGGGTTTACTGATGAACTTAATGAGAAGATAATGAGTAACCAATGACAATGCGATTATTAGAGCTATCTCGAAAAATTGTGAAAATAAAACAAAAGAAAACATTGTAAATCAGTATTTTGTTTTAATCATCGGTTTACAGATCGATCCGAAACCATGCAACCCGCGTACTCTACAAAAGCCAAAGCGCAACGGCGGTTTTCCCAAGGTATTTATCGGTGGTTTGCCGAGTCACGTGACCGAAACCGATATGCGGTCGTACTTCGCTCGCTATGGCAAAGTCATGGAAGTTGTCATCATGTACGATCAGGAGAAAAAGAAATCCAGAGGTAAGCTCGCTATATCTAGTCGCTGATGTTTCTTCGTGCAGTCTAAATTCAGCTGTGACAATGTTCACGTAAATTTTTAGATTTTTTTAAAAGAAAAAAAAACTCAATATACACTGCATTTAAAGGCACTCAGAGACTAATTCGGTCCTGACTCTCCACGTTCGATTTTTTGCTGATCGATCAAAGTTATCTCTTTACTAATATAAACGATGATCAAGAACTTTTTTTAACAGTGAAATCGCGTTCACATTAAACGACTATTGTAGTATACAACTGAAAAAAAGACACACATATTCGAAGAATTTTGGTTTACACTTCGTTTCGTTTATAAAAGTTCTTTACAATTGTTTCAATTGTTGAAGGTGGAATCATTGCACTGATAGAATATATAGTAGTATTGGGAACAACGACAGTGCAAAAATAAAGTACGACGGTATAGATGTACAAAAATTCGCATACTTCTATTAACAATACTTTTGCCAATCGATCTATACCAATTGTCAGGTAAATCTACGTCGCCATTTATAGTCGTTCTCGTGTACTACGGTATTTTTTAAATCAGTGTATTTAGCAGAAAAAATCGAGTGTCAAATGAGTGAATCACAACAATGAATACTGTCGTCGTCGAAGCCAAGCGAAAGTGGGCGTTGTCACAGCCATCGCATGTAGAACTGCACAAAAAAACTGCACCTCTCGCGATTTCCCGATTTTTTAGTTAGCGGTCTCGTATTCAAAGATAAAAATTATTTAACAAGATTTTCGTAATAATTCTTCTTCGAGAGGTCATGCTTTGCGCGTACGGAAGGAGTGTGCGGTTTGTAAAGTGTTTATGAGGAGAACGCCGTCTTTTCAGCCGTGCATTCGATCGGCGAACATTATCGATTAAATTAAAGATACATCACGTCTGCCAGTACATAAAACCTTAGTCTACGGTAATCCTATCTGCCTCGGCCGTCCTACCTCATATTTACCACATAACAAAGTATTATGTTACGATGCAATACGTTACATTACGTTACATCCCACAATCCGATTACATGTTTTTTCTGTGACTATGTCTACTGCTAAGTGCGTCTTATAAGTATTGTTAACTTAAGGCTCGGTCAGGCTGTGCTACTGTAAGTTAATACATACATAGCTTAAGTTGGCTAAGCTACGGTTAAGATGATTTCTGTAAACTTCGTTTCTTAACACAGGCTATCTGTGTGAAGAATCATCTATTCATGAGAATTTATGAAATAATAATTATTTCATTCGATACAACACACAGTAAGGTCCAAACATAGAATTTCGTTTAAAATTTCGTTTTTTGTCACAAAACAAATCAGTCAACGTCACTTAGTGTCTCTTTTGTCGTCGCGATTTTTTTGCTGTTGTAAAGTTACTTTTTTTCTTTTTATTTTTATCAATGCACCGTAGCACAACGACGAGCTTTCTCACCGCCTTTCTACCTAATTTCCTCGTAACGTATTATGTGACGTATAAACATGTATGTACAAATGAAGGAATATGGTATACATATTTATATTTATAATTCGATCATTATTCGTTAATTAAAATAATAATCGTAACAAAAAAATATATAACAATTGGTTTATTGAGGATCAGATTTTTGAGATAAATAATGATAAATATAAAGGGGGGAAAAAATTGTACCCCAGAGGAGTACCAGAGTCGACACTTTTTTGATATACAATGTGTCACGTTTGGACAACAGGATTTGGCTTTCTCAGCTTTGAGGATGAAGACGCAGTGGACCGATGCGTTTCGGAGCATTTCATCATCCTGAATGGAAAACAGGTATAGCATATCCTCAAACCACAAGTTACTTTTATATAATAAAATATCTACTGCTATTATTATGCGTAACGATGAACACGATTTTTTCCATCGAAAAAAAAAAACAACCAAAAAATAACGACAATATCTATATGTTCGATATACGTGAATAAATTAATCATAGAGATTATTCTCCATCATCATAATGTAAGAATATGATGTAGTTGCTACGAATTTAATATGATGCGATATATACTGTATGAAATGTATAGTTAATACGTTAATTAGATAGTTTACGGTTTATTAAATTACGGTTTAACAATCCAGCAGCATATATTAGAAATATAAATTTATCATAAACGGTATTAATTTTAGTAATAAAGTCACGAGAAAATCGCGTGTTTCTGAAGTAACTATTAGAAAATTTCTAGTATAGAAATAACTATATAGTTGATAATTGGAGGATAGAGGAGGATGAGCTTAAACGATTTTTTTGTTTTCATGTTTTTTTTTCTTCTTTTTTTTATTTTATTAATGTCTCACAAATCTCCATAATTCTCGAACTCGCGGTTTTGTAGCTTACGTTCGTTTCGTTGATGGAAAAAGAAAAATTTTAACGATAGTGTATATTAAACATGAAATTTTTGTCGAGTCCCCAGGTGATTTAATGAAATGCGAATTGGTGCTGTTTCCAGGTTGAGATAAAACGCGCCGAGCCTCGCGACTCGTCTAGCAAGATGAACGACGGCCATCAGGGCCAGTGGGGTCCACCGCAGCAAGGTGGACCGCCGATGGGGATGGCGGGAAATATGGGACCGATGGGTGGACCGAACGGGCAGATGGGTGGACCTATGATGGGTGGTCCGATGGGACCTCCGGGTAATATGATGCAGCAGTACCCGGCCTGGGGCACGACCGGTCCACAGACCGGCGCTCAGTTCGCTAATTACACTACCCAGTACAACGCTCAGGCCTGGGGACAGCCGCAGCAGCAACAGATTGGACCGCCGCCACCTCATCAATGGGGCAGCAGTTACAATGTCCAGCCGGCGGCGGCCACTCAGGGTTACGGGAGCTATGGTAAGTTTTTAATTTCTTAAACTCATTATATCGTTGTACTACAATACATGATGAGGAATATAAACGAAAACAATCTGCTAACCGTATGCCCACTAGAGTTGGCAGACGGTGATCCCGAATTCCGATATACAAACTTCTGTTCGCGAGATCGTATACGGTCATAGTTACTTAACGAATTAACATAACTTTGATCCTAACCCCCTCCCCTTCCATCCTGCTTGGAGAGGTTTAGTTGTCTCTTGAATCTACTCTTGTGAAAAAAGAATAAAGCATTGAAAAAAAACATGAAAACGAACTTAATTTGCAGAAGACGAAAAAAGAAAAAAATGCAACGAGATGAAAGGAAAATGGAAAGATAATAGTGAAATGCTTGACACACACGCCCCCGCCACGGAGGATAATGAGGAAAGAAAATACAATAGGATGGAATTCTAGAAACTCTTATGGTTCCAATATAAAAAAAATTAAAATAACGAAAAAAAGGAAAAACAATTCTGTCGGTTGTTCTCTATCATTCTGGCTCTGTTCACTCTCTGCTCTGTTAATATCTTATCGACTCAAGCTTGAACTGTCCACGTAAGACGGGCGTGGTGGAAAGAAAACGTAGCTAAAAGTGTGCCATATAAGGGCACAGTCTTTAAAAAAAGTTAAGAAAATAAAAAGAAAGGACCAAAAACGAGCGAGGTGAGAAGGTGAGGTGTGACGGTGGTCGGTGACACGTGTTTTGTGTGGTTAATGATCGCAGGTGGGCCGGCGGCGGCCGCTTCAGGGGGTTACGGGCCCACGGCGGGTACTGGCGGGGCTGCGGGGGGCGGGCCCGGGGGTTCCTGGAACTCCTGGAACATGCCACAGAATGGGCCCCCTCCTGGGACCCAGCCCCCACCCCAGCCCCCTCAGCCCAATTCCTCGCAGCCCAACTCCAACTCGAACCCCTCTGGCCCGCAGGGTGAGTCTTCAAGCTCAGTCAAACCAGATGAAAAATTCTCTATCTTTCTCTTTCTCTATTTCTCTCCTCTTTTCACCGTATCGCGCCGACATAAGTAAAAGAAAGCAAACCAAATAATGGGAAAAAAGAAAAACCTCCCTCTTCCACTGTCAGCAATCCGACCGACCTGGGACCGACCATATTTCTATACAAAAAATTGTCCGAAAAATCCTAGTGATTTCGGAAAAATCAAATTTTTATAGGTATATACATTTTTATAGAGATAGGATTATAAAAATTTTGTCGATCTCCGTGACCAACTCGACCGACTGGTGACCGTGATCGATCATGTCCAGAAAAAAAAAAGATTTACCGAATTCATAGAATTCTCGCCGAGTGTCGGAATCGGTAGTTCATAAAAGTAACTTTGTCCCAGTTATTTCGGTTTATCGAATTGAACGGAGCGCTTTACTCTTCGATCGTCACAAAAATTTTGTTTCGTTCACCTGTCTTGTTTTCAGAATAGAATTTTTTAAATGTATAAGTAGCGTCCATGTCTCTACTGTTCGTAAGAATTATATATATCTATTTTAATTGACGTTGCGAGAGAAGAAAAGCTCAAGGATGTACGGCGAGCCGAACTAGAATTGTCTCGTTTTTACGTATCCCTTATCCAGAATATATTCCTCTCGTCTTGTTACAAATTGATTTGGGATTCCCGTAGCTGTGTCACGACTATTCGTGCGACTGAACGAATTAAGGAACTCTGCCGTTATTGGCCTATGTTTATTCTTTTTGCGCTTCTCAAATTTTTTTTTCACTGCGTGTAAACTGTCCAAGAGCATGCCACTCTGATTCTCTACGTTTCGAAGACACTGTATAGCATTCGAATGAATCATAGTAATATTTATCACACTACAATCGTCTTCATAGTGCTAGTAAGTTTGGCATAATTTGTCATCGCTCCATATCCGAGACTCGAATGATTGCATTCCATGAGAGTAAACAACTTTTACCGATCTAATTCGATATTTGGCGTATGCATGGCAAATCCTAAATTAACGCCCATCTAATGTCTAAAAATACCTTTTCATACAACTATTTTTCACTTCCAAATTTTTAATGTAGTTCATTATTGGACCACAGTTCATCAGCTAGTAATATCGGTCGTATTAGATATAAGGACGGTGTTTCACCTATTTTTGTATACACTGCCTATTTTTATAATTATTCAAGCTCAAATTAAAAAAAAACAAAGTCAACGCGGTATTCGCTTTTAAAATGCATATACTCGGTATACGAGAGCTATGATAAATAATTCCACACGTACAATCGGAAAACCACATCTTAGTCGTCACATCCATAGTATTTTCTTTCTAAATGAATAGCTAATGAATGGCATCTCCTGGGCACGGTGGCAATCGGCACGAGAAATCGTCAAATTCTTGATTAGTCGGTGGTTTAAAGAAAAAAATTTACAATTGATCATAGAATTCACAAGATGAATGCTTTAATTTACTTCACAGAACATCGTCGCCAGGTTTTTATATTTTGTGCTACTGTTCGGTGTCAACTTTTCGTCACGTACAGCGAAGTGGATAAAACAGAACCGAATAAAAATAAAACTTAGAAAGCGACAACGATTCATATATAAAAATAGAGCGTAGAGTAGGGTAGTGCACTCCTATTCTCATTCCTCATTGTTCCTAACCTTGTTCAAGTCGCTGGGCAGATCGATGCCGATCGTTACGATTCGTAGTAACACGCTTGTGATGTAATTTCATGTTTATTTAGGCTTTCTCCCCCCCCCCCCCCCCCCCCCCCCCAAATCCCCATCCCCAGCCTCGCCCCACACGGAACATACAAGTGTTGTTAAAAAAATTAACCAAAATCCATCCTATACATGGCCTGAACCCTCTTCCACGAATCAACAATTTCATTCTCGTTTGCTTGCTATGTGCCTGTAAATGACTTTTTTTTATTTGTGTTTTTTATTTTTTTTAGAATTATTACTACTTATAACTTAAGCTTTCCGACTTACACATTCTAACTCGAACGGATTGCAATGCATAAACGTTATTACGATCGATCAGTGCTATTTCGAGCCTTTCAGTCTCCGACGTTTTATGCATTCACGATGAGTCTTACACTCTTCGTCTCCTGTCGGCTAATACTCGAGCTCGTGCTACACGGGTGTATAGATCGAAGAGCCAATACAGAACGCGAATCTTTTAGCTGTTCAATGGCCGGAGATATTTCAGTGCAGTCGTTTATTTGTTTAATTTATTATAGTGCATACAAAGATCGTAGATGAGACAACATGGAAAAAGAATTGTCCATTGAACACCCGGTAACATATCTCGAAGTGGGAGGATTGAGGTTTTCTCACAAATTATTTTCAGAGTTTTCAAAGACATATGGAATGTTGAGAAGATAAAACTTAATTGCTTAATTTCGCATCTAAGCCCCCACCTCCCCTAGTAGAGTCTGTCGACTGTGGTGGAAAAGTGGGGAGAAACGGGGAAAAATCGATATTTTTTTCATACAAATATATAATCTATACATATATAAATGTTGATAATTTTTTTTTTCTTTCCACCCTTAAAAATAATTATTCGGGTGATTATCGAGCAGGCGAATGAAGAATTTAAAATGAGATTTTGTTCGTGGGTGTTTCAGGTGACATGTACTCAAGGCAGACAACAGGCTCAGGTGCACCGGGCTCGAGTAGCAGTTCGGCAAAGACACCGGACTACAGTGGTTATACAGGTTACACTGGGAGTTACGCAGACACATCTTATCCTCAACGCTCGTACCAGGGTGGAGAGAGCAACCAAGGTGGGTATGCCGCCAGCGCCCCTAAACCCGGCCAGCAAGGCTTTGATTTCAAAGAGTGGCCCACCTCATGACCATTTTAATTGACCCGCGATAGAGTAATGTGCTGAACGACCTAGCTATCCGCGTGGGTTTCTCGTACACTCCATCAACGATGAAATTCACTCGCTATCTCACTCGTCGATCGCGATTAACACGAAAATCCGACGTTCCGTGTACACGGTGGTCCGTTCACGAATATCAGAGCTTGATTTGTGTTATAAACAAGAGCATAAACCCCTGGTCAAAAATATTTTTCGGGACGAAATCAATATATCCAATTTCTCGTTCCCAGTTCGTGATACGATTAACCGGTATACAGTCGTCGGTCGCGAAAAAAGAAAAACTGCTGAAAATGTAACAAAAAAAAATGGAGATTAAAAAAAGACTTATCGAAGAAGTGTAAAGCGAGTGTGAGGGCCCACGGGGAGAGTATACGTAACGTAACGCTGGGAACTATGGGAAATATGAGATAAGAATACGATGAAATAGTAAGGATTATTAAGGACAGGCATAATAAAAGAAAGAAACAAAAATATAAAAAAATGAGCAGCGAGCGTAAAGGTTTATAGAGAGAGGGGCGGGGGGGAAGAGAGAGGGGGAGAGAGAAAAAGAGAGAGAGTCGAGCCGGGCAATTCACCATATGCGGAAATTCTGAAGGAGGTGCTCGAGACCGTTTGAAGTTTTTGTCATTGTTTGCCTTCTTTGTTTTTTTTTTCGTCATATTTCCATTGCTTTTGCTCTCTCATGTCTTGTAGATTGCAAAATAAACCGCGTAACTCGTTCACCTCCGTACTGCGGATGTTTGCCCCGTGATCGACGAAATTCATTAACTGTAGTGAAACGACAAAAAAAATCCCGTGGAGCAGCATCGTGCTCGGGAAAGTTACATTAGAATTAAATAAAAACGTACAATAAACGTATCAGGCAGGAAAAATTTGTGCGGGAAACGGTTTGAACGCCCTCGTGTCACCTTCCCCCTTTCCACAATCTTCTATAATTATAGTAAATAGATGTAAAACAAAGTGATGCAGGAATAAGACGAAAAAAATTAATAAGAAATAATTAAACAAAAACGATTGATAAACTCGGTTAGTAACGTTTACAGGCTGATCTTAATCTACATAAATAAACAACAACTAGAGTTAGTGTTAAATAAAAAAGAAAATCGAATTCTCGTCGCGTTGTACAATGTCTGTCGGCTCTTTTGCCACAGGAAGCGTTCGGTATCCCTAATTCTTTTGCCCTAGAGATTTATTTTTAGCTCCCTCCCGCACCTTCAATTCCCACATATTGAATTCATGTGGAATTTTCATTGTACTTTCCGGTTCTTTACACCCTATTTATTTACCAACATCGTTTGTCCTTTCTTTATCTTTTTTTTTTGTTCGTTTTATAATTTTGTCGTAAAAAATAGTATGTAAGATCGATCGACAAAGAAAAAAGGCGGTGCTTGCGCGATGGCATCAACTCATTTCTTTCTCGCATATTATAAAATTGTAAAATAGGAACTCGCCCGACGAGCCGTTGGCCCACGGCTGTGACGCAGCATTAAGTAAATCTAAAGCTCCAATTTATTAATGTTAATATTTTTTCACACTACTTTTGTTCTATACCCATTATCGAAAGTGCGTAGGGTGACCACTGAGAAAAAAGGCACGCGAATGGCCGATATTTTCGTGATCATAGCGCATCCGTAATTTTTATTATTATCTTTTATTGAATAAAAACGAAGCAAAAACTTAGCAATAAAACTAAGACTAGTATTTTCCGGTATGGCGCAATTTTTCTACTGATAATCAATACACGACTGTAAGACGATGCTTATTAAAGTGTAAATTCTATACGGCGAGACTGAGTTCATCATGATAGATAAAGATTGTGGAAAGGTATTCAAAGAAAAGACGTTGGTTTTTTATTTTGTTTTTCATTTTCAATCAAGGTGTCACGAGCGCTCAGCCGTTGAACGTTCGGGGGGTATCGATCTGAAAAGTCTACCTGATTAAATATATGGCTTAATTATATTTACTCTGTAGGGTTTACCATAGACCTTAAATGAAGATATTTCTAAAGAGCGGTCTCCTAGGCTCACGTTTATTGCCGGATCGAGTTGCGTGGTGCCCTTTATTAACCGCATTGCAATTGAACGCCGAATTCACGTTTGATTCGATCTAAATACAGAACTCGATGAATCGATGCATTTTTCACAACACAGATCGCAGCGTTAATCTTCGATCGAGTTCCGTTTTAGATAACAAAAATAATAACACTACGAAGTGACTCGCGACTTATAAAAATTTCTGGGATCAAACACGACTCTATATTCATCGAGATAAACGATTAATTAATTTAACAAAATAACAAAGTCGAAAAGGAGCTCAATCAAATCACCCTTTTCACTCTAACGATAAGGACGCGATGGAGAAAAAAATCACGGTTACGCAGGTAAATAACAATACAACACAATTACATATTCACCCACACACATACAGAGTGCGAAAAGAATAAATTCACAGAGTAATTTCCATTCATGAAGCCAGAATTGATAAGTAAACGCGGTCAACAATTTGTTGATTATTCAAGTCAATAAAATAAAGATAAATACGGAAGTGGATAGTTTAAAACAGAGAAACAAGAAAGAACCAAAAGACGTGACTGTAAAGAATATTCGTGACGTTGTTTAATAATAAAAAAAAAAAGACGATGGCGAAAGAGATATTAGGGAAAAAGTGTTTTTGTACCTAAGGTTGTCCAATTTCACCTTAATCTGTAAAGTTAATAATAGGTAAAAAAAAACCATCAAAACTAATGAAACGAAGAAAAGACCATTGACGTTGACGAGACGATAAACCACTAGTGCTACTATTATTATTACGATAATTGAATACTATTATTATTGACATTACACCGCCCTCTCCCCTCTCTTTATCCTTAAACAAAGATTTAAATTAAAAAATGAAAGTGTTAAATCCTATATGGGTAGTGGAATCAGGTGGAACTAATTAAATTATGTATTCGATTGAATTATACATAGATAAAAATCCATACATCTACAGTACATTAAACATATACATACATGAATGCAATCTGAGCATGCACTTTCGCGGTTAAATAAAGGTTAACGATGCGATGGAAAATAAAAAACATAAATTAGTTAATTATATTGACGAATCTAAGGGTTGAAAATAACTTTATTGTCTCCGAGAGAAGATCGGACAAAAATCAGATTATCTACTTTGTAAATACATTTCATTTTTTACTTAGTCGCGATTTAATCAATAGATTATTTACGTGAAAAACAATAATGAAGAATACAAAAAAACATCTGCAACGATGGTGAAAAAGGCAAAACCTAGCGGCAAGAGAACGAAACTGATGGGGAAAAAGTCTGTTTAACGTATAATTGATTGACGGTCGACAAATGCTAAACAAATAATATATTTATAATTAATGACAATATTATTACCATTTTTTAAATATCTAATGAGTATAAATGAATGGAAGAAATTCAATAAATTTAATAAATGAAATAAAAGGTAGCTGCTAGGTAAAGATACTCGTGTAATTGTTCCAGCCGTCGTTGTGAATTAACCATTCACAACGAGCCGCCGTGCGCGCGTCGTCGCGCCGTGGCTCGGCACTCAGGGTTGTTACTAATTTTTTAATCGTCTCACTTTAAGTTCCATTTAATTTCCGTATTAACAATTTTTTTCACATCTCTTGCGTTCGACGAGGCTGCCCACTGTATTCACGACGAAGTCGAACCGCATTGTCATCGTGCGGCAAAGCTCGAAACGGGAAAGAAAAAAATAATGAAAAAAAAACTACACCGATATATACACAACAAGCCTGGATCGCTTCAGGGTCCACGTTTAGATTGTAAATATGATATTTACACCGTCAACTACTAATCTTTAACTAGGCCAGAAATGCATTTTTCCCGAATGAAACAAATTTAACGTCCGTGTAACCGCGTTTAGCCACTTCGCGTTTCAATCGTAAAGATTTTTATTGTTTTTTTGTTCTTTAAGTCATCCTTTGATCGTCGTAAGACGCCCAACCCCTCGTTGACTAATCGTAAAGCAAAATACATAAATTGTATCATAAAGAATAAAAGTTGTATTATAAAAAGGTTAAAAAAATACTTGTTTCGTATAGTATGAAACAAGAGTTCGTGGAGAAACAAATAACGATAAAGTTTGTCGCGAATATTCGTTGAATTTGAGAAAGCAGAATAAGTTAGGTTCGTCCTCGTTTCTTAGTTTTTCTTTTTTTCGTAAAGGTAATAAGTTGATACATTCATAAAAATACATGAGTAAATTATTAGGTCGCGAGAGAGAAAAGAGAAAGTAAAAGTAATGATATTTAAGTGAAGCATAATATATTATTAAATTCGGGTGACGCGCGTTGGGACGACGATTTCTTTTATTGATTGTCGATACGCGCGTTTCTAATACAATACCCGTAAAACCCTCCCCCACTGAAGACTGGTTATATAAACTAAATAATACGTTTTTAATTTTTATCTACACAACATTTTGTTTATCGATAAAGCCGTTGGCGCCTTCTCCTTTTTCATTTCACTTACGTTTACGCCGTTGTCGCCAATGCGACTTCGTTTTTTGGTCCCCTTACGTGCCCATAGAATTGGTAATTTATAACCGTTTTCCGCTATCATAATTCCGGCGCCTCTTTTCTCCGAGCGTGAATTTGGTTCTAGATATACGTTTCAAATCAACTTCTAATTCTATTAAAAATTTAAAAAATGTCGCATCGAGCAGGCAGTCATCCAAATGAAGGAGGTACAAAATTGTTGACGAACACAAGAATAAAAAAAAAATTTATACATAAATGAACTACACAAATCACACAAGCGAAATTCTAAATTACGTTCAATATGACCCGTTAAGAGATAACCGGATGAAACTACAAAAACAAATATCAACAGCGGGTCTGATTGTAAACGTGTTAACTCGCGATAAAAAGAACCCTTAAACATAAAATAAACAAATTATCGAATGATTTATACGCATTAGAAAGTAAACACTCGACATCTTTACACAAATTTTTATAGATACAATATAACACTGCAGACGAAATTGCGATAATTTTGTTGTTTCATAAGTCATAGCAGTTCTGTGAACTTGATTACTTGTGATCCTGCAGCCCGCCCGAGGGACTTTTTTTTTACAGAAGTGATGAATAGATACCCTATCATCATCATTATGCCTTGAAAATGACCGGATAACCATTTGTTACAATTATTGGGCGCAAAAGCTGGTGGTGCTCTCATTTGAAGAAGTCCGGAGAATTTTTCGGCACTATGATAACGATTATACTGATTTTTTCAACACTATCGTTAAGATAGAATTGGAATATTGGTTAGGGTTCGTAAAGCTGAAAGCACCGCCACGTTTTTCTCAAAATAATAGTCATCGTGAAAAAAGTAAAGAAAAAGGATCATTTCAGACATGCTCTTAAAGCCAATCTACGTTTATCCACTCAATCTATACTTTCATCGGATACTTTTATTCGAACCCCTAGTCCCGAACACGCCCACATATATTCGGAAGCAACAATAAATATATATTTTAGCTCGAATTTTCCGTAGCTTGTCTAATAAACCTCAAGGGTTACCGAATACTGTATCCGCAGTTCACCCTTCCTTCGTACTCCGATCCTGCTTTCGTTGTGTCGATTGAATCATTCGATGTTCCGAGTAATTCGTCCAGGTCGTCTTTCCGAATGTGACTTAATGTGCAGATCGTATTTCAACTGGGGGGTACAGAGTTACTTCCGTATTCTCTCAGGTCCGATGGGGTTTTGCTTGGTTTATTCGTAAGCATTGAAATTCTTTACCGTTTTCCTCCTTCATAATTCTCGTTCCTCTTTCGCCATGAAAATTTTTTGTATTTACGTTTCAAAGTATTTGTCAACTCCCAACTATCAACACCTAATTCAAAAAGATACTTAACTCTTGATTAACACGAGAATAAAATGAAAATGTATACACAAGTAAACTACACAAATCATACATGCGCAATTCTAAATTACGTTCAAATATGAATCGTTAAGTGACAACTGGATACGACTACGAAAATGAATATCGACAGCAAGTCTGAGAGTAAACGTGTTGACTCACGATGAAGAAAAATCTTTAAAAGTATAATAAACAAAATATTGAATAATAAGTACAGACTAGAAAAGAAAAATCGCATGTCCGCAAGAGATACACCATGGACTGTCTATGTCATTGAAAATTACACGGATATTGAGCCTCGATGAAAATACCACGGGAGAACAAGTGTCTGAAATGACAAAATAATTGGGTAATTCTAAAAATATACAAATAAACAACAAAGAAGGTAACGCTCGATATTGTGGGTCGCGGAAAAAGTTTGGAAATGCTAGAAAAATAAATAGCATAGTTTGTGCTTGAGGAAGTTGGAAAAGGAAAACCAAAAAAAAAACCGCTGCGATCACAAAGAACTCAGTCAATTTCGTTCGGCACAAACTTCGCGATTGATTCGATACTATAAAAACAAAAACTGACCCGTAGATGACGTTCGTAGGCGGATTCGATCGATCAACTCTATCATGAATTAGTGAGAGGTAAGGTAATAAACGTTACGTCGGTAAAGATAATATTGATAATAAAAAAAGGAAATTATTACTGTAATAAATTACCTGTATACTTGTAACGTTTAGCTTTGTATTGGTAAGATCGTATACCCCCCACGAAAAAATGACAAAACAAAAGTGAAACAGCAAACACAAAATCAAGCTTGAACATTAGGAAACGATGCGACAGATGGGTAAGGACTCGTGAGATCGATTATTGTCGGCTGATCCAGATCAAAAGTCGTATATAATTGAACCCAGCAAAGAACGTAATAATAATAATTCCACAACATATATTTAAGAGAAAAAAAACTTTTACGCTCGCTCATTTCCCAAAAAAAAAGAAAAACGTATATAATAATAATCACTGCGTTCCCAGTGTTAGGTCAGTGACTTTGCGACGTACGAAAATGATATAAATAGCTCGACAACCGCTGAGAGAGCATGAAATGTGTACGAACTTTTTTCACAGCGAGAACGATCTTCGAACTTGTATCATTTTTCTCGTCAGCAGGGTGGCTCAGGTTTAGGCACATTGACTCTACATAAAAAAAAACAAGAAAAGATATGTACGAAGTAAAGAAAGAAAACAAACTAAAAAGCAGGAAGGGATAAAAAGAGAGGAAAGAAGGATACGGGGAAATGGAAACATTTGATAATGATTAATTAAACGATCATGGAATTATGATAACGAAAAAAAAGTAGAGGTTAACACAAACAAAAAATGATTGTCGAAGCGACTACCTTATATACACATTATTGATAGTAACGATAATGGATGGTGAATATAATATACACACACACCCACGAAAAAAATTATTCGTCACTATTACATGTTACTCCACCATACCCAAATGTGCTTGTACACACCTTTGCGGCCGCGCGGGGGTTAGCGTCAGTTCGAGAGGAGAATAAAAATGCCAATAAAAATGCGGAAGGATCTAAGAAAATCTCGGCCGTACATCTGCATACATATGTATAAGTGTATATCATGCACCTCTTTTTTCCTTTCACTTCTGGAGAAAAGAAAACAACATTGTTACTCATGAAAAAAAAATGTCGAGTTAAGTCGATATGAAACATAAAATCAATCTATCGAGAAAGTTACCGAAGAAGAAAAAAGTGATAGCATAGAGGACATCACGGGAATGCGAAAGAGGCAAGAGTGCGAGTTTGACCGAGTGAAAGAAAAGTAGTGGATGGGGGAGATAGAAAGGCGCATAACGCATGTGGTGCTGTTGCGTAATGGGGGGATATACAAGCAAGGGCGCGAATTAACACAACTATGAAGAAAAAATAAATGATTTTCCTATCATAAAAATTAAACTAATCGTCTATTATTACGACTTATGCCGATAATGAAGGATTAAAATATAATGTTTACAAACGACAACAAGAAAAAACAACAACAGCAACAACAACAACAACAAAAATTATAACAGAAGTATATATGTATATACAATATATACTATAGCTATTGTCTCTGGTATTAAAATTTATATATGTAGTAAATAATTAGCAGTAACGAGAATGATGGAAAAGTAAATGCAAAATAACGTGTGAGTATATATATACACACACGTTAATTGATCACGCTATTAAATAACGCTAATCTTACTTTAACGAAAGAAAAAAAGAAACAAACCATAAACTACTGCTATTGAAAGAAAAACATACTGTTATTGTCACACGATTACCAATAATGACGCGAGAGCAAAAAATGCGTCATATAAGGTATGTGACTGCACCACATTAGAGTCGTTTTTAATTATCGAAATGAACTGAAGAGATGAATTTAACGATAATCAATGTTTGTGGTAATATATATATATCAATTTATTCTTCATTTTAAGTTGCTTATCTATTTTTCATCCCCGTTTTGACGCGGTTGGAAAAAAAGTCATGTTATCGTCATATTTACCCCAAAGTGCCCTTTGCTTCTCAAATATATATAGTAAAACGCGGAGAAGGATGTTTCGCGGCTCGGGGGAAGTATATCGAGAATAATCGTAGACGCAACGTTGCACACGCTAATTTGTCACAGCATCGCGTTATCGTACGGTTCACTAATTATTACGTTGTTATAATAAGTGAGGACTGGCCCCGAGCGGCGAATCTGCGAACGGTTATTCGTTTTCTCATCGCTGATGAGGACGAGGATAATCGTCCCGCTGATCAAGTCTGCTCGTGGCACTTGCCACACGACTGCTCTTCGATAGGTTTACTGATAAATGGAAAAAAAAAAAGTAAAAATAAATAAAGCGTAGGGTATAAATATACTATAGTAGATTTATAACGCGAGGGTGATAAAACAAAATGTGGGAACGCGTTTCGTATAAGGACTTTGGATAATTTTTAGGCAATTTTTCGAATATACCTCATGTGAACGCCGGTTTCTACGGCGACTGTCTACTTTTTTCTTACTGTTTTCGTTCTTTTTTTAATGATTGTATGCATGTTCAAGGCAAATCCGGGAATATCCCGATTGTGTCGAATATTGTCGTCCCTCGCGCGTTGAACATTCTCGCATCGACCGTGAAACATTATTATACAAGACATGGATGAAGAATTTTAAAAAAATTAAGCAATAAACACAAAATGGATTTTCTAGAACGTAACATTAACGAGATAAACATAAAAGATATATTAAATGATAATGTATAAACAAAAGGAAATTACATTAACGGTAATTGTTCATAATATTTGGATATAGGCGAGAACATCTCGCAAAGTCGCGTTTACGATTACAATTACAATTAAGGAACTAACGTTTACGATACATATGCTCACGATGTACCTAAGCGCGTTTCCTAACATTGCAAACACCCTTCGATATCTATTTTTTCTTGTATTGTTGCTTTTATTCGTCACGGTTGCTGTGACTAGTCGCGTTGTGCTCGTTGCGTAGCTCACTACGATTTCATGAGAAACAAGTAAAACAAGCTACAAACGAAAACTTCCCCTCCGCATATTTTTTAGAATAGCAAATTAGATCAAGCATTCGTTCGAGAGCCTCGCGACACACGAGGGAGTCGATCCGATTTTTCCATTAAGTCAGACGGCGGGACCCCATAAATGATAAAGTTTTAATTAAATCATAGTTAATCGTATAGCAGTTACGGTGTAATTAGAGTTTGAGCAAACGAAAAAAAATAATAAGAAGACAGAGAGCGATGGAAAAACTATAAAAATGTATGGCTCACGACGGGTTTGGTGTCCAGGGTTAGCATAGAAAAGATTATAAAGAAAAAAAAAACAAAACAAACGTACACACACAAAGAAGTGAGAACCGTAAGGAAAAACACAAGCCTTAATCGATAAGTTTGATATCGATGTAAGACTAGGGGATTATGTTGTATTATTATTAATCGCGCATACCCAAGGCCAGAGGGATACGAAACAAAATAAATAAACAAAGGAAAAACCTATTAGATTACTTGTTAACGGTTGTTAATTAAGAGATTAAAGGAAGTAAATGGAAAAATGAAACTTATGTACTGAATATAGTCGTTCTAATGAGTAAAATATCGCCTGAAACTCCGCTGTTTAATATGAAGGATAAATACAGTCACGATAGGTTTAAAGGATGGAAAAAAAAGAAGAAAAAGTCTTGCTCGTTGCATTTAAAGTTTAAGCCCTGGGTAAATATGACTATAATAATCAATACAACCGTGTGTAATACAAGAATAGCGATTAGATGATAAAGAAATAACGAAACAAATATTTCACACGTTTACATTCTTTACACGACCTTTTTGTTTCTCTTTTTTAAATATTATTATTATTATTATTATTACTAACCGAACTTATACGAAAACTGAAAGATCTCTGTCGATCTAACCGGAGTAGTTTAAGACGTTCACTGGTACAATTGCAATTAGTGAAGTGAATCGGCGCTCGATGTTAAGCCACACTAGTAGCATTTTCGATGTTTTAACATTTAATTCGTATTAATCGGACGAAATAAAATCATTGCGTCAGCGTATAAATTACGTATAAGCGAGAGAGAAAAAAACGAAAAATTGCATTTTTTTTTCATTCTCGACAGACGAACTGTTTTTAAGCTGATCTTTCAAATTAAAAAATATATATATAAGACGGTCAGACCGTAGACAGTGGACAGATTGAGAGCTAAAAAATCATACACCGACAAGGCCCCCTATAAAAAAACACAAAGAGAATCCAAATCTCAATTTGTGTCAGAGCGCGTGTTGGAAATATTGTCGCGAACAAAGTTGGATCTAGAATAAAACTTGAATATAGGATGAGAATAAGAAAATTAAAAAAAAACTAAACGAGGTGTCAAAGAAATGCTACAACTATCCAACTATTACATAAAAAAAAAACTACGAGTATAATTAAATTGCGACAAAGGGGACGCTAGTGGAAGGATGAAAAAAAGGAATAAACCAACATATACGTTTACAAACTTATGATTAATTCTACTGTTACAAGTTATCTTTAATATTTTTCACGAGTTTTAAAGGGAACCACAGTTTCTCGAGGCTAAAGAAATAGCAGCAGAGGGGGGGAGAGATGGAGCGTACGATATTTAGATTAATTTGACAATTTGAGCAGTATAAGTAGGTAATGGTGTAAAGGATTGCAGGGGCAGACTGGAATCGATAAATTTTGCCTTGCCGTTAAATGATTCGATATTTCGTAGAATTTCAAGATCCATACTTCGGAGTCAATGTTTTTTTTGTTCTATCATTATTCCCGAAGTTTGTCGCGTATCGTTATTATCGTTGTTTATTGAGAGTTATTGGACAACGGTCTAGTTTACGACGTAGAGAAGACTTGTTATCTCCGCCTAAGGTTCTAGCAATGTAAACAGCGCCACACTGTGATCCGTTGTGTGATTTATTAACTGAAAATCAGAAGATACGGCTGACGAGTGCGTGCCGAAGAGAAACGGAAACTGTCTTGTCGTATTGAGGATTGAAAAAATGCATATTAAAATAAAGTTTTTTCAAAGATCGAGAATCCGTGCGGACAATAAACCAAAATCGACCGTTAATTGAATTTCCGTGATACTACGTGGTCACGCGTTTTTAATTTGTGGCTCCTTTCTTTCATTTCGGGTTTTTTTCTAAATGAAAATTAAAACCGAAAAAGATACGGGTGTTATAAGGTGATTTTAACGGAGGGTGTGAAAGTGGGCGCGCGAATGGACCCGTGTGAGTGTCATGAAACAACGTTGTAGGTAACAAAACAAAAACAACAAAGAAAAAAAATCGACTAATTATTGATTAAGAGATAAGTTTTGTACAAATGTATTATAAATTACTGATTATCTCTGAGAGTACCTTACAGAAGAAATGAATAAATCACTTGACTCGGTTAATTATCGTAAGCACAGAAGATATATAGGGTTCCTCGTTAGGCAAAGTTGAAAAAAAAATTTCGATTATGAAATCCGAAAGGAGAGAAGACTGTGGGTTTGCGGCGGGGACAGGAACAAATGTAGGATTAAAAAAAAGTATCACGTTGACTGTCATGAATTAAAGAAAGGTATCAATTATTAAATAATTAAATCGTAAAACCTTTGAAGTAAGGCAAGTTACATAGAAGTATTAAATTAATAGCGAGGCGGGTAAACAAAAAGATATTTTTAATGAACCGACAAATGCCAACCATTGTGTTCTCTTAAGAATCATAATTATTCCATAACTCTTAATCGCAGGAATGAAGTAAAAAATTTAAAAGAAAAGAAGAAAATTTACCTAAGTCGTCGATTAGTCGTTGTAAATTAATTTGCCCGTAAGGGAAAAGGTGTACTTGATCGAAGTAAGAATAGCAGAGCGAATGTGAGAACGAATGAGGGGACGATAATTATACGAGAGAGCAAGCAAGTGATAGGTCGAGCGGTAAGGGATAAAAGAGAGCAACCATAGGCACGCATTGAAATCAGTCTTGCCACAGCTAGAAATGGAAAAATGATTAATCTCGAACTTTCTACACGAAACGATTGCATTAATTTAAGCGTACGTTAGATGATGAAAATAAATAAAAATAATAAAATACAAAAGGGCGTTTATTCGCTTAAGCAGATTCTAAGGTTTGCCAAGTCTCAATAAGGTCTTTAAAGTTAAAAGAAACAAACAAAACAAAACGCAACCAAACGGTCGAGTCAAAGTAGACAAGTATTGACCACGTTATCTCAAAGCATAGCGCATAGGGAGTAAATACAATTAAAAATGAAAACATAATTAAATCGTTAGTATCACTACGCGCGACGACCAGCGTCGAGGCAATATTTCCAAAACGACGCGATAGTAAAGCCCCCCTCCCCCCGTGATTGAACTGCTTTTCCAATCATTGTGGTCTATTGTTTTTTCGGTTATAAAATGGTAATGAAACTGTCCGAGAGATCGTGGACGTGATTTGCTGCAATTTGTCTTTGTAAGAAATAGAATGGGAATTGATAAGAACTGCAAACGGAGGGAGTGGATAACAGTATCGATGCTCGTTTTTTTATAATTTTTTTTCTACAGTAACACGTATGCTTGAAGTACAGGAATAACCTAAACCTTATTCGGATATGACATAAAAAAAGATGAATTATCAGTAAGTAGTAACGAAAAAGAAAACAAATGATCGCAAAATCATAATTATTGCTTTTCCCGTAATCAGCCTTGGTAAAAAAAGAACGACACGAAGAGCCAGTGAAATTTTTGAGCGTATGTGAATGCAATGTATGAGAGAGACCATGTGTGCGAAATTGCGAAGAAAATTCGTTTATTTTTTGCAAAGTCCACGGCTCCTTGTTTCTTACGCCGCAAGCAATTTAACGATCGTGCGGATTCTTGCGAACGAGAAAAGCAACGACAAAAAAATCATGATTTTACGATAAAGTCGTAAAGTCTTATTTTCTCTTCAAATTTTTTGTTGAAAATTTTCATTCTGGGCACGTTGTTTACGGTACACACGCCTATATCTGCTCCCTCCTCCTCGTTCCCAACGACAAAAAAACAGTTCTACTACTATCATTACTCCAACCACTACTATTACTATTACTACTGCTACTACACTACTACAAACTACTATTGATATGGATAAACATATATATATAAATATATATATTAATATACTTAACGGTGTTTCTAGTGGATTAATTGATTAATTGATACTTAAGATACTATAATAATTAATAATATCAATAATAATATTAATGACGATGATAATGATATATAATGATCTATATATATATACACACCGATATAATGATAATAAGTTGATATGATTATTACGATTAGCTGGTGATTATTATTATTATTAATAATAATAATAATAATATAGAAAAACAAAATGGATCATTATTCGTAAAGTACATTACTGGTATATTAGCTTACGAGAATTATTAAACAGAAAGAAAATACAGAATAATAATGATGGTGGAAAGGAACATAATTCATATTGAGTTGAGATACTAATTCTTTTTCTTACCCCCTTTCAATGTAAGATCTTCAATCACTGTATAAATCACACTGTTAAGTAGTCTTATCCCTGCTACGTTTGTCGTCTTAAAACACTGCACAGCCGATATCGATTGAAATTGTCTCATCGTTTTGTTTTTTTTCTTTTTTTTGTATTTCTTTTAAATTTAAGTTCCCACCCTCTGAAGTTTCGAGATTCTGTAATGTTTATCAAAAATCAATTGATCGACGCACGAAAGACTTTAAGGAAATTTTTTTGCTAAATTTTCTTTGAGCGATAACCCCGAGAGTGAATGAGCGAGTGTATGTTTGTATATATGTTTAAACAAGAGACTTTGTGCAATTGCGCGACAGGAAAATGCAATCGTGATTCTTCGACTGGAAAATATAGATAATATAAACGAAGCGAATATGCGATAAAAAGTGTATGCTCCTGAGGCAATCAGGAAAGGGTGGGATAATTGAACGGTCATGAAACAAACTCTACGGTTAAATGAAAAGAAACAAAAAAATTCTGCAAGAAAAAAGAAATCAGTGCATCGATATTCGATCAATAGTTCACGTTAACCTTCTGCTTTCTTTTTTGCCGCTTTGGTTTTGCAAATTACCAATTACGTGGTTTGACCAATGACATGTCAAAAAACGAAAAACTACGAGAGTTCTTGTGTGGGTATTGTCGTAAAAACGGCCCAGTGATTATTCGGAAATGAGTCGATAAGTCTCCCGTCCGCCTGACGACAATACCGACTCGAGGGTTGTATTTGACTTTGCGCCGAAACACGGGCAAGCGAAATAGAGGTGGTCCACTGTTTTTGATAACTAAAGAAAAAATTAATTATTATTTTGTTTCATTAACGCGAATTCAAAGTCTTCGCTTGATCGAGTTTACTATGAGAGCATGGGTGGCGTCGCGGCGTAATTTTTTGTATCTAGTAAAGTGCAGTGTTTTGAGCGCGTCCCAGTTTGGCTGTCGAGCTCACAGATCCGAGAGTGTAACAATGTAAGAATTAAAAATTTTAAGTTAAGTTTCTATCCTTTAATGGTGACTAGATTAAAAAACAGACGATAAAATAAGATCACTGATATAAATATTAATGTTTTAACGGCTTAAGGACGTATAGACTGTCAGAATAGATTAAACCCCCTTCTGCCATTAGAAACAAAAATCAAAAAATAAGTTCCTGACCGAGGTTCAATATATTATACGCCGAATTAAGTATAAACTTGTATCTGTGAGGTTTCGATAGCCATGCGACGTTGAAGAAATGCAACATATAAATTGTTCCGTTTCTTCAACGGTCTATTAAAAAACACTATCTATAGTTTAACATATTTATATGAGAATAAGGATCGTCAAATTGCCAGTTAAGTTTCCTCGAAACCTTGAGAACATTGTTCTTCTGAGCCCCGATGACCATGAAAAAAAATCTTTTGGTCCCGCAGACTCCCCTCTGATCCCAAAGTTTAAAATCAACGAGAACGCAAGCCCGTCCTTCATACCGAGCAACGGAGATGCGGCGCCTGGTCCTCAAAGATTTTCCCTGACCCAGCATACCAACTATCATCCCTACAGACGCTAGGTGTTGAACGCAGAGGATCGAAAGGAAGAGTGTTTCGGAAGCCAGTGTAAGAGGAAAGAACGAAGAGGTTGACGCGACTGAGCATGTGTGCAAGAGAGACTGTTCGAACGGATGTAAGTCGGAGGGAAAAATTTTAAAGAGTGCAGCGCGTAGAAAAAAAAAGACTCGTGGGGAAGGTTTACAGGCGACAAATTATTCTATGATACAAATTAAGGCCTTCGCTCCGACGGTTTTCCAAACCCCGGCAATAAGGTTTTTATGTATTTTCTTTTATACATTCCGAGACAGTAATCGTTATTTTACACGAAGATCATTTCTTTGAGTTTCGTTCGGATAATAATTCTTGGTAAGAATTTAAGTTAAATGAAAGGAAAAAAAAAACAATAGCTCTTAAACATTAGAGGCGAGGAATCGGCGACTGTGCTTTTATTAAACGATAATCGAGTTGAATAAAAATTAAGTATTGGCTAAGAAGTCGAACAGGCTCATGTTTGCTGGATGTAGCATCGACTCGTTAAAGCCTTGTAGAATGAAATTTTATTATTTAACTTCATCGTCGTCTCTCAACGTTTCGAGTCATAACGGCGACGGTCTTGTTTACTATACCGCAGTAACGAATTATATCTGGTCTCTGGTTTTAAGTTTTTTTCCCGATTTCTAAATTAAGTTTCGTAGTTTTATAGTTTTACCGGAATTATAGGAACGATTTACGCTGTGTTCCTCGGATTCCACGGCTGCTCGATCGATCAGGAAGAATACTCTGGATTCAATGCCGAACGACGGCGTCTCGCATCTCCCTAATTTATTCCCGACACATTCCGACTCACCCCGACGTCATCCCAGAACTTCGTGGACAAAAAAAAATCAATTGAAGACAAAACTATTTAAACGCAACAGCATTTTGATCTCGTCTTATTTCATGTGATACACCAATTCACATCACTCAGACCCATCGAAATTTCTGAACTATCAGCAAATTGTCAAATTCACAAGTAACAAACTTTTCACTTTCTGTTGTAACCCGAATTGATTTTTTTTTCTTGCAGAAAGTTTATAGTCCCAATTCCCAAGTTTTTTGAGCCCATTCCAAACCGTTCCGACCCCTTCCAGTCAAAACTGAGCGGTAATTAGAACGAAAAACAAACAAACGAAAAGCTACACACTACACGCACACAAGCACCTCGTCAGTATCACGTTGTTTTGTGGGATTCTAACAGGCGCAGGCTACGGACCTTCGACCCTTGCGAGTGTTCCTGCTGCACCGGGTACCAACGACAATTACGGCGGTGGAGGACCCCAAAGGGGTTACACCTCATCATCAACCAACGTGAACAATTATCATCCCTATCGTCGCTAGAGGATTAAAAATTAAAAGAAGTCACCTGAAAAAAAAAATGAAAAAAATAATCATACAAAGCGAATCGAACGAAACGTATAGAAAAAAAAAAGAAGAAAATTCTGCTCGTCTAAGAGCGAGAAATCCTCCCGTCCCGATCCGAAAATGTTGTACAATAATCCCGGTAGCGCGTAAACCATTTGTATGCGCCACTTGCAATTAGTTTCGAAACGACAGAAATTAATTGACGATCTGTCACGTCCTGAATGAGCCTACCTCTTCCCGAAAACTGCGAATGAAAGAAAAAAATAGTAGGACCGGAGAAGTTGACAATTTCCAACGGATTTAACTTACTTTACGCTATTTATCTATATATCCTCTAAAGATACCTCTTTATCTCCATCCGTTTCACATCTTTGTCTCCTTCTTGCCTCGAAGCAGTAAGTTCGTAAAGAACCTTTTTTTTTTTTTTGTACCGCCGACCCTTACCCGATAACTCAGTTTCGTCGGGGCGTTTCCACGGGAAATACACGCAAACCCACCTGCGGAACCTTGCCGCGGATTCCGCCTCTAACGGTTGGTCGATACGGTTTTCCCCAATTCGGAGCACGAGTTGCGTGTTTCGCATCGGATGGCTAGAGAGAACGTGTGCTCGACTTGAGGCGAAAACTCTCCCTCCCCGCGAGACGTATCTCGCAAGAAAACCTCCGGAGACGTCTTTTTTTGGTACGTAATTTCCGTAGTTTGTAGAGTTTGAATAACTCTCGAGTACTGTAGTTTGTTAGCTGTAGTGAGCGAATCAATTGGCAGAAACAATTCCCACCACCAAGGAAAGGAAAACTAAAAATTGGCGAACAAATGAGGAATGAATATTTGTAGGTAGGGCCGAATTTCAGCTAGCAAGCAAATTTTGTATTACACATTACTGGTATTCAAGAGCAAGTACGATTTTTCGATTGAAATTGAAGAGGAACGTGCTTTGGAACTAAGTTTACATTTACTTTATTCAACACCGGTGGAACAGTGGGATGAGGTAAGCATCCCCATAAAGAAAAAAAATGAAATCATGAAAAAGACAAAAAATCTCCTATCAAGCTTATATTTTTCTCCTTGCTCGTGAATACGTTCAATGGGTATATTTTGACAAACTTGCCGCGATATCTTCCAATCGATAGAGAATGCAAAAACATACGAGTGTCGGTAAGCCAGAAGATTATATGATAAATGACAGTGGACACGAGATGAACAAAAAAAACTTTGATCGAATGATGGCTCGAATAATGATTAGCAACTGTATCAACTACCATTTTGCGGCGTCGTCAGTTGCGATCATTGCTACAATGATAAGAATAAGTTTAACTATGTTTAATACTGATAGTAATACAGCATTACTATTGCGACTCCCCTTCATTTAATAGACGACTTAACAGTAAAGTGAAGAAAAGTAGCTTGCGACTCTAACATTAATTAATTAATATTCATAATATTTTGTTATATGATAACCAGTCGAGGTGGGAAGGTGGAACAGCGAGAATTGCATTATTTTATAGCATATAGAAAAAGAAAACAAAATATCATGCAGACGAATAAATCTTCACATTTTAATAGAAACTGTGTCTATATTAATTTACACACTGAACCGTACCGTCCATTTTTCATAATTCACATTGCTGTACTTATGAAATATCGACACCTCTTTGCTTCGTTTTATCACATAAATAAGATATGTACATTTTTGGAGTATTTCATTACTTTCTCGTTAAGCGGTTGCATTAAATATTCGCCAGGTATATTTTTCGTTTACGAAATTCGATTCGTTATTGTAAATTTTTTGTTAGCCGATCGGACTCGGACGGACATTACGCACCTCGGCTACTTGATGAAGAATAATTCTTCACCTCGTTCGCACTTTTCGATGTTCGGAAAAACCCTGTGGAACTTCGTGTTCTCATTTTTCGATCATAAAAGATAATGACTTTCAAGCTGGCATAAAGATCATTCAAATATTTCACTGAAAATTAATAAACACATCGAATTTTACACCAGCATTTTTTACGCAAAGTAAAAAAAAATATGATTTTTAAAAGATTTTCTTTTTTTTGTATCCTAAGACGAATTTACGCGACAGATATTCACGTGACAGTACATTTGTGACATCGTTGCTTTTCCGTTTTTATCCTGTCGCCACTATCCTGCTCCAACTGTTTGCGTATCGATTCTGTAAAAATAAAAATAGATCGACGTGAGAAAATAAAACTAAGAACGTGCGTTGGAAGTGAGTTGCATACCGGCAACAGTTTTCTTGCCGATGGCGGAGAGCGCTTCGTAGAGTTCCTTCGTGAGTTGCGTTTCGGGACTTAGACCGGAAGTCCATATAAGCAGCATTCGATATCCGTGTTCCTTGTAACTCGATGGACCTGCGATTGAATCTTTATCATCCTTTTCATAGGTCTGCCCACGGCTCAATACATACGAAGGAAGAATATTTTTCGACTCTAAAGTCGTTCGTTCTGTATTGATGCAGTTTTTTTTTTCGTATTTTAAAATTGCTAGGTACAATTACCGGTATACTGATGCTCAATAGCAGTGATCTGATCGTGCGTGAAAGCCCAGTGAAGAGCGAGTTTTCTCCAGTCGCCGGGAGCGAGTTGCTTGAAAGCGAGCTTCCACAGAATTGAACGCACCTGCTCCGAAAGACCAATATTGTTGCTGCAGATGCTACCGCCTCGGGACTCCTCTCTCCATCTTCGCCGGGCAGGCGTTAGCTCCCGTACTTCTCGATCAGAATTTGTGTCCTCCTTGAAATCAAATATGACAACATTGAAGTTTGAAAAATACAATTAAATAAGGCAGGCGTGGCAATTTTACGTGAGTTTCCAAGCGCCGCGTTTGATAAGATATTTTATTGATGTTCCTTTGTTATAAATAGCCTTTGATAAGATAATTAACCCTTCAAGCGTCGGAGACTTTTTACCGAGAGTGAGCAAGCATGTTTTCCTTTAAGTACAAAAACGATACGGAATTTCATAATAAATTTTCATCCGCATAAAGAAAAAAACGATTCTTCAAGTGTCTGCATTTTTTAACGCATTATTTGCTATTCGAATCTTTCGAACGTTGCGTCTTGGCAAAGTTTAGGTCCTCGTTAAAAAAGAATCCGGCACGCGAAGAGTGAACTTATTTTTTTTACCGGTGTCGGATAGTCCAGTCGCGCCGTTTTTATTATCATGTCGACGATGGCCGTAAAACTACCCCTAGCCGCTATATAAAGGGGCGTTTTACCACTCTGAAAAATAAAATTTTTGCCAATTTCAGAAAGTGAAGTGCCGAGGATCGAATAAACACAAAGTTCTATCCACATGTTTTAATTCGCCCGACTTTGGACAACTGTATTATTTATATACACGTACACATTATCGCTCTACGCTGTGTACATCCGCGTAATTAACTTCGACCCACATGCAAACAATAAAATATTAGGTGCCGTGTGAAAAATATTTACCTTCTCGCGTTGCTCAATATTCGCACCGGCTGCAAGCAAAAGTTTGCATACATCTGTGTGACCCATTTCCGCAGCTATGTGTATCGGCGATTGTAGTCGCTGAAAAATGTATTGGACATTTCGTATGGAGATTGTGATAGAATCGGCATTCGGAAAAAAATATGGTGTTGAACGAAGAAAAAAAAACATACGATCGTCCCGGGAATCACACGACTCACCGAATTCAAGCAGTTCAGGTCCGCCCCCTTTTTTATCAATATCTCGACGGTCTCGACCTCGTTGTTCTGACATGCGAGATGGAGCGGAGTGTTACCACCCTGAATAAAAATAATTCGGAATTTCTCATTAGTTACGATGAAGACAGGTTATCCAACAAAAAGTCGACTGCTAAGATACTTTTCTTGCCAATAGGATTCGAGAAAAATAATTCTATTGACAATCAAAAAATCTTGAAGCACAAATGACCCAGGAATTGGACAGAAAAGTATACGTAAGAGAAAAGCTATTATTGGAAAACGAACAGATGAGACCACGAACGTCACTTACGTTGCATTGCTTATTGATATTTCCATGTTGAAGTATCGACTCGAGAATTCCCTTACAGCCCTGGCTCGCCGCCACGTGGAGGGCCGTCAGGCCAATCTAGATAAACGGTTGTCGGTTCATTCTTGGTTACGACAAGAGGCAGCAGCTTTGTTATAACAACGATACTTAAACCGGACGGAATTGGAAAGAAAACAAATAATTTCACCGGCGCCATTGTCAGTTGTACGGAATGAAGTCCGCTTCTAAAGGGATCCAACACAAAGTTCAATATGTCGGTAAGTCGCCCTATCTTGAGTTGCGATTGGTTGTCTTAAAGAGCCAACTTCAGTTGGGTGTCTTGCGTTGCGACGCCACGCTTAGAGCGCAGTGTCGGTATTCGTTCGTAAGTCAGTTGTTTTCTCGTGCATGCAACGATTCGTCATTAAAATCGATACAGAACGATCGCAACTAGGGATCCCTATCGATTAAAACCTTGCGCTTATGGAATCCACATAGTTAACGGTTGCGGAAAACTAATTCGATACCTCGTCGGCGATATCCGTGCTGGCTCCCGATTTCAACAAACTCTGGGCGATTCCCGTGTGTCTCGTTCTCGTGGCTACGTGTAATGGCGAATTCCCTTCGAGATCCTGAGCGTCGAAGTTTGCCCCGAGCGATATTAAAACTTCGACGGCTTCCAGATGGCCTTCGGCGCAGGCGCAGTGCATCGGTGTTTGTCCTTTCTGTGGATCAACGCGGGAGCGAAACAATGAAACAGGTTAAAACGCATACGATAGAAAAATAAAAACGACGGAACGATACGTATCAACACACAGTCGAGAGCTAAATCGAAATAGACCGATTGAATTTTTTTGTTTTCTACCTGAAATATGATTTGATTTCGAGAGGATATAAACTCACTTTATCTCTCGCGTCCAATTCGATTTCCGGTATATTCGATAGAGCCGTTATGACATCCCGATGGCCGGCTATGGCCGCGTGGTGGAGAGCCGTTGCACCGGTGCAATCAGTCGCGTCAACCGTCAGGGCCTCGACGGTCTCTGCGAGATACTCGACGACCGCCACGCTGCTTCCCCTCGCGGCGCACATCAGCAGAGTGTACTGTTTCTAGTTGGTGGCAAAAAAAACATTACTCTGTAAGCATTGCTTCAGGCAATTTTATTGCATGGAACCGAGCGCGCGTGCTAATCTGATCGCAAGCTCCAATATGTTAGAGTTGCTTTCCATTTTGTGTAAAACTCAGAAACGAATTAGTCATTTTATTTTGATATGAACATCACGACCATGAAAATGTCGGCGTCTGCAAAAATTCACTTTGCAACTCATAGCGGCTAAATGATCGGTTTAAGACAAAAAAAAATGTAGGGACTTCTTTGCTTGTTTTTTTGGTTCTTTACTAACCCATTGTCTCGAATTTTTTTTCTTCGTTTTTTAACCTAGTTTTTAATAGTTTAATATTTTGGCACGCTACCACGGGTTAAATAATAAACACAGAGAAAAATCTCTAGGACTTTTATTTTATACTTTCAATTCTACACCAACGTATTTTATTTAAAAAAATATCCTAGTATTTTTGGACTAATTTTCATGAATTTAATGTTTATTGAATTCATGAAAACTAGCCCAAATAATATTAAAATATGGGCTGGTTTTTATTAATTTTAAATTCATGAAAACCAGCCGAAAAAATTGTTGACATTTTTTTTTGAGCTAATTTTCATGAAAACAATATTTATGAAATTCATGAAAACTAGAACAAAAAAAAATGTTGAAATTTTTTTTTTTTCACTGGTTTTCATGAATTCTAAATTCATGGAAACCAGCCCATATTTTAATATTTTTGGGTTAGTTTTCATGAATTTAAAATTAAGGAAAACCAGCCCATATTTTAATACTTTTTTTGCGCTGGTTTTCGTGAATTCAATAAATATTTAATTCATGAAAACCAGCCCATATTTTAATATTCTTTGGGCTAGTTTTCATGAATTTAAAATTCATGAAAACCGGCCCATATTTTAATACTTTTTTGGGTTGGTTTTCATGAATTCAATAAATATTAAATTCATGAAAACTAGCCCAAAAAAAGTTTTCAATTTTTTTATGGGCTGGTTTTCATGAATTTTAAATTCATGAAAAAAATATTAAAACATGGGCTGGTTTTCATGAATATAAAATTCCAGAAAACCAGCCCAAAAAATGTTGAATTTTGTTTTTCTGGGCTAGTTTTCATGAATTTAATATTTATTGAATTCATGACAAACAGCCCAAAAAAATTTTGAACATTTTTTTTGGGCTGGTTTTCATAAATTTTAAATTCACCAGAATAAGTCCAAAAAATATTTCAAAAATGTTTTGATCAAATGCGTTGGTGTAGAATTGAAAGTAGAAAATAAAAGTTCGAAAGATTTTTTCTCTTCGTTTATTATTTAACCCGTGATAACGTGCCAAAATATTAATTTCGTTAAAACTAGCTAAAAAATAATAAAAAGAATCTGAGAAATAGTGTTGGTAAAGGACAAAAAAAACCAAACAAAAAAGTCCGTACACCCTTTCGCCTCAAACCGATCATTTAGGCGCTATAAGTTGCCGAAGTTAATTTTTGCAGACGCAGATATTTTCATGGTCATATTAACGTCGGTGAAATTCAATTTCATTGTTAGCATTAACTCGTACACTGAATGAAACCTTATAATTATCTTTAGATTGCGCAATTTTTCAAGCAAAGTTTTCTTATATAACTTAGAGCGCATCGAACGATCGTGAGCTCCACGGTTTGCTTTCCATATTGGGTAAAATTCAGAAACGAATTTTTCATCATATTGTGATATTAACACCATTAAAGTTTCTTTTGCATTCAGACCCAATAAAAAATTTAATTCCATTATTAGTATTAACTCGTACACTAAAGGAAACCTCATCATTATCGTTACATTACGAGTTCTCTTTAACAAAGTTTTTTATATAAGTTGGGGCGCATCGAAAGTTTGCCAGGTCGAATGTAAAGTACAATCTGTTTCGCTAACGAGACTTTTCACCGGGAAAACAGATCAGGATGAGCTCGTCGAAAAAAGAAGTGGAAAAGTTGTGTAAGCCGCCTTGGCCGCAAAGTGTTCGGGTGTGAGCCGTGTGGTCGATCGCGGCTCACCCGTGGCTCTCTTGGGCCGTCTTTTCCCAACTGCTTTTCGAGGTAAGCCGTGACGCTACAGAAAACGACGAGTTACAGGACAGACGCGAATATTCTCAAGTTATAGATATACAGGACCGTTGGTCTGCACACGGGCTCGTATAAAGTACATACAGCACTGTACACAGCCAACAACGTTCCTTGTCGAGGAAATCGATGTAGGTCCGTACGTGCATCCAAAAAACATAATACGAAAATCTATCCTTTCCCTTGTACCCACGAATTTTTTTAAAATTCTCCTGGCTTAACTTTTCTCGTTGTCCTTTTTCAACCCGACATTTCCTACAAACCATAACGGACGTTACATAACTCTGCAAAAAAAAAAGAAAGGTGAAATATTCGCTTGGGTGGAAGGAATGGTATATCATGTGCTGGAGACACTCGCACGCTCGAAAATCCGAGATACGTCGGCGGATACGGCTACGAAAATAGTTTCCAGGGTTTAAAAAAAATGGAAAAAAAAAAAATGTCGAATCGTTTCACGGGTGGTTCTATGGTCACGTCGGAGGAAACAAACCTGGTGAGCGTCTGTGATTCCGCGAAGGATTATTTCTGCAGAGACGAGGATTTAATAATTTATTGGAATTTATTGGATTTCAGGAATACGTGGAGATCGGACAGGTTATTAGAATTCCGTCGGCGTAGTACAGTCGACTGAGCGTACCTTGTTAACGGCCGCGACATTCGCTCCAGCGTTGATCAACATCCTGACGGCGTCCTGGTGCCCATACCAAGCTGCCATGTGCAAGGGGCGCATTCCGAACTGCGTATATGCCGAGGAAAATTAAAAAAAAATTAATTATATCGATAAGGCCCAAGGTACTTTAAGAGAAAGCGTTTAAATCGAGGTATTCATCGAAGTTTTCGCATCGATTTATATTCTTAGGTGGGAAGCTTCACGAATAGATATTTCTCGTGATTGATTGACTCCCTCGTAAAGGAAGCTTTGTCGTTAAGTAAAAATGATCCCGCTTTAAAGGCATCGGGCATACAAAAAGACAATACTTGTTTTCGTGAATTATACAATCGTATACAAATTTTAAGCTCGGTAGAAAAAAAATTGTAAGAGCTAGCGTGCACCCAGCCTTTTTTATTTACCAAACTTCAGAATGGAGTCGAAATTTTGTGACTCAAGGCATTTTATCGAAAGTGCAACCGAACATTGAGAATTGACTCCAGTATCTATCTTCGAAATGTTTACACACACACATCCGGTCATTGCTTTCTGAACACGTTGTTATTAGCACTTGAATTTTTTCATGAGAAGCAAAGCTTTTTCAATGAGGGAACAAGAAAATTATTTGCGATCACCGTTTTTATAATAGAATCGTTTAGTTTTCGTCACATATTAGAAGTGATTCAATGTTTTATGCAATTCTTGTAAGATGGAACTTAAAATTGTCCACGAGTGCCGTTAGACTCGACAGAATTGGTCGGAAAATTACCTTATCCCTCGATTCGATGTCGCATTTTGCTTGAATCAGCATCTCTATTATATCGGTGTTCCCTCTGGAGGCTGCCCAGTGAATCGGAGCACGTCCGTACTGAAAGCCCGTCAAATTATTGCTCGATCCGCGTATATGAAGATGACACGCAAGTGGCATTCATGTGTACGTCCGGATAATACTCACGTTATTTCTGGAATCGACATCGACCGTTTCCCTGAGTACTTTGCGAACCGTGTCGGATTCGTTCTTAATAACTGCCTCGTGCAGTAGTAGGTCGTTCTTTAATACTGTTCGAACGAATACGAAAAACGTTAACACCAATATAACGCAATAACATTTATTTCTGATAAAAATTTAAAGAAAGTTGTTTAAACACGTCTAATGATCAGATACTTTTATGTTAAAAAAAAAAATAACACACTTTTCTTCTTTCAAGTGGATGCTGTCAATGGGATGTCGCAGTCAAGATGAACGGATGGAGAAAAAAATAACAGTAAAATACTCCCAGAGAGAGAGTTGAAAATTGTTCGACTATTCGAAGAGCAGTTTGCCAATACTATTATCCTCCGGCGCTTTCAGGAAAATCCCTTCGGGTCACCAGGTTCTGTAAGTTCCTTGTATTAGGTGTACCGTCTATACCTGTACGTATAGTTTGAACTAGTATAACGATGAAGTATGTAGAGCGTTCAGTTTCGAACCCGTAACAACGGATCGTTATCGGTAGGATCCGTGCGCTATTTCCACGGGCGCCTTATTCAATAATTATTATCGCCTCTACCTTCCGTCGTCGAGAGTCTTGCAGACTCGGTCACGATGAGATAAAGCGTTGCATTGACGAACGATTGTAATCCGCAGAGATGAAGGATAAAGGGACGACAGTGAATATAGTTTGTCCGAGAAGATGCATAGAGATAGTAGCAATCGGCGAGGGAAACGAGCCAAGAGGCAACAGGGAAGGAGTCTCTCGGGTGAGATTAATTCAGCACTCACTTCTAGCAGTCTTTTGATTCAGTCCGTCGTCCTCGATGGCATCGCGAAGATTCAGGGGCGGTGGAATCTTCGCCCTCGCCACTCTCGCCCTGTCCCGGTCCACCATTGTATCTCTTTTCCCTTCTCTTTTTTCGTTGTGTCTTGTATTCTTCTTACATCGACCTCACGAACTTATCGATCTGAAAAATCAAAGCGGCGCGTCGATATTTGTACATTGGCAATGGGGCGAAATATATTTATTTACTGGTATAATTTCGAGCGATGAAACGAATATAGACACATCAATGTATCGGCCACACGGACAATGACAGATCAAGGCAGCAACTCACAGAAATAAGTCGATAGATTCGTCGAACGTAAAAAAATAACAATGAAAGTATTTCTAAATTGTGTAAATAACCAAAATACGTGACGTTACAAAATGTTATGACCAAAAAGCGAGACAAAATCATTGTGGCATAATCCGACCGCGAGAAAGGACTCTTATTTATTTAGCGTTTTGAGAGATACAAAGAGAAAAATATAATGTAACCACACTGTTACGTTGCTCATTGTGCATAAATTATGGAGAGCTTCGGGTTCACGCGACTCGCGTACCTCTCGTTAATTCACGAAACTGTTCCGGCTATATAATGCGCTCGTGGGGTTTTCACTGTAATATGTGGTAGAATCGGCCTGCGAAGTCAAGGTCTGGTTTCCGGCGGAAGTGCCGTCCTAATCGCATCGCGGAAATATAATGTGCCTGTGTGCAGAATAACGTAGTTATGTGTAGTAATGCATGTACCGGATTTTCCCTGTTCTAATAATCGTTGAGGGAAAAAAAACGAACAAAATGTAGTGAGGAAGAAAAACTCGTTAAGTAAATGAGTGGGAAATATTAAAATACAAATTGTGTGCAAAAGCATAAATTCGCGTTATTATGACGATTAAGAGGGCACCTCGAAATCAGCGAAACGTGAGTTGCACCGTCAAAAAAATATTGCTCTCCTCGACTTGTAATACGTAGTAATTTTTTTTTTTTTTTCAGAACAAAAGCCTATTCTTCGCATTGTGGTTATTGGCACAAAAACGTTTTTAAAAACCGCTCAAAGGAACAATAAACACAGTTGGACGTTCGTCGGTGGAATGCGCAGTACGTTTCGGAGGTTCCGCTTGAACAACGGGCCGCATGGACCATACGGAACTGGGAATTCTGAGCGACGTCTCTATGTTACACGTACATACATCACACATATGTATACAACCAATGTTCTGCCGAATACAATCGAGCCGTTCTAGCTTTGCGCCGAACTAAATTTACCAGGAAATTACAAATCGCTAGTGCTTGACGCGAGTACCTGGTATTCCATATTTGCGTTACGTACGCGATTTCAATATGCCATCGAAATTATTACCGGGATGAATAGCTGCGTGGGCTCCCGACGATTATTATTACATTGCTGGCGTACATCGTTTGCCAGCAATGATTAACATTGATTCTACAAAACATATTCGGAAGCAATATAAAATTCCCACAAATTCCATCGTATTTAGACTGCTATGGGACGAGTTTGAATTTAATTGTGAATTTTTTGTTTGTAATTATTGTTTCCAATGGCGAGCATTAATATCAATCAAACGTCTACGAATAAGTAACTTTTTGCCAAACTATCGATGCAACAACTAAAATCTAACATCGTTTCGTCATCAATTTTTTTTTCTGTTAAAAAACTGCGCGTTTGGAAAATTTTCCTGGTCGGAAAAATGTATCTCTGGCTGAGTTTTATACGGATGATTTATCACAGTTGGGATGATTTGCTTGGTTCATTGAGACGAAGTTTGCCAAAGGGCTGAACGGTGACCTAATTGAGGGTCGTAATTTGCATATTCGTGCCTGGTGGATTCATCTACGTGGCGAATTCACTAAATGTAGCGAATACTTACAGAATCCATCAGGTCAACGCAGAATCGGGTCGAAATTATTGAATCATGAAATCACAGGGACGTGGCGAAGCTAAATGGAGAGCCAAGTGAAGTGAGTGAGGTCGAAACGAAATTCGGATGCGGTCGCACCGAGCGAAGTGTCCTACCGGAGCGGTGAGGTGAAAAGAGCCATTAAAGGTCGCTCCAGTAGGTGTGGTCTTCGACACACGTACTGTCAGAACCTTTTTCGAGCACCAAGGAATATTACATCCGTTCAGAGCCAAGGAAAAAGCAAAGTAAGAGACTTCGAGCAAACATGCGACGCAATAAATTTCTCTATATTTTTGAAAACTTTCCTCCGTAAAATTGCCTCTGGTACACTTTCATACTTTAAATTTCTCAAAGTGAGGGGGCGAAATATCGGGAATGAAAAATGCCGAGATAAGAATAAAGGTTACTGGGAAATAGACCGTGACATGTACCAAGGTGGAATAGCGAGAAATATGAATTTATGGGATGCACGTAGTCAAAGAAATATAACAGTATTGCCAAAATACTAACCAGATAAAACAAATGGAATGATTACAGAAAAAAGTACGTCAAAATGCTTCTGGATAATGAATACGCCTGTTAATTAATACGTTCGCAGAAATTATAACTATTAAATGTGATGAAAGACGAACTACGACGTAATATAAATCCGGAAAAAAAACTCAATTGGTGCTTCAATAAAAAATATTACTTAAAAAATCTATTTAACAGAAATGATCCCTTTAACAGCAAAATGTATCGCTATGTGCGGTCAAACGAATCCTCCCGAACGCAATAGAATACTCGTGGACCGAATGGATTTTATTTAGTGTGAGGATTCATTGGTTTTCCATTTCCCCGATTAGCTCTGCGGGGAAGACGCGAACGATTCAATGTGGATAGATTTTCCGGAGCTTCGGTGAATTGACCCGACCGAATGCCCTCTCGACTTGGACGAGCGAGGGAAAGAGTATATAAAAATAAATTGTTATTTCCGGTGGTCGTCGATGCGAACGATTTCAATGGTTGTCAGACTCGAGTGAAATAACTCTCATACGCTCTTCCTGTCAGCGCGAACTTAAGGAACTACCAAAAGGACTTGGTCCAAAAAAAACGACGATTCTCAAAATTTCTTAAACTCGGGAATTGACAAAGTCGAATTTTCCATATACCTTAGTACAAAAGTGTCGTGAAGAATTTTTTATTGAAAAATATCAATTAACAAGGGACTTGTTAATTGTATTAACGAGCGACTCCGTATCTAGAAATATATTCGTTTGATTGAGTTGAAATTTGTCAGATGGTTGATCATAACAGTTTTGTACGTACTGAAGGGCTAATTTTTAAAAAGTTGCTTCTTTTCATCGTAACATTGTTACCGCTCAATTTGTTTGATCCTCTAATAATATCGAAGAAAAATTGGAAAAAAATCTGTTTCGTGTTCAATGATTTCAATGATAATTAAGAATTTTTTTATACTATCAAAGCTTCCTAATTAACACTAATGCGCCTCACCCTTCGTGCACTCAGTGAAGGATCTGTGACCCTAGTAGAGATAAGTTCTCGTGACGGATTAAGCCCTCGGGGACCACTCTCGTACTCTGCGTCCAGCGATACAGCAAGAGACGGAGTAGACGGTAGTCGGGTACTTTGACTGGGATTCAGAGCCGACCGACGTCTCTCAAAGGCTTTTACGTTACCAGTGCGACAGTATTGCTGAATCCAGGTTACTTCAATCCTCCTCTCGCCCAAGCTAGGTTTTACTAAACTGCGCTACATAATATACATTATTCCCCGTCACGAAGGGCTCCGTTCCATCATTAAGTTCATCCGCCGAGACTCTAATCAGCTTACTATATTTTGAAAATTGCAAATAGAGAAGAAATAAAAATGCATTATAAATCAGAATTCTCGACAGTTATTTTCAATATTTCCTTTCGTTCGCCCTTTACTCGCATTGCAAACGCTCTCTCTTTCTCTCTCTCTCCGACTCTAATGACATTTTTCACCTTGCCTGACTTTTCATCGCGTGAGTTCCTTTTCAGTCGCGTTACACCCTCTTTTTTTCTTTTCCAGATCACGGCACGTTGGATGTAAAGGAGAAACACGAAAAGCCCCCGGGTTCGACAACGAAACTTGTGAACTTCCCGCGCATAATATTCCAGAGTCAAAGATCCTTTGCGCTCCGGTGAAGTATCGTAAGAGAGGAACGAGAAGATTTTTCTAAAAATGGGCGGACAGACGCTGAGAGGAAGCAGACGCGTGAATTTCTTCTGCTCGTATCCGCCAAGAGCGACAAGACTGCTGAGAATTTTCAACCGAGGGGACAGCCGAATTATAGACGAGTTACCCTTCAAGAGAAAGTGCACTTCAACGAGGCAGAGAGAGAGATTTTCCGACATTTTATCAAGAGCAGAGATAAGCCACGGCGTTCGTTTTTAAGCTCGTAGAATAATTTATTTTCAAAGGTACGACGCTGACCCTGTTCACCCACTTTGCCCCATTATAAGCGAGCTAATAAGATTCTCACGAGACCAGCGTGAAATATCGAGGCGTGGCATACAAATTATTTAATTACCCTCTTATTTGGAAACGAGTGACGGTTTCTGATAAATTATTTTATTTTTTATTGCAGATAATCCGGTCAACCCGATAAGGAGCCCCGAATAAAGAGCGTGCGAGACGAGCAATAAACATTTTGAAGAGGGTCGGAAAAATGAGCGCATATGAGAGCCTTCGACAGCGTAGGAAGGATCAGCCGTTTGCAAACTCGATTCGATTACGGAATAAGAGCGAAATGCTCCATACCTCTGCGATACATACTCCGGTTCTTGCTATACGAATAGCACAGTAAACGAAATTCGAGTGATACGGAGTACGAAAAAGAGAGAATGATCCACGTAACAGGTATAACGAGTGAGTATGCAGAGCGCACGTTCATCGTCGAGTTTGCCTTTGCGTCCTCGCTGCCCAAATCCCTGGACATTCACCACAGAGTTTCATTTACCCAGTAATTATTTCTGCTAACGAACTGGCGCGGAACAATTACTATTTTCAATCAGAACTTCGTGCCCTCAATCAACTTCCACACTCTCATTATTTCATTCTCGTTAATATTTGCGAAAAATAATACAACATAGAAGCGTTTCGAACTGATTTATCAACTCGTTCAGGCTTTTGTAAAATTTTGACAACGCTCCAGTCATCCGTTTGAAAAATGCAATACGTCAAAGTGGAACTACTTATAAAAGATTATAAAATTCAGTCGGGAATACAGCTTCTCAAGAATTGTATCGAATATTCCTCCAGTCATCCGTTTGAAAAATGCAATACGTCAAAGTGGAAGTACTTATAAAAGATTATAAAATTCAGTCGGGAATACAGCTTCTCAAGAATTGTATCGAATATTGAATGGTATTGCGTTTTGTTGGGTATTGCAAATAATTTGCGATTCGCCGGCAATTCCCATTGTAAAGTCTTTGATTCACGAGACGAAGTTTAAGTAATCCGGAGATCCGGAGCGTCTCGCAATAAGTACATTTACACCGTCGGTAAAACCGATCAACTGGATGCAATAATATCGTGAGCCAAGAACCTTTACACCTTTGATATAACTAATCGGTTAAACGGGACCATTTTATTGCGTTCAGTGATGGAGCGCCATAGAATTAAGATCAGTTTGGTGACCACATCAAGTAATGGCGTAGATGTTGCGTATATGAAACGTAGAAAACATTTTCAACCCTATCAGAACACAAGTTTCTGCCTAAACTCTAAAACTGTATTGCAATGCAACTCTATGAGATAGAATTTTGCCGGATAAAACAGAGTAGAGTTTCATCCTGTTTTATCAAGCGAAATTCTATCAGCAGGGAGTTACGTCCCAGAGTGTATTCCGAATCAAACTTTCGTACGCTGAAGTATCGTTCGAAGCCTATTACGCGGGAGATAAATAAGAATAAGACAGCACTGTAAATCGCGCGTCTATAATTTAAAACCAACCTTTAATAAAATCGTAACAGGGCAGATTTTTTAAAAGACCTGGTATTCTAATAAAGTTGTGATCAGAAAACCGCTTCTGTCAGATAACAACACTAAAAAATCAAACCAATTTGTTAGTTTTATTATCTTTTAGAGTTGTTCGATATTAGAATTTAGGCAAAAATGTGCATTCCTGATAGAATTTCAATTCGACAGTTATTCCTAGTAACGATGGAAATGTGTTCAAAATACAACGCTATTTGATTAACCGATGTGTTATTAATGCACTGACATCACTAACACATTTCTAAACGCGAAAAAAATAATTACAATAGTATCCACTGGAAAAGGCGCGGGTTTCATCGCGGAACTTGTAGATTCGAGATCGCAAATCACGTTATTGCATGTTTAGATTCAAAAGCTTTTTATAAATATATTTTTTTCAATTTGCTGAAGAGATGTAATACTTACAGGAGAGCATCCGATGTCGTCGACGGAGGGCGTAGCACGGGAAAAGTGGGAAAACGAACTGACAGTTGAGACGAGGGTTGAAAGCGGCAGTGGACGGTGACTGAGCGTCAGGCTGTCTGCAGGGCAGTGGATCGGAGAGTGTTCGGAATGGTTGCTTTGAGGGTCTCAGCGTACGTCGTCGGTAGAGCAGAAGGGTAAGCGGAAAGCTGCATGCCAGCAGGTGCGTTGGTAGTGGGGCGAGAGTCACTGCGCGTCGACTGCGTGATGAGAAAAGTGGGCTCAGAGCGAGCTTTAACGGCAATGTAGGCCAGCCGCGAGGAGCACAGTCGATAACTTGTCGTGTGCAGGCTACGGTAGATAGCCGCAGGGCAAAGATCTCCAACGATCACAGGCTCTCCAAAGTCATAATCTCCGGTAGTTTATAAAAAGGGGTATATAAAATGAACACTAAAAAAGGATCACGACCACCAAAAACGGTGAAAATGAGCACAAAATATCTTACCACCAGTCGGCTCGCCACCACAGAAGAACTGTAAGGTAAAAGTACCATTGGCTCAACACCTGAGGAAGTCTCCAGGCATTCATGAAAAATCTTATTTCCATCTTTCTTGCACACACTTTTTGTCCGGCAATTGGGGCGTGTCCGGTCATTAGGACGTTTGCTTCACAAGATATAACTGAACACGAGCAACTCTACACCAAGCAGAGGGCATCGCAAAGGGTTTTTCTCCAATCATATCGCTCTGAAACGAGGAGTGAATTTTTAAGTCTTGCTGGCTTTCTGTTAACAATCTCACTCTTCAACCGGAAAAGCGCTCATACCTAAAATTTGTCACGGCTGGTTAAGAAATTTTATCTTTCAACCAGAAGTGACATCGTATCTGCGATACGCCACTTTCGTTTCCAAAAGGAAATTATTAAACGGGAAGTGAAGATTTCCATCGACGAGTTCTACGCATTCAGCTCTTAGCATCACAAATTTATCGTACAGGCGAAAACGAAGCCACAAAAACACTTTATAATTTTTTTTGGTAGCTCACTCACCGGCTAGAAGGGACTAGATGAGCACAGGAAGCTCTCCGGCTTATGGTACGGCGTGACGTTAAAAAATGCTAGCGACGAACCGCCCGCTTCCAATCCACACACCCGGCTGTGACCCCCTAGTCGGTTAAGTCAATATTTAAAGACCCGTATAGAGTGAGTTTCCTTTTAAAGCACCCTCGGAATGGCAAACCCCTGAAGCTGTACCTCCCGAAGCTTTGTTATTTTCGCTGCGCTACATATTTTGCCTGTGTTTTGGGGCATTAGACTTTTGTGAACTTCACCCTTCAGCCGCCGGAACGTTGCGAAAAATTTTCTACGAATACATTCCATCTTAGTATTTTTATTTCCTCCATGAAATTCGTGCGGTAAACGGAAAAACCTCATACTTTTATTTAAGGCAACGTTAAAACTATGAGGGAAGAGTTAAAATTCTAGGTAGATACGAACCTTGATCGATAAATGTATCGCGTAGAGTATCAACGTACGTGTGGATTACTTGAAACGATCCGGTCATCGCGCTATCATCGCATTTATCCTCGCTCTCAAGAGACAAAGTTCATGGCATGTCTGTCGCAGGAATCTACAATGAATGGTTCATGCGCATTTACTTTTATGTAGTCGACACGAACATCCATAAGTTTAAAATGAAACCGTACGTGAAATTGGCGACGATGGAGAATGATTTCCTGCCGTTTAATTTTTCAGGCCATCAAAAACTATGAAATGACAATCTGTAGCTAAATAATTTATGTGCAATTAATGTTATGAATTTGGACTGCTGCGGAGCATTAATATGTCCTGCCATACGTACACAATCCCGTGAGTATAGGAAATTTCAACATATGATCCCAGAGCTCCGGCCTGTACCGCACAATTTAAAGTTCGTTCGACAGTGACCAATATTCACAGTATTATTAGCATCTCCTCGACTTTATTCGCACAAAGATTTTGGGTTACAGTAACGCTCGGATGTGTGTGCATTTCCGGGCAACAATTTATTCGACATTCGTCATCAACAACGATAAACTATTCAGTTGTATGGTGAAAAAATATAATGCGTCAACACATGTAATATGTATAGCCGGTACACATACGTAAAACTGTACATGATTCAAATATATATACTATATATACATATACATGATGTAGATCTGTTGTGTATGCGCGCGTATTTACAGTTTTAAATAACCTACGTTAAACATAAAATTACACTTATTGCAATTCACCACATCCTAGGTACGTACATGTGCGATTACTTTTTCATTTTCGTTGGCGGTATATCGATAAATGACGCAGCACAAGTCTATAGTGTACACGTAAGGAAAAGTTACGCAACGTCGGGACATGCCACGTTGCCACTGTGCCCGTATTAAATAATAAAGAAAAGGAGTCTATTGACTACCGCATAAAACTCTCGTTGTGTGCGAACTCAATTGTATGTCGAAACAAACGATGAGTACGCATATATTGGATCGCAACGGTGGACGTCAATTATAAAAATAAAGAAAAAAAAAGGTGATGGACTTTCATCAGCTACCGTCGGAGGCGTTTGAGGACGAGTCTTCGAGCTCCGACGCACCGGGACCTCGTTTCAATATTACCAACAGATCCGTTATACGTTTTATCGTGAAATCTGGCTTTGGATCCTCGGTGGAAAGACGGGTTTTATCGGTCATGGGTATCCACACGGTACCCGCGAGATTAGCCTTGATTCCTCCTGTAACAGAAATTCCAATAATGTAATCGTCGTTCAGGCAGACGTGGCTGTGCGGCGGAGAGAAAATAATGTTTACCTAGAATATCGGTTTCCAGTTTATCCCCGACCATGAGACAGTGGTTCGGCGTTACGTTGAGACATCGGCAGGCTTCCTCGAATATTCGAGCCTGCGGTTTTTCCCAAGGAAGATCGCCCGACACGAGGACGACATCGAAATACTGTTCGAGCTCTAATTTGTGAACCTTCTCCCACTGGGCGTGCGATGGACCATTGGTGATCAAACCCAGAAGATACTTCTTACGTATTTGACGCAGCATCGATATTGTTTCAGGTTCAAGGGCCAAATAGTGGTATCTCAAATATAGCCATCTCGAGTAAATTTCGTCGCAGAGACACGAGTACGTCGAACCGAGTGCCTTGCTCCAGAGACTCGTTCGCCACGTGTCGAGACTGTAGGCAGGATTGTCCGGACACTTGCGGAACTGCTTCAGAAATGCTGCGGTGATCTTGTTGGACGTCTCCTGTGGTACTCCATACTTGAGGGTCAATTCCTCCGTGAGCTGTCATTCGCCGGGCAGGTATAAGGAAAATAAAGAGACAGAGCGTTAGATCTTCAACGGTCGATGAAAAAAAAAACAAATCATTGGGCAGAGAAACATGGATAGAGCGTGTGTGTAAAGAGGACCGACTATGGTCGAGGTAAAAGGTATTAAAGGTATTAAAGTTTCAATTAAACCACACGCACGATATCACGTTTTCGCACGTCAACGCAATTCTATATGTGTTGGAAGAAGTCTACCTCAAATACGAGTGAGATATTAATTTTTGTTTCCCCATATACATACATGTTGGTACATTTGTATATGTGTGTGTGTGTGACAGCTAAAGTGTTAAAGAAACTCGGCGACTAGCGTTCCTTGACACGAACGTGATACATTGAATGCAGTTTGTATACTCGAGTATAGTCGGAGGAGGTAATGAATAAATAATATAGGGAGGAGATAATGTAATAATTAGGACGCTTAATTCGTATTTTATGATTACCTATAAAATGCATTGATTCATTGAAATAGTACTCGAGCCGATAATTGGACACTCGAAGTCGCACCCACGGACCCTGCTGTAATCACAACAAAATCAGCTGTGCCAACAACAGACTTAAATGATATTCCAATGTTATAAAAATGATGAAGTTCTGTACGTGACCAATGTTCAGATTCAGATAAATAAATCGACAACACACATGATGTACAAAAATTAATTTCGTTTAATGCAAACTGGATATTACATTATTCGTTTGACAACGCACCACCATTTGACTATCCGCGAATACGTAGAATAAAAAATTTCGTGATAGAAAAACAAGTAAAAATAGATGATGACGTGCTTGCGGGAAACGCGAAAATTAGGGATGCGCTAGCTAGTTATACTATCTATAGACTTTTGTCACTCACGACGCGGTGACACGTGCAAGAATCTTTGTAGATAAAATATACTTGGCTCGTTACAGGCAACTCTATTTGGAGCCGAGATGACTTTACACTGGCTATTCATTAACAAAACGGCGGATTTTGGCGCAGAGTACAATAAAATACCTAGGAGTATAGTATAGTGAAGAAAACAATGTTGCCGAATCGGCATTTACAATGATTATACATGACAAATATATTGTACACTCGAGCGTTAATAATTTAATCGCCAAAGAGGTTTTTGCCCAGTTCCATCATACGGTGATTTCTACAGACTGTAAGTGCACCGGCTTTCTTCAGGACGGCGGCAACGCTAGGATCGGCTTTGACCAAATGGCACAGTAAATCTTCGTAGGCTGACTTGACGTTCGGTGGGAGGGATCCTATCTTGACTTTCTTCAGTATGTCGATGATTCCTTGAGCCCATCCGGACTCGATGGCAAACTCGGTGAGCCACGGGACGAGTTGAAGCACTCCGGCCATCGTTTGCATTCCAAGAAACCATAGTTCCATTATCTCCATCCAATGTTCTTTGTACGACATCGAGACAACCAATTCCGTGGGGTCGTTGCTCTCGTCGACGTTGTAAGCGTCCCAGAGAAACCTTATTGTCGCCTGGATGTATCGGCATATGGAGAAGTCATTTTTCTTCACGAGCTTGGCCTGCTGCTTCAGAAGCAACATTCCGAGAACGGCCATGTGACCGTTCAGTACCAAATTATCCGAAGTTTGCTTGAGTTCTGGCAAGTTAGTAAATATGAATTTCAGAAGATTAATAAAAGTAGGAGATTCCTCGACGAGTTTGGCCTCGAGAACAGATATGTTCATAAGAACATTGCATATCGATACCATGGCAGTTCGCGAGTCCTTGATCTCATTCAGAACATGCTGTTCCAATTCCTTTTCGGGTTCTTTGATAGCCTTGAGGCGCTCGGATCTTGGTACGGGTGGCTTCTTGTAGTGAACGATAGTCCAGTGATAGGAGAGACACTCGAAAAGGACCTGATCCTGCTTGTACTTCAGCAGAATCTTACGAGCTTCCTCCTCGACAGCGAGGTAGCACAAAGCTGGAAGCATTATTCTCAGAACGTCGACTTCGCTGAGAGGATCGCGCGGCTCGACGACGGAAGTTCCTTCGTCGACGCGTGCACCGGCTCTCGCTTTCTCGGCTAACTTCCGGTTTCGATGGGCGTAAAATGTGTCGTTGGCGACCGTTAGCATGTACGGTAAGACGGTATATACCTGCGGCCTCATAGCCGAAGTTTCCTGAGCCAGCCAGGCGGACAGCACTCTGACCATGGCGCAAACAAATACCCTCTCTTTAATGTCCGTGGGTTCTTTGGCTTTCGAGACGGCCGTCAGGAGGCCAATGACCCCGGCGAACGCTCCCTTCAACGCTGTGTAAAGCGACTGTTTCTCCTTCTGTTCCAGATCCAACTGATCGTTAGTAATGAAGCTAAGCGAGACCTCGAGTATGAGGAAGCAAGCTGTGACGAGCTCTCCATTGTTCACCACACTCTTCAGTTGTTTTCCCTCCAGCTGCATCCTCACTTCTATGGAAGCCAGTTGAATCAACAGTAGGAAAAATTGTTTTGGCTTCTCCGGATCGGACATGGCCCACTCGACACCCAGGAGCTCCAGGCATGCCGAAGCGAGTTTCAGCGCCGGATCGCGCTGATTTTTTCCAATCTTCGAGCCGAGGATATCGCACAAGCCCTTGTGGATACTCTGAGGCCATGACTCTTGGCTGGACGTCGCGGCTATTACTTCTTTCCTGCAGGAGGATATCAGTGCCTGCAGAATTGTAGACAATTCAAATTTTCTCTCCGAATGATCGGTCTCGAAGTCCAGAGCAATCTTAGTGACGATGGCATGAAACGGCGCCGTGTCTGTAGGATCCCAGGCCTCCGGCCCAATCCTACTTGTCAGCGTGACCAGTATATTCAGAGCTTCGTCCGTTTGAAAACTCTTTTCCGAGTAAATTTCGCACATCGTCGGAATGGCTCTCTGCTCTACGAGGGCTCGCTGACCGGGGGGATATTGGGCGATGTTTTGCAGGCAAGTGTAAGCTTCACTGACGATGATGAGCGTGTCGTCGGGTGCGTCGTCCTCAGCCTGGGACACGAGTTTGAGCAGGGCCGGTACATGACCGATCATGTCAGGATGAGCGGCCAGTTCAGGCTCGCCGCAGAACGACGACAAAACTGACAGTGCTACGGACTTGTACACCTGCGACGGACAGTCGACCGGAACGTCGTCACTGGACAGCAATTTGCGAAGGAATTTTGCACCTATTGCCTCAAAGAGCATCTTCTTTGCAGCCGAGCTGCAATCCTTGGCATCCACCAGCTTTGTTACCATGAACAATGCTGCAAACTTTTCTGAATCACTGTCCACCATTTTCAGCACGGCCACACATTTCTTCACACCCTCCGGTATACTCATTTTGACGATGTACAGAAAGTCTCTTTGAGGATTTCCTTCTGCTCGTCCGGTGCCCAAGATTTACGGGCGAGAATATCACGCGAAAGAAGCTTCACTTCCGATTGCTACGAGCCAACTGGCTTGTCCTCCCCAAGCGAGAGTTGCTAACTCTAGCCTTGCCCTTTGACACACTCCCTCAAAATAACTTTTCCTTCGCGCCGTTGCCAAACTGACTAATCCGAGGAGGATTCAACACTCTGTCGTGAGAGCCTAAACATGTTCTTTTATCTTTAGATTAACAAATACGACTGTAAAGTTGCGTAAAAAATAACCCCAAGTTCGCATAGTCGAAAAATTGTGCGGTACTTCGAATGGGTTTGTTTTGTTGCAATTAAGGGACACAACAAACGAACAACTGATCTACGAGGAGGACTGATGGACTCGCTCGGAAATAGATGCGGGAGCGTGGATGAAACTATATCGGGAAAGACAGCTCGTGTTACACAGCTTTCTATTTTGAGCGGCACTCTCGACGCAGAGGCTTTCCGTCCCGACGTGGTTGGTAGTAGTTCGTAGCGGTGAGCACGTGACAAATTAAAAAAAAAAAAAAGATCGTCACAACGTATACTACAGCAGCGACACAAGGCGTCCGCGCGGATAGTTTCAACAAAGGAGAACAAGAGAAGCACTGGGAGTCAGAGTAGTGGGTTATACATACTATCGGGCTTTTCTCATTCGCGTCGTCTGCTGACATGCGTGACCTCTCGCACGCTTCGGGTTTTCTCTCTATCTTCGATGATTTTTCGAAGATGATCCGTATGCGAATCTGTTCTTGCCTCGCGAACAAATTAACAACGCGGGATATAATGCGAATTAAAGTGAAACAAGCTTTTATACCTTTCTGCATGTCAAACTGTCTCCTTTTCGCGTCTCGATGAGGGTGTTGTCCAGATCAAAAAAGACTGCGTTGATTGTTGGGTTCGAACCGTTTCGTGTACGATAGGCGGCCATTGTCACTTGTTTCACGTCCTGTTCTACTGCTGCTGCTGCTGCTGCTGCTTCTCGTAGTTCTGTCGTTCTACTGACATGTGCAGTAGTTTCCTGCGTCACACGATTCCACAGTTCGTCTCGTTATTTAGTCGTTCGGTGCGCTATCTTATATATCGCACGATAAATTACGCTTAGCTGTGATGGAATAACTGTGAACTGTGACTTTGTCGGATGGCTTATCGTCCCGAATAGCCGACTCTCTCTCCCTCCCTCCAAGTTCTACGACTAAGCGGGCAGGCATTCACGTCACCTTCGTACAAAACGCGTCCATTGGATGAAAATACCATCGAGGACAACGTTATTGGGCCGGTCGTGAACGGGAACGAAACTTAAAGAAAAGGAAAAAAATCCAATGAGAAACCCCTGTCGTGGAGTTTGTTGTCAAATGTGCATTCAATAGACTCGCCGAAAAGGCGTAAGACAACAATATGCTGAGACGTAACCTTATAAATGGCACATGGTGCAGAAGACGCGCGAGAGATTTGCACAAATGTTCGAAAACAGCAACAACGCCCGTCGAGAATGGTGAATGCAAGGGCGATGTGTCGAAAATACGGAACATCGGAATATTAGCGCATATAGATGCTGGTACGTGGTTTTCTAAATTGCAGAAGGAACCTTTAAGGTGGTTTCCTCTTACTATTATTATTATTGTTATAATTACCCCTGTAATTATGCTATTCTATCTATTTGGAATAGAAAAACTGAATCCATTAAATGAAAGTATAAACAGGATTCCCAAAGTAGACCCTTTGAAAACCACATTAAAAAAATGTGATGTTGTCGGTTACAGATTCCTACAACTATATACTCAACCAACTTTGATAGTTTTTATCGTTAAAGTGTTTTTACTGGGGGAATATATAAATGATTAAGTTTGTTCCAGGCAAGACAACAACGACCGAAAGAATGTTGTATTACTCTGGCAGTATAGGCAACATGGGTGAGGTGCACCATGGAAACACTGTTACCGATTACATGGAGCAGGAGCGTCAACGTGGCATAACAATCAGCTCTGCGGCTGTGACTTTCCCTTGGAAGAATCATCGTATCAATCTTATCGACACTCCCGGACACATCGATTTTACGATGGGAGTTGAGCAGACGCTGGAAGTTCTTGATGGCGCTGTCGTAGTTCTGGATGGTTCGGCGGGAGTGGAGGCTCAAACTTGTACAGTTTGGAGACAGGCCGATCGTTACGACATACCCAGGCTGGTGTACGTCAACAAAATGGATCGTTCCGACAGTAATTTTGAGAGCAGTATTAATTCTGTAGAGGCTAAGCTGGACAGTGCCGCACTGGCGATGCAGATTCCTATACGGAACGGCACAGGACTGCGTGGGATTGTTGACCTTTTGAATCTCGAAAAGATGACTTTCGACGTGAGGAGTCACGGCAAGCAGTACACCAGAGATAAATTGACAGAAGGCGATGACGGTTACCTGTGGGAAGAGGCAAACGAGAAGCGGCGCTCTTTGACCGACAAATTGTCGGCGATAGATGACGAGTTGGCGAATGTAATCATAGAGGAGGAATCCCTCGATAAAATATCGGGACAGCTGCTGGCTGAATCGGTTCGTCGTTGCACCATCAGCAGAAAAGCCGTGCCGGTTTTACTTGGAAGCTCATACAAAAATATTGGCGTCCAGCCACTGATGGACAGTGTAATTCTGTATTTGCCGTCGCCGGACTTGAATCTGCGCAGGAAAGATTATCACTGCTTTGAGAATAATTTCTCTGCGAGAGCTTTCAAAATCGTTCACGACAAGCAACGGGGGCCGATTACGTTCTTCAGGGTGTATACGGGTCGATTGACCAAAGGCCAGAGGATGTACAACGTTGAACGAGCAAGGAGCGAGCAGGGTGGTCGGCTTTACGCCGCGTACGCCGACGACTACGAGGAAGTTGCCGAAGTCACTGAGGGGAACATCGGAGCCCTTACGGGCTTAAAGTACACGGTGACTGGAGATCTGTTGACGAGCAGCGCGTCGGCGGCTGGTCGGGTCGAAAAATTTATCAACAGAGACGGACAGTTACCGAGCGGAGCCAGTCTACCCGATCCCGTTTTTTTCTGTTCCATAGAGCCGCCGTCACTGGCGACGCAGTCGGCTCTGGATAATGCACTAGCGGAGCTGACACGGGAGGATCCCAGCTTGAGAGTCACCCAGAATGAAGAGACTGGACAGACGGTTCTTTCAGGAATGGGAGAACTGCACATAGACATTATTAAGGAGAGAATCAGAAGTGAGTATAATATCGACGTTGATCTGGGACCACTTCAGATAGCCTACAAGGAAACAGTACGAACCAGCCACAAGGATCGTCTCGTGTCCGAGCACAAGATCGGTACCACCAATCACAGCGTGGACGTAACACTTTCTGTACTGCCGAATTATAAGGGTAAAGAGCCTCTCCTGTTGGATAGGTCTCACGACAGTGCGGCTAACATCGCGAGCATACATCCGAGAGCTATGAGCGCCGTTAAGCAGGGCGTTACATACGGTCTGTCTCACGGACCTAAGCTCGGTTGTCCCGTCGTTGAAGTCGGCGTGAAGCTGCACTGGCTCCAAGTAGGCAGGGGTACTTCCAATACTATGGTCACTGCCGCGGTTACTCGGTGCATTCGTAAGGTAAGCACTTTAAAAATCCTCATTCTCCGAAGTCGGATTCACAAAAAGGAAATTCCGGACTTTGTTACCAGGTTCTCGAGGACGCCGGGATTGTTCTACTCGAGCCGATAATGTTGCTCGAGATCGTTTCTCCCGAAGTTTATTCATCGGGTATTTTAGCCGATCTTGGTCGACGAAGGTCCGAGATTCAAGAGATCGGAATTCGCGGTCAGAATAAAATCATTCGCACCCTTGCTCCACTCGCCGAGTTACTCGGTTACGCCACGGTACTCAGAATCATCTCCTCGGGAAGCGCGACGTTTACCCTCGAATTCCATGACTATCGGTCGATGGGACCGTTGGAGGAACAGCAAGCGATCAAGAATGTCACCGGCTTCGCATAATCTATACAGTTTTGTAGTAATCTGGGATATCAGTGAACAGGTTAAAAATTCTCGTCGGTAGCTTGAACTAAACAAAATAGTATATTGCATCAATAGTGTATTACAATATTATTACGCGTTTCTTAACAATTTAGCGGCTGCAAAATGCCGCGTTGCTATCGCGTGTAAATATATATTAATATTGCTCAAAGTTGTGTAAAATTGTCCTACTTGATAATACATATATATATTTATATATATATTATGCGTATGGAGGGATTAGACTGTAATTTATACTCGCCCAGCAGCTAACCGGAGAGTGTCGCAGAAAACTCGAGCTCGAATTTATATTTTTACATCTCGTAGGCACATCTCTTACCATCATGACATCTCCAGTAGTGTCGAATTTTTTTCTCCATGTCGAGAAAAAAAAATCCCATTCTCCGATACGATATACATTTTCCCAGAGGGTTACTCTGCATTCCTTTTTTTTCATCCGTTGACCGAAAATTCTTTGGTCCAGGGTCGTTCAATCAAAAATACTGTGGTGTTTCACTTGTTTCTGAGTGCGCGGTAATGTCCTCCCTCGGGCTATTTTGTCTGTTTGGTTTTGTTGTTTTTATCAGGATATAACATTTATGGCAACGCGACACGTCGACGACACAAGGGTATAAAGTAGAAAATTTGCCCCGAGCGTCGTCGTTCTCGTCAATGTGTATCTTGTTTTATACGTTAAAAATAACAACGCATACCCGATCTCACTCGGGATCGTGTTCGTTAGATCCAAACTCTTCCTGGCGTCACAAGCTTACGAGCTTGGGTGGATTGGCATCGGGAGAGCTGAGATCTACCGCCGAAAGATTGTTTCTCTGTTGGCTGGAGCACGATGGGATGAGCGGTGTGGATACTGGAGTGAGTCCTGTGCCACCTTCCATTAGGGAATCAAAATTGAACGGTATCCCACTGGAGGGCGTAGTTATCGGCACGCCGGCAACCTCCGAGGCGGTCTTCATGAATGTCGGGGTTTCGACAGTCTTGAATTGCAACGAGTCCGGTCGTTCCTTTGGCTCCGTGAATATCGGCAGAGAATTCGGTCTGTTGTTGTTGTCAAATCCAACTGGCAAAGAGTTTGGTCTGTTTGGTCTGGCACTGTTAACGGACTCTCGCTTCTGAGGCTCGACGAAATGATCTTCCGGAGGTCGGGACGTCTTTATAACGGGTTTCACGTCGACGGGTGAGGACGAGCGTATTCTGCATACCGCTCGGTGAGCCTCCAAGATGAACTCGAGCTCGTCCTTGGCTTGCTGCAGCTGATGTATCTCGTCCTGCAAGCTCTGTTTCTTTTGTTCCAATCCCTCAGTCTCCTTTGTTTACAAAAAGAAAAATGTTTCATTGTAACACAAGCACAGTCCTCGAACGATAAAAAAAATTATTGGTTGCTCGATACTTACTTCTAGTAGGGAATTGGTATGATCCATGCGTCGCTTGCGGCATCTCGCTGCTGCCATCTTGTTCCTCTCGCGGCGGACTTGCCGTCTCTCCTCCTCCTCGGGAGACATGCCGATGGTTCTCGTTGGTCTTCGTCCACCCATGTTGCGTCTCGTTTGATGATGGTTCTGCTGTTGAAGTTCGTGAAGCTGATGGGACTGTGACTGTTGATTTTCCAGGAGAACGCTGTTGTTATTCTGAGTGTTTTGGGTTTGAGCCGGTGTTGGCTGGGATGGCTCGACGAGAGGCGGCACGAAACCGGCCTCCCGGCTGTGCGACGCTGACTCGCTCGTCAATTCGAGAAAAGTTTGCTCGATGCTACGAAGGGTCGTCGGCGTCAGTGTGGGAGTCGTCCTCGTCGGTACACCACTGTGCAATCCATCCAGCGAAACCAGCTGGAACAAAACAAATCTAACGTTAATCCTCGATCGACCATTCACATTTTTTTTATGCCCGCTATTTTATTTTTTTCAGTGACAGCGGAGTGCGGAGAGCGGCGCTGGCTTGTCGGTCTCACAAGCGAAAAAGAAATTAAAAAATAAATAAAAAATAAAGTGTCGAATCGTCGGAGAGACAGAGAAAGAGAGAGAGAGAGAGGCGAAAAAAAACGCTGGCCAGACTAATTTTGGCGGTGATGTACATACGCGGGTCACGAGGGAAGGAGGAAGGAGAAGGCGCGAGCGACGGGAAGCATTGCCGCCAAGACATTTTCACGAACGCGTTACCTCCTCGGCCTTGCCACCTCCGCGTGCCGCCGCATCGCGTCGTTACCGTCCGCCGCGTCTTTGGTTCTCGTTCGCGTCGGTCGATGAGACACGACACGCGTAAAAATGTCGGTGATCGCACGGAACGATAACGTTATCAGTTATCCGATTACACGTACATACACATTTTTATTTCCTCGTTATCGACGGACGAACCGATTGAGTTTTCGGGATCGCCCAGGTGACCTGAGAATCGCATCGGGCTCTCGAAACTAGAGTGGCTCTGTTGATGACCGAGTGGTGGCGATGTGTCACGGCTAAAGTTACTCCCGTCTATATATATCTATATATATATATATATGCAAATATATATATTATGTATACGGAAATCCACCCACTTCGCAACAAAATTGTAACTTTATTGCCTCAAAGTTTACATTAAACGCGTTATCCAAAACGCATTGCCGACGCGCGCAGCAATAACCAGTTATTAGGGTTATTCGTGAGGCGCCATTGCGGCGAAGGCCCGGCAATGGCGGACGTTCAACCCGGGGTCTCGTTTGTTCGGGGCCAACGGAGAGATATCGTGCTGCGAAGTATCTCGTGTGTTTCGGCTAGCGTGAGGAAAAAAAAAAACAAAAAAAAAAAAAGAAATCCAAAAAGCTTTCACCTGCGTCATTGGTGGGAATTCCATTGCACGGTGTTTCCTAAAGAATCTTTCGTCACGAAATTCCGTGAAAATATTGTTTCTTTTGTCGTTGGCGTCTATTAATAAATTAAACGTTCTACCTACTGGTCGACTTGCTCGGCCACTTAACCAGCGCGAGACAAAGGGCATCGTTATATCCCGAGTCCGTAAACGACGCGGAGAAACCTCACGATGTTTGCACGACGATTGATAAGAGGCACACATGCACGGCAACGGGACAGATAAGCGACGTGAAAGAGAGCCATAACACGCTGGAAACGATCGAGCGTGTTCCGACACGTTGCCGTCGCCCGGAATCGATTCCCGTAGAATCAGGCGAGTTCCGCCTCGCTCGGAACGGAAAATCGACTGTTTTACCGAGCGGGGGGAGACTCGGGGCACCGAGCTTGCTGGATGCTTCTCTACTCCCGACTGGCACCACAATCACCCCGAATACTCACTGAACTGCGGAGGTTAGTTTTTTTTTAATTTTTTTTTTTATTATAAACTCTCGTCCATAGTTTACCTGCTGGTAGAGCAACTCCTGAGCGAGTATGTTTGCAATATCGACGGGATCCATGGCCGTTGTCATTGTTTCGTTACGATGAGGTTATGATTGATTCGTTGAAGGTTTCGTTGTCGTATAGGATAAAAGTTTAATTGGGGGGTTTTTCTCGATAGACAGTAAGTCGTGGACGAAACGCGATTGATTATTTTCTTTTTCTTCAAAGCAATCGAGTCGATCGTTCGTTCGTAACAAGGTCGCTCGGGAGTCGGTGCGAAGAGCGCTTTACTGTCCCTTTTTCCTCGACATTCGTCGTTTCCTCTTCGTTTTTTTTTCTTTCTTTAATTTTCTCCTTCCTCGCAACAGCAGATCTGCCGTCGTTTTGTCGCTCTCCGTTCCTAATCTCTCCCTCTTCCTGTGGCTCGCGCCTCCCCGGGAAGTCGCTGCGTCGTCTACCGACGCCTCTCTCGCACTGCGGCCGTCTTGTTCTTGTCGCGGCTGCCGGTGCCGTCGCTGCGATCTCTCTGCCATGCGACTTGGCATCGCGACCCCCAAAAATAGATGCGAAGCATCACTACGAGACCCGTGCTACCCGATTATACAGAGCCGTACTACCAGTACCGTGGCCAGTGGTGCGCACCGACCGTAAACTTGGCGATTAACGAAGATTCAATTATTGGAACCCTCGAATTTACCCGACGGCGCTCGACCGGTCGGAACTAGCCGGGACGTCTTTCGCAATTGTTCCCGAGTACTTCCATCGTATCGCGACGTTCGGTCGACCACGGTACTCTGTAGAGTCGCGCATTGTGAGATCCTAACTTTAACACGAATAACCGCTCGGTCAGCAAATTATTACCATATCATTTTTTTTTTCTGTCTTCACCAAAACAACATTTCTCGCGCGCAAGGCGAACGGTAAATTATCTATAATTGGCCAATGATCGTTATCAATTTGTACGCATACGCAGTCACTTTCTATTCAGTTTTGTTACTCCCTCGCTAATAACTGGGTTCATAATACCTTCTGACTTAATAAATCTGGAGAAATTTACGTAGATTTTTTTTTATACCAAAAGAGCGAATTTTTTATTTCATTTAGTTTTAATGTCATGCAGGTATCTGCGGGAGTAACTGTCATTGGTAAAAAACCGACGATATTGCGGTGTAAAAAATGTGATTAGTTCAATGAAATCGGGAAAGAGCATCGCACTTTGCACGGGACGGTGATTTTTCCCTTCGCTTCACTCCAATATTTTTGCACTCAAAATCTTTCAATTTTCGCCCTTGTGACACAATTTACTGTTTCATTAAAAAAAATACTATATATTATGCTACGCACTACTTTAAGTCTAGGACGACTCGACTATCGAACGATCTTCATAGTTGATAAGTAAGAGGACGAGATCGCTCATTGGACTTAAGCGTGGCCGGACTGCGGTTCGAAGGGGCGCATCGTGAAATTACACGTCCTCAGACTAAGTTTAACGACCCTGTTCAGCTGCCGAAACACTCAGTTAAAAAAAAAAGTTATTGGACAATTTCGTTTTAATTATTCGAAAATTGTTGCATAGCTGACCGATAAATCGTCTTAATAATGACTGAACTACGGATCGACGGATCTGGAAACTAAACAAGCAAGAGGATGCGGTGGTATATCCGACTAAACGAAACCGCACTGTACTCTGACGATTCGCACATTGTGAAATTCCGAGTTCAAGACACCAGTCGGGCGCTTGTGTATCCGAATAACCACTGGGTCAGAAAATTGTCACCGAACCATTTTTATCCTCAATGAGAAAATTCCTCCACAGAGATTAATAAAACTTCTCGGGGATGGTCGCTTATCGGACTTAAGGGGGACCAGATTGTACTACGAATGGGCACATCGTAAAATTGCACGGCCTCAGACCAAGTTCAACGGCGCTGTTTAGCTGCGGCAAAACACGGTTGGTAAGATTGTGATTGGGCGATTTTTTTTTCCTTAATAAAAAAATGTTTGCAGCGTTGATCAACGAATCGTCTTGGAGATGACTGAACTATCGAACGGCGTTTTTTCCTCATTTGAAAAAAAAAAAATCCTCCAGAGATTAATACGACTTCTCAGGGTTGGTTTGACCACCAGACGACTCTGGTCATGATACCGACTAAGCAAGAGAGGATGCGGTTGCTTATCGAACTTAACCGAGACCGCACTGTACTTCGAAGGGACACATCGTTAAATTACACGTCGTCAGACCAAGTGTAAACGCCCCTGTTGAGCTGCCGCAAAACTCGGTTGGCAAGATTGTGATCGGGCAATTTCTTTTTCCTTAACAAAAAAATGTTTGCATTATTGATCAATAGTCTCAAAGATGACTGAACTACCGAAAGACAATTTTTTCCTCATTTACAAAAATCCTCCAGAGACATTGACCTTTTAAGGACGAGGCTGGTCGAAATATCGACCAGCAATTCAACTTTGTGCTTTATATGCGAAATTGACCCATTTTATGGATAAATTTCATGTAAAAAAAAACACAATTTTCAATGAAAGAATCCTCGTCCTTAAAAGGTTAGTACGACTTCTCAGGGATGGTTTGAACACCAAACTGGTCATGATACCGACTAAGCAAGAGAGGATGCGGTTGCTTATCGAACTTAACCGAGACCGCACTGTACTTCGAAGGGACACATCGTTAAATTACACGTCGTCAGACCAAGTGTAAACGCCCCTGTTGAGCTGCCGCAAAACTCGGTTGGCAAGATTGTGATCGGGCAAATTCTTTTTCCTTAACGAAAAAATGTTTGCATCATTGATCAATAGTCTCAAAGATGACTGAACTACCGAAAGACAATTTTTTCCTCATTTACAAAAATCCTCCAGAGAGATTGACCTTTTAAGGACGAGGCTGGTCGAAATATCGACCAGCAATTCAACTTTGTGCTTTATATGGGAAATTGACCCATTTTATGGATAAATATAATGTAAAAAAAAAAACACGATTTTCAATGAAAGAATCCTCGTCCTTAAAAGGTTAGTACGACTTCTCAGGGATGGTTTGAACACCAAACTGGTCATGATACCGGCTAAGCAAGAGAGGATGCGGTTGCTTATCGGACTTAAGCGGGACCGTGCGAGTATCCGGTCTTTTCCTCCTTTCGACTGAAAAAAAAAAAAATAATGTATAAACCAAATACTCGGAAGAAAAGACAGCCGAAGAGCGACGACCCCTTCCCCAAAGTGTCGGCGAGAACCAATCGCGGTGGTAAAAACATCGGTCCGCCCGTCGGATGCACGAGCGTCGACTGTGTGTCGAAAATAGTTGGCGCACACAAGACCGACAGAGAGACAGTGACAAAGGAACGGAGAGTAGAAGAAAAACAAAAATACGTTGCCGTGTTGATTACGGTGAATAAAACCGACGCAGGGCCTTTTCAACTCGCTCACTACGACACGAGACGCAATTTCTGGTTTTCACTCGCCTCCCCCCTCAATTGTTTTCAATGTCCAGTGTTATTTCTCCCGTTTATTCGAACGTCGCGAAATTGAAGCAGTCACGAACGCAGCGCGCAACAAGAATAATGTTCCGATGTGCGACGATCGGCGACACTGAAAAGTCCAGGCGGATCGTTCCGATTTAGGTATCTCGACTTACCTCGTGATTTAAAAATTCTCGTAATGAAAAATCCAAATGCAAAAACGTCGTAGACCGAATACAATGCGAGTGGGCGAAGCAGACGAGGCGATAATGAGTCGAGTGAGAGGGAGGTGGGAAAAAAAAAAAGAGGGGGAGAACACGTAGTACAGCGTGCGTCGAGAGTTCGAGTTAAAAGATCCGACTCGGGTGTCAGGAGGGGGTACGCGAGAAAACTCGACGGCGGTCGCAGTGACACTGACAGTGGTTCTGTCATCGTGAATCGTGATGCTGCTCATGCCCGCTCCCGCCGTCGACGTCGGTGGTGGAGGCAAGGAACGCTATCGGGACCCGATCGCGTGCCCGCCGCTGCGCGTTCTCCTTCGCTTCCGACTCGTCGCTCGGCAATTGTAAAAAAAAAAAAAAAAAAAAAAAAAAAAAAAAAAAAAAAAAAAAAAAAGCGCGTGAAAATACTATTCGATTATCGATCGAGCGTGGATAAATATCTGAGAAACAAAATATCGTTGAAACATCGAAGCGGTTGGCTCTACCGAGAAAATCCCACCGCGTCGGATTGCGTCATCTATTTTGTTCTCTCGTTCCGGTATCGAACTGTGAGGCCGGAGAGTGGGGGGGGGGGGGGGGGGAAGAGATTGGCGTTCCGCGCTTGCGTACTGTACGTAGTATCGTGGAGCTCGACGATTCCGAGAAGCCAGTTGTCGTAGTCTCCCAACTAGTTCTCGGTAACCCGGTAAATTCGTGCCTTTCGTAGTCTACACGAGAGACACGGGAATATATGCGTAATAAATACGTTTCGATTCGATAGGTCACGGAAAATGGAGGTGCGATGGAGAAGTAAACGTTGGACTGTCGAGAATCGCCGCGTCACTCTCGTTCCCGGTTACACCAGCGCCCCGATCGAGTCTCTTTCCGCGGTCGCACGGACAGAAACGGCTCCGGGAATTCCAGAGGACTGACGCAATCCACGAGGCATTTCCGACGCTCGCTGCACTCGGGCGACAGCGGGGTAGCCGTGGAACCGCGTGGTATACACGATAATTTATACGGCTTGGTCGGAACGCACGTGCGCCCGAGCTGCTCGCCGCCATTTTCCGAACAACGGATCCGAGCCGCGAGAAAAAAAATAACGAACCGACAGACGAGCCAACTGTCTCGAGTAATGAATTATAAAGAGTACGAGTCCTAGCGACAACGGCCCCTTCCGTCGGTGAGTCAAGTACTCCCCGCCTGAGGATTTTCATTCATAAATCGTTGGTAGTTCAGAACGCGGGTTCCGAGCGTGGCACGAGAGAGACGGATGAGTCAGAGGCTGCGAAACTGAGCTAAGCGCTACGGAAATAAGACGAGTGGCACGGGTCCGCGTCGATAGAGACGACACCCGAGTCTCGTTTACTTATCGTGACGCCTCGCGCCACGACGATGTCTTCGGTGAGAAAAAAAAACGATTTTTGGCTCGAGCCTTTTCGACCACGCGCTCGGTTATTTTCGATAAGCTCGATTCCACAGTTTCTGCCCGCTCACCAACCGTCCTGCTTAATTGAAGGGTTAACGAACGTCAACTCGACGTTTCCTCTCAGATTTAAGGATTATCCCTCTAGCGGCGAAAATGTGCGACTCGGCGCGCGCGCCCGCGGCGCTTTCCTCTCTCGAGAATCGATTAATGCTATTAATCGATTCTCGAGACGTAAAAATTCTCGATAGTAACCGTTGGGATTGATGGATTAAATGTTCCCCTTACCATAGCTTTCTCTTCTTTCGTTAGTTGCCAGGGATCCGTGGCGACCAATGTCGAGTACATCGAGAACGGCGAATACGCGCTGTCGTCTGTCATGACTTGGTACAAGTCCGAGTTTGGCACTAGTTGTGACATTGATCACTTTCTTGGCGTTTCCCTACGATCGGTTTTTCAATCACGGAATAAAGAGGATTCGACACGTCGATCAATAGGATCGATACCGAGTTGATGGACCGAGAGAAACGTACAAAATTTTTTGTGCGCGAAATAATATAGAACTTTCTAACACGGCACTATGCGCGAACGCCGAATACGTGTTGACTGAGCGACTCGTCAACGTGACTGCGAAACTATATACTCATAGCAGATAGCGGGAGAACGACACCCGCTGTTACCCCCACTCCGACGCCCCTCTTGCGAGGAAACACGACTACCGAGGGGGAGAGAGTGAGAGAGGCCGAGCGCCGACGATCGACGTTCGACGAGCGAGCCGAGCTACGACGGTGGTACGAGTATGACGTCATGGCCATCTTGATTGTCGCTGCGCGGGGTAAACCGACAACGACCAATCGTAACGACGCGTAGCTCCGCGGCATTCTCGTCACGTGACTTTGCTTCTGTATAGTTGAAAGCACGCGGAACGAGACTCCAGTTTCCAGGTAGTATCTGGCATAATGTATCTCGGTCAAAAAGAGAAGTAGAGAAGCATCTTTCCTCCGTCTCTTTAGGCTCGTTTCTATTCTCGAGTGGGAATTCCCTGATGGCGCTACTTATTGCTTTCTTTGTGTACAGCGGCGCACTCGGGCTCGGTCTATGTGCACCGCATTCGCCGTTCGCCTGTCGACGCTTGCGATCTTAATGTAGGGTCCAATCGTTAAAAACGATCGAGTCGTTTAGGGATCGTTAGAGCACGTTGACCGTTCGGGCTGTTACGAGGCTTAACGAGGCTGAGGCACTTAGTCGATAACTCTTTCATGCCTTTACCGTTGCATTGTTTGTGCACGGTACAAAGAGATTTTTCAAGCCAAGCTGGCGAGTCTCCGTGATTGGCGTGACAATGGCTCGAGCGTCGAACAACAGGACGACACTTGGCTGGGAGAAAGCCGAAAACATTACGTATTCAAAAAAATATAAAATGCATCATTGTTTGGGCCGAGTCGGACGTCTCGTCGAGGTAACGATCGCGGCGCACAGTTGAGTGAAGCCAGTTAACTTGAACGCAATGGGAATCGTGTCGCGACCTTCGAGCTCCCGATACAACTTACTAGCACAGCGCCTCGCCATCCCGAATAAGCGATCGCGAGAGAATGCAGTAAATAGCTATTCCAGAGGTCCCAGAGTAAAGCCTTGCGTCGGCCAAGGGAGCACCTGTGACTCACCGAACAAAGATTCAATGCTCTCGTGTACGCGGGCTTTGTCTTTTCTTCCAGTGCGTGTACCTCTTCGATGTGCGACGTTGACCTGACGATCGTACAATGAAAAATACAGAAAAAAAATAAACTAACAATTTCCGCTTGGCACGATAGCGCGTTATTGCGCAATACAGTGACTGGCACTCCGTGGTTGAAAGCTGAACCTCGCACGCACTGGCAATGATATTGCCGTTGCTCATAACTGATTGTACTGTTGTTATTTGCAGTTCTAGATTATTATTTCTGTTGAAAAATAATCGATATCCATAGAAATTCTCTGTACGTGACACTCTGCTGGATAGCGATTATTCTAACCTAGAACCCTGTCGCGGCATTAATTTTTATCATGTAGCAACATATAGTAATGCTTTAATCCGCGCGCTAACTTTCTAGTTTACGGCTCTGTCATTGCGTCACTCCGTGTGTCTTTGCAACGCCACTCGTAGGGTTCATCGGAAAGATTCAGCTTGAAAATGTACTTACGTTACTCGGTAGAGCTGCGGAATTGGCGATACTAGACAGAAAGTCGTGGCTGACGCGAGAGCTTTGCGAGGTCCCGCTGTCGCTCGATACGCTCGAGCTGTCGTACAGTGCGTCCGAGACATCCAACTTCATGATTGGTTCTTGTTTTCTTTTCGTCCTGATTACCCTTCCTTCTTTTATCGTTTCTCCTTGTGACGTCGTTAACACGCGTTTTTCTATCGTACGGAAACACGAAAGATTCTCATCGATTCTCGGATCCACAGCGAAATATCAGGAATCGAACCGCGACAGTACGCAGGCATACGTACAACACTGAAACGTTCTCCCTCGAAACTGCTGGTAGTGCCGCTGCTGCTAGCTCGAAACTGCGAGCGATGACTCATAACGTGGGGGAATACCTCGGGCTTCGTACGGGTTCGGCAGGCTCGCGACTCTCCGCCGTCGACACGAATCCCGACTGCGCGTCTAGACTCCGACCAATCGCCATCTTGAATAGAAATCGACTTTTCGTAAGGTTGAAAGAGCCTATGCATGATACGCTGTAAAACATTGTTTTATCGATAGTTCAATTTATGTAACGGCGCATTATTGGGTACAGCGGTTCGTCGCTCATGGTGAAAATTCGGTAAAAAATTCTGGCTCTCTAAAACATTTCTAGGGAGAGCGGTGCCGCCGTTGTTTCGAATCGTTTCCGAGAAGAGTCCAATGAGTCACGCGGAGGGGCAGGTCGTGTGGGTGGCCGATGGCTACACTGCCGCGGATCCAGGGAATATCGAACGGGGGAAAGAAGTGTGACTCATCGAGTTATATTATCGGAACGTTATCTCTTAAGGTGATGCGAAACCATTGTCTCCGAGGGTAAAACAGTTACCTGCTTGCGTTTACGAGTCTCTGTATACGGGAAGATATATGGGACTGTGAAAATGAATTATTTACCATCTACCGTCTAAATAGTAATCTAATTTGTAAATATTCGTGCAAACTCCTGGCTGCGATGGGGATTTGCGTATATTCCACCATTATCGTGTATCCATTATGCGGAGACGGATGACTCATTACAGCTGTTCGTACAGCGCTTGTTATTGGACACAATCTAGCTGAATGTTTTTACAAACAATCATTCTTCGACTCTGTTATATTTAAGGTATGTTTCCATAGACAAGAACGTTACGGTCAGGTCTGGTAGTGTATCGTACTAGGAGATAACAGGGAACCGATCGCTTGCAGCTGCGGAGACTATATTGTTATCGACTATAGTAATCGAAGGCGAGGCACAGAGATTAGCGCCTTTCTGCGATTAAATTTTGTATAATCACAAACGCGTCAAGTAAACAGAGAGCGAACATTATCCATGTTTCAGGGTACTAAAAGTATTTAAAATAAAAAAAAACCGTAGATTATTCGTGGAGGAGCGTAGATGTGTCCCTGAGCCAACAACATATTTCCTGTCCAAGGACTTCGCGACGACGTGCGATTGCGAACAGAGTCATTATAAATCCGTAGAATAATCTCCGACTCTCCGCGGCACACTGCTCGAGCAGCTATTCTCGAAGGCTGAGAAAAAAAAAACTTTGTTGATCCACTATCAAGAAATATTTGTAGAGAGTAGCGGCTCGTGTCGTGAGTTATCTTACCGAGTCTTAACGGCGACGCCGCGTCGAAAGGATGAGCGTAATGGACGCCTCGGAAGACCTTCACGGCGGAAGAAGGGATCGTCGGAGGCTCGACGGTTTTCGCCGACAAAACGCTCACGCGGAATAGACGAGAAAACTCGACCGCTGCCGTTGGACTCTGTATCGCAGCTGTGGAAGCGAATATGGATTAAAACGCACTTGTTTTATTTGTTCATGCAGTGAAAAATGAGTCAAGCCGCGTTGCAGCGCCAGCGCGCACGTGTACTCTGGCTGATGACGACGCAAGCACGCACGGCTTGAAAATGGATGGAGAAACAAAGGATCTCCGCCGCGGCCGCGCCGAGCGGTGCACTGTACCACATTATTCTCATAACGCCTTACATGCAGACGGTAGATCTTGTTAACCATTATCGTCGATGCGGTTGTAGTGAGATCGCGTTGATTTTGCATGATTGAAAGTCGCTGGATCGCTCATCGATGATCCGGCGGTTGTTCCAAATATCGCCCCGTTATCTCGATCCAGATTGAATATCGTGGTAGCTCCAGCTTGTATAGATAAAAGACGTGTTATTTTCACTGGACGCGTTTTTTTGCGCGTGTGCAAGTAGAATCTCGCGACCATACACGGCAGACTAACCACCGCACCCAATAATAACTCAGTCAACAAACGCTATTCATTAAAAATCTACATAATCTATTGTTCGCTGCAGATCGTCATAATACGCATTCACAAGATTATGCGCCGTATTATAAGCGATAAGTTATAGTATATCATACATCTCATATATCTAAATATACTCTTTTGAGCTTAAAACTTGTTTAATAAATATAATATATTGTATAAAAAAAAGAAGGCTTAGAATTATTTTTCTTATTATGTAAGGCCTCGATAAGTCGTTAAAATTAAACTTGCATCGAATGTACCACGACGTAGAAGACGCGTTATAAATGTATATAAGAAAAGGGTATTTAAAATGGAATATGCTGCACGGGTATGTTTGAAACCGTTTGTGGCACGGACACCGGGAAAACGATATGACAATAGAAAATTGCTTTGTTACATAAATGAACCACTGTAAACTCTCTGTCGGTCTCGTGGAGTAAAAAAATACGTTACCGATACTTTTCTAAGTTCACTCTACGACCAAGTCAAAATGATCTATTTCCTCGAAAGTCTCGTTTAGACCTTTTGCCCATTCTTCGATCTTCTTTTGTTGCTGTTTCTCGAGCTTAGTGATCTTTCTTCTCTTTGTTCCCTGATTGACGCATGCAGCGGCGCTCCTATCTTCCTCTTCATCATCCGACTGCGTACAGTATGTCGCGGCACGTTTACGTTTGTACAAGTGTCTTGGTGGCTGGAAATAAAAAAATTTTAATTAAAAACCACGAACCGTCCATATATGCGACAATCACTCTCGTTAAGTTACCTGCTTAAAATGCACTGGTTCTAAGTCGGCGAACAATAGATTTTCCTTGTCACTCAATTCGGTCGGCTCCGTCGATACATCAAACGTATCGGAAAAATGAACACGCTTGTTGCTTGGAGGCGACACCTCTTCCTCTCTGAGAGTTCCGTCCTCGTTGTCCTCTCTTTCCACTCTTTCTCTCGACTTGCCAATGGGTTTGATTTTTCCAACAGCTGGGACATGAAAGTGCTTTTTCATTTCTCCAATGGACAGTCTCACGGGTACCGCACCGTTGGGGGCTCCTTCGTTTTTGTTGTCTAATTTAGTGACGAGTTTTTTACGTCCATTATTGTTCGAAACATTCAAGTGAGTGGGTTTAATCGGCGACAGGCTGATATCGTTGTCATCTTCGTCAAATCCGAAAGCATTTTCCACGTTGGCATCCGTCATTATCTTGCTGCTGATCGGTTTACCGTTTATCGGTGAGGTATTCACGTCGTCGAATATTCCATGAGGCGTAGTGATCCTCGTGCTGGTCGGCATATTATCGAGATTCAAGAAATTATTGAGATTCGATTGTTTAAGAATCCTGGATTCGTTCGGCGATTTACGATCTTGCAATCCAGACGGTCCGGCTTGAGATACGAGATTCATCTTAGTAGAGAGTTTGTTCACCTTCCGCGGACTAGGATTTACCAGGAGTCTCCTTGGACTATTGAGCAAATTCTCCGTCTTGGAATACTGGTGGATTGGCACAGAGTTTTCTTTGTCATCGGCGTTCTCGTCGACAGGAATTGAATTTTCCTGCAGATCCGTAGTTACAGCTGCAAGTGACGTTGTAGACGGGTCCAGTTCCGATTCATGGCTGTTTTCGTTAATTACCTTCGTATGGATATTCGTTGCGGATACATTCGAAATCTCGGTACCGAATTTTCTCGGTGACTTTCCAGCGATAACCTTGTTGATCATCGGCTTTTCAACGAATTGTTGCAATACGTTAAAGTTCTCGGTACCGAATTTTCTTGGAGATTTTACAAGAGTCATGGCTTTCTTGGGCGTTGACTTATGAACGATCGCTTGTGATACGTCAACGTTTTCGTTACCGAATTTTCTCGGAGATTTTGTAAGAGTAACGGCTTTCTGGGGAGTTAACTTGTTGACAATTGATTGCGATACGTTAAAATTCTCGTTACCGAATTTTCTCGGAGATTTCACAAGATTAAAGGTCTTTTTTGGCGTTGACTTGTCGGTAATTGGTTGCGATACGTTAATATTCTCGGCACCGAATTTCCTCGGAGATTTCACCAGAGTAGTCACCTTCTTGGGTGTTGACGCGTCGACGATTGGTTGCGATACCTTAACAGTTCTGTTGTCATCTGCTGATGTCTTGTTGATTGTTGCTCCCACTGTAGGAAATTTGCAAACTTGAGGAGTACTCTGAACAACGCTTTGCACCCGTGAAAACTGTAGGTTCGGGAGTGTCGGTGCTCTCCACGGACTACTGGGATCAAAGGTATCCATAGCTTTCGAGATCGGTGATAGGGACTTGTTAAATAAAACGTGATTCCTCATAGTTCGGTACTGGACGGATGGTTGTACGGTGGAAGTGTGCAATTCTTGACGATCGGGTTTAGCTGGTTTCACTGGCTGAGGTGTAGCAGGCAGGCGTATTCGCATGTCTCCCTTCAGATCAACAGATTTCACAATGATCGGCTTAACCGCTTGTTGTTTGGTACTATCCATAGAGGGATGATGGGTAGTTATAATTGGCGATGCAAGCACATCATTCTTATCTTCGAAAGTGAAACAACGTTTATTCTCATCTTGTACCATCTTGTCTTTGGCCTTTTTCGTCAGCCTTTTAGCAAGAACTTTCTTAGCCGTTGCATTCTTTGTACTGACAGCCTTCGATTTCTTTTTACCAACGTTTGTAGCCACCTTTCTCTTTCTCTTTTTCTTAGCAATTTTTTCTTGAGAATCGTTACTGTTGTACTCAAATTCGTAAATTCCACTTGCATTATTTTCGCAATCATCCAGTAATTTTGCAGTCTTGTATATTGGGCGTTTAACTCCATCTGTTGACGCCGAGGGTTTCTCCACACTGGTTTTCTCAAGGATGGTCGAGTCTTCGCAGTAAGTTTTCAAAGCATTGCGTGGACGTAGATCCTTCTTGAGCTTTGTCTTTGCAAAGGATTCCTTGAGCTTTGTTTGGCGCAGACGAAATGAAGTGCTCATTCGTGGCTTATCATGGATAATAATTTTGTTTCTTTTACCCACCACTGTATTCCCTTTCAGAGATCCATTCTCACCATTATTTGCAGCACGCGTACCTTTGTTCTTGAAGAATTTGTTCATCACACCCACAGGAGCTTTTTTCTCCTTTAATTCGATGGAACGACGCGTCACTCTCTTTAGCTCATCTCCCACATCGGCCTTGGAACGTTTGGTTGACTCCCTATTGACGGACACATCTTCTTTTCCAAGATTAGTCCGAGTGGCCCGGGTGAAACGTATCTTTGCCGTACGGTTCTCGGAATCAACGAGATTGGCCTTTTTTGTTATATCGGATGTCACGCTTTTTTTCTTTGACTTCGTCGGCTTCTTTCCACTACTCGGATTGTCGCCTGCACCTTTTTTCATCAAAAGGTTAGTCCTGTCCCGCAGAACGCGTGAGCCAAACATTGAAATTCTCTCTTTGGCATATAAATTACCTTTGCCACGATCAACACGTCCATCATTTGGTTGGCCTTCCAGTTTTGCATCATCGTCGCCGTTATTCTTGTCACGTGTATTTTTCGGCCTGATTTGTACGATGAACTCCTCTTCCGAGTACTTAAGCGGTACTCGTCTCGATCTCGTTGAACGCGCCATTCTCTTTGTAGACAGAAATGACCGTGAACTCTGGAAGGAAACTCGTTGAAACACGTAGTACGGCATCCTAACCTCGCAAACAATACAGAATTGTTGTCTTACCATGGGCTTCTTGTACTATCTTATAACGATCGTATTTGTCGCGCATGAAATAAGCACAAACTGATTGTCCAAGTATCGTCGGTTCATTCTATCACAACAGCAACACACTTAGAGCTTCGTACCCGCGCAAATCATGCCAAATGCCAGACGGCCATTAATCCGTGTCGCTATGTTTTCGAGATTTTTCCCCAAATGGAGTGCCACCTGGCGGCGACGATGAAAACCTTTTTATCGTTGTAGCTACGTGTCCGACGATATCGTGCGCTCGTGTGTGTGTGTGTGCGTGTGTGTGTGCGTGTGTTGATCGTGTGCTTATCGTGTAACCGCAATTTAAGATGACAATCGACGCAAGTCGTGGTTATACACCGTTTAAATAGAAAGAGTATTATTTGATTAATGAAATTGCGAAGACACATCAGTACTTCGATCGCCACTTGGCTGTATTAACGACAAACTAAAAAAAAAAAAATCCTACTGTCTCGCTTACGACATCATGGCTACGACCTTTCGAGAAAATACAATGATTTAGTAAGTTGTTTTAAAGTTAAAACCACAAACTTGTTCCAACCGCTTGTTCGCTACATGAGAGATGGTAGCAGCCGGAGCCACCGGATTGATGTCAGCGAGCGATAGTAGCTCGTCGAAGGAAACGGACAACATTCCGTTGCATTACAAAGTGCAAAATGCTCAAAGGAGCTGCGACAGTCCGGCAAAAACGAGCGTCAAATTGGAAAAGAAGAACAGCCTCAGGAATCCGAGCTCTAATAAGGCTGCTGCCTCCATCAGAGAGACTAAAGCTTCGCGATTACGCGCCGCGTCGATCGTCTCTCCCACTGGTGAAGTGTAACTCAATTTTTTTCACCTCCAACCGCAAGCTTTTCTACATCGATAAATTTAATTGTTTTCAGAAGCGACAGCCCCTGCCAGAAAGTCATTCGGTGCGGATCACTCGTCTGCATCAAGACTCCAGACAGGAACGAGTGGTTCAAGGAAAGTGGTGAGTTATGGGATAAATCTTAACGTACTAAATACAATTTTTAATGTCAACATTAATTTCTCAGAAGAGTCCGATGTCGACAACCAGCAGGCCAACGACTAGTTGCGGTGCCAGGGAAGTGGATAGGCCATCGAAACGGAGTTTAAGCACGAAACAGTCCATGCTTACAAACTCTCGTGAGTATCCCAAGAACGAGAGATTTCAACATGAAAAAGAGGCATAACATTAAGGGAGAATAATTTGTTGTATAGACGAGAAGACCGAAAGTACAAGGATCAGGAAACGGTGCATTAAAATGGAATCTTCATGCGAAGGATCTGCCAGGTGCCAAGAAACCGGTCCATCTTCTTCCGGCATTAAACCGTGTTCCAGGTACATTACTTTTCGTTGCATTTTATATAGCTCATAAGTTGCTACTAATGTGCCGACCCAATAGCTATACACGGTGGGACTTTTCATGCTTCGATCAGCTAAAATTATACCCAAGCAGCATTCATTCGGTTATCGATACATACTGTCCTGCCTCTGGCATAAGTTTATGTATCAAAGTTATGTATGAGCATATTTGGAGGAACGATAGTAAATGGCAAAAAAAAAAAATGGTGTAACTGGACAAGAGACGAAAATGGCTTTTTGATTTTCATAGCAGCACTGATGACAAGTCTGAGGTGTCGCGGAGGATCGACGCTCTGACAGTACTCACCCGAGCCACTATGGAACGTGTAGAGAGGCTGACTAGCCAATCGAGTCCGACTGTCAACGGTATATTACGTAACACCGGGTCGGAAGTCGATGCCGGCGCTCCCTTGCTCTCGATGAGAAAGTCATCCGGTGTAATGGACTTGAACGATTCGACCGACTGCGGATCGAACGAGGCTTCCGTTTCTGTTGAGATGAATTTCTCGAGTCGTCAGCAGCCCCCGCCGGTCTCGATTCTCAAACACAAGACGTTCGATTTGGAATCGTCACCGACGTCGGCAATTTTTCACAAACCGGGGTCGTCGTCGATGGGCGGTCCGGACTCGATCGTTCAACAGTTTACGAAGAAGCATGGAATACTTAAAAAACGGAGCAGCCTGGACGACAATGAGATTCTGCGTCGCAGACGAAGCTGTTCGCCCGATACCGCCTATTTGGAGACCAACGCATTTGGTTTAAAGCATATCGTGATTACCGAGCGCCGGTCGTCGCTGGACGAGGTCGTTAAAAGATCTCGCAGCCCGGATCCCGCGCAAGCGCATCAACAGTCGCCGCAGGAGCAGCAACAGCAGGAACCGCACGAGATCCAGGAGCAGCGGCAACAGGAGCACCAGCAGCATCATCATCCGACGTCGATACTTAAGCGCAAGTCATCGGGTGACGAAGAGCGGGAAGATGGTCAGGCTGGTTCGACGGAGCCAACGAGTATCTTGAAGCGATCGTCCGGAAACGGCGGAAAGCCGATTGGCATCGGTAACCACGTAAGCATTGTCGCAGCGGTAGCGAAGACTCTCGGTTGTACGCCGGACAACGTAAACGGCTCGGAGGTCAGGCCGATCCTAAAGAAAAAGTACAGCAGGGAGGAATCGTCGTCGAGCGATCCAGCGTCACTGGAGCCCCGGCCTATCTTAAAGAAAAAGTCAAGTACGGATTCCGACGAGCACGACGAGAAACCTAAGAAGACGATTCTTAAGTCTTCGCGTAAAAGTTCGCAGGAGGATTCGGGTAACGAGGTTGACGGTGCATCGCCAAAGAAACTGTCGATGCTTAAGAATCGCGCTGCCCAGCGTCGAACCAACAGCTTGCCGGAGTGCGACGTGGTTCGACCGATTCTGAAACAATGCTCGCCCCGCGAAAGTTCATCGCCGTCGCGTTCTAGTTTATCCGGGACTGCGTCGCCAGGCGATGGGGCTACTGCCATTTCGAAAGATCTGTTTCTGCGGAAGCGGGCGCAATCGGTGGGTCATATGCAATCCTCGCTAAACGGACGTGAAGATTGGCTCGAGGTGGAAGATAGCCACCGGCAAGAAAAAGTCTCCATCTATCAGAAATTCATTGATCCAACTCCCAGTCAAAATATCACTTGGCTTAACGAATCTGTTACTTGTACTGCTATCGTTACTGCTACTGTTACGGCTACTGCTACTGCTACTATTACTGCTACTGTTACTGCTACTGCTAACGCTACGATCACCACGACTGCTACAACTACATCATCCATCGCACCTGTAGTCTCATTCAAGTTGCGTAGTAGGTAAGTCCTTGCATGTCCTTGCGCTCCTATCATGCAATAAGCGTCAATACTCTCCTCTCCATTTCACTTCTTTTATTGCCATACCTAAACCGATTTCTAGTACATCAACATTTCTACCGTTCAATTGTTTCAGGGAGGAGATGAAACATTACTCGGATTCATCGTCCAACACAGCCTGTTCGGAGACATGGCAAATGTCTGACAAGGTTTGCTCGAAAGATCAGGAGATATCACCGATGTGTCGACAAAGTTCGAGCCGCAGACGGGACAAATGGGATCATCGTACGGTATACGGCGAGCATCTACCGACGAAGAGTCAAAAGTCTCAAAGTTTTGAAACGGAGAGAGTAGACGAGAGGAAAGCAATGGGCGTGCATATGACCGACCGAAAGACAAACGTATCGCAGATAGCGCAGCGTTTCAAAGCTTTGGAGAAGCAAGTGATTACCGCGAACGAGGGCCGTGTGAGTCCAAAAACAACGTCCAGCTCGGAAAAGTGCAAGAGAAATTCATACGAACAGCAAAAACACGAACGGTTCAATACCCAACCGGTGACGTATCAGGAAGTCAGGGAGGCAGTCTTGCATAATCAACGTCAAGCAGAGACGGTCGATTCTGGCGTTGATTCGACTTGTTTGATATCGCAACCGAGCGACATCGATCCATCAAAACTGAGTCTGGCCGATCGGGTGCACCTTTTCAACCAGAGAATCGCAACGGGGACTATCGCCAAAGTTGGCGTCTCTCTGGAGAGATCGCAACGAAGGCGACCGGCTAATCGCTACAAAACTCAACCGATTACGTCGGAGGAGGTCGAGGTAGCGGCGCGAAGTTTCTCGTCGGAGATCGTAGAGCCCAGCTCGAGTCAATCGATTAGTCACTCGAGAGAAACGCTTCCAATTGATACCGTTCGGCCGAGAAGCATTTTAAAGTATTCGCAGTCACAATATTCCAGCGAAAATTACTCGAAATCGGTTCAAGTGTCGGATATCTGTAATCGACGAATGTTGCAAAGGAGAGAGCGATCCACGGAATGCGTTCAGAGCAGCCTCTTCACCACCTCCGAGTCTGATTCGTCGGGACACGAACTACAAGAGACGACAATTCTACGTGCGTCCGAATCTACGGTGCGGTCACAGCATGAGTATAAAGATTCGATATCAGAAAGTACAATGACTTTGGAGCTAAGACAGAAATTTATTCCGGAAATGGAAAAAAGAAAAATTTCCAGCATGAGTATAGCGGATCGGTTGGCGGCTCTCGAACGAAGCGGTACAACTGATTGGAAACGAAGAGTCAACACGGAACCTGTACCGGCTTCTTCCAAATTGGCTAAGTTCTCTGTCGACAGCGTGGACAAATCAAACGACAAGATCGACAAAGACGAGCTCTTAACGAAACAGCAAAAGCTTGCTGACCGTTTGGAAAAACTAGAATCTGCGGCGGAAGGCTGGCGAAAGCGAGTTATACCACCCGACGCGGTAAAGTTCTCCGTCGCTGGTAAAATGATGGTAAACCAGCTACAGGTTGACAATCTACAAGTGGATAGACAACTGCAGGGCGACGGAAAAAAGAAAATTCCTCATTCCGAGCGAATACGTAGTTACAAAAGTAGCACTCTGAGGGTTAAAAGTCCTAGTGAAGGTTCGATCATACAAGGAGCAACTTCGGAGCACAATAGCGAAGAAAGCAGTAAGTTTTTTTTTATCTCCAATCGTTCAGCTGCTCTGTTTCGGTATATATGACATATCCGTGTATGCATTTGTAGGCGATGAAAGCACATCGGTACGTGAGAAATGTTCCATCTTAACTGTCCCACGCGCCGACGACGAAACCTTCACAAGTTTCTTCAGCAGTGTGTCGTTGGCCAAGTGCGAAGCTGAGACTCTCGATCTTGCAGAAAGTGATTTCGACGTTATAACTACGTTTGCGGAGCGGTAAAAATCTTTCTTGTTAAACATTTTCTTTATACGCTGTTTGCTGATCAACAAAAATTATAGGCTTGGCACAAGACGCACGGTTAAGACCCAACGGCGTCGACTGCAATCGAAAAATCCTCTTCGAACTCTCGCGGCTCGGACCGATATCAAGGATGAATATACTGAGATGACGACCGGAGTTGCCGAGAGGCTTATGCGAACGCTAAATTTAGAAAAACGTATGTACAATTTATACCGATTATAGTGAAACGTCCGAGACAAAGATGGTATAAATCCTCACGTGCAATTATAGTTGGAAACAAGTCTTGTCTCGCGATCCAAGCACTGGCGGGGTTGGCCTCGACGGAAGACTTCAGTTCCGTAACTCTCAAGAATGTCGATGTAGACTCTACCGGATACGGTAATATATTACCACCGTACAAAGATGTAATGTTAATGCTCGTAAAGGGCAGACGACACGTACAGGTGCGTCTGGTAGAACCGGTGGCGGCTAGTATCAATTCCGGAGACAATTACATACTGGTTACGAAAAGCGAAGTAAGTTGTATAGTTTCGACATAGAGGTGAAGAAAATAATCAAATGACTGAAAATAATCGTTCTATCGTTTTACCAGCTCTACAATTATGTTGGGAAGTATAGCAACGTTATAGAGCGAGCTAGAGGGGCTGAAATAGCTCTGAGTATTCAACAACACAGAGATCTTGGATGTCGGGCGTCTCAAGTGATAACGGTGAGCGAGGAGAAAGCTACTTGCACCACCAACGACGTTGTTAACTTTTGGAAGATTCTTGGGGTTGAGAGGGGCAGTGTGGACGGTGAGTGTCGATCCCAAACAAAAAATGACTGTGAATGATATAATACTATTGAATCCATGCACAAACGAACATGTGACGTTAACAGTAATCGATGGTGGACATCCTGACGAAGACGAGCTCTACGAATCGGCTCTAACGGAGACAAATATGGTGTACGAGGTGGTAGGTGATTACGAACTGCTGCCAATTGACAAGTATTGGGGATCTGTGCCAAAGATAGAAATGCTCGATCCCAGCAGGGTAAACAAGAAACATTCATCTAAACAAAATAATATTTGTCACGCCCTTTTCTAATCGAATTTCTTTTGATCCTAAAATAGATTCTAGTCTTTGACTTCGGAAGTGAAATGTACATATGGAATGGGAAAATTACCCCGCCGGAGAAGAGGAAAGTAGCGATTCAATTGGCCCAAGAGCTGTGGCAAGAGGGCTACGACTACACCGAGTACACCGTTTCCCCTGTTAATTCCGCATCTATTATTGGTCGGCGCAAAAAACTCGAGACCAACGATAAGAAAGCTTCAGCGAGACCACCGTGGTGTTTGATTGCCAAACTCACGCAACACATGGAAACGATTCTTTTCCGAGAAAAATTTCTCGACTGGCCGAACGTCTCCGGTATAATAAGATCGAAGAAACTAACTGAGAAGGAACAAGTTGACGGAGGAAAGGTGACGGTCGAACCGCCCGAAGTCGATACGATGATCAATTGCAAAACACCTGTTGTCGATTTGATATTGGAAGGAAGTCACTTGGGCAGAGGTACTGGCTGGTATGACGATGAGGTAATTGCATAAAACTTGTAACAATAGTATTGATAATTACCATACGTAGGTAATGTGTGTAGCGGTATACAGAACAGTTATAACTTTTCAGTTAATGAGGCAGTCTATCGTGGCGACAACGAATGTTACAGTTTGGCACATCGACGAATTTTCCTATTCCCTTCTCGACGGCTCTTCGATCGGACAATTTTACACCGGGGACAGTTACATCGTCCGGTGGATGTACACCGTCACTATCACTGGTACGGTAACAAGATCGAACGCACGGATAATTGGCACATGTATACATATACATAATCGTATCGATGACTGGAAAGTGTATTTGTAGGTCGAGGCCTCAGCGGCGAACCATCGAAGCATGCATCGAAAGGTAGAGATCGCTGCGCCTATTTTATTTGGCAAGGTCAAAAAGCGTCACTGAACGAACAAGGCGCTGCGGCTTTGCTCACGGTGCAACTCGATCAAGAGCAAGGTCCACAGGTTCGCGTCGTCGAAGGCTTCGAGCCCGCGGCTTTCTTAAATCTATTCTCCGGCAAGATGATTGTACACATGGGGAAGAGATTGAAAACTCAACCCAGTCGCAGGTGGAGACTCTACACTTATCGTGGCGGCGAGAAATCGGAAATTTGCCTTACCGAAGTTCCATGCAGTAGTCGACAGTTACGCAGTCGCGGTGCTCTTTTACTTATAGATACTAAATTTGGAGAGATGTACGTTTGGTACGGAAGTGGTGCACCTGATCATCTAAAGAAGGTACATTTTGCAGAGCATTAAAAAGAATATTACATGAAGAATTTTCATCGATGTTATGTTTTCAGAATATCCTGGTTGCTGCCAAGATATTGAAGGCCAATCGTCCTGAAGAAGCTGGACTGGACAAGCATCTGGATCTGATGATACACGATATAAACGAAGCGGACGAAGAACCAACAATCTTTTACCAAGGTACACAAAAGCAACAATAACACCTTCTGTCCTGACGGTTACGATCTTTATGCATCCGGTAATTCTCCGTGTTTGTAGCGTTGGGTGGGGTGAACAAACAACTTTACGAATCTCTGAATGGAAATAGCTCACTGAATCATACGCCGAGACTCTTTAATCTCAGTAGCGTTTCTGGAGAATTCGCCGCAACAGAGTTACTATGCCCACATCGGACTGATCTGGCGATACCATTTCCCTTTCTGCAGAATGAGCTGTATCAGGTGAACCAGCCAGGTTCGTTAATTCACAAATCGAACACGCATCAATTATGAGTCATGCGCTTATCGTTTATTTCCTTACAGCTCTATTTTTGCTCGACAACAAAGATGAGCTCTGGTTGTGGCAAGGCTGGTGGCCGGACGGTGGGTCCGAGGATCAAACTGGCAGCGGTGCGGTGAGGTGGCAAGCCGAACGAAGAGCGGCTATGGTAATGGCTGTGCGTTACTGGAAAAAAAATAATCCCGAGAGGAACGAGTGCCCGGTTTATTTGGCCTGGGCGGGTCTGGAACCCCTCTCCTTTACCAATCTATTTCCAACTTGGACTCTGCACGACGAAATCGCGGAATTGAATATAAGGGTAATTGAACATCAATTTTGATTCTGCATGATGGACGTTAACCGATTTGTCCTGTGTTAGGATGGTCGTGATCCCGCTCAAGTGCTCAAGGTCGAAGGCGAGCTGGCTCGTTTGACACAAAGTACTTATCCCCCTGCACAGCTTCTCCAACGACCTTTGCCGGATGGTGTCGATCCGACAATTTTGGAGACATACTTATCGCCCCAACACTTCGAGGTAACGTGATAATAAATGGTCTCAAAGAACATTGATAATTTACGAATGATCGTTGTCACCAAATTGTTATTATCTTCGCAGGAATTATTGGGAATGAATATAGAAGAGTACGAGCAACTCCCAGCTTGGAAACAGATAAATATCAAGAAAAAAATTGGACTATTCTGATTCAAAGAACTGTCAACGACAATTTTTAATTATGCAAAGACGAATTATCTCCTAATCATTTGCCTACTGACCTACAATAATATACTATTCCAAGATTATTTTTAATACGCGCAAATTATAAATTGGCTTGTGAATATTTAATTTATATTTGTACGGGTTTTATATTTATCAATAAATGTGTACTATAGACAGTTGATTCATCGAAAAATTAAAGAGACTAATTGGGAAAATATTGTCAGCGTCTGTTTCTATAAGTAGTTAATATCAACAGTATTGTGACGTCACATCCCACAATCTACTGTCAGGTATGCCGCAAAATTATGTTAATTTTTTTTAAGCTTTTCTTACCTTTTTATGAATTGACGAACACGCGGCTCCCGGTATTCCATTCGGAATAATACGGGCGCATATGCGAGGATGTTTTTCCGACATGTGGTGACGACTAGTGTGTACCGTGTGTACGCGACTAATGAAACGTATAGATATGCATATGTTATATATAAAATGACAACGAGTATCTAGGTGCTCAGCATCAAGTTAAAATGTGAACGAACTTAATTGTTGTATTTAGTAGTGTGCAGTTTGAGTGCTTTGAGAATTCTGACAACTTTATTGACGATCAGAAAAGTGGGGTTAGTGCAAAAAAAATGTATAAATTTCGACCGACTTGTTGTACTTTGCTACAACTTAGTTATCTGACAGATGGATCCAAATGCTTTGTTTGAAGAATAACATTCTTTAATTAATACGGTAGTCCGGATGTGAATTTGTTTGTTCGTGTTTTAAACAGCCTCGCAATGGTACGCTACCTCTGTCGTACTCTGATTCAATTTTTCTTGAAAATTTGATTATGTCATACAGATATGTTGTGCAATGGTTTTAGTGTAATGCAACTTAAAAGACAGCTTATATTGAAATCCAAATTACTTTAAGTTTCATGTTCATATAATCACTCCGTCAGTACTTTCTACTTATAGTATCTCATGCGTATCCCATGCTCACATATTTCTGTTATGGATTTGTCTTCACATCGTATATTCTATTCAATTGTTTATTCATTCAATATTTATTGATTAAAAATGGACTGTTAATTTGATGAATAAAATTTTCTTTTTGTAAGTGTTTTTCAATACAATTTATTTTCATTAATCTTTTATTTTATTCTTACCACGCCTAAACTACATTAACTCGACTATACAAGTTGTATCTAAGGTTGTATACTGTAATAAGAAATCGTAAATTTAATGTACGATTGTGAAGAAAAATGAATTTGTAATGAAAGCAAATTGTTAGAAATAAAGTATTTACAATGTCTTTAACATACCATACATTAATTTTTTGTCACGATTGCACGTGAAACTTAATATACCAGTTTCTTCATGATAAATTCTACCTCGGTCCATTAAATATTGAATGATTTCTTTTCAGTGCAGTATGATCCTGACTGATATACCAAATAACAAAACCCGTATGGCTATCGAGCAAAGGGAAACGCCTTCCAGCTGGAGTAAAAACGGTGAATATATAATCACATCCTAATAATTCAAATGTGCCATTATAATTGTAATCAATCCTAAGAAATATTATATATTATCGGCAATCACTTTTCATTCATAAATATATTACTTGTAAAAGAAGTTTCTTTCCTGAGATTTTAGGTCCCCAAAAAGGTGCTTTTCATTGGCTAAATTGGAATAATAAATACTAGCGTTAGTTCGAGAGCTTTCGTTCTATGTAAACACGCAAGATTAAAGTTAACTCTATTAATACCGGATCGCCAAGTCCTACCAGCCCGACGAAATTAGTGTTGCGCTCGGGCATCTGTGCGAGATTATTAAAAGAGGAGAACGCCTTGACCGAGTCTCACGCCCTCGCGAAAAATTATTTCTCTCATCATTCTCGCAACGAGTCCGAAGTGCTCGCAGCGTCTCAATTTAGTCGAATCTCTTCGCGTGGCGACTTTGCGATGCCAAAGTGCATCGGAGGGGAGTCCGAACGAGGCCGAGTTAAGGAACGCGGGTAGGAAAGATGATATCGACATTGCAGTCCACTGGGGAGCGATAAAATCATTTGACACACACGCGGTGTTTTGTATCGCTACTGTTTACCGCTACGCCGGTCGCTCGAGGCTCTCTTGCAACAATGACGCAACTGCGAATGCACGCCGAGCGGTCGGAAACCGACTTCGCGCACCAGAAAGAGCGAGGGAGTACCGCATGTGGCGATGATGTCAGTGCCGAATGCGTGGCGATTATTAAAAAGGGGCCAGAGGAATTAAATAACGTCGGAAAACGCACGCCACCCATGACGACTTTTCTGCGCATGCGTGCAGACAAAGTTTCACCGTATCGTCTCCGGATCGAATTCCAAAACATTAATTTGCATCGGAGGTATGCAGCAAGCGGAAACGTCGTTCACGGGATGAAAACGGACAGAGTGCGACGTTGCGATCCCATGACGACAAATTCGGAATTATCTCGAAATTCGACGACTCAGTAACGAGGCTGCATTTTTTACAGTTCATTTTTTTCTCTAAATCCATCCAACGATTTCGACACTCAATATTTTCGTCCGTCCCCTAAATTTTTTAATGAAATCCAAATCCTATAATCATTGAGACAAAAAATATTCCTGCCCTGGCTATGAAATATCCCGAGTAAAACTAACCAATACGAAATTGTCGAAACAAAATAAAACGTATTAAATTTACTCAACTCCCTGAATTATAAACAGTTTTCTTAAAGGGCCAGAGTATAAATATTTTTGTCATTTTCTGTTGTTCCAAATATTCTGGAAACAGTGAGAAAAAAAGTGAAATGTATAATATTTGTTGAATTCAGTGAATTATGAGCAACTTTCGTAAAGGGCAAGAGTAAATATATATTTTTGTATTTTGGTATCTTCCATTTCGGAATCAACTCTCGTTTCGCGCGGGCGGAAGCTCTTTCCGCCCGAACAGTGCGGTATGAATAACTTAACCGGGGAAGCCGTGCGCCGCCGAGTCGTCGTGGCGAAACTATACTGCGCGGTATACTCGTCGGGAATAATATTCCAGACGTTTGCCGCGTTGCTCATTGCCGCCGCATTCGTGAATGCGGTGCTATGGCTCTCAGTCTCTGGTATCTTACCGCTCGGTCGGGCCTCGTCCCGAGCTTCCCGTCTCGCCCGTAGGGTATTCTCTAAACGACGATGAGAAATAATCCTACGTAGGGTTATACGCCGCGCGGCGTGCAGACGACGTTCCGATACACAGCGCCCCTGTTCGTTACGCGTTACGCTCCTTCGTTAACCACTCCTCAAGCTCGGACTCCGCGGCAGCACCACTGTCCGCTTTACCCCGGGTAAATAGGTATGCAGTTATTCTGAGACTGCCCGGGGTTAATGCCCACTACTCTCTCCTTTCCCGCTCGCACTTTCCGACCATCTTTCTCCCTCGCGTTTTCCCAACCGCGCTGCGACCGGCGATCAGCAGCATTCACGGAAGACACGGATGCTGCAAGCTCTCGACCATCGGACACCTGACCCTTTCAGGAATCTCGTAGTTTTTTTTTCTTCCACCTATCCAACATTTATTCCTATCATTATTTTCTTTATTACTTTTTTTTAATAATATTAATTATACATTGGAGGAAGATGTTAATTGTGATGAAATGGTTCTGAGAGTCTGGGAGAAAAATTAATATTGAACTCTGGATTATTGATTCTTGTCAATTTATATATATATATATATATATATATATATATATATATATATATATATATATATGTATATATAATTTGGAGTGATCGCAGAAATATAATACTGTGCTGTATACTCTTCTGGAATAACATTCCAGACAAATATTTCTGGTGTTTTCGTATTTGTGGTAACTATCTTAAGAATTAATGGGACGAAATGTCTCACGTTCGGTATGGACGATAAAAATAACTGGTCCTTTCAGATATACTGAAAAAAAAAAAAATTGAATAAAATGATTCAACCGTAGAGACTTGTCATACCGATATCGTTTCTTCTTTCTTTGTGTCAATAACGCGATAAAGAGACCCGGTTGACTCACGTCCAGCAGGAATTCTATAATTTCTTCGATTCCGTGAAATCACACTTTCGAATGACTCGCGAATGAGCCGCGCAGCAAAAGACAAAGCCTCTGGAGACACTGGAAATCCCAGGTCGTTGATATAAAACAAAAAGCAGCACGCAGTATTTTTTTTAAATGAAGCCGTACGACCGCGGTGTGTTTTGTTTTTTGCGGTCTCGCCGGTCCGTCGCGAAGTTTCATTAAATTGCGCGAAGCGTCTTCCATGAGTAACCGGTCCGTTTTGCGCTGTCTCAGCTTACGGTATAATTTCGCACAACACCAACGTAATCAATGTATATTAATTACCGTCGGATCGAATCGCTCCGATGCCGTATAATCAAGAATTCAATGGGACATATCACACGTTTTATAAAAATTTTCCTGAGTTGCATTTCCGCTTCCTTGTAATATGCTCGAGAGAGGAAGACCGGTGAAAAATGAACCAACTTCAATGGTTCGTCTCACTGCTATCCAGTTTTCAATATAATCGCGCACAGCAACGACAATAATTAATATAAATATTTTTTTTAGTTCAATTTGCGAACGGATGCGACCCTTGCGAATACGCCGCATTATCACGAAGTTAATCGGACATATTACACACTTTATAGTAATTTTCCAGCGTGGCACTTCCGCATATAGGATTTTCAATATATTCGATAGAACCGCCAGGGAGATGCAGCACCACCAGCGGTATTAAAATTGATCACCGCCCTCGTTTCATATATATATATATATGCATCCACAACACGTGTGTTTGTGTGCGTTTACGAGAGAATTACCGAGCGAGACTGTGTGTGCTGACGCGCATTTTGCCGTGAGGGCGTGAACCTATACCCGAATAATTTCCGGAGCGATCAATGGGGCCTGTGAATTATATCCGTTGTTGTTCGCCGGTGTGAATTCGTTTAATCTGCCGTCGGGGAGTTCAATTCTGCAAGAAACGATTCATTATCGACCCTAATATCGTACAAACAATGCGCTATAATAAAACCATATTCGTACGGACTATCGTAATTGCAGTTAATGCATACACCAAATTTGTTTAATGATGTTCCGCAAATGCAACGCGAATGTCCCAGTTACACGCTCGATCATCGACGGTCGAGTCGTAACGCTCGAATCGTCGCGATTTCATTGCCGAGCATATCATTTTTTCTTTTTTTTCTTTTTTTTTTTTAAATAATCAATCGATATTCACATCGACGCAACGACGCGTTTCATCGCTCATCGCCGCACAATTGTATCGCTTTTCGCTCTCACCCTTAAAACTCCGGTACAGCTTTCACAAATCGCGATGGACGAGGAAATAAAGATGGAAAAATCGTCGATCGACGAGGTAATTGATTAACTGACGCCAGCGGAAGTTAATCAATACACGCTTATCGATACAGTGATCACTATTTTTTTTTTTTTTTTTTTTTTTTTTCAATCCTCTTAAAAATTCAACAGCACTCTCGTGCGATAATACCTACGTGCTGTGTATCCTCCAACAAACGAGACTCTTACGCATCCTACGGCATGCATTACGTCTACATAAACCATACCCTATACATATATACACATACATGCGCACGTGATCGTCGGTTTCTATTCGATATTTCGATGCGGTGGTTCTCGGACTCTCCCGTCCCGACTATATGGCCATCAGAGTGACTGGAGGGGGGGGCAAACGCTATACGAATTTATGGGTTTGTTAAACCTCCGGTCGGACGTTCGGAGCGGACCGTCGACGTTCGCGCTCGCTGTATAGCTATCGGGCCGGGAAACTCGAGCCCGAAGCGTATCGCGCCTGCCGCACTGATTTGTCGCGCGGCCGGCAATATAGTACGGTGGAATTGGGGGTGGAATGGGGAGGGAGGGGTTGCTCAATGCACCAACAGCAACCTCGGATTTGAAGCCCCTTTGGCTCCCTCCCCCCCCCCCCCCCCCCCCAATCGGGCCCCTGGCCGCGGGCTTTTTCGCATACCCGCCGACTCGGAGATACGTGGAAATCCGTAAACGTCGATTTTCATCTACTCGACGATTCGGAACCCGCGCAGCCGAGAAATGTATTCGAAAGAGAACGACAAAACGCATTGGGTGACGAACGTCGCGTTTTTTTTTTTTTTTTTTTTTTTTTTTCCGGAACTTTGAAGAGGGAGCTTGAAGATTCTTTGAATAGATTTTTTGTTTTTTTTTTGTTTTTTTTCGATTCTCGGGATCGAGGAAGCGCTCGTCGATGGCTCGTCCAGGTTGCGAAGAATTAGAAGTTATCTTGAGGTTTCTGTGTTTTTTTTTGTTTTTTTTTTTTTTTTTTTTTTGGAGGTGAATGTGCACTGAGACAAAAATAAATTGTTGATTCATCCAAAGACGCGCTTAAATTTTTTGTTTGTGTGGTACAAATTATTGGTTTTTTTTTGTTGGCTCGATCGATTCAGAGAAACACGTTTGGCTTACCAATCAAACATTTTCGAACGCTACTGCGCCGTCGTTAATTCAATTAATTATTTTTCTCCGTATACGACAAATTCATTTGCATTTTTTTTTTTTTGGCAGCCGTAAGGCGAAAATAATGATTATTTTGACCTTGCAATCCCCTTAAAGCGCGAAGCATTGAATTTATTTTCGTTACGTTTTCGTTCCCTCGTCTGTCGTCACACTTATTTTTGAGTCCGTTGATGCACGAGTGGACGAAACGGTTCGCCGGGTCGATTATTCGATGACGAGAGAGGATTTTCTCGCCGCCCGCTACACCGAGAAACACCGCAGACTCGACTATTTTTAGTTCCGCAACGCTTCTCCGAGAAACAAAACTCAGAGCCGAGTTTGCGCGGCGGTTGAATTAATTGCGAAGTGTTTCATTCGCAGAGTCAATTTTCAGATATCCCATGAAAAAGCTCGCTTGTCGCGACTTCGAATCGCGGGCTAATTATTTAGTGGACTGAAGGCAGACGGAAATCATCGCTTCCAGATCTTGGTCGCTAAGCGGAATTTATAAACATCTGGCGCATCAATCACCCTGGAAACAATCTTTTTTTTTTCCTATGCCGCAACGGGTTTCTCGCGTCATTGGTGTCATCGCGGATCGTGTATCACTGGACGTCGACTATCGTGGAAAGAGTTTATCGCCAGAAGCAATATGCTGCAATGGATGACAATGTTGGAAATCGAAAATTTCACGTACAATTTTTGCTCCACAATATCCTTAAAAATAAATAAATTTGAAAGTGTTTTTTCTGTCTGCTTTAAAGACTTCGATTATTGAGGAAAAAGTTTATCACCTGAAACAATATGTCTAAATGGTTATTAATGTTGGAAATAAAAAATTCATGGATAATTTTTGTTTTTCATAATATTTTAAAAAATAAATGAATCGGAAACTATTATTTGTCTCGATTTCAAAGATTTTGCATCGTTGGTGTATTTTCGGATTGTGTGTCGCATTCTCGAGACCTCGCCTGATCGAGAAAAAAGTTCATCGCCAAAAGCAATATGTCGCAATGGTTGATAATGTCGGAAATTGAAAATCCACGTATAGTCCTTGCTCGCCAATATCCTTGGAAAATAAATATATCTGAACCTGTTATTTGTCTCTGCTTCATAGACCTCGCCTCGTTGGCGTAATCGTAATGTGTATCGCTCGGAGCACTTTACCGGAAGGGTCGATAATGTCAACGATTAAAAATCCGCTCACATTTTTCGCTCAATAATATCTTTAAAAAAAAAATCCAAATAAAAAAAAATTCCTCGCAAACTTTTTCGCGTTATCGGTGTAACAGTCGCGCATTTTTTGGACGCTAACTATCGAGGAAAAAAGTATGTCGCTCGGAGCAGTTTGCCGGAAGGGTTAATAACGTTAAAAATGCTCGTAAAATTCTCGTTAGCCAATATTTTTCGCAATAAAAGATTTTAAAAAATAGATAAAATGAATTTCGGTTAAAAATTGCCCATCCATCGCGGTCTTTCGAAAGTCCCTGTCGCCGAGCTTTAGAAAAAGTTGAATTCCGAGGTTCTCGTCGTGTCTGTTACTTTAACGACGAGTAGAAGAAAAAAAAAGAGGAGAAAAAAAAACGACCCGAGCAAGGGAGAGAGAAACGTTATCGACAAGTGTCTCTGCGCCGAGAAGAAAGAGGAGCTGGTAGGAGGTCGAGCGTACGCTTTATACCGACGATCGCCGGCTGGCCCTGATAAGCCAACGGAGCGCGTACTCGTGGTTGACTGGACTGAAAAGAAAAGATGAAGAGTTTTTTTTCTTCCGTTTTTTTTTCCTCATCCTTGGTCTCCGCCACTCACGACGTTGGCGGCAAGTTTTGTGAGCGCGAGTCGCTTCGAGTTTTCAATCCGGAAGGATTCCAGTTAACTGTACCAGTGTCGAAGGAAAAGCCATTGAAAAGCCAAAGAGAAAATTAAATACGTTCGACGATTTCGTCTGGAAGTCTGTCTATCAAAGTTCCCGCGCAAGGAAAAAACGAAAAATGAATTCGTCGCGGGGCCCGCTGCTCTTCCGTTTCTCCGGCCGGAAACTCGTCGAGACTTTCGTGTCCCCGTCAGTCTTCGTTCGGAAGAATCCCAGCTAACTCCATAAAAAAAAGAAAAAAAAAAAAGAAGAAAATAAGTACGCAGAAGAGATGAGCGGAATGAAGTATAAGCAGGTCGACTGGAGTCCAAGAGAAGCTCCGAGTCATCAGAATTCCGAACGCCTCCGAAGACGCGCATGGCATTGTGGGAGTTGCTTCGAAAAAGGGATGGACGGGCGAATGGAAAGGGTGCGAAAGTTGAAGTCGAGGGAGAAAAGGGTTGGCGGTACCGGGGTATGATAATGGCTATAGGAAAGCTAAGGTGTAATATATACATATATGTTAACAGTGACGAGTAAAAAAGGGCGTATGTTTTGTATAAAAATTACAGGAGTGGAGTCTTTCTGATTCTGAACAGTCGATATGATATTCGGGAAGAAGCCGAGGCCGAGGCGAGTGCGGCAGGACGAGCAGCGGGTCGGAGCAGCGAATGGAGGCCTCCGGAATTGGTATCAGGAAACAATTGGCATAGAAATTGGTACTTGGTCCCCTTTGGTCGACGGGCGAATTGGCGCCGCTCTTGCGCTGGGTAGAAGCAACAAACCGGACGACAACTTCGGAATGCAAATCGTTCGTCCAGAGACGCGGGTACAAATTTCCCCGGTACGTTACGGGGGAGGAGCGAGCATCGCTGCGGCGCTGATGCTGCGATGTTCGCTTCCGTCCTCGTAGTCTCGAACACACCAAAGTTTCGCTAACTCGGAGGGAAACGCGGCGCAGCGTCTCGGTCGAAGCCGCACGGACGGGCTTCCTCCAGACGGGATCCTGGGGCACGAAGATAGAGAGACGTTCGTAAATACATCTGCCTAACTCGTGTGACCCTTTCGGATTCCGTTTGGTAGCCGGGAATTCGCAATTGCAAAGTGGTTATCGAATTTAGGGGAGAAAGGAGTTTCTGGGCGTTGCCGGGAGAACCGGCGAAGCGGCGCAGTTGGGTCGGAGACGGGATGGATTTAATTTTCATACGATTAATAATAGTTATTAACGATTACGATAGTATTCCCAAGTTACAAAGTCATCAATGAATTTTTTATTTCACTCCACCAGAGTCTGAATTGAGACAATTCGGAAATTCCATCGTCGCTCATCTCTGGTGGGTGAGTTCCGCTAGTGTTACATCAAACCCCGTCGGTGCAACGATGGAAAGTTTTCTTCGGGATTTCGGTCGAAGCCCGAGGAACACGGAGACCCGTCGGGGTAACAAGGGAAAATATCTGAACCACTACCGGGCGGAGTACATTTTTTTTTATCAACTCGGTCGGTAAGGAGGAAAAATGGAGGCGATTATCGTCGCAGAGAGCGCAACGAAGTCACGTAGTCGGCTGGCCGAGTCAGTAAAATTAATTAATCCACTCGAATCTCTCGGATACAGCGAAAGGATCGGCGAAACATTTTTCCGGGGCTTTGATGTCCGCGATCCTTGTAATTACCGTGACATCGGCAGCGACCCTCCGTGCCGAGTGCACCGAATCGTTGAACTCGCGGTGCGATATATCACGAGTATTTTCTCTCTTCCCTATCTCCGCAGACTCTCGCGGAGATCGCCCTTTGTGATCAGACAAAAGTAGGTTAATGTTGTCGGGATGCATGGGTAACGACGCGCGGTGACATCCTGGAGCCCCCATTAGGGCCGAACAATGGCAGAGCCGGTACATTGTTCGGTGTACGCGTTATCTCGCGGACGATTTCGCCTACCTACACGCACCGCTGTATTTAGGTAATGCATACATAGGTGTGTACAAATGTGCATATATAGATGTGTGTACACGTAAAGTAACATTTATATCCGGCGGAGAAGCGTAACGACGAAGTTCGCATTGCTTCGCGTAGGAAATCCGCCGTTCAGTTTCCGAGGCTTACCTCGTGTAACGATTCGCAGCTCGCGCCCGTAAACGAGTTCGGGGCCCTCGGAGTCCGCTGGTTCCGTGGCCACGGCAGCCGATCGGCCGCCGTGCCCGAATAACAATCGAACTAGGCGCAGCTCCACTGTTTAATTGCAATGTCCCAGCAGTCCCGGGTTCGACTCGCAAGGAGTGCCGTTCTCCTCGCCCCGATGACCATCCTAATGCACTCCTCGAACGCTCGTCCGACTAGTTTTCACCGTCTCACGGCCAGTTTCTACGATCGAGGGTCCTCCAACCGGCGCTCTTGTTAGCTTCCGGTGGGACGATCAGACATTTTTTCACTACAATGTTCCTTTCGTGATGAGAATTCAAATATATATTTTTCATGTTATTATTACCCAAGTTTCCTAATGTTTTTAATCCGTGGTCTTTTAAATATTTTTAATCCGCGACTCTTTAAATCTATTTAATAAACGCTTTTTTAAATCTTTTCGATACGCGATTTTTCTTAAATCTTTTTAATATCCACGCAATCACGACATGACGTGATCGTGCGAGGGCGGCGGTGTAGGTTAAAAATTAATTGGAAATACACGAGGCGCTCGTCGAGTTGCTCGTCCGGTGACTTCCGGTTTATTCCCGGTTAAAAAAAAAAAAATCGGCATCAGCGACGGACAACTGGGCGGGCGGCGGCTCGGAGTTATAATGGCTCGGGTAAATTCGACCGAGTGAAACGCAATTACGGTTTATATTGTGCTGCAGCGGCGTCACCGCACGAACAGCAGCTACGGCATCGGAGGCGTGAACCTTCCCAGCTGGATGTTGCATCGGTTGAATCGTTCGACGTACGCGCAGTCCGCAGATATCTGGCCGGGTAATCCATCCACTGCAGTCGTTTATCTCCGCGGTACGTGAACGATCTCCGGAACCTTGAGGAACGAAGAGCCGCGGCGCCAGGCAACAATCCCGGCTGCGACGCTGGAGAACCGAGGTTCGCGAACGGGAGAGGACTGCGCCGGCGGACGTGACCGCCTTCGAGTCGAAGACGACGGACAAGAGACGCGGCCCTCGTCGAGAGTGTCGGGGATCGTGTGCGATGGACGCGAGCCGGTCATCAACCCGTTTCCGAGGAAAGAACCACGATATCGCGTGCCCACTTCCATTTAACCGGGTTAATCGCTCGGACGCTCGTTAATTCCTCGACATCGGTCTTCGCGGCTTCTCTGATCGCACTCGCTCACTTGATACGACTCTTTGTCTCGTCCTATATTTATTATTCGTTCCTCGTATACCACCATCTATCTTGAACTCAAGCATTCGTGTCCGTCGATGCACGTGACTCGAAAACAAAATCTGTCCGTCTGTCCGTCTGTCCGTCTGTCCGTCTGTCCGTCTGTCCGTCTGTCCGTCTGTCCGTCTGTCCGTCTGTCCGTCTGTCCGTCTGTCCGTCTGTCCGTCTGTCCGTCTGTCCGTCTGTCCGTCTGTCCGTCTGTCCGTCTGTCCGTCTGTCCGTCTGTCCGTCTGTCCGTCTGTCCGTCTGTCCGTCTGTCCGTCTGTCCGTCTGTCCGTCTGTCCGTCTGTCCGTCTGTCCGTCTGTCCGTCTGTCCGTCTGTCCGTCTGTCCGTCTGTCCGTCTGTCCGTCTGTCCGTCTGTCCGTCTGTCCGTCTGTCCGTCTGTCCGTCTGTCCGTCTGTCCGTCTGTCCGTCTGTCCGTCTGTCCGTCCGTCCGTCCGTCCGTCCGTCCGTCTGTCCGTCTGTCCGTCTGTCCGTCTGTCCGTCCGTCCGTCCGTCCGTCCGTCCGTCCGTCCGTCCGTCCGTCCGTCCGTCTGTCCGTCTGTCCGTCTGTCCGTCTGTCCGTCCGTCCGTCCGTCCGTCCGTCTGTCCGTCTGTCCGTCTGTCCGATTTTTTTTTTCAACCTCGAAAGTCGATAAAGTTCCGTTCGAGGGAATCGACGCGTCGGTATCCTAAAAAATTTGTTGCACACGGTCAACGAACCGGACACCTATATCTCAATTCCGTCGATACGATTCGATACCATTGGGAAAAGCTCTTCGCGGAGCCCTCGAACAACAGAATCGGATTTCGAAAATACCTCGGATCATAGCCGCGGCGGGGTTGCGTCGGGCGGAGGGCATTCGATGCTGCGGCATTTCTGGCGCACTGATACACGAAAGTGCATCGGTCTGTCGGAGAACGCGGGTCTCTCGCACCCGCGAGTTAAGGCTCGCGAACGGATTCCGTTATAAATAACTTTAAGACCCGCGGAGTCCGTTTGCCACGCTGCAGCTTCCGTGCCCACTCGCCTATACATTATATATATATATATATGACTATGTGTGGAAAAACTTATACAAGCGATACTCGCACGTATGATTCCGCCTAGGCTTTTGGCTGTGGGTTTATACTTGCACTCTGCAACCTCTGCTTCAGCTCTCCTCTCAACCCTCGGCCCAAAGCTCGGAGAGCCGTGCTTTCCGGTGTACATCTCTACCCTCGACAAATACCACTACTCTCCGATGCACTACGGATAAATCTATACATATGTACACACACGTATATATCCATGTATTTGTATTTATGTATACGTGGGACATATATTTCGCGAGTTGTGTACGCGTACACTGTTTGTGTACTATATCGTTTATATCTGCACGAAGTCGTGTTTACCCTGCGCGTGGAGAACTTGTGTGCCCGACGTCTGCACCCGACTATCCCATACAGCTCGATCTTCTCTCGCGAGTATACTGGCCCGAGGCCAGGATTAGTCACACGAGACGCGCGGATCTTTCGCCCTAGGCGCCTCTCTTCCTTCCCATACGTGCATACACGCGGGCGGTCCATACGTCCTGCAGCTTCGACTCCAAACTCTCTGCCTCTCGCACGTGCCACATTTCGCATATTCAATCTCCGCGAAAAAAATAAGTAAAAAAAAAAACACTCGTACACGTCCGTCTCTCTGACTCTGCCCGGGCGGATGTTTTTATTTCGCAGTTCATTCCGCACCTCTCGTTGCACCGTAGCGCGAAAGAGGCTCAGTGAATTTTTTAAAGAACGATACTGGCGACCAGCCGCGAAAATTCGCACCGCGAGACGCGGAAATAATAAACTGAAAATTTCTATTAATTCTGCGAGTTTGCGATGGATATTTCGTCATTTTTATTTTTTTATCGTCGAAAGTAATTTTAGGCTGCGCGATAAAATCGTAAATATAGGATTTCGAGGTGTGTCGCAAAATCGAATTGAATAAATATACTTTTTAGTACTTTATACAATGCCGGGAGGGTTTAAATTGTTGATCGGTGAGCCCGGAATTCCGGCGATCCTTTCGATCGATTTACACTGCATGAATCATCCGCGTCATTCGCCACTCGGAAAAATCACCGAAGTACTGTACGCAGTGTCGAAAGGGTTCAAATTCCCGATCGGAATGCCCGGAATTCTGGCGATGCTCTCAGTTTTTTTTTTTACACTGCATCTATGACCCACATTAGTCACCAAGAAAAATCACTAAAGTATCGTACGCAGTGTCGAATGGGCTAATTTTTTGCCCTTATTCGACCGTACAATTTACCATTTAAAAAATCATACAGTCCGGTTGTAAACCCCAGTACGGATTAAAGATAAGAATTTTTACGTATCGAGTACCTTTTCGTCTTCGCGACAGCTTCGAGTTTCCACAAATAAAAATTGCAGTGGAAACGCTAAGTGGAAACAGCTACTGTACACCCTCCAACTGCAGGTGTGTGTATACGTGAATGGGAAAAGAAGCGATGCACCTGGTTTCGCATGCAGTGCCAAAGGGGTTGAAATTGCTGATCGGTTACCCAGGAATTCCCGCGATGCTATTACCTTGATTAAACTGCACATGTAACGCATATAATTCGCGAGTCGGAAAAATCATTGAAGTCCTCTGCCCAGTGGCAAACTACTTAATTTTGGCTCGTCGTTTATACAATTTATGATGAAAAAAAAATCCTCACAGTACTTTTCGAAATATCAATTCAATGTGAATTAAAACGGAGTATATGAAAAATAAGAATTTTCGCACCTGCCGAAGGGGTTAAAATTGCTTATCGGTAACCCAAGAATTCCCGCGATGCTATCGCCTTGATTAAAATGCATATCTAACCCATATAATTCGCGAGTCGGAAAAATCATTGAAGTCCTCTGCCCAGTGGCAAACTACTTGATTTTGGCTCGTCGTTTATAAAATTTATGATGAAAAAAAAATCCTCAAAGTACTTTTCGAAATATCAACTCAATGTGAATTTAAACGGAGTATACGAAAAATAAGAATTTTCGCACCTGCCGAAGGGGTTAAAATTGCTTATCGGTAACCCAAGAATTCCCGCGATGCTATCGCCTTGATTAAACTGCATACACGACCCATATATAATTCGCGCCTCGGAAAAATCTTTAAGTACTCTGTCCAGTGGCCAACTACTTAATTTTGGCTCGTCGTTTATACAATTTATGATGTAAAAAAAATCATCAAAGTCCTTTTAAAAATATCAATTAAATGTTAATGAAATGAAGCTGTACGAAAAATAAGAATTTTCGTGTATCGAGTATCTTTTCGCTCTTCCGACAGATTCAAGTCTCCCTGGGTGGAGGCTGTAGTGGAAACGGTATTGAGACTCTGCGGCTACTGCACACACTCTATCCGGAGGTGTGGTTGTGTGTGTGTGTGTGCATGTGTACGTGACTCGGGAAGGAGACGATGCACCTCGACAATGCGGTGCGGCGCAACCCCGGTCGTTCGAGGGTGCGAGGTTGGGGAGTTTGGTTGCCGCGAGACACTCGAACGTGTGCCGAGTGCTCGTTCGCTCCGACAGTCAGACGACGTAACGAGATGGTCTCCTCGTTGTCGGTGTGCTTCCACTGTTGCCATCCTGTCTTCGTCCCACTCCCAGACACGGACACACACGCTTTTTTTGTTATATCGTATTTTCTATCCCTGGGGAACGGCGTCGTACACACGGAGTGTCACGTTGTTGCAGCTCAGACAGACCGAGGGCTTAGCTCCGAGAGCCGCGAAAATTGTTCGGGATAAAGCGAAAGCTCGGTTAGCGACAATTACCCCCGATCTTCGAGCTGATCGCCATTTAAAAGGAATATAAATATTTCGGGCGAAAAAATAATTTACAATAAGAATATATTTTTTAATCTGTTTATGCGGATTTGAGGAAACTTATGATCAAGATATTGTGTCGAATTAATTTTCTTTCATTTCTGGATTTAATCGGACGGATCCAGCATGAATTTCTTAGGTTTGCGTCGTATCGCTTGGGCTCTCGGAAGAGTTATCTCGGATATGGCTACAGCCCCATTGTGCGTCGGTTGCTTTTACCTCACTTGTTTCTCGGAGGAACAGGAAAGATATTTCTTTATGTTTAAATATAGTTGATCGTAGATTCGATCCGCCAGGGTTCCGCGGACTTGTACAGTTGGCTGCGGATGAGAGGGTAATCCGAAGTAATCAAATGTTTCAAGTGTCCTTTTATTGGGCCGTTTACAGCCGACTATCAAGAATCCCAAGATTGCGAAATAAATATTATGCAGAGTGAAATTCTTATGAGTCTCTTTAAACATTTGCTTCCTCAAATTTTTGTTAAATTCGTCTTGTCCGACACATTTTTTCTACGTTATTTCAGTCGTCAAATATTTTCAGCAGCTCGCAACTGGGGTCTGCTCAGGTGATTTTACAGTGAAATAATTAACAAATAATTCCCTTAAGGGCGTGAATTTTTTTTCTTATTTCCGTCTTCGAGGAGCTTTAATTTCGACCGGGATTAAAAATTTTCAGCTTCTTTGTACCGAAAGCGATGCGTCGCGCCGCGAGCGACATGTCCGTTCGAATTACGAAAAAACGTTTCGAGTAATCGGCAATAATCGATCAAGTGGATTCGCGTCGGTCGTTGAAATGAACAGCTTCCGTTCGTCCGGCCAACAAGCCTCGTTCGACCGCCTGGAGTATCGTTCCCCATAACAATATCCAGGAAATCGACACCCAGCGGGAGCTCGTAGTCGCGAGATCGTTACGATCCGATGGTCGAAACACGGGAGAAATCCGTGCATCCGGAAGCGTCGGGGGGGTTGAAAGCCACGGAATCGAACGGCGGAAACACGCGCCAGCGGAGCTAATCGAGCTCGAGTAAACCAAGTGGCAAATATACTTTTCGAAAAGTAAACCCTCCGTCTACCTCTGATCCTTCGTTCGTCTCTCCGATAAACGTGTGTGCGTATTTCTCGAATAGCTTACAATCACGGGGGAAGAAAAGCGCGCCCGGACAAGCGAACCAGATCGATCGGAAATAAAAATATGGACAAACTTGTTTCCTCGTTCTCTCGCTCCACCCGTTCGTACATTCACTCCCGTGTAGAACATTTTCCGTACACTCGCTCGGAATACCGATGTACATATGTACTTATCGAGACTGGCAAAGAAACTCTCTCTCTCGTTTTTATTCATCTCTTTCGGTTCTCCGAGATATCACGAAAAATTTATACCGCACCGGTTATCAAACGGAGTCTTCAAAGAGAGGGAGTGAAAACGATCGATTTTTTCCAGATACGAGATAATTCTTCTCGAAAGCTATAAAAGTAGGGAGAATAAAAAAAAAACGTGGGGATGGAAGTGGAGAATCGCCGTAAATCCGGCACAGTGCCTCGCCCGATTTTCGTGTGCGAGCGTCAGACTTTGAAAGTGGAGCGTTTTCTCCCTTTTTTCCGGGAGTCTCGCCCGCTGTTCCGAGATTTTTCCTGGATAATCCGTCTTGCGCCAGGTTAAATTTACGAGTCGGATGTTTAACCGGAAAGTACACGTGAAAAATACAAGCGAGGGAAGGTCGGGATGAGCTTCCGGCTTCCTCCAGAAGTGGGAGCGACGAGAGCCGCGTAGAAGAACACCTCTGCGATTCGTCTCGGTTCAAACCTCGGCAAATTTCGCTGTCCGACTGCCGTCTCGGCGTTTATTATTTTCCAACCATCACCGACCGTCCCACGGTACGTCGAGAATCGCTCCCGTAATAATCCAACCCGGCTTAATCGAAAGGGAAATGGGACAGGCTGGGAATTACCTAATCGGCGAGCTCTTTCACCGTCGCGCGTGTCATTATCGAGATGAGGGACATCGAATGCGATTATTAAAGGGACTCGCCGGGCGGCGAATCCTCCCACGACTCTGGCAGAGACGGAGACGATTTTTTTTTTCCTTCTTTTTGAATTTACTCTGGAGCGTTTTTTTTGTTTTTATTATTTTTTTTCATTTTCATTTTCGTATAGTTTTATTTGTCAGTGTCGGGGGAGGGTCGGATCGGTCGGAAAACATTCTCACACATTACACTGTTGCCTGCGGATCGATAAGCGACACGCAGGCCGATAGACGACGCGCAGCCTGGGGAGCTTTGCTCGAGCCTTCGCTCCGACGCGAGGGCTTCGCTTCCCTTCGATTACGTATATGTGTATATGTTTGTGTGTATGTGTGTGCACACGCATACCTATACGTATAGATACATGGTTATATTATGGAAGGGTTTATACATCCACCCTTACGAGTTGGGTGGATGGAGCGTAGCGCGTTACAGGAAACGCTGTAATGCATTCGAGAGTTGGAAGGAAAGAAGATCACCGTTTCAGCTGAGAGATCTTAGGTAGATCCATAGGTAGAAGTATAAAGATGCGTCGTAGCAAGATGTTTCTGACGTGGATGCTTTTGTGAGAAAAAGTTGTAAGAATTCTGAAGGATTTTTGTCTCCCTACAAAATACCACCAAGCAGAATCCGAACTGGGCATTTTTAATTAATTTTCATTTAAATAGGGCGGATGGAGCGTAGGAAATTACACGACAGGCTGTAATTCACACGAGAGTTACAGGGGCGGAAGATCAGCGCTTCAGCTCAGAGATCCTAGGTAGATCCATAGGTAGACGTATAAAGAGGCGTCGTTGCAAGAAGTTTCTGACATGGATGCTTTGGTGAGAAAAAGTTTTAAGAACCTTGGAAGATTATTGTCTCGCTACAAAATACCACCGAGCAGAATCCGAACTGGACATTTTTAATTAATTTTTCATTTAAATTGAGTGGATGGAGCGTAGCGCGTTGTCCGCAGAATCCGAAGGTGCAGTTGTTAATTATTTTTTCATTAAAATGGGGTGGATAAAGCGCAGCGCATTACACGACACGCTGTTATTCGTACAAGAGTTACAACGGAGGATCAGCGCTCCACCTCAGAGATTTTAGGTAAATACGTACGTAGAAATAAAACGAGGCGTCCTTGCTTTAAATTTCTGAAATGTATGCGTTGGTGAGAAAAGTTTACAAGAATCGTACAGTTTACAGAAATACCCCTGAGCAGAATCCGAACCGGTAATTTTTAATTCGTCCTGAAGACTTTGAGGTGACTCCGGAAGTTTGACAGGGAGGAGACGGGATCGCCCCGGGTGGAGCCTGGAGACGATAGAAATGAACTGACGGGGATGCCGGGGAAAGGTCTCGAGACCTTGGGAGAAACGGGCTTTCGGATAAAACATTTAATTGCGCAGAAAAAAGTATTTTCCTGGAGACAAACTCGCAGCGGTGAATTTTATTCGGATTTGGAACGACACGTCGTCTCCGATGATTTTTTTAGTTTCTTCTTTCCACGATTAGTTCGACCGCTGAATTGGTCGTTTCGCCGGCAATTTTTTTCTCGTTTTAGAGTCTACATTTTTGTTTTTTACCTCGATAACTCCTTATCTCATTTTGACTCGCTTCTATTGAACGAACCTCGCGCCGATCGTCTGAAAATTAGTCGAGCCTCTACTTTTATCATCCATTTTTTTCTTTCTCTTTAATTTACCACTTTTTTTTTATTTTAATGGATATTTTCACTCGAGTATAAAAAAGGTTGATCGTTTTAGAAATCACGTTGTTTCACCTTTATAACGAGCCTTTATCCGCGGTCGACTCGCTCCGATCGAACGAGCTCTCACCGATGGGAACCGATTGCCGAAACGATTTTTAATTAGCCAACTTCGCATCTCCGATGGCACCGTGCACAGTCTTGCAGGAAATATAATTCCCCGTGAGCCGATAAGCCAGGGCTGACTCCGCTAATTGATAATCCGAGGGGGTGGCGCGGCAAGGGATGACGCGTATAGATAACCGGCTCGTCGTATCGCTTCGTCGATCGGGTGTCGTTATCGGTATCGAAGATTAACCGAGGCCCTTCCGACCGGGCCGACGAGCTCGGTAAACCTTCTTGAGTGAGTTATTAAACGTTAACGAGCTACTCGCTCTCCGATATCTTTCTAAACGGGACACACTTGCGCGAGAGGAATTGCCGATCAGCGGTCGAGTAAAATCGTCAACGATTCACGAGCTTCCACACACGTAAATTAATTCGACCTTTCATTTGTTCGTCAAGCTGTTGCACGCTGAAAATAAAAATTGTACGAAATTTAACGCGTCGGTGCTGCGAGTTTTTATGCATTTATGTGTACGATAAATTTCACGTAAAATTGGGACAAATTCATGTGCTGCCTATTAAACGCTCTATAAATACTTTAAAATAATACATTTTTTAATCGTAATAATTTTTGTTCCCCGTGAAAGTGCACGAATTTTCCATCACGGCTAATTATATTTAAATGTTAGAGTTTTTGTGTAGAAACTTCCAGTACGATTACATTCGAATGTGAATATTTCTTTAAACTTGTACAAGCTGAGAAATTCACTTGTCTCATCGAGTCTTCCATAATCAATTATTCGTGTGATTAATCGAGGGAGATTCTCTTATCCGAGTCGGGCGTTTCCACCTTCGGAGGGCTCGGAACGACCGCCGAGGTTATCAATTCTTAATAAGAGCGCTTTGGCGCAGGGAGTGTCGACAATTAGGACTCGTCGAGTCCGGGGAATTCCCCGGAAGCGAGAAGGCGGGTGAATCGCGAGAGATCGAATAAAAACGACGAATCGTTTCATCGGCTCCGCCGGTGGAAGCGCGACGCGGATTCTCTCTCCTCTCGTCGGTCGAGTTACAGAGTTGTTATCGAGACCGTCGCGGAAGAGAGTCGCGGTGACGAGGTGAAACATTAGGCGCGAGCATTCACGAACGCCGCCTCATTCCGTTTCGGACGAGAGGAACGCGCGGCTACGCCAAACTCTTTTTTTCTTCTTTTATCGGAGTCGGAATCTACCTTACCGACTTGCTTGACCAGCTGCAGCAAAATCGCTCGGGGAATTATAATTGTTTCCATTCGTAACTCGCGATAAATCATAAATCTAAAAAGATTGCGAATGGGAGAGCAACACTTATCTAGTAATAAGTTTCGTATGGTGGCGGTGACGACAAGCGGGAAAAAACCGATAAAAATCCGGATCTGTCATTGGAAAGAATGGGACATAAGAAAAATGTTAAAAAACTAAGCATCGCTCTGGCTATCCCGTTTTACCCCACTGTCGCAATGCCACAGAGGTTTTCGTGAGCTCCGTCCAAAAGAATTTTGTCAATCACAACAACAGCATGAAGAGAAAAATTTCGCCCACGAGAGAAAACTAAATTGAAGAATGAATCGATTTTCATATTTGTGATTAATCGTACAAACGAGTGTGAAAAGAAGTCGCATCGAGTCGGGGAATGCGCGTGTATCGGGGAGTGCCGAGGAGCGTCGAGAGGATCCAGCGGAGCCGAGGCGTCGAGGACGTCGGGTGTGCGTGACGGTTCCAGGGGAAAGTGTACGTATAATATGGGAAGGTCTCGTCGGGCAGCGGCTGGCACGGTTTATACACAGTAGTCGTCGGGCGTCTAGTTTCTTGAACCATGGGAGAGAGCCTCTCGGTTGCCCGGTGGAGGGTTTCGCGTCGGAGAGGAACTCGGCGTGCCGGCGACGTTCTCCTATATCGGGGCCTCGGGATTGGCGGCGTGGGAGATAGAACTCTGGTAAGGTGGCGCGCGGTGAGTAAACCGGAGAGGGGGCGAAAGAGCGAGTGGCGCGTAGGGGAGAGTTGGGGTGCGGGGTAAGGCTTCTGGCAGTGTTATACGGTACTATAGCGTAGGGAGTTATATACAGTATAAGCCGGCGTCGGGTTGGAGGGGCATCGAGAAACGAAGAACGAGCGTGTGCGCGGCTGGATGCAAAGAGCGAGAGGCGAGAGGCGAGACGACGAGGACGAGGAGGAACGTGCGAGCGGAGAGTTATACCGGGCTGGGAAAGCTAGCCGACGCCATACTGCCGTTCGCCACAGTACGCGCCCAGCGCTCACGGATCGTTCACTGCTCTCGCGCTCGGTTACGCGTTCTTTTTTTTTTTTGAAATAATTCTCCCAAATATCACCGACGGCGGTGAAAAAGAATCAACGAGTTTATTTCGAAAAAAAAAAATATATATATATATATCTATGTAGACGCGTGTATACAGATATATATTTTGTTATTTTTTAAACGCGTGAGAAATCACTCGGTTTAACTGATTCGCGGCGGTTATCGAAATCGCACTTCTCGTGCCACTGTGTGTTCGGTTTTTTTTGTTTTTTATTGACGTTATTATTGGACTATTATTATTCGTACGAATATTCAGCGGCGGACCGCGTGCAATAATTTTCTGAGATATATATATATATATATATATATATTTGTGTATATATATGTATATATAGTCTGTGGTGGATAAGCCGGCGAGCGAGCAACAGCAGCGGGATTTTACCGGAGAATTCGCTTCGCAGAGCACGGTGAGTGACACGGGAGAAGAGAGCGTCGTCAAGGGAATTCGTTTAGTTGGGTTTTCGAGCGGGGTTCTGCCGTGCGTGCGCCTCGTGTCTCTGTGCCACGGACCCGGTTTTCCACCCCCATTTTCTTTCAGATATAAAACACAATAAAAATTATGCTAATTTTTTTTTTTACATACTCTGTTGCGAGATTCGTCCGTTGCGGCCGGAAATTTCCTCAACCGAGTTTTTGGCTCTGTGGTCTTGATTGTATTTGTCGAAATTAAATTGAAGAATTTGGTTCACTTTGCGATAGAAAAGTTAGGTTGGCAAAAAATATGAAAAAAAAAAGGTTTACTGAACGATACGTCGCTCTTTGCAGATATCGCATTAAACATCTTCGAAAATGATAAATAATTCACAACTGAATCGTATTGAACTGTGTGTGTGTTTTTTTTTTCTGGACTTTCGGAAATCTGTTGAAAATGAAAAAAAAAACGGAATTGGGAGTTCACTGTCTCAAGGCAAAAAGACATTCGGACTACCTCAGACAAGATATATTATTCCTACATTTTTTTTTACGAACTCGTCTGCCGACGTGGAAACTGCATTTTTATTCGTTTTATAGCACCGTCCCTTTCTTCGGTCTGCACCGGCACACCTACCTGTAGGAATGAACACTGCGCAGTTGTTATTATTATTATTTTGTTTCAATTTTTATTCGCCCTCCGTTTGAGTTTTTTTCCCATAACGCAGAAAAGCAAAAAAATGAAAAAAAAAAAAAATGTAAAAAAATGCTAAAACACAACCGAGCCTTTTTGTTGCGCAGAGTTTCTCTTCTCTCGCCCAAAGTGGGACGAGCGTTGTATAGCGGATACTTGAAATATTTCCGCATGTACTTTTTTTTTTGCGTTTTTTTTTGTCTACGCCTCCCGATCGGATGACGAAATATATGCTCGAACGAATCGAGACCGATAATCGATGTCGAGAGAAACCAGGAATATCCGTTATAACGTTTCCTCCCGTCGACCCCCGCCCTTCCCGGGAATCTGAATAATTGATAGTCGCGGAGCCTGGCGAGCTTTGGATCGGGGGAAGGTTATAGGGCTTCAAGATTTTTTTATTCTGCCCAAATCTTTAAATAACTCTAGTTCTCACTCGTTGTAACCGAGCGCTATATCATTGGGTCAAATCTACCGCTGAACCGATGATTTCGTCGTCACATGAAAATTTCATATAATTTCTCGACGAGTAGAAATTCATAAATAAAAATCATTTCATCGTCGCACGGGCGGGAGTTGAACATTACCGCAGGTATTTACATCTCGAAGCTGTGACGTACCGTGCACTAGTGACGGAAAGATGCATTTTTTTTTGTTACTCGATAAAGAGCCATTAGGGCAAGTTCCGTCGGTGGCTGGAAGGCCTCTGAGAAAACTAGAGAGCTCGCCGAACAGCGAGTTTGCTCCTCCCGGCCTCGCCAGTATCCCTCGTGTCTTTACCATTGAAATAGTAATGCGAGCGAGTGGCTTCACGAGTGTCTTTAAATATCCACGAAAGTTTACCCTGCAAATGTGCATACTGGATTATCGCTCGAGTTCGAATATTCGAAGGCACTCGTGTTGCAATGCTCTCCTAGTGCTCAGAACTGTAACGACTAAAAAAAATATATATATTCAATTTATAAATATATTTTAAAATGTATTTTATATGATACAAATATTTACATAATATAATATAAATTTTATATTTTAATTATTTTTATATAATATAATTTTTTAAATGTATTTATATAATAAAATTATCACAGTTTTATTGTTTCAATTAATTTAAAAAATATATATATATATAATTGCTCGGTCCTAGAAGCTTGTAACAACGTTATGGTAAAATGAATATTACATTTCAGTTAATTCAGGTAGAGTCTAATTAAGGATTGAACCGTATAGGTCGGAGGTGCACGACTGTATCGGTTAATGAACCGACACAAAGTCAGCACTGTGACCGGATGTTGGGGACTATGAGATATTCGTACCAGCGGCGGAACACATGCTCTAACAAACGAGACAGCCCTCGGACTCTCCGTCCTGTAACCTGCCCTACCTCCGTACCCTTGGCAAACTCGCCCTCCCCCCTGCCTCGCAGCACCCATTCCCGACTCCCAACCGGGCACGAAACATAAATTTCGCGCACGGCTGCATAATGCATCCCTCCAGCTGCGATGTACCGTCGGATATATTACCATTATTGGTAATGTATACACGCGCTCGGAAACTCGGCACGTGATACCGAATTTTCGACGAAATCCGAATTACGACGGGAGTAAATTCCGTCTCGGTCACACTAGTCGAAATCGCGATAGTTTTTCGCACAAAAATCAACGGATAAATAAAGATCTCCAAACAAAATAAATTATTTAACCTCGTTAATTTGTCACAAAATAAATGAAGCGTAAAATAATGATCAATTATATTGTGGTAAACGAGATGAGAAAAATTATTAATTGCCATTGAGTCTCGTAAGATTGCATTATTGTAGACGCGTTTACGGATCTCCGGTTCAAAGACTTAAAAAAAAAAAGGAGTTTCAGTTACGGGGCAGAGTATTTAAATTTTTTGAAAGCGTACAAATAAAAAGAATTGACATTGCGAAAGACGTCCATATAGGGTAACCGCGTGCGTGTTTTACAATCTGCATAAATCGTCGAGAGTCACGAATTAACGGAAGGTATTGCTCTCCGGCGATAAGGAGCGGCGCAACATTTTCGTCTCGCCTTAAACGGAGACTCTCCAGGAGCGGGTCTCGTTTATCCAGCGAGTCCTTCACGCTGAAGCCGGCTCCCTGAATTTCGCCTTATTATGCGATTTAACTTCGCCCGAGGCGCGTCACCCGAGGCTACCGGTTACGTGCGTTTTGTACGGCGACGAAGTCGCCACGACTTTCGAACAAATTTTTCGTCGCGGTTCCAAGTTGATGCACGAGGTAGTTGGCTTTCTTCCGCCCATCACAAAGAGATTTAACGCACACCTTTGAAGCCGAGTTCGTTTAAGCGGCGGTGACTTTACCGACCGAGCGAGGGACAGCTGATACGAAAAAGTATTTTTCGTTCGGGCTCTTTGTTCGCCACTGCGAAGAGGAGAAGGCGGCTGCTCGCCGAGAGAGGTTTTCGTTCGCCTCTGCCAGATGTCAAAATTTAGTGGAGCTCGGAACGAGGGGAGAGCCTCGCCGTTACCGGATAGCCCAGACGGCACGCTTCACAATACGGCAAGCCGAGCCGGAGCCTTCTTCTTCTTTTGCTTTGTCATTCTTGTTACCCCGCTCTCCCCCGTCTCCGATCCCTCTGATTCGATAAAGCTCGAGGACCTTCGGCTCGATGTCCGGCTACTCCTGCACAGCTGACGTTCAATCGGTTTCTTCTGGCCGAATGCCCTCGACACTGTTGCGACCGAAACTCCAGAAAAAAAATGTCTACCTATCGAAGGTGGAGAAAAATCCCGATCCAAACTCCGCTGCGATTCTTAGTCTTCGAGAAAAGTTATTCCACAAGCTTTCAACCGGCAAGGACAAATGCACAGACACAAATGTGGAAAACAGCTTTGTCTTTCACTCTACGACACGTAAAATGTGTTTTGAAAAAATTTGCTAGTGCTATTTTTTTGCAATAAAAATATTTGCATAAGAAGAATATCATTTTTTGAATTATATGAAGGAACAAGATTGACAAAGCGAAGAATTCCATTGTATCCGTTGATCTTCAAATTAGACAGTCCTAGTTCGCTAGGGAGTGTTTTATGAATGTGAGTGAATTATTGTTAAGGCCTTTCGAGGGTCTTTTCAGGCCCTATTCGGTGTCCCAAAAGTCTCTACTAGTATTGTTAATGACAAAATGAGATAAACCGATCGGTCGGGCAGCCAACACGATCGGTCATTCTGGTCCAAATTCGCCATCGGCGAATGCCGGCGGGCAATGGACCGTGTTCCAGAACGACGGATAGATGGAGAGACGGAACTGGAAAATTTATTTTTCCACTGTAGGATGTGCAAAACATATTTCAAGACATTCCGACGGTCCATTTTCTATATGGTGACAAATATTATTGTCGTAAAAAGGAGAAAATAAGAATCAGATGTACAAAGGAAGTGGTCGAATCATTCCATTGTGTCTGTTGAACGCGAAATAAAAATGTGCCTGGCCCGTTGGTTAATTTTTTTTCACAAAATTATATAAAGCCCTGCTAAGCATTTTAAAGGCACGTACACATCTCTACCACTGACAATTTTATCGGATGCAATCTCTACCAGAATTGCAACACAACTGCCCCGGAATTCAAGACTAGACGGCAGACTTGTGTTTCGGTAAAGTTTTATCTCAAGTCCCGTAGAATTTCATTTCCATTCTGCGCAAAATTTTTTATCTGTTAAAGATTTTCCTTGGCGTCTATATTCTGATCGAATTGTTATCGATTATTTCGTCCTCGTAATTTTTTCCTACCATAGTACACATTTCAGTAGAGTTCTAATGGGTAAACTATTGATACAGTAGAATTGTGAGTCATCGAGATGTCCATGTGTCCTTTCCAGAGCGATTTCTGGTTCGATTCAGTTCCCCTAAAATGTATCCACCAGTGTTGGCAATCACAAATCAAGATTAGCCGATTGGTCGTGCGGTAAAGACGATCGGTTATACCGGACTAAATTCGCAATCGGTGATATTCATCCCCGTTCGTCGTGACTGCCGGAGGGCAACGTTTCGTGTGCGAAAGGGACGTCTACGACCTGGCCAGCAAAGGGAAGCCTCCATCCCCGTTTACACACGTTAACTGTACGTATCGAGTCGTATAACGTCGCGGGGGTTCCAGCGAGCACAGCCAGCAGCCGTATGTCGTCCGGTGTACATGCACCGAGTAGACACAGAGGGTCGAACAGAACCACGCGTATGGTCGTCGACATGGCACAGCCACGGATAGGCAAATCCCGTAAATGACCGGAAGCCCACGCCATAGCGGCGATGCAGACGAGATACAGCCGAAACTCCGCGTCGGATGCCTATGGTGCAAACCGGTCGTCCACGCATTCCCGTCAACCGAGGATAACCATTCCATCCGACCAACGTTCCCTCTCTTCTCTCGGGCCCCCTTCCGACCCTCGGCGAACCGGCACGAGCTCCGCATACTCGTTTAACTATTGTATATGCCTCGTGCACCTATCTCGACGAGGACTGGTCGGACAGCGTGTTACACGCGTGTTTATACGGCGTCGAGAGCGTTTTGGGTTCAACGCTCGACATCCGGACCGAAAACATACAATCCGTTGTCTTGTATATCACCACGCCTGGCCTTTTTTCACCTCTGTTACGAACAACGAGAGGCGCTATTTTTTTTAACCTGCGAACGTGGTTTTAACACCCGGCGTTGCAAAACTGATGCATATTTTTTTTTCCTGTACAGAGTGTGAATAAAACAATGGGTTTTTTTTTTGGGGAGTCGTTGGTTAGAGAAATATTGTTTTTTCGGTTGAGAAAAAAAATGTTTCATCGAAGTTTTGGCTGGTTTAAATTACATGTTCGGGAATATATCATTTTATATGCTGTTCAACGCTCAACATCCGGACCGACAACATACAATCCGTTGGATTGTGTATCATCACGGGTGTATTTTTTTTTCTCGTTCGAAAAAGCAGAAGAGGTATTATGTTATTCGTTTTTTATTGACCTTCGAACGCTGCTTCAACCCGTCATCGCAAAATTGATGGATTAACATTTTTTAATTAATTTTTTTGGTCCAAAACGTATTTAAAAAAAAATGACAATTTTTGCGGAGTCGTCGGATAGGAAAGTACTGTTTTTAGGAAGTATTCGAAAATGTATATATACCGTCGAAGTCTTAACTGATTGTATCTAAATCGTATCGAGGAGTCGATCATCGATCCGTGGACCTGGGTCGACATGAACCAGGATTTCGTTCGAAGCCCGGTAAAAAAAAATTTATTCCCGTGCAATGGCAGCCTCGAGGAAGTAGTAGAAGCGATAAATCACCGGGGGTCAACACGCTGAGGCTATTGTACGGAGTAGCGTAAATGGCGTAAGAAAGGTGGACGGGGAAAGAGAGCGCAGCGAAAAGCCCGCGGGGTGAAGCAATATGTGTCCACGGGTTAATGCACGTCAGGATCACGATAGAGCTATATTTATCGCCAATATCATTTTAACATCTCTATAAACTTTATAATTTTCCTTTTTCCTCGGTGTTAAAAAAAAAAACAGAATTAAACTCTGTTTCGATAATAGGTGGCAGATTATTTATGTCGACGATGATTATGATTATGATAAAATCGTCTCGGGAGAAAAAAAAAGTGCACTCGTGATTGTTTCTCGGGGGAGCGCGATAAATCACTCCCTGACACAGAGACCAGAAACGTCGCAAGTAACCTTCTCCACGCGTCGGTTAATGTACGAGAGAGCGATCTCGTTTTGCGGCTCTCTCGAGGCGGCGAACGGAACACGGCTGGAGGAAACGAGAAGAGGCTCCTCTTGTACTCGTCGAGGAGAACCGACGGTTCTCAGGAAAGGTGTATTATGCGCGAGAGGCCGAGAGCGATCTCTACCGCTGAGGGATCCGGCGAGTGTGCCGGAGGGAGAACGTACCTAGGCGCTGGTACACCAATCTTGAATATCTTACGGTGGAACAACCTACCATCGATCACTTCCTCATCCGGCTTCGCGCCCATGCGGCACTTTTACTGATTCGTCATTCAGGGACTACTGACTGATCTCTCATTTACTTATTTCGTCCACACAAAAAAAGAAAATAATAACTCTGCGTGCCTTGGCACATTAATTTAAGACCGGATAGACAAAGTCTCTGAACAGTCGACTCGAATTAATGTTCCGTAAATCGTGCAGAAAAAAAATTTAAGTAAATTTCCAACGACTCTCGAATAAACGACACAGAGAACGTAAAAACATACTTTACGAAGGTCGTCAAAAGTAAATCAAAAGAACCAACGTCAATACCTAGACGAATAAAATAATCCATTTTAATTCGTAGTATTCAGTCTGCATTGGTCTGGGCAGATGTCTGAATGGCTCTAGGCCTGGGATGCGGTGTTTAAAGCGATTTTTTTTCTGCCGTCTCTTTTTTTCTGTTTCCAACACAGTACATATGCGCGGACACGTGGATTCGCGAGGCAGATTCGCGCGGATTAAAAAGCGAGTAGTGTGTCGTCGTCGTGAATAAGGAGGAGCGCACGTGAAGCGGTGAATGGGTGGCCCTCGTTTGTAGCGGTATTCCCTCGGTGTTGTATGGTTGCCGAGAGTTATGAATGAGCTTAGAGCCCGCAGCAACGTTCGTACATCTACGTGGATATTGGACCGTGTGTCGGACGTGTGCGCGCGCAGGTGTGTGCTCGCTCCTAGGCACGTAGGCCCGTTCGACTGTGTGGATGTCTGTCGACTAGTCCGCATACGCGCACGCAATATGTTAAACGCCCATATCACGATACACTGTTCGGCGGCTCATGAGCGCACACGAACGTGGGTGCATTCACGTGAAACTCGCCGCGTCACGTTCAAGCAAAGCCACCGGTGTCTCTCAATGCCCGACTGCTCGACACCTCGGCCGTCCCATGGGCGTTCAACATTCTCTCGCCGGCTAAGAATCCAGATTTACAATTTCTTTCGAAACGCGCCATTTCGCGCGGCGGCTCAAGAAAAGAAAAGTTCGGGCTAGGGACATCTCGGCTGATTAAACTGATAATATTACAAAGAATACATCTAAAAATTATGAAAATAAGATGGTAAATGGCGAATTTGATTTTCCGTTGTTTCCACTGCTGAAATGAAAAATATTCGAAATAATTAATTTCCTTTATCGAAAAAGATACCTCGTATTTCGCAGGTTTTTTTTTTCTTTATGAGAGCCGCGTATATTTGTTTTTAGCACGGGTGAGAGATTTTTTTTATTTAAAGAGAATTCCTCATCGCATTCCGGTGCTAACATCAATTTTCAATGACGTTACCAATAAATAATTCCTGGAAAACCGGGAGGACTGTGACGTAATTGATTATTAACACCCAGCGTTCCTATTTTATGCGCGTCGACTATAATATCACTTTATTGTCTCGTTGTCTCTCGCAGAAATAGATACCCCATCATTATAAACTCTACGGTAATCGCGCGCTGCGTGTTTGCTCAATTTGCATTTCTCTTTGCCTCCTCAGCGAGAGGTCGTAAAACGATCCCGCGCTTACCGCGTGTGGCTCCTCTATATTCTTCTTTTGCCGACTCTTTCTCTCTCACTCCCTCTCGCCCACAAGATAAAACGCCGTGAAATTTTTCGTATGTATACATATATGTATGCTTAAGTATGTATTTTTTTATCGTAACGCACGTTACCCAGATAATTATGCAACTTCTCTCTGGCCCTGTATTCATAACGATGAATCATCGAGCGGGGCAAAGCGTACATTGAAAAAATGTTTCAACCTCTTATCAACGTGTTACGCGCACTCTACTAAATCAGTCTTTCTCTCTGTACACGAAGTATAAAACATCCGGATGATTCTACGTCCGCGCCGTCACACAGCAGATAAGCTCCGAATACTCCCGAAATAAATCAGGCTCTCCGATGGAAATTAACGAAGTTGCCAATAATAAATCATCCGACTATCGTGCGAATCATTCCTTTCCCAAAGCTTCACTTTGTGCCGGAGAAAGCTCAATTCATATTTCTTTTGAATCGTCCAAAGTCGCCTCAGGCAGTTGCTATTAATAACACTCAAAACATCTTTTATAATTGTCTAAAAAAAAAAAAACACCCGAAAATAAATTAAATTTCAAAGTACGAGACAGTCCGTCGAAATAAATCCCCAACGGTGTTGTTGTTTTTTTCGTCACCTTCACCAGCTGCGTCGGCAACGAACGTTTTCACCGATTCGAATTCAATAACCGAGAAATTCGGTTACGTCGTTTCCGATAACGGTCCGACGGTCGTGTTTTCCGCCCCGTTTCTATTTCCATAGCTTCAACGATAGTTTGTCGTTTGGTTAGCGAGTTACGAATTCACCAGTTACGTTCACCGAAGACCGACGCTGTAGATCGCATCTCCCGTTTCTTCCGAGCATACAAAGCGCCTCGGGATCTCCCCTTTTTTTGTTCACTCTGACCTTTCGCCGAGCGAAGCGCTTTCCCCAAACTCTCGTTCGGTGAATCGTCGTTCGACGGTCGCGTTACACTTCGCCTCTTCGATAACCGTCGGCTTCTCTCGGTCGAGTTATCCGCTCGGTGTTCAATAATAATAACAATAACAACGATGTCCCTAGGGACGAAGAACGAGGCTACGTGCCGCGTTACTGCATAATCGGATTCCGGTTGCACAAGAGCATCGATAGGAACGAGAGAGGGACCAGGATTAACGCGGACAGGCGAATTACTTAATTATGAGGATAGCGGGACAGGCGAAGAGGAGGTTTAATGAACGACGTTAAAACGTCGCTCGTCCCGGTGCTTGGAAACTACTAACGGGGACGAACAAGGTTTCGATGTCCACGATGTGTTCGGTTCCACAGGCTAACCGTCGAGGGGGAGGAATAGCAGGTCGGCCGAGTACGTGGAAAAAGGTTCGCTCCTGGCCGATGCATTAACACGATAAACGGACGGCCGAGGCGCGCGCGGATGGCCCTCGAGCACTCTTCACTGACCTCAGGCATTATTATCAGTTTAGCTCGTGCTCGGCGTCATTACGTCGTCGACACCGGGCCATTGCCGCACCGTTACCGATGGGGTTTCCACCTCGGAGAACAATGATTGGCCGAGGAACGGGCACAGTCGTTGGCCACTGTGAAAGTTAATGCTCCGAGTCACGAGGTCCGATCGGTACCGCTAAGCCGAAGCAGAGGAGGAGTCTCGGCCCACTTGACCTTGAATCCTCGAGTCCCTCGTAAGAAATTGTTTGAACTGGACGAACGCCTCGTCCAAACGTTCGTTACAGTAAAAGTTTGGCGGGAATTAATGAAGATGAAAATTAAAATGCATCGAATGTCGAATGAAAATATAAATTGCCGATGGACTAAAATTTCAGATACCTTATTAATTTATACATTTTGTGTAAGCTGTTGAAAATGGACGAAGAGGTAGAATTAATTTACTGAGAAACCAATGACCGTGCCATTTTCTCCGACAGGATATATCGCCAAGTGTGGAACGCGGCTCCGCGCTCCCCGGAGAGCCCGACGTGTTATTACCGAAGATTGAATTTGTTGCGAAAGTAGGTCGAAGTATGGCGAGGAGGAGCGAGTTTACAGGGTATGCGAGGACGGGTAGTGGGGGAGGTTCGGGAAGAATGTTTCTTTTTTGCGCCTGCCATTTTTCCATGAGGAATTTTATGGCTCCCGAACGGAAGTAGCGAGGAAGCGGCGAAAGAATGCATCGAATTATTTCATTTTATAGAGCGACATCGACAGTATTATGAGAAGCGTGCGATGCACCCCTGGCTGTTCCGTACCGGTTTCCACGCGGTTCTACGGCGGACGCGATCGAGTTGGCTTTTTCACTGTCTCAGCGAATGTGTAAATCTTTTTTTTAAATTCATTTTTGTGTCAGTCGATTACCGAGACTAAGAGTATGTGCTAGGTAGACGGCTTCGTGTAACTCGATACCTCCGCTGCGGACTCGGACGTCGTTGTCGTAACGAGCGCGCCGTCTGGCCTGACGACTGCGGTTCTCATTCCGTGCGGCAAAAGAATTACCCCGGCGACTGCGAAAGTCTTTTTAGGAGTGTACGCAGTGCGGGGTCGTGCGGGTACTTTCATCGCGCGCTGAGAGACGTAAGGGCCCAACTTTCGCATCTCGGAAGCAAAGAACCGACACCCTTCTGTTTCTCAGAGTTCCGCACATGTACGCGCCCCTGTGGACTCACGTGTGGACCCGACGACGAGGAGTCTCGCGCATTACGAACGAAAGACATAAACCCGGTAACGACTGAGGGCCAGGCTCGAGTCCGTTACTCCGCGACTCGGCGTGCTGGCGGACAAATAAAAGAAAAAAACAAGCGCGTCGACAATTTCGTACACGAGAGACTCGTACGAGTACGACCTGCTTCGACGAGAGAGTCAACTTTTTTTTTATGGTTCACATATATATATATGTGTATGCATATATATATATATATATATATACTTGAAACGAGGGAGATGTATAGATGATAAAGTAAAATGAAGAGGGACCCATAACACGGTTGGGAAACGAAGTTTCGCGATAATTGGCAAAGTTGCAGGTCGGAAAGTTAGCACGGTATTTTTTTTTGCAAAAAAGACGACACGACGGAGAGCCGGAAAATTATTTATCGAAGGTGGGATAATGAGAATCGGTGTTAACTTTTTTACCCTCCAGATCCGTTTCGCAAGGGTGTCTTACGATTTTTTTTTTTTTTTTTTTTTTCTTCGGTTGGCAGTCGATCCGACGGAAGTGAAAGTATATTCTGCACGTGGCATACTTATGTTATTTCAAATTTAAAGGTACCTCGAGATTTCGATATAAGGGAAGCCGTTTCTGTGCGAATGAAAGAGGAGCCTTGAGATATTTATCTCTGAAAATTTCTCTCCTGCGTTCGTGCTTATTCGTAGATTCCCAGCGTGATACGAATATCCAAAGGTAACGGTGAAGAGATCACGTGGCGGTAGATCCGAGACCGGAAACTCGATACTTCTGCCCTCTCTTCCTCGACGGACCGTGCGGACCGGACTAGACTCTCGGAGTTCGCGTGTCCGATAGACGATATTCGGTTTCACACTGTCGGCCACACGTATGTATTATCATTTCGTCAACAAGCTATTTTTTTAAATTCTGCGCGCATCAGAAATTCAAAACAGTTAAACGTGCCGAACAAAAGATGAAATCGGCATAAATAGAATATCAATAGAATATCAACATTAATAATTAGAACAGTGATACGAAAATAAATACCATTTGCTATTTCGATTTTTTGCTGCCGTGAAAAAATCGAGATAATTTGTCTGAATTTTATAGTGGAACAGACTAACGGTGTAAAATGTTTGATATTATATGTAGAAAACATTTATCTTCCTCTTAAAAATTTAAGACAATTTGAAATATTTTAATGTTATGAATGTGTTTTTTACACCTGACAATAGTTTCTTAAATGAATATGACGCTGAGACTAAATTAATTTACAGTTTTGTGACCAGCGAACGACGATAAATTTTATAATCGCAATCGATTTAAATACAGTTTGCCTTTTTTTTTGTAATTTTCAAATACCTTTCGATGTTTTAGAATTAATAGTTTGCCCGTATCTCCGCGAAGCTTCGTCTTATCGACGAAAGGAAGTGCACGTAAGATGTAACGTAATTCATCAAACAAATATATTCGTCGAGAATGGAATTGCGTTGAAACCGCGTTATCTTCACAGTGTCGCCAAACTGAACTTTTTACTCTTGCCCCATAAAATTTCATCGGATCTATTTTAGTTGATTCGTCAAATTTACTGAGTGAGTCGGAGAACAAAATACATGTGTACGGTCTATTCGCGGACTGACGACTAAATTCTACGCTTACGCGAGTCAATGTCGATACGGAAGAAAATCAAATTTTTATACGCACTGGCGAGCTCTCCTCTTGTCTTTCCCTTCCGTATCTTACATTTATGCGTGTATATATATATATATATATATATAGATACGTAGTTATCTACCGGCAGAGAGGGCTGAGCGAATATAAATTCACGGTTTCTCGCAGTATACGGACAAAAGCCGAGAGAATCTTGCGGATAAGCGAGAGTTCTTCGCTCACCTTTCTATATAGCCTATCTTATCTCTGCAAGGCGCGTTCGGGTCGACGAGATAAAAGGAATGAGCGCCCGATTATCGAGGCATAGCGTAACACTCCCGTCTCACGTTTCCTTTCTTCACTCTTTTTGTTCCTTCAATTATTTAATGAACACATTTACTCGACACGTAGAATCCGGATTGAGACACACAACGCAGTTAAGTAAACATTTTATTACACTCTACTGGCACTCAATGCCTTCATAAACCGATTTAACAACCGCAGTTTATTAACTCTCCGTAAACTGCATCCGTCTTCCAGAAACCTCAATTTTTTAATCTCTTAGTGAATATAATCTGACCAAAAATAACCATAAATGCCTTTTTTGTTTTTACTTTAAAGGGACACTTTAATTTTATTGTGTTTCATTCATTTTTATTTTCTGCCTTCCGAGTCTCATATTTAAAAAAAAAAAAAAAAAAAAAAGAAAAGCCGAAAAATTTAATTTTTCTTTCATCGCTAATAAAGTGCAAGTAAATTGATGGTGACTCGGAGTCGGGAAATCGGCGTCGATGTTCCGTAAAGTTTCTGCGGAGGTAAATACTCGTTTAAAGTGGATTTAACATTTTCGCCCAACAGAAAGTGGTCTCAGGGAGTTTTCGGGCGATGCAACGAGAACGCGTCTCGTTGCATGCAGGATGAACTGAAACTTATGCATGTATGTGTGGTAGCGGGGGTGAGCGAGGAGGGGGACGGATATTTTCGTAGCGAAGACGTTGGGCTGGTTCGCGGGAAAGCGGGAGCGGGAGGGAAGCCTCGGTTAGAGGTGAGTCACGAGAGGGAATCGAGGAAGAAAGGTATTCAAGAAGTCTGCTGCTGGCGCGCAACTCTCGGGCGCGCAACTCTCGGGCGCGTTCCCTGGCTCGGAGGGCGCGGATAAGAATCTACCCGGGGTACCGAACGTCGTCGTCGTCGTTCTCGTGCCGCTCTTCTCTTCCTCTCGACGGCGTTATATACCGAAAACTCACAGCTCGACGAGCAGCCGCTCGAGAGAAGAGCACGCTATTTCACAAGTGGAGTATCTGAGAAATTGTCTCACAGCTGTACATGTGTATGTTTCACTTACGCGGTGTTATCTGCCCGTACAAAAAAAATGAGTCAAGCTCATACTCGGCAGATCGTTATTAATTTAAAAAAATTCAATTTCCCTTACAGATCATCACTGATTCACCAGTGCAAAGTATGTATTGTGCAATGTGAATCAGAGATTTATCGTTGGATTTTTTTTTTTTTTTTTTTTTTTCGTAAGAGACTTTTGTTGGATTTATCGCTGGATTATTTTGGTGATATTTAATCTGACACGATTCGTGAAAATGTTCGAGAACGTTTTATAAAATTTGGTGAAAATTCATTCGATGTAAAATAAAATAATGATAGTTTTATTCGCATTTTTATTGAATTGGATGAGTTTGTTTCTATAGAGAATTCGAAAGATAAAGCAACAATAGAAACGAGTATGACGATGTTTGTCGTATCATTTTTTAATTTTTTCCCTACCAATCGATCTTTATTTTTTCATAAGCTGTCTTCAAGTCGTCGTAAATGAACGCTAAGAACTGTCCGCAAGAATTCCAATCCGTGCTTCGATCTAATCGTCCGCGTGACACATAAATGTCTCGGCGTTGATTCTCACTCCGAAGCATACGCTTCATGTATAATAAACAATGCGCGAGCCGTCAACAGCTTCTCGGTAGATAGATGCATCTGACTCATTGTCGCAGTGGAGAGCCCAGAATGGGAACGCAACTCGACGCTATAGCTAAAGTTTATTATTACACTGTAAGTCAGAGTTCTTCGTCGCGATGCCGTCGCGGCAATAAGATGCTCCGATTTCTCGCTGACGATCGCGCGAAAATTCCCATCCACGATATCGATCGACACACAAACTCCCGGGCAAAGTGTCTTTAAAGATTCTTTATTTTATCGAAGCTCCCCCATCAAACACTCGTTTAATCCTGATAAATATTTCATTGATATTCATAAATATTTATTTGGTATTTATGAATATTTATAAATGTTTATAGAGTGCACTTGAAACAATTTGTTTTTTTTTGGATAAATGCCCGACACATTAACACGATTAGTCGCCAAGGATTTTCAGTTATGTGATAAAGTTCTTGGCAAGCGTCTCGCTCTGATAGAGTTTGTGTCTGGACAATAATCGAAATGTTGACTACAATTCTACTACGGTAGAGTTCTAACATTGTAGACATGCTTTCTAATAAAGTTGTTGGAGTTGTCCGGAAAGATTCCTTATTTTATCGGCACTCGCCAAATCAACACTCATTTCATCATCATAAATATTTGATTTATACTTATGAATATTTATTTGTAGGGTGTCCATAAAACAATTTGTTTCTGGATAAATGGCTGACACGTTAGAACAACAAATCGCCAACGATCCTCCGTTGTTATGCGATAAAGTGGTCAGCAAGCGGCTCGCTCTGGTAGAGTTTCTGTTTACACAGTAATCGAAATATTGAGTAAAATTCGAGTACCGTAGAGTTCTAACATTGTAGACTTGTTTTCTAGAAGATTCGTCAGAGTTGTTGGTTTTGGGTCTGTGAATATGTCAAAAGACCGAGTGTCCTCCCTTTGAGACGAGGCTGTTTAATTCCCACTTCTGAATGTGACTCAGAACGGTTCGTTTTGGCTCGCAACTAATGTAGGTCCGATGCGAAACTCGCGACGAACCGAGTGTGCATAGAACGCAGAAAATACATGGTTAGGCGGTAATTGCAAGAGAAGAGACACATGGGCAGAGTGCGGCTTTCCGGATGGCCGTAGTTGCCGCGGTGATGATTGCACTACGGCCAAACACGCGTAACACAAATTACACCGACACACATGGACGATATATTCTCTATTAATAGGTGGTCCGTGCCCCGGCTCTATTACTCTTGATTAACTCTATTGCCGGGGCAACGGCATTGCGAGATAACGCGAGAGTCGGAGAATCGAGGGTCGAAACACACTCGGACGCCTCGGAACTGGTTCGCACCGCTCGTCGGCCGATGTACTACCAAAAAGTATTTTAATTGCGCCCCGGGCGTGCATCGCTGATGCCCGAGCAAAGCTCTCGTTCTCTCGCCCAGCCGGCCAACACCATCAGACTTTTCGACGACTCATTTCGCTTTGGTGGACTTCCACCCGATGAGACGGAAGAGATAACGTTCACCACTTCGGTTCGGCGAGCGTAGCTACGTTTGCGCTCTACGAGAAAGAACTCTCCGAGAAACCGAACGGGCGACAATTATTTTTGTTCGTTACCAGGCAAGTAGACGACGAGCACCACTCGGATGGAATTATTCGCTCGAAATGACTCCAGCTCGGTCGACGCTCAAGAACTTTCTTCCGTAGATCTCTTTCGGGTCGATAAAACGTGCGCCTGGAGCTGGAAATATTCGGTCGAATCAACATCAAATTCCTGGGGCTAAAAAATATATTCTATCGCCTTCTTCACTCGACAACACGTTTCTTCGATCCCTGCAATTATTTCGTTGACTTGATTAAATATCATCGAAAAATAGAAATCAACTGGGGGAAACGTGTTTTTAAAATTGTCCGAGTGAATCTTTTTTTTTTTTATATCCTGGAATTTCTTCATTCGTCGATGCAATTATTTCGTTAACTCGACTAAATACCATCGAAAAATAGAAATCAACCGGGAGAAAGATGTTTAACAAAATTATCCGAGTGAATCTTTTTTTTTGTACCCTGGAATTTCTTCATTCGTCGATAACTCGATGATTAATTATCGGTTTTCGATCGTCCAGGGCTCATTCGACGAGGAATTCTCAGAGCTTCAGAAACGAAAGGTTGTTCATTGTTCTCCGATGTTCGCCGGCCGAGTTATTAAATTCTGAATTTCTCGTGCCAGTTTTGAATCCCAGCTGATTAACCGCTCGCAGAATTCTCGTGTCTCTTCTCATCTTGCGCTACTCTTGGTAATTATCTTATCGAAATATCTTCTTCGCGAAGGCTTGCATGGCGAGGCAATAAAGGTGTCGTCTAGCTCAAGGCTGCTGTTCGCTAGTCCTGGATAATCCTTTGGGACGCTTCTTCCTCTCCTCCACCTCTCTTTCACGTATCCATCCTCAGAATACTTTTTCACTCTAAAATAAAATATCTCAGAGCGTGATCCGCGAAGTCGTAGCTGCTCCGTCTGGAGGGAATTTTTCAGTCGGCGTATGCGTCTCCAGGGTGGAAGTGAGATATCGAGGGCAAGAACGTCGCAAGGAAAGCCGGAGGGGAGACGGGAGAGGGACGAATCAGAAAGAGACCGAAAAAACGATATTGCCCGGCCATATTCGCAAAGGCCAGCCGAGCAACGGCTCCGTCCAACTTCTTTTTTTTTTTTTTTTCTTTATACTACGCCTACTATTTTATTTTTCACGTTTGACCCCCCCGCGCTTCCCTCCTCGGCTCGGCGTCCTTTTTCTCGTCGAAGCCCCAGCACTCCACTCGACCTAAAACGAGAAACCGAAACTAGCGCCGTCCTGCCTCGCGAGCTCAACATTCCGAGTCCATATATTTTATAACGACCGAGACTTATGTTTATCGAGAGGCAAAAAAAAGAAAAATAAATAAGGAGAATAAGGCCGAGCGAAATTAGAGACCTAGTTATTTTTACTGTTGTGGAGTGGCGAATGAAAAAAAAAAAAAAAAACAATACGATTGTTGTTCTGGGTTATCGAGAAGGGTCGAGTTTGTTTTTTCACCGGCAACTTTGTACGGCTTGACCCTGTGTCATTGAGTTTCATTCATTTCGAGAATAGTCGCCGAGAGACCTCCGGAGTGGCGCTCGTTGCAGAGCCCTAATGACTATTCGTTCGCGGCGGACTCACTTTAATTCACGGTTCTACTCGATACTCGCGCAGCTCCGCTCCTTGCGAACAGCGATCGCAACGGGGAGGAGAAACTTGCCTTATTTTATTCGCGTGACTATCGCGATTACGCCGAGTCTCGAGTTTTCAGCGCGAAGCCGTCGTTTTCGATCTATGGATACGAGTCATGGGTCCGAGGAGGTCCAAAAGAATATAATTCTTAAACTTTAATATCAATGAATAACTGTATATATCGATCGTCACGTTAGTTCGAATGAATTTTAATTCTTTGACGTTTCCCGAATAATTAACTATTTTTATTCCACTGGGACAGAGCTTTTAGTTTTATCTTACAGAAATGCGAAAGGTGAAAAACTGATAATTTTTTCTCGACTAAAACAGTTGGTCGACGATTTTATCTTCATCGTAAAGCAGCATTTTATTTATACCCGGCCAACATTCGTTGTCACGTCGGCTCGAATTATTAATAATGTCTCTTCGATATCTCTTAATAAAAGAGACTTTTATTTTCATTATTATTATTATTATTATTAGTATTATTATTATTATTATTTTACGGTTACGCAGAGGGTGAAAACGTGATAATTTTTACTCGACCAAAGTCCTTCGCAACCGAGCGACGATGCTGTTGGCGTAACATTTTTTATTTCCCCTTATTCGCCGAACGAGAGCGTTGAATCCTTTAAAGTCCGGAGAAAACCTCTCGGGGGCGGTAACGCGTAACACATGCGCGCCAGCGCAGCATCCCGATTGCGAGAGTCGCAGTCTTTCTCTCGACTCTCCTCTCACGGTGTGCGTGCGAGTTAAGTTTTTTGTGTCGTCGTCTGAGAGCGGCGTTGCGAAGCGAGAGAAAAGAGGGACACGCATAGCGTGCTACGACCGCGCCGCGTCGTCGAGCGACGCACGAGAGGGAAATCGGCTGGGTTCGATTCGCGAGCCCCGTCCGGATCTTCCGTATCGTCAATTCTCCCGGCGAGATTCTTCGAAGTACGAACGTCGCGCGACTCGCGGGGCTTTTACATACGAAAGAGGGCGACTCGAACGGACCGCGGAGTGCACCACGCATCGAGAGAACCCGATCGACCAGTAATTATGCCACGGAGTAATCACGCTAATTGGTCGGGAGTCGACTGGACGAGCGATTCACGTCGCCGGAGGATTTAATCGTGAAACCACTAATTTCGAACCATAATATATGTAGAGAAGACCGGGGCGAGATGGACTGCTCAGAAAATGAAGCAGGTACAACGCATAACTTATTGCTTATCATCCAGTAATTATGATTTTCCGGTTTCATAAGTCGTCCGAAAGAAAAAAAATTACCTGTGACTCTCCTTAAATTTTTCAGCTATATTCAGATATCCGTCTGTACTTTGCATACATTTTGAGACTTTCTAATTCGATACTCGATAACTCGAATTGACCTGAGATTTCGTAATCTCATCACACCCCGGTCTACGTTGCTGCAAAAAAAAAATTGTGTAAAGAAAATAAAGACTTCCGTACATCATATTATGGATCATCATCGTTCCACCATTCAAAATTGATGAATTATCTTTGCTTTAAGCTTACTATTTATTTTGAACCCTCGAGGAAAAAGCATTTACACTAGATGTAAATATTGTACCGTCCGAGCGAATAAATGACGCGTGTATTTGTTTTTAAGCATTATTAGTATAATCGACAAATGTCTCGAGTACAAAATGTCAGACGTTTGTTCGCGTCAAACTTAACTAATATCGTCTGCTTTAATAGTCACCTAAGCATCCGTTACAATAAATATTCTACATCATTGATATGCATTATATATCATGAATAATGTAGATGAAATAAATTCTTTTTCTTTCGACAATTTTATCCATAGAGACTCGCAGCGGATGGGTTCTACGCTCGCCTCGCTGAAAAATCGTTTGCGATCCTATTGCCTTGGCACTCGGGACAAAAATAAAAATGCCAAAAAAAAATAAAAAAAGAGGAGAATGCAAATATATTTTAACGTTCGTCCGGAGGCGCATTGGCTACTGCCGGGGGCTCTCTGGCACGGCAAACACAGCGAGAGCATCCTCATAACCGGAAACGGTTTGCGGAGAAACCGCACGGCTTCTCTCGATGACGGAGGAACGCAACACGGATACAGTGGAGGAGTCTCCGGTGGGAAAAACACCGGGGGTTTCTGGCCGAGAGAAGAGAAAAGCAAACTGTCCGGGTGGGCGTTTCCCAAACATCGCCCGGAGACTGAGGCAAGCTCGAAATTTAACCGCTCTCGGAAACTTCGCGTTCGGTTTGTCGTTTGTCGGTTGTATGGCGAAAGACGCTTCTTCACTGGAGGTTAAAAGGACGGAAGGGGAGATAGAGGCGGCGGGAAAACGGAACGTCGCCGTTGAGTCCGGGGTTAAACGACCGGGAACAAGGGAGCTCGCTATTCTGTTAGGAAGAGACGAGGGAGAAGCAAACGTCGTGCGGCGAGAATCGAGAAGAGTAAACAGGAACGATCCGTACACACCAGACTCTATCGCTCTCCCCGAGAGTTATGTGATTGATAATGTATTACAAAAAATAATGTATTATTTTATTATTACTGGAAGCAAAACTGTTTCGTCCAATTTCATTTACAACTCATTTGTAATTTCATTCGTTCATAAATTCGCTCGCTATTGAAGTACAGGAATCTCCAAACTTTTGTAAATCGATATGTTTGTCACCGATGCATGATTGTGATTGATACAAATTGTAGAATTAATGAGAAAAATTCACACGGATATTTATTATTGTATTCCTCAAAGTAAACAGAAGATAATGCAACACTTGAGAAATCTGCATCTTGCTAACGAATTTTTACCATTTTTAAAATCCTAAAAAAAAACAATTCTTAGATTGTAGGGAAAGGAATTTTCCTTAAAAAAAAAAAAAAAAAAAAGTTACTGCTCTGCAGATAGTCGTATATCGAGGCACAAGTGTAACCTGGGCCTCCGCGTTTGTCATTATTCCAACACTAAATAGTATTTATTTCCTGTTTCAAAGTGTCTTGACTTGTTCGTTAAAAAATTGAATTTTCCAGTGACATTTTTTTCAAGGTGTGGTCGAATGGCTTGAATTTGACGAGCATTCGCCGTCTCAGGATTCACCGGAGCTCAGCGGCGCTTTCCAGAGAGACGCGTGGTACTCTGAAGGGCGTATGTTTATCGACCTCCTCGAGAACCACAATGGGCCCTTCCCCAAAGTTTATGTCCGGTTGGGACGACGGCACGGTTTTCGCTCCTCGAACTTCAACTCGGTTCATGCAACATCTTCGTGTGTACCGGGGCGAGGGGTGAGAAGTCGTTATCGCGTTACGCAGAACCTTGGCGACCCGTTAACGCTACGGGGTCGTCGTCACGTGCGCAGTTCGTTGCCACGGCTCGTCAATCCGGAAAACACGAAATGTTCCCGAGGTCTGCCGGTCATCCAAGCTGTTCCGGATTATCCACCGAGATTCGCGACCCCAACGTAAGAGGGATTGGACGAAGGTTCTCGAGTGTATTTCGGTTCGTGTTACCCGGAACGCGCGTCGTCATCAACCCCGAGAAACAATAGCGCTCTTTTGTCCCGGAGATTTAATTAGTTCGGAGCTGAAAACGACGGTCTGTTGGAGATTTTTTTTAAACATTGATTTTTTCGACAAGAGGATTAAAGTTGCTCGTCGCCGTTTTCAACGACTCGTGTCAACGACCGGTAAATATTCATCAATGACATCGGGAATAATCGATGAAAGAGCGGAACGGCCGGAGACCGGGGCAAAACGGACCTAAGTTCGTTCACCATTTCCGAGAATGAACTTGGCACATTTCGTCTTTCCGCGGAAAAGAAACAGTCCATCTTGCCCCAGCGAGTGTCGCAGGGTAATTGCGCAAAATATGTACAACTTTAGTCTACTTTTGCCCCGAGCCCATAACGGCAAGTAAATTGGTACAACGAGCAGTGGGACAATTCTGCCGAGATGCCGTTAATTTAGGGCAATTAACTTCAAGTGTCTCGTTGAGAGATACCAGGAACATTTTTTTTTTTTTTTAATAACTATTTTTCTCTGATCGCAAGCTATTATTATCTTTGCATATAACCCACGTGATATTAGCATTAAAAAAACAGAATTATCATCGAAACTCGTCAGGCGCAAAATTCGCTGATCCTGAGCAAGCGAAAGTCCGTTTTGAAGGAGCTAACAACTTCGGCCAATTACACAGCAGCGGTGTGGCAGTGTCTGTGCATGCCGTGAGATTTTCATTAATCACATAGGAGAGCAGACGGGAGCGAGAGAAGGTTTGTCCTGATCCCTCTCGGACGTGTGTATTATGCAAATGTCGGTATACACCATTGCCAAAAGCCCACCTTCTACGTACGTGGGGCGTTAGACGGTAAGCCGATTAAATTCAACCACCGGCCAATTATCCTGCCTAATTAGACACTCGAGCCTGCAGACATTGCAAGTTCATTAAAGACTCCGGTTGCTCCTTCTCGTCGCCACTGGACTCGTCTTCTTTCTCGCTAATCACTGTCAAGTCTTTCGAATATCCAGAAAAAAATCAAAATAAAACCGGTCACTAAACCGGAAAGTCTCTCCTGCCGAGAGAACATCATTTTTCCATTTAACTAAAGGTCGGCACGAAAACTCCATCATACTTTTCTCTCATCAACTTCATCATACTTTTCTCATCGTCCTGTTATAAATTTTTTCCATTAATTTCCGACACTGTTCGATCGACGAAAAAAAAATAACTTTTCTCTCTGATACATCTATATTCGACGCGGCGTTCTCGCCTAGTTTACGGGGAGTTGTATCGAAGTGTAAATGGACCGACGAACTTCGAGTGTAATTGAAAATTTTTCTTTTCCGTACCTATTTAATTTTTCGCTGATTTTATGATGTAAATTTTTGCTGGGAATACGAGTCCGACCGGGCAGTCTGGGAATTAATTCGTACCCGGTTCGGCGATGAATCACGTCGAGCCGCTGTTCAGCTTGAAAAGGGCTCGGTCGGTAAAAACGATCCGGGACCACGTGACTCGCACAAATCATTTTAGATTGTAATAAGTGGTGTGTTTGCGAGCTAAGCGAGGCTGAGACGAATGTAAACTACGCTCGGGGAGAGAGGTAGGACAATGAGCTTGTGGTACCACGCGAACCGCCGCATAGCGTGGAGTCGCGCACGGTTCACCATCAATGATTCCTTCGGCTCGGGGAACATCTGTGCGAGCTCTCACAACCGGGATTGCGAAGAGAGCTGCGAAAGCGGCATGGAGACTCGTTCTGTAGCAATACCACTACCTATATATATACATATATATATATATGATGTATATATAGATAGTGGTATATGATATATATGTATATATACATATGTGATCAGCTGAAGAACACAAGGGCGTATGTCAGAGGATTTTACACGTAAAAATTTCGGCGATAAGCCGTTGTGTCTCTCAGTGGTTTATATATACATCTTCGCTATAGACTGCAATGTAAAGGCACCAGTAGCATCGCCAACTGACACGGAATGATCGATGAAAAGTCTCGTCTTCTTCGTTCGAATGTCGAGCGAGTGCGTCGTCGTCTGGCTGGTTGGGGCGGGAATCGATACACGGTGAAGGGCTCGAAATCGATCGGCGCAAAATTTTACCGAACACCGAACTGACTGGACCGATTTAAGTCCAATTTATTTAGCAAGACAGAGTCGGTCCGTATTCCCCCTTTTTACAAATGTCTGTTGATTTTATTGAGAGTCATTGTTATCCGGGGATTTTCGTACCAGCCGGCACGACAGTTGTACGCACAATGCACACCCTCGCAGCGAACTGAAGGGGGAACTTTAAACGGATTTTACGATTATTTGCCATGTGCGAAAATTCTTAACGCCTGGTTCCCACTCGTTAAACCTACGTTTTTTTTTTTTTTCTATAACGTTGCAACATAACGCTTCGGTAAATGTTTTTTTTTATTTCCTGTGTAACCTAAATTTAATTAAAAATTGTAAAAGTAGACGAATAATAGTAAAATCTAAGCAGGCAACGTTGTTGAAATGAAAAAAAATATCGTGGCACAGAAATAATGTCTGGTCTCCGTGGCCCCTCCGATACGATTTTTGGTAGTTGACTCAAAGTGTGTTTTGAAGTCGTAACGATACACCTAATTCCACCCTTTTTCCCAACACTTAATTTCTTTCTCTCGCGAGATAGGAACGCTATGATTCTGTAAACTTTACTTCTTTACACTTGCTAAATCAACTAACTCCAATATAAAAAAAAAATGAAAGTTCGTTAAAGGTAAAAGGAGAATTAAATAAAATTTACATACCCTTGTAGGATAAAATGTAAAGACCGTTGAAGTACCGCGTAGGAAAATAATGTCTAGTGGTTCTCCATGCCACGATGTGATTTCTGGTCGCAGATTCAAAGGGTGTATTATTATTTGAGAGCTCTAACGAGGCCCCGCTGGTTTCCGAGTTGCCCTCAAACGCGAAAGCTCTTTGAGGCCAAACACGAATTGGCTCGCTCCTCCTGTCCACGGTCCGAGGTAACAGCCGGGGTATCGTGTAACCCGTGACCAACCCCTCGGTGCAAATTCCGCCGCATGAAGGTTCAGCGTTTCGGGATTGGTTGCTCGTTATTTCTTAATCGTTTATCAGCCCCAACCAGCCGCGCATTTATTTTCGCCTCGACATGGTTCAGCTGGTAATCGACAACGCGATTGAACCCACCGATCGATTATTCATTTTGGGCGAAACATTTGCCTCGCCGGAGAATGTGCGGTCGCAACCGGCTGGGATTAACTCGCGGCAGAGAAGCGTCCAAAACTGAAAGTTGGCTAACGAGCACGCGATCGCTTTATTAACGTAAGCCCATCCAATGAACCACTGTAAACTGCTCTCGCGTACATTCGTCGCGAATCAAAACGGTGGAGTTGCCTGTCCCGCCACGAGGCCTGGCGTGGATCCGGCTAGGTAAACTTTACAAAACTAGGGTCAGCTCTACCGGTGGCGAAACGTTTTAACTACTTCGCTGTATGTTACCGGCTCCAGGCCAAGTTTCGCCACTCCCGCTAATGTAAACTGGTCCGGGAAGACAAAAAGAGAAAAGCCGGAAAAGACCGTGATTGGGTTGACTTTTGGTAAAATTTCAAGTCCGCACAATTTTTGGATAAAACGAATTGTAGGGGAAGTTTTTTACCGGAACGAATCAGCGTCGAGGATAGAATTGGAATTTGCCGGCTTGATTGGGTTGCTCATGAAAAAACGAGATAACGGCGGAATTTCAGTGCTTTGATAGAAAGAAAAAATGTTTTTGAGTGCGTTTTTATGTCGGTGCACTTTTGGGAAGCCTGAGACTCGTGTGTTGCCGCAGACTCCGCAAAATCGTTTCGCAGAGACGATTTGTACTCCGGAGCTTTTTCCTGTAACGCTCCGGGGGAAAAAGGAAATCAGTGTGGGGCAGCGAAACAGGCTCGGAACGAGCGCGCTCGGAGGATACCGGAAATGGTAGGAAAAAATGGTAAAAAGTAAGGAATAAAAATTGGCGATGATGCTACCGGGGCAAAAGTGAGTGGATTGGGAAATCCTTCAGCTTTGAAGCTCGCCGCGCGGTTTATCGCTGGCGCTAGCCCGTTTCCTGTCGATCGTTGGGTCGACGTACCACGCACCATCGACACACGATAGGGGTTCTTTTTTTCGTGTACCTTTTTTTTGCTGTCGTGCATCGTCGGCTTCATCTGATATTTCAGGAGGGTCTAGCATAGCTCACACTTTGGGATGGAAACTTACGGTTCATACGTGCCAGGAGCTTCGATTTTATCGTCATCGGTTCGCGTAATTAGCGAGTTCATCTACCCGACATTATTTTTATTGCTTTAAATTTATCGAGAGAAATTGACGTTAAACGGCATCGACGGACAGAACATCCGCGGAAGAAACTATTTGTGAATTCACGATTTTTAGAAGTCCGAGTCACGCGCGCCAGCTCGATCGTTCGTGTTGGGTAAGATTTTATCGTTTTGAAGTTTCGACTGATAATGGGTCTTGTAAAATTCATAAGTAGCTCCGAAACATGACCCTACATATACGTATTTGAGGAACGACGTAAAATCAATTAATTATCTGATAAATACATGGACAAGTACACGAATGAATTAATGAATACGATATTTGATCAGAAGTTTTATAAACCGGAAGTGTAAACGATTGCAGCGTATCACGCGAATTTGGTAACGCTTTTATCGAGCCGTCTGGAAAATAGGGTAATTCAACGTATCAACGAAGAGATAAGATAATTAAGACCTTTCGTGCCCGGTTAAGCTGGGCCGAAAACAGTGATTGACATACAATCACTTCACTGTGCTTACCCCGCTACTGAATTGCCAATTTAAAACTGTCTGGCTTCAAAGTTTAACGTTGCCAGTTTAATGCAATCTATACCGTTAATTTTTCATGGTGGATTTATAATTTACCGAAATAATATCTTCAAAGTTCGTGCTCGATTTAATTTTTTAATGCCCATCGCTAAAACGAACGCAATAAAAACAATCTCATAAAATTGCTCGAATCGTGTCTCATTATCGAGAGACTAAATTCGATAAACCTTCAAAGCAAAGTGGCAAATTTTTTCTAACGTGCATTAAAATTGCATTCTTATCACCACGATTTATTCAAACTTCTTTAAGCAAATTTCCTCACGCATTGCATTATTTTGGTTCGCTGTCCATTCACAGGAGTTTTCCCGGTTGACAAACGAAACTTTTTCTTCCCATCCCCAAGGTAAGGACTTTTTATCGAGTTTTTCTCAGAGTCCTTTGCATATATGTGTATACATATATACATTTTTTTTTTGTTGTATTTTATATACCTCGCATCCTACGTACCAAGGGAAAACGTCGACTTTCCCCACTTCTCCACAGATACATGCTCTTTAGCCGTGCCTCTTCCTACTCTACCTCGGCAGTCGGTACGAGGAAAAAAGAGAAGCCAGAGAACTTCGACTAAGCGGTCTAGCTCCGCAACTCCTTGCTCCTGGCTGTGCGGTACACACTACCAGATGTGTACACCAGTACACAGCCCGACCGTCTCGTTGCATCTTCCTCGAGGAAACCACCACGTCTAACCCAATTTTCGTTCGCGAACTTCCACGCGGCCGTTGCCACGCTCGTGTAGGTAGAGAGTTCTCAGACTATTTTTCTTCTTTTACCTTTTCCTCGGTGAATTTTTTTACCCTTTCTTTAAAATACTTTCTCTCGTTCTTTTTTTCTCTAATTCTCGACTAGGCACACCGAGCGTCTGCGAGAACGAGTCGAGGTGGTTGAAACAGCATTGCAGTCGACGTCGGTGTTCAACCCCGTCATTAATGCAAGGCTCGGTGAGACCCGTTCCGCCTCGTTTGCTACACGAGCTTTTCCCAACTACACTTTTGTCTCGGGCTCACTCGCGGCCAGATTTGCCTACATATGGTTTTTTTTTTTGGTGTTGCTTTTTTGTGACGTTTATCGCGCGATAACGTCGACGACTCAGCATCCTATTAAAGAGCCAAAAGGCGGGTTTCCAGGACAAATAACATAATGCGCATCAGAGCTAGAACGCCGATGGTTGGGCAACGCGTAAATATATATGTTTATGTACAGAGGAGTCCGGAGTTAAATAGATCAATCTTACACGTACATGTGTCTTTTTAGAAAAATTGGAACCAGCTCGAGCATTTTTTTTTGCTGTAGCTTGTTTTTGCAACGAGATAATGTGCTTCAGGACAAGAAATTATCGGACGATGCGTAATTGTACACGTTTATGTACAGGGGGAATGGAGGAGAATTGTGAATGTTACTACTTGGACCACATCGAGGGAGACCGTATAGACTATTTTGATTATGGCTTTTTAGATCATTTTCAGCTGAGGGAAATAGTTCATTTTAAAAGTGGTAATACATACCATTTTTAATGCGGCAATATGAACCGTTTTGAGCTGAGGAAAATAGGTCATTTTAAAATGGTAATCCGGACCACTTTGAGCGGGGCCACATGGATTATTTTTAGCCGGGGAAAGTAGTTAATTTGAAAAGAGGCAATACGGAGCATGCCGCAATATGAACAATTTTTAGCTGAGGAAAATAGTTCATTTTAAAAAGGTAATACGGACCACTTTGAGCGAGGCCATATGGAGTATTTTTAGTCGGGGTAAATGTTTCATTTTAGTAGAGGAAATATGGACCATTTTGTAAAATGGTCCATTCTGAGTGGAGAAAAATTGTCCATTTTCAGCGCAGTAATGTAGACTATTATGCCACGCCAAATATTACATGCATATGTACACTTGGAAATGAAAATTAAATCCAGTTCGAACTTCTGTAGTTTTTGTATATCTTTCCGCAGCGATTGTAAACGAGCTGATCCATTGTATAAAAGGCGACGGCAGGATGTAGCTTATTTCGTATACGATGGAAAAAATAATATTTTCGTTCTATTTCGAAGCAAGTACAGAGACTGTACCCCGATGGGTTAACCGCCGGCATCTGGCGATCATGCAGGGTCGAGAAGCTCGCCCTTTGCGCGAGAAGAAACATTTTTTCTGTACACAGAGCGTCGACGATGGATATGCGCACCCGAGTTTACACAGACTGGCGGTCTCCATTGAGTTATTAAAGTCCGCTATTTACGGGAGATACAAAATTAAAATTTTGTTTAACGAGCATATGGAACACAAAAAAATATACGTATGTACATATATATATATATATATCCGCGACTCACGATCGAAAATTTCTCGGTAGGATAAATGACATAAAAACGATGATATGTGTGTGCGAACAGCGCGAATCATGCGGGCTTTCAGTCGTGGTAATTATTATCCGTCGAGGGAGCGAAGACCGAGCGATATCACAACCGAATGAGAGTTGGATGAGGACATATATATGTATATATGGTGTTCAGATATAATATGAGCTTGGTCGAAGCGGCTCTGTTATTAAATCGCACGTCTCATTGTCGCTATCAGCCAGCATCCCGACACACAATAACTATTTAATTTTTATTTCAAATTTTTTTCGCCAATCTATTTTAATCCGTCTCCCCCATCGGGTAAACGAGCGATCGAGCGGGAGATCTACTGGTGATGTAAACGTTAGTAAACGAAGCGGTTATGCGAATGATTTTTTTTTATTCAAGCCGAGTCAAATATTGGTTTTTTTGGCTATTTATTTCGAACACAATTTTTTTTTGTATTTTTTTTTATCTGTTTGTCACATCGAGGGAACATGTGAGCATATAAGCGTTCAGAAGGCGATAATGAATATTGATAAACGCGGCGCTTAGAAAAAATGTGATTTGTTTTTTTTTACCTACAAATCAAACGTCGATTTTCCACGTTAGATTTTTAATTAATGAAAAAAGCAGCGAACTATGATTAAACAGAGTAAGTCGGCGGAACGCGCTTAACTGTGAATAAACCCTATGTTTATAAACGTTTTTTTTTTAAAGATACGGAACCAAATATTGCGTTTTCGGATTAAATCAATTGGAACACTGATTTTTCTTCGTATCCATATTAATTTATTTTTCACACTGCGAGAACACGTGAACGAACAGGCGATCAAAGGGTCGGTAAAAAAAATGCATTTTTTTTGCAAATCAAACGCAGTGAAACATTGATTCGCTGGTGCAATTTTTCAATTGGTTGAAAAAAAATAATAATAAACAGCTTCAGTGAAAAACTCCTAAATCATGAAGCTGTGATTGAACGGGGTGAGGTGTACGTGTGAATGCCTCGGAGCGTCAAAGGTTTATTTGATTCGCAAGCGCACACGTGCATGGTTGATTTATCCAACTTTATTGGGAATGTTGAACCGGGACAAAGGCAAAGGACGGCTGACGAAGGGCCCGCCTCGTCGCATTTCATTTTCGGTGGTCGAGCACCGAAAGCTTCGCGCTTTTACAAGCGACATATATGTTTTTACCATTACTCCCCCCCCCCTCCCCCTCCACCCTTTTCGGTAGCAAAAAGGCACGAGTCACCGAGGCGCGAAATAGACACGAGGCACACTGGATGATACTTCACCGGCGTATATAATCCGGTTACGTCGACCTATCGATGAATAAACCATCTCCTATAACTCACCCCTTCGCCCCCCCCCCCCTATTTTTAGCAAAGCTCGACCGACCCAGCGTGGCACCGTGGCAACGACCTTCTTCTTTCGCCGATCTGAAAAATTGCCTCTATCGATAGCCAAATCTCTCGCTTTCTCTCTTTCTCTCCGGAAACGATTTATTCGTGTCGATCCATCGTCCGGTCGTTCTTCCCGAAGTATCTCAACCTGGGACGCCGGCAATTTGTATCTCATATCGCGTCGGCCTGTCGAGGAGGAACAAAAAGAAAAAGCTTATCCCCTCGCTTACAATGAAGCTCATTCAAGCGCGCCGACCACTTCGAACAAGAGCACATAGACAGGCTAGTTATATTTTTGCACACACAACGGTTATAGAGAATCTCTGATCTTTTGTTTTTGTGGCCATTTTCGACTTTTTTTTGCAAAAGAAGTGTTTTATGAAATTATCAAATTATGAAATCATAAAATTACAAAATTATATAATTGTAAAGTGTAAAATATAAAATTATAAAATTATAAAATTATTTTATCACTACCTGATTTTTTTTGTACAGAGTCAATATCTTTATGTAAGGAACCAAAATGAACGGAAAAAAATGTTAGCGGAAATCGGAGTAAGTCGTTTTAATAATGAAAACACGCGGTTAGCTCAGCGAGTTGTTCATCGCTCCCGGACACAGACGATCCTTATGTTCGAAACAATTGGTACTCTGTTCTCGAGGAGCGGGCGATACAGTCGGCGACTCGGCGCGGAGTTTCTTCGACAGGAAACGTACGATAAAACAGTGGCGAACCTATAATTCAATCGGCTCGTTTGGTCGTTTTACGTCCGTTCGTTCGCTGGCGGGTCGTTCAAGTCAGTAAGACCACCGAGCCTGGACGAGCTTTGCGTGTATGTGCTGCGCGGACCGTCTTACGCGTGCGTATATGTGCTTACCTTACCAACACCGGACCAAGTTCCTTCACCTCCAGCTGAGCATTTACTCGCTCGCCTATCCAGCCGACACACAAAAGGGACAAAGCCGCGAGAGAAAACCCTTTCCTCCTCCGAAAATCCCCTATACGCTCTATCGGGGCGCTCTAATGAAACTTTAAAACCTTTCCCCAACATCGAAATTAAAAAATCGGTACATGTAAAAAAAAATATATATATATTCTATGATAATACCATGCAATAATAATTATCGTAATTTTGTTATTATTATTTGAAATTAATCGTTAATTTTTTTTTGCCTGAAAAGTGATGCAAAACCTCACGAGTGTAATAATTAGTTTACCATGTGCGTAGGCGCTGCGGTAATCGCGATCTAGTTGCGCTAATAAATGCACGCTCCGCTTCGACGCTCAAAGTGTACTCGCGCATTTTCATACGTTACAACGCCGGAGCGTCTGCTGTCCATCTGGCATCCTACATTTTCTACCGTTGCTATACGAACGTGTCACGAGACTTTGCTTGTGACGGTGCAAAGTTAAAGCGCACCTGCGCCCAGTGCCCGACACACGCGAGAGCCACCGCATCACAATGTCTCAGCCCGCATAACGTAGCGGGCACTTATCATCCTCCTAGGCCCCACGTGCCTGTCGGGTTACGATATTGCTTTTTCCTACCGCTATCCGATGTGTTCCCCGCTGAGAAACCCGCCGTGTAAATTTCACCCAGGATAACAGCGAGCCGACACGATATTTACAGTTATCCTTAAAGCGAAGAGTCACACCGAGCCCGAGATAGACGCTTTTTTTTTCAACTTTTCTCTCAACAATCATTTTCGCCATTTATATCAATCTTTAAAAATAATAATCGATCGAGTAGACTTAAATTTTAAAAATGGATATCAAACTTTTTTTTTTCAGTGGCCTATAATTTCGCCGACTTTATTAATCTTCAAATAAATATCGTTCGATAAAGTCAATGAAGTAAATAGGTTTTTTTTTTTTTTTTTTTTTTAGTAAAAGGCGTTGAAAAAATGGATAATAACTACGATGCTGGATAGTTACGGCGGCCTTTAAAGGGTCGGCACAGAGTCCTCGTTAGTCATCGGGCAGAGTCCGTTTTCCCACTCACGCGTGATCGCGCGCCGGTGAATTCTTCGGGGATCGCGGCTAACGATTAGATCCACGTAGAACACGACGCGCGCTTTCGAAATGCACCTACGACGTGTTTAAAACGTCCCACACGGGATGAAATCCGTGAGAAAGGAAGTCCGGCGCTGAGCGTGGGCGAAAGTATGAAAAAGTAAAAAAAAAAAAAAAAGCAAAAAAAAAAACAGGCACTATTCGAAGGAATAGCCTCGATAACGAGAGAGGGATGCGCGAGTCTCCCGGTACGTTGAATCCCAACGGCGAACTGGTATGTGGGTTGTTACTGTTAATTGTGCGCAATTTATACACATTGCATTATAATAATAATCATCAGAGATCTACCGACAGACACGCTACCGGACGACTGCAAAATATTAACTGATGCGAATCTAATTTTTTTTTTTCTTCCCCTACAAGGCATAACTACACGAAGTATGCATTATAACGAGTTGATAAAAAAGAATAAAAATAAAATACACACAAATGGGCGTAACTGTCTGGCGTTGACCGAGGACTAATGGAAGGGTGCATCGAACGATGGGCAGTTCAGGCCGCGCTCAATGATTCGAAATAAAAGTGCAATGGATAAATTATCGGATATCATTGGCTACCACTCGCGATATTGGAGCTCCCCACGTCGGGCCCGTCGCGCACGCATCGTTTAAACTCCCTTTCGTTATCGAGATAGCCGATCGTTCTCTCGCGTAATCATCGCTATTAAATAAATGAGATGATGGCGATTGTTAATTGAGATAATGGACTCCGCAGGATGGGAGAGCCTTCGCGAGTACAACATGCGAGTAGCAACCGAACAATTTATTTGGTCACGACAATTACGAATAAAATTTAGTTTAGTCGACAATTTGTAAGAGAAAAAATAATACGATAAAGCATTGAAAGAAAAAAAACCAACAGAGTTTCATTTCTCATTGAAATGTTCGTAAGGAATAATTTTAACAACAAAAAACTGAGTATTTTTTTTGGTCGTAGAATATTTGAATTTTCTGTAAATAATGTTAATTTTTTTTTTTTTGCAGGTGCGACAGCATGGTATGATAAAAAGTGACCGAGATCCCCAAAGATGAAGCCCCTAGTCGTAACGGTGACGCTTCTGCTGCCCCTGGTCCTCGGTCTGGTACCTCAAGAAGACGACATTGTGTTCGACGACGTCGGCGAGGAGGCGTCGTCCGTAACTCCGGTCGTCCATAGAAAGGAACACGGATCGCCAAGGATACGCACCGATACGAGCAAGAAAAATCGCGTCGAGAGATTCTGGGGTGTGCCCGATGCTTCGGTAACTGTTGGGCACGTACTCAAGCTTAGGATACCGAAACAGGCGTTCGGTGGGAATGTCGATCACTACGAGGTAAAAGATTCGAGACTTTTCCTTTTATTTTACTCTTCATTTCATTTTATTTTGCCTACCAGCCATACTGGAGCCGTGCCAAGTGATGCCAACCCCTTTCTCCCTTTTCCTATGCCATACCCTTCACCCGATACTCCTCGATAAAAGTTTTCCATCCGCCTCCTCTTATTTCACCTATATACCACCGGGCCATTCAAGTGGAGCGCTCCCGATTAAATGTGCGGTCTCCATTCGGAAATAATAAAATTGGGACGAAAGTTCCTCGTCCTCGTTGCAAATTAATCAAACTTTCAATTTTCCCACCAACAGTGCAACCTTGAGAGTATTAATCCTAAAACGTTTTACGGTCTAAATGGCAAAAAAAATGTTAACAATATTCGGCACCCATTGACAAAAATTATTGACATTTTTTTTCAATCCCTCATTTAAGAAAAATGATGGATAAATTTCCTTACAATATTAAAATCTGATTGGTAATTTTTGTTCTGTTATTTAAAAAAAATTTGACAATATTTGTTTTTCTCATTGAAAAAGGTTCGTAGCGCAAACGACAAACCGTTGCCTCGTTGGATTCAGTGGGACGAGGGTGCATCGACTTTTCTCGGAATCCCGACGAAGAAGGACGTCGGTCAGCATCACGTGACTGTTAAGGCGCACGGAAAGCACGGAGACGTCGCGAAGGACTCGTTTACCGTTAACGTGAAGCCCGAGAAGTTTGACGAGCTCAAGCACAAGGATGGAAAGGTTTGAGAGCGCCTTTTGCATAAGATTAATGCCTCAAGCTACAGCCACGGTGGATCGGGTGGTGCACGTGGCTCGACGGAGCAATGTGGGGGAGGGTTGGATGTGTGGGATTTTCCGACAAGTTCGGGTGCAATGCACGCGATATTACAACACGCAAATAGGTCGTCCTGTTTGCGAAACTCTTAGTGAAGAGGAACATATATTTGTGTGTATGCATATATACATGCATACATATATGGAGCCATCCGTGGTCTTCACTCGTCCAATAGACTTCCCATCCTGCACGTCACGAATGAGGTTGTCGCATTTAAATCTCATAAACAAATTTGTCTCGTCGACTCTCGAGCTGATTGATGCCAATTGGTATCGCCGATGTGTATAGTCGCGCGCAGACTCGGTCGAGAAACTTCCCAGACTGGCCCCTCAAATTTTGCACTTTTTTCCCCTACAGCCCTTTTCTTTTTAACGGAGTTAGATGGAAGGGCGTACAAATTATCGGGGTGGAGAAATTGTCGTAACAGCGTAAACATAACTAGTCGAAGTTTATGGGCAGAGGAGAAATTGCACGAACCATTCACGGACGGTAAAGCACTGCTTTTTTTCTTTCTCGGCGTCTCGTAGACACACTGCAACGAAGGCGAGGAACAAACTCTCCTAATGATTACCGTGGACTCCAAGTTCGATGACTTGAAACCCGAGACTAAGGTCGAGGCTATTGAGAATCTCGCTGGCTTCCTGGGACTTCACACGGTTAGTTGAAATTTTCTTTTTTCTTTACTCAAGAGAGTTACTCGAAATTGACTATCGCGAATTACAGAAGTGCAATGATAAATCAGATTATCTAATTTTATTTAAATAATTCAGAGAATTTCCGATTTAATCGCCATGGCAAGTAACGTCATAGCATTTTTTCTGTTAATATTCATTCATTTAATCAACGTGGTGAAAACCTTCTACATGCATAAAAATTCTTCAGAATATAAAAACATGATGACTATCATTGTCATTATTATTTTATTTTGTTTCGATATTATTAATTTAATTTCAACTGTTTGAATTTACAAAAATGTCGAGGGGTTCTGTGAACGCATTAATTTATTATTCTTGAATTATTATTCATAATTCTAAATCACAATTTACTGGTTGCACAAGAGGAAACCGGTCAAATAAATGAACTTATTAATTTTCTTTTTCAGAGCTCATTCTCAATGCATCCTCAAAGTGTGAAAGATGGAACGGGGTCACAGGACTCGACAGTGATACTAACCGGTCCCGGAAACGTCAAGCGTCGCAAAGAAAAGCATTCGACGTCCATTCAGTGGCAGGTAAGTCTCGACGATGAGGAGAAGAGAGATATCCCACTTGACACACTTAGCGAAGAGTCGTGGAGCCGTTCTCGCGAAAGTCGTATTACCGCGTGTAGAGTCGAGAGGTACGAGAGACAGCGAAAGAGGTAAAGCCAGTCGGACTCCCGTAAAGGATTTCGAGAAGAAGGAGAAAAAAAAAAGAAACACGCACTTCTTGCGTCATTATAATAGTAACGAGATGACGACGACGACGGCGGATTCTCAACCGTCGGTAACTTCTATTTCAAAGCCTCGAGCCTTTATGAATGAGAAACGATGCTTCGCTACTTCGTAGCAGTCGAGAAGAGCCGAGAATAGCGTCTCAATATGGAACACCAGCAAAGCGTCTGACAATTTTATTGCTTTCGTAGATTAAATTTCCGTTTCCCGGTGGGGAAGTTGAAATTTGAAAAGATTCTTTATACGCATGTATATTCATGAGATGCTAAATCTTTTGTGTTGAAAACAATTTCCAGGTCGGTTGCGATGGTCGTCTTTGGAGGCATCGTCGGGATCTGCTGAAGCAGCTTCCCGAGCAAGCGCGCGACGGAACTCTCGCCGAAGTGCTGCAGCTTCCGGTGCTTTTCTGGCGAGTTAAAACCGATGCGAGTTCCCTACTGAGAAATCGACGGGAGGCCGGCTCCGGCGATTACGGAAATACCGACGACAACGAGGAGTACGAAGACGAGAATTACGACTACGAGTCGTACGACGACGCTGAGCGCGAAGACGGAGAGGACGATGATCCGATCACGGAAATCCCATCCTTCGTGCCTAATGCCTCAGCGTCCAAGGGCAACGAGGCTGAGCCCGAACATGCTCACAGGCACCACCATGGAGAGGAGACGATGGGTTGGAAGGTGAGATTTAAAAAAAATTCTTTACCTACAATAATTATACCCGCCCGTAAATTAATTTCGTATGCTCGACCTGTAAAATTGAATACAAAGAAAAACAAAAGAGCTTCGATCACACGTAACGAGTTTGTTCATATATTCGCTTTCAATCAAGCCAATCGAGGAGGTCGACGAGGACGATATAGTCCCGGTGGTCAATCAAAAGCTGGGAAGCGGATTGAACGTATCTTCCACAATGCCGGTAACCAGACCGGTGAGTATTTTTCGCTTCCGCGTATCAACGATTATTGCTTTCTGACGCGCGTTCTACTGTAATTAGCTTACGTTGCCAAAAAAAAAAAACCTTTATTGGTAAAATTGTTGTTCTTGTTCACACGAACTCAAATACTGCTTCAAAGGGATCGTTGCGCTTTGCCAAAAAAAAAATGGAAAAAAAAACCGACATCTCTTCATTGCCTCGTAGAATAGCGAGCCATAATTACGAAACGTTGCAGATCGCCCAGTTCACGTTCAGACAACATTTTCTTAGACAAAAAAAACTAACCAAGAAAAAACATGAGAAAAAGAAATGTAACTAACAATGTTTTCGTGCCGTACATCTCGCATCTACTAACAAAATTTCGCAGACAACAGCCTCGCAAGCATCCTCGTCTAGTGGTACATCGTCTATGACCGCCGCACCGACAGCACCGACGACATACGAGACGTCATTTTCGTCGATCGTAACGCCCTCGATTAATCCCAGCACGACCAGTCAAGAACCGACGACGATGGACTTCGGTACGACAAGCATATCGGTGCCAGCGGAGTCTCCGACATCCGCGGTGACGACCAACGGTCCGGTGACCATTGCCACCTCGACGGAAACCACGAAATCGGAGACGACCGAGGAACCGGCCGAGAGGACCAATCTAATCGATGCAGAAACCGATACCGTCTCGCCGATGAGCTCGCCAACGGAAAATATCACCACACCGCCCGTACCCCCTCTTCCTTTTACCTCCACTCCCCAACCCGACGGTACAACCGTTACCATCCAAGGTGTAACCGCTGCGACGTCCACCGAAAGAACGGATCCAAAGTCCACGTCCGCTGTCTATGTTAACGTTACGGAGCCAGAGGTAAAGGCTTCGAAAATGTGCTTCGTGCTTTATCACACTCATGTAGATTTTTTAAAAATAGACTTCGCACACTTATTTTTCGTTTCGTTATCGTTGCTCGGTCGCCGCTGTAAATAACGCGAGCTTGGAAAAACAAAGCTTACGAAATGCCATGAGCAATTGTATGCTAGAATTTGCGAGGGCTTATTCGTTTTGAGTATGAGACAAATGTATTTTTTTTATATGCGGAGAGAATTGATAACATTTTGTGTTGAGGGAGATTGTCTGAATTTTTTTCTCTTCCTGCTTGAATCTTTGCTCGTGTAAAAAATGTGTTCAGTATCACAAAGTTTACCGCAGTGAATGTTCTTCCCCTCATTCTCTCCGCGTATTTTTCTTTTCTTCTTTTTTCGTTTTTTCATTGTAATAATGACGTGCCTTTGCGATGCCACAGACCACGGAAACAACAGAATCGCGAACCACAACACAAACTCCGAGTACGACACGTCCGACAACAGTCATTGTTACAACATCGACAACGGAGATGCCTACTGTCGTCACGACGACGCCAATTTCTTTGCCGGAAACGACGCCGTTGGTGACGACGACCACGACTCAACAGCCCTCGACGACAACTGCCTCGACGACCACAACCACGGAAATGCCGAAAACGATCCCACCGGTAACTACGGAAAAGGTCGAGTACGGTGTTCGAAACTTCCCGCCCCGGCAGGACAAGAGACTTAAGAAGATTCCTGTTACCGCTGGAAAACCCATCAGTTACGTAATACCGGCCGATACCTTCAGCGACATCGAGGACGGAGATACGAGAAAATTGAAACTGAGCCTGTACCTTCAAGGAAATCCGGTCAAGAGCACTCACTGGCTTCAGCTCAACGGCCAAACTCAAGAAGTATACGGACTGTAAGTTTCCTCCTTTCCCGTGAATAATGTCGTTCTTTGTGAAACGTTGAATTTATTCATTGACTTTTTTAATTCAATTTTTGTCCTGAACAGACCTCTGGAAAACGACGTATCGAAATGGGACCACGACCTGGTTGCGTCGGACAGCGAAGGTCTCAACGTCACAGAAAGACTCGATATCTACGTCCAACAGCACAAGCTCAGCCGTTCGGTTAATCATGAATTCAGTATCTATTTGAGGATCGATAAGCGCACGGCGTTCCCTGCGAATGTGGACTGGGAACTTAAGGTACAATAACTATACGTTGAATTAAGAATTTATCGGTGATCGAAGAGTACAGTTAAACAAAAAAATGCGTCTTCTGAATAATTGACGTCAATTGATATTTCTATTACAGGTTGTTCGTAGTCTCGCCGAACTGTACGGAGACAGTGACCCCAGTCAAATAACTGTTCGCTCGATAGACGTAACTCAGGACCAGGCAATATTCACGTGGACGAATGATAGTGTTCCGCGCAGTAGCGAGTGTCCCAAGGATGAGATCAATAAACTGTTGCACGTACGTTGAAGAAATATCATATTTTTTAAAATTAAATACATTTTTTAAAAATTCAAGTGATTTTTCAAAATGTATTATGAAATGTAACGCAGGTATTAATCGCCGATAAAGATGGTGAACCCAGTGCTTTGTTGACGGATGCGCTGAAACCAGAGATTCGGGTGAAACGTGTCGTTTACCAGGGTATCGGACAGTGCGAGGAAATGATGAGACCAGAAGTTCCGAAGGTTCGGGTGGGATCCGAGTCTGGACCAACTGAGAAGCCCAAAACCAATTTTGTCCCCATACCGAGGAACCAGGTGGACCATATCAACGCCACCGTTGGACAATTACTCGTCTATAAAGTTCCGGATGTAAGAAACTCTGCCTATGATTTTTTACGACAAGGAGAAAATTTTTTTCACAAAAGTCAATACCTAATTTTGTTTATTCAAGGACACGTTCTACGATCCCGAGGATGGCTCAGCCTACAACATGCGGATGTCCCTTCTCACTAACGATAGAAAGCCGATCCCTCCGCACCACTGGCTACAATTCGACATGAAGAATTATGAATTTTACGGAGTACCCCTACGTGAGGACGTTGGCCGGAAAGAGTACCAATTAGTCGTCACAGACAAGGAAGGTACGATCGAGAAAAAAAAGTAAATTTTTTTCCCTGTCCAATTTCCACGTGCTTTCATTTCTCTTTGACCTGTTCCATCCTTGACCGTAGAAAATATCTATATTTGTTCAATCTCGTTACAGAGTTAGTTTTTCTTCGAACAATTGAATTTTGTTTTTCAATTCTCTAAAGCTTAATTGATGATCGGAACATTGCAGGTGCCAGCGCTACCGACGGAATGGTCGTGATAGTCGAGCCAGCGCCACTGATGAGGCACAGTGTCGAGTTCTCGATGACACTTGACATACCATACGAGACCTTTGCTCACTCGGCGATGCAGAAGAAAATTTTCATCGAAAAAGTGCGCAATCTTTTCCGAGACAAGGATACATCGGCGATATCTCTGGACCGGATAACGGAGGGTAGTACGATAGTTACGTGGCGGAACACTACTCTGCCGACGGATCACTGTCCAAACGACGAGATCGCGAGACTGAGCGAGGTCGTTGTCAAGGGCGACAAGTCGTTGAATGATCGAATCGAGGAGATAATGGGCAAGGAATTTCCAGTCAAGCAGATAACTTTGACGCCGATGGGCATGTGTTTCGGTCAATTGACGGGTGTCCACTCGCCGGACAGCTACGCCCCACCGTCCGAGGATTCGCCGGCAGTCGGAACATCCAACGACGATTATCTCATCACTTTCGTACTTCCGGCTATAATAATCGCGGCTATGCTAATTCTTGCCGGTATAATCGCCTGCGTGCTCTATCGGCGTCGACGAAGCGGCAAAATGAGCGTCAGCGAACAGGACGACGAGAGACAGAGCTTCCGCAGCAAGGGAATTCCTGTGATATTTCAGGACGAACTCGACGAGAAACCTGATCCTGGTAAGAAGTTGCGGACTTTGGATTTGTTACATGACACCATTTTTTTTTCTCATTGTAATTAAGCATTTACTGGACATATCAATTCAAGTAATGTGAATTCAAACACTCGTCGATAATATTGTATTTATTTGCACTGATGATACTCGTCGCAACAAATTTTTAATTCTGTTGTTACTTTCTTATTTTTACGAATTGCCAGGCAACAAGTCGCCGGTAATTCTGAAGGAAGAGAAGCCACCGTTGGCTCCGCCGGAGTACCAGAAAGCCGAGGACGGTGCTGACGTGCCAATGTTGTCCAACGAAAATTCTGAAGAGCCCTATCAGCCACCGCCTCCGTTTGCAACGAATCGCGATAACAATCGTCAAAATCGGCCGAAGCCAACGCCTACGTACAGAAAGCCACCGCCTTACGTGCCCCCCTAACAAAACAACACGACGGTGCACTCGCCAACGCGAAAGTACATGCTAGCGATGCTCGGAGACTCACCAACACACGCGCAAAACCAAAATAATTGTCGAAAGAAACCGCATAAGCCGGCAAACGGCAATCAAGTTCTAAATTCGCGAGGTGCTCGATAATAAGGGACATTTAACAATGAAAAAAATACTAAACACAAAAAATAAATAAAAACATACGCCGCAGGCTGCGAACTCGATAAAATATTATACAAAGTCGTGACGAGAACCTTTTATACATGTACATGCAAAATCCTGGAAGAGCAACGTGATCACCATTTATTTTTAATCTTCCCTTAAAAAACGAAAAAACATTCTCTCAGAACCAAAGTAACTGCAATTATGAAATTTCTATCTTTCTTCGACCGTCTAGCTGACCCGCTTTGAATTTGACGAGAAAAAAAAACAGAAACAAGAAAAAACGAACATCGACTCTGGAATTACAGGTTTATTAAAGAAAAAAAGAAATCACGCGTTGCCTTTCGTAACGGATTCCACTTTAGAGTAGATTCTACTAGTCCGACTCGGCACAAAACGAATGAATTAAAAATGAATGTAATAATAATGATAATATTAATAACATTTATGGATAAGACAGCTCGGATTTGAGGAGTCTTCGACAAGTTTCAAAAGAAAAAAAAAGAAAAAAAATACATATGAAAACCCCTTGTTCGTTGAGCGAAGTTTTGCAGCGATCAGTGCCATTCTCTTAAGCAATAAGAGTTTTAATCTACAAGTAAATAGAGCAGCAGTTAAAGAAGCAACACACAGTAGAGCCGTTAACGTATGTAAACGTTTTGGGCGAAAAACAAAATGTCTCCAAGCACCACGAGGATTGATGAAAATTATACAATGCTTTTCAATTACATAACATTAAAAAAAAGTACGAAGTACCTATCGAGTAAGACACTGCCAGAGAAAAAAAAATTTGCAAAACTAAGGGCTAAACGACTGTCGAATGTGTCTACAATATATTGTTATGTTGGACCAGCACACCGGAAATTCTGTTTGTATCGTATTTGATGCCGAGAAATCCGGTTCGATCAATCGAACTGGCAGTTGTATTTTTTTTATTACGAAACTAGACGCGTTTGACAGCTGTTTATAGTTCGGAGTTTGAACTTAAAATAATAAAGAAGGGGTGAAATAAGGAAACGAGGTGTGAATTATTGAAGACGCTGATGGGCGTCAGAAGAATATGCTTCCATCGGCGCGGTCAGGCCGTGCTGAACGTAACGAAGGAATAAATAACGTTAATATATGATAATACCATGTGTTGAATATTCGCACGTTCGATATGTCTCGGTCTGTGCGGTCAATTTTAGCATCGCTATTTCATTACTGCCAGACTAAAAACACACAAACACAAAACTCATGAAAAAAAACCGGCATTTACTTATATATATATTTTTTTTAATCTACAACGACTTTGAGTTTTCCCTTGAACGCACAAAATCTCGTACGCGATATTTCATCGATGTTTTTGTACTGTCAACCTGCTTAATCTGTATCGCCGACGAGACTGAAAAAATCGTTACGATTAACAAAGAAAAAAAAATTACGGATGCTACTTTCACGCGACTACAGATGATTTTGTAACGTTTATCAGTGCCGCATCCACGAGCTTAAAACAATGTCCCAAGGTGTATGACGATTAACGAGTTTTCATTTTCTTACGCGATAAACTATTTAATTTAGAAGAAAAAAGAAAATTGCATAGTTACCAAGCCAAAAAATAATTAATGTTAAACATGAAACAGCGGTCTGATACTACGTAAAAGCAGAAAAAAAACAGAATTAGAGAAAAAAATAATAAGAAAGCAGCACCGGGTCCGTTACAGGAGTAAAAAGCCTGCGCCATGGTCCATGCTCTCCGCGCTACCGTGCGAACGCTTTATCTTGTAAACGATTTTTTAAAACTTTTTTATCAGCTGTGTTATTGAATGATAATAATAATTAATAATTAATGGAACCGGATTAAGTCCGCGCGGAGAGGTTGGACAGCGGACCCGAATATAATACACACGTGCGAGAAAGTTTTCTCGAAGGAGAATTCTTTCATCGCGAACGATATTTTTTGAACGAAAGAGGAAAGGATCGATGGACGTTTACATGTAACGACGTTGCTGTGCGTGTGTCCGCTTGTTTCGTCGACGCACCGTTGTATCGAGTAAAATTGTGCGAATGTGATATTATTGAACGAATTGAATGATGCCGAAAAAAAGAAGAACAAAAAGTAAGGATAAGAAGGAAGAAGGTATCTCTAATGTCTCTCGAGTCTTAAGTGGATAACTATGATTTTAACGATAATTATAACATACATTGCGAACTTACGTATTACCCTTCGATTCACGTCTATCTATAAAAACACGTAGAATTTAAGTGTAAAACCCTAATATCAACAATCTGATTCTCATCATTTTCATGCATCATCATTATCATTATCATCATCATCATCATCATCATCATCGTGAGCCAGGCTTGTTTATCGCCGAATATTTGTCGTTTACCCTTCGCGACAAAATCGTCTACCTTTGAATTTATGTAATTTATCGTCTTGTGTGCATGGTTCAACCGGAGACATGCGAGTATCGACGTTCAACGGTCGACAAGTCAATTCACAATTTTCGCGCTCTTTCGCGGATTGTAATACCGTTTTGACGACACCCTCGCGTGAGCTTACCGGCTTCGAATATACGCGGTTGCGCAACTCGCATAGTTCGCCAGATGGGATTATCTAAAGGCGAGAATGGCACATAACCGGAGAGCTTTATGCGCTATAAACTCACACACGCATTACGTAAGGTATTTTAAGCGTAAACATGATAGTTACGAAGGATCGATCGCGAAGACGATATGGCCCCCCGAATATATTTATTCGGCCGGAAATGGATATTGTCGCCGCTGCGCACGCGATGGGTGTGAAAAAATAGACTATGTTCGTAACAAAGCGATTCTGCGATAAACGAGGCGAAAAAAAGTAACACACATCATATCACAATATGCTTCTCATATCATCGCAATGCTCCCGTGTCGCTTGGCGTGTCATTTGTTTCGTTTCATTATATATATACATATGTATATATATACATATATATATATATATAATTTTTGTTTCATCGACACACGTGTCTGCGCGGAATCAATGGCGGGAGTGCAAGCCGCTCGTCGAGGAAGCAGAGTGAACGGATTTATATTAAAAACAAATAAAAAGTTGAACGGCCCGGAAAAGTTGCAAAAAAAAAGAATTAGCTGAAGTGGTGTGGGGAGGGGAAAAAAATCGTGTCATAACTTTCCGACCAGTTGGATAAATAATATTTTTTAATCGACGTAGAAGAAGATTGGGAGATTGATAGCTGCGAGATAGAAAAGGGAAGAGAGAATGGAGAATGAAGAGAGATTTAAAAAGAAAATTATAATTAGCAAGACGAGCGTTTCGAGCTCGCTGATGTTTTATATAAATAATCAATAAAAAAAAAAGTTCCATTGATGAGCCGAGAAAAATATAAATAAAGATAAATGTTGTGCCGTGTGCCGCGACGAGAGGATGTATGTTGAAGGCGTCGAATTTGCCTGGAATTTTTCGAGATTATTTTTCTTCGCTGTGTAACACGCTTCGAGATAATTACCGACCTAAGCCTGTTCGATCTCTCGGATGTTTATCCCCTGTCATCTTCCGTTCTGTGGATTTTTTAAACTACCTTTCATCGAATATCCACGGTGAGTGATTCCTGCTTGAACTAACAGAATTTCTTGTAGAGAAATACGATAAAAAAAGGAATAAATATTATATAAATGGTCTAAGGCCGCGGGTGGAGTAGAACGAGTTTGACGACGACGACCGGGCGAGACGAGAGCGAACATTTTACAAGCGTAACAGGAAAATAACGATATAATATTGTCGGTAAGAAATATGGAAAAAAAACGAAAACAAAAAAAAAAACAAATTAAGTAAACAAGAACAAAAACGTGTCGAAACATTGATATACATACACGAATAGGTCTGACAATTATATATTCAACATGTGTAAAGTTAAGAGTTAATAAAGTCATTTTAGGGTAAAAAAAGGTCTATTTCAATCTCATTCTATCAGAGTATTTTTTTTTGTATCTTCCACAGATGTAAGTGCATCTCGTCGGTTCCTTAGAATCTTCATGGTTAACAAATCATCACGCTCGAATGTTTTTGTTACATAACTCCAATGAGCCGCTCATTCGTGGAAGCGTCCAATTTTTCCAAATGGACGTTTCAAGTATCGTCGTAAATCACCTTTTTTCTCTCTGATATATTTACCCGAGGTCTTGCGCAACGCGCGGAAAATAAAGGATTTTTCGCCCATTTCGTTGTGGGTCTCAACGAAATAGGTAAAAAAAAAATCATAAAACCCTCTTAAGGCCAATCGCGACGCGGGAGACAGTGACTGGTGTGAGTAATGGAAAAATGTAGCGTAACATTGCGTTTAAATGTTTTCAGACACCCTGGAGACAATCGCACCGCTTTATCTCGTCCGATAAAGTCAACCCTGTAGATAAGAAAGCACTCACGCGCCGTACGAGAGAATTCAATGAAATCTGTGCGTAGCACTATAACAAATACGTAATTGTTCCGGAAATATGCTCATCGACGCAGAGCATGAATGACGTATTATTTGCGTGAAGAATATTAATTGCACTTTCGTTTGTGTACATATATATGTATAGGTATATACGCATCATATATATGCATATTAAGCTATTACAAAAACGTATGCAATCTTGACAATCGTTTATTATTATTATTATTTAAACAATATCTCAAGGTTATCTTGAGGTCATCAAATAAGGTAATGGAACGATATATATAACAGTGCAGGTAATACTTGGCACTATGAATCATCAGAGCCGATTGTTCGGCGCAGCGACGACTGAACGGATAAACGGTCAAGCTAAGCAAGCAGTGAACGAAAAAGGAAATGAAAAAAAAAAGAAAAACTACTCGAGCGTCCGGCGCGTCGTTCTTAGAACAGGAGTGAGAGGTGATTATGAGAATTTAAAGTGTCGGTAAAACAGACATAATTTCGTAATTCTAGCGTTTAACAGACTTTTTGACCTGAAGCAAAACATGTGGCAAATAATTCGTGTCGGAAAGTAACGTGTGTCCTTGTTCCCTCGCTAATAATTAAACGTCCAGGAAGCACGGTCACGCGTCGTGAGTCGCATTAAGGCGCGTGGATAGGACACGAGACCACTGGCAATGATGCTAGGTGGCAAACTTTTCTTTTCTTTTATAACGAGACTGAAATATTTTACGATTAGTCACAAGGCTGAGGTCTTCGGATGACACTTTAACGATATGTCGCTTGTGTTTTGGAATATAAATAGGTGTCTGCACAGCTCGGCGAACTTTTCTTTTTCTAGATATTTTCGCGAACGCGATGGATACTCGGAATCTTCGAAAATTGCATGAATCGTCAAAATTCATATTTACCCGGTTTTGTAAATCGTCGTCACGGGTGACCAAAATTTTTATTTTCGAACCTACGATAACCACTTTAAAAAATGGAAAACTTGCAATGCTCTTGTAACGAAAAAATATGTTATTTATAAAGCTTCGTAACTTCTAGTGTCTTGTTATGTGTAATATTTTTTCTGTATAACGCTACGGTCGCCTGAAGTTTTTCCACAGTTTCGTAAGCGGTGTTGTGTGTTTAAAAATACCGTAAAGTCGCCTACCCGTGCTCGAAAAAGTTCAGTAGCCCCGAGGAAATCGGCGAAAAAAAATTACAATATTTCTTATTGAGAAAGTCCGAGTCGGAGAAAAATGAAGGTTTCCGTCTCTCTAAAGAGTAAGGAGGAGAACGAGATTAACATATCACAGATTTTACCAATGAAACTCGCTAAATTCTTCAAATATAATGTTTCTCGATCGATCTGGCTGACTCCATTTCGCCGCTCGATTGACCCAAATTTTCTCAGCTGCTATTGCTGTTTTTGTTTGCAAAATGATAATGTTATCAAGGTAGATCGAACCGATACAATAGCAGCGCCAACATCAGCGTTTTCCTGTTTTTTTTTTTACCGTGTAGATTAACCTTCTTAATTAAATGTGCCATCGGCTGCGCGTTCTACTGCGACGAACTCCTTACCGATGTCTCCGAGAAACAGGTAACTTTTCTCCCACCGTCTGTGTTTTTTTTCTTAGCATCTGTGTTTCCATCGGCGTAAAAGGAAAAAAATACAAGGCGCGCACCTGTAAATTGATAAATTGCCAGTCGTTGCGTACAGACAGTGACGTAGAAGAAACGAATTTTTCAGAAGCCACCGCATTGTGACCTTGTTGAGTCCTCGGGATCGTCACCTTCCAACGTCGCGCAGCTCGAACCCGAGACTCGTTCGAATCGCACCGATTAGCGACGAATAATCTAATAATAGAGAACCGCACCCGAGACGTGGTCGATGAAGCGATTCTCCCGCAAAACGTCGTTCAAATGGAATTACGCTAATCGACGAAAAACAAAGAATAAATTTCATCGACGATTTAAAAAAAAAGACTAATTCAGTCGAATGAGTCACATTGGTGGGGAATAATTTATCTCAGCGGAAACTCATTGGTGCACGAATTTCGTTTTGGAAAATCATTTAAACAATGTAAGGATAAATGTATTATCCTTTGAAATTAATCGGAATGTGAATTTTATTTCCAACTTGAAAAAAAAATATTTTAGCAATAATAATTCTTATTATTAATTGTAAGATGAACGGATGAAAAAAAGTATTTCGCATTATTGTTATTTCATTGTAAAATGGTAGACTTAAAAAAAAAAAAATGATCGTTGCTTTTTCAATCTGTTTGACCGGTAATGGGTTAATGGGAGGACAGTTTTGCTTCAGACTTTTTTCGGTCCACAAAGCCACGTGTCCCGTGATGTGCAATGATTGCAATGACGAAGGATGGAGGGGGGATGGATTCAATTATCAAGCAATTGGCGATAAGATGGTTATCTCGCGAACGGTCACGAGCCCGATCAACGAAAATACGTACACATGAGCTAAAGTCACGCGCGTACCCAATGATAATTTAATAATGAAACGTTACACAGCGCTCCGATTGGAATCCCAATCTTGGCTTTCCCACTTACTCGTATCGTGCGAATACCTTGTTCGTTATCAGTGCAAAGCGCACGTCACAGAAACGAAGATTTCACTCTTTAATCTCATTATTCATTAAATTATAATAGCTTTCGATTAGCAATTAATTTTTCATAGAAATTTCTTTTCACGCCACGATATCCGGGTCACTCTTCAATGGCTCGATAGCGTTATCATCGACGAAAAAAGAGATAGTGATTATCGATTAGAACAATGAATGATTAAATTCCATTAACTGCGTAGCGTTTTCTCTTAAAAAAGCAAAATCGTAATTGTTATCCGAATTAAAAAAAATTAGTCAACATTTTCAACTTTATTTGCTCAAATGAAAAAATAAAAAAATCATTCACGATTTAAAAAAAGGTGTGAATAGTGCGAAAAAAGTTCTGATGGTGCGTCGAGGAAGCGAGTCGTTCGTTCCCTCTCATTCTATGTATACAGATATGAAAGCGAGGGGAGTCGAAGTGTTCCCACTCGGTATTTCCTCGACGCCTCTCACACATGTGCGCGAGCTAAGTCATCGATGCTATGTACGATGGTGCACGTGTAAATATTTACTCGCGCATGCGCGCGCGTCCTCTAGTGTGTACGTCACGTGACCACGCGACTTATAAACCGTGACAGGGACCGGCCGGTCTTTACATCCGTTGAAACTGTGCTAGAAACCGTGCAGCGTCCTCAGCGCTCGCCAATCCCCCGTTCGCACAAGTAATTCCAACGGGACAACGATCAAATATCGCAGTTATCGATCGAACGATTTTTAGTCGCGATATTTTTTTGTAACAGAAAAAATCCCCGAATTTTCCGTGCTTTTTCTTCGATCGTTTCGAAGTTCGATTTGCAGTGAATTATTTTCACGAGCATATCCAGCGTGTACGGCGTAGACAAAGCTTCGACGACTCGAAGCCTTCTTTTGTTCGCTCGGTGAGTGTCAGCGCGGGACGGTCGGACTAGTTTCTCATCGGTCTCGCGACGGGCGGGAATTTTTGGAAATTCAAAACCGCGGAAAGCGGTGCTTACGGAAGCGAGAAACTTCGAAGACGCGAGTGCCGAATTAGGCGCGTTTTGTTCAGAAAAAAGTTCGCACAAGTGGGCAAGACGAGCGGGAGCGGCCTTTACTCGGATCTCAACTTTTCGGACCTCAATTTCCGATAAAACCCCCCGAGATGGCCGATATGTGGAACGAGTGGGACTACTCGAGCTCGAACGGTGAGTTTGCGCTTTATTATTTGACTCTTTTTAATCTTTTTTTTTTCAAATAGAAACTGCTCAAAGTAAAACGAATAAAGAATTATCGTTTAATGCAAAATAAAGCAACGTAAATATTTGTTCCCTTTAACTGTCACGACTTACGAACAGTTGAGTGGCGGAAGGCTTTCAGACTGCCAAGAAAAAAGAAATATACTCGCAGCACGCTCGCGCGAATGTAAACACAATTTTATTTCGTCAGGCGATCTTATTTTTCGGCTGATCCCGCAGATCCGTTCCCATGAATCTTTGTCCATAAATTACCATGCAAAATATAAAAATGCGATACATCATCCACTCACACAGTGGAAAGTCAATTATTCCGCGACTAATGCGACACCCCATTAATCAAAGATCGAGCGACGGTTCGTTACATCAACCGTTGGGCAGGAAATCCAACACCAAAAAAAAAAAAAAATGATAAATCGAAATTAAACTTAAGTTTTGTCGAACCACATCCAACTATCAATAACTATGGGCAGGTTGAATTCAAGAATAGTTGAAAAAAAAAAATTGTGCGCACTCGATAGCCGAGAATAGATTTGTTCTAAAGAAAATGTTTTTGCAGATACAAAAAATCGTTGATGGAGTGAAAGTTTATCACTTTGAGCGTCCGAATGCCCGTTTCGCTCGCGGTGCCCGCTAAATTTGTAAACAATTACACGAGACGATTGAGTCGTTGGAGCGTTCGCATGAACGCAATTTGAATAAACACGCATGGGTGGCGCGTTGCTGACGCTGACGAAATTACGATACATCGCTCGAATGCCCGATCGGATCTACGAGCACGCGAACGATCCGAGGTTGCCGTTTTGTTACGTGATTTCCACAGTCGAATCCCTCTAAAGTCGTTATCCGATAATAAAATCGTGCAGCGTCCAACAATATAACGACGAGTAAAAAAAGAAACAACAATATTTCTAAATAAATATAATACATTTTTCTCAAATATCCTAATAATTTTCAAAAAAAATTCCGGAGATTAACCGCGAAAAATAATTCAGTAAACGTCACGAAAAAAATTATTTAAAACACACGGTTTGTACGCGATCGTCATCCGATTTTACCTTGCCCAATGTCAACGACACTTAAAAACTAATTTGTCTCGATGAACGGATAATCGAAAAGCAAAAGACTCGGCCAACACGTTTGTCTAAAGTTATGCATAAGCCGAAAATGATATTCATAGATTTTACATGTATATCTATATATATATATATTTCTCACGTCAACGACTGTTGCCTCTGCTTCGTTATCGCTCTCTTTTTATCGCTTAGCTGATTTTCCGCCTTTACTCGCTCACAGCAGTCGACAGCCGACAGAGTACAATGGACTAGACGCTTAGGGAATCGTCCATCGTTCGAGGGTTGACTACTTCCCGGCGATACCTATCTTTGGCTATCACGAAGCCGAACTTTCGCTGCTGTAATGGTTCCTAAAACACCGACGCACGCTATGGAAAAAAAAAATCCCAAACCACACATAAATTACAATTTAGCGGGACGGATATAAAATTCTTTTCGAAGAAGCGATTTCTAAGTTTTTTTTTTTTTTTTTATCCTTAAACGACCTTTTGGCGACAGTAAAAGTGTATTTCTGTAGAGGTCATTTGGAAGAAACGTCTTGCCGTTAAATTGCGCTTAGGGGAACGTACATAAATTATTCTTTGAAGAAGCGATTTCTTCGTTTGTTTTTTTCTTATTCTGGATCGATTCGCATCAATCAAATACTTATTTCTACAGATGTCTATCCAAGGACGCTAATTTGTTTTTTTTTATTCTCACTCTTTCTTATCGTATTTTGTCCAATACACTTCTTTTTCAACGCGGCTAATCGATTCCTCTGTTGTTTCTCTTAGTTTTCCGACACGTAACACTTTTCTCCCTTTACGGAATTTCAACGGGCTACGAATGTCGTGTCGAGTCAACTGCAAGTAGAGAGTGTGTAAAATCGTGAAACACGATTTTCTCATTACCCGACCGCAAACGCTTCCCTCTCGAAAAGCTCTTGTTCGCCACTACCGCTTTCCCATTATTCTGCCGGGCGTTCGAATTTAACGGGAGAGTCGTCGTAGTTGTTTCGTCGGTAAACCTTCATCGGCTCACCGAGATCGACAAATATCAGACCGTTTATATCATCTTCAAAATCTCAAATCCTCTTGATTTAATCATTAAAATTAATTGAGTCTCTAAAGGAACTTTTTCGAAAGAATTTTTTTGCATGAGTACCGTACAAAATGTGAATTCACAAGGTGTAAAAATCGCGATATAAACATTTTTATGAAATAAAATAAAATAATTAAAAAAAAAAAAAAAGAGATTTAAAAGGTAAATATTATATGAAAAAGCCTGGCCCGACAATGTTGCACCGCGGCAATCGAGAGGAATTTTTTTGCCGATAAATTGACCCGGCCTGGCCTTAATTCCCTGGCAATCGCTGTGAAAAATCTCGAGGTCTCAGAGGTCGTTGTCTTGAAATACAGGGCGCGATGTCCGTGCCAGTCGTGCTTTCAGCATGCAGAAAAGCGGAGCTGCACCAGCAGCGGTGTGTAAGTCGTCAGAAAACGTCGTGCGGGTTTCTTCGGTCGGTCGTTCGCGGAACGCTTTTGCAGCATGAAAGAAGGTAAAGCTGAGAGGCTCGACCGGTGTTGAGAGAGTCAGGCCTGGCAGCCAGTTGCCCGCTCGTTGTAAATGAAAATCAATAGTTTTCCTTCTGCACAGGGAGAGTCGGGGGCGATGCACCTGGTCTACACCGGCACTCTCGTTCTGGAGAACGAAGGGTCGCGGACCTAGTTAACAGTCATCCGGGCCACCTCGCTTCCGTGCGTCGAACGTATACGTACCTCGATATCCATAATGCTCTTTACATCCCCCTTCCACCTCACCCCTTCTTCTTCTATTCCCCATCGAGACATGCTACCCGTTTATACACTCTGCCGCAATCTGGAACGATTTGTCAGCTCACTTTGATCCAGTTTCGATTCAAGTCTTAATTCCAGTGCTGCGCCAAATTGAACATCCGTCCGTTTGACGAAGCGACGAGCAACAACCTCGCGCTGAGCACGTGCCTCTAACGATGCTTCGCACGCTACTTCACAGCGATAAACCCTTCGAGCCGAGCCGCTTTCGTGTTCGTAAAAATTGTTTCCATATCAACAAATAAATATATAAACACAGAAGAACCTCGATCAGACGAATCAATTTAGGTCGGGCTGATTTCTCATTAACGATTACTTGAATGATGTCGATTTGGATGGGATAAATATTATACTTTACGTAGAACATTTAAAACGTTTAAAAAAAAATCCTTTTTTTCCACCGTAAGAATTATTATTCTTTCGCTTTGAGATTTTATTTGGGAATTATTGGTTCGTTTCGAATAATTTTTTGCATCCACGGATATAAAATTCTGCGCGTCGCAAAAGAATTAATTAATAGTCGGCGAAAAACTAAAGCGCAACCGCTTTGGACAAAGCTTGACGGGAAAATGACATTGAAATTTTGCGCCGTTGTTCAGCTAATAAAAATTCGGGTAAAGCATATCGCAGTTTGGATAATCGTGGTTCTGCTATAAATTAAAAAAAACGGATAAATGATAATAAGATAGATAAAGATATAAATTAACAGAGAGAGTTGGTCGACGACCCCGAAAGGTGCTAAAAAGGTATGCAAAGATTCAGGGCGCTAGTTTGATCGGATAGGAGGCATCGCGGAGTTTCCGGTGGCGGGGACGAGCCATTACAGCGTCACGCGACTTCCTGCGACTAATTCGAGCCACGGAGCACGTCACGTTTTGATATATCAGTCGTTTCTGTTCCTCTTTCCTCGGTATCGCGATGCTATCGGTAGACGACCGATCGATCGCGTTAATTTTTCACCGCTGCCGGTCACTGCCACGCCCAGACACGATTACGCTTTGCATAAGTTTCGAAACTCGAGTTCTAAAAGTACATATCGCGCACGTACATTCGAACTTTGTTCTCTGAGAAAACTATTAAAGTCTGGATTTATCAAAGTTAGAGAACATTTTTTTTAATATCCTAGAACTGTCTTTGAGCGGAAAATCTATTGGACTTATTTTTTTTTTTTTTACGTTTCAACCATTGTGGCCTGTTTGCTTCGCTGGTAGATAAATTTCGACTCATCTCCCTGGTAAGAAAAATCCAAGACTCAATTACGCTCTGCATAAGTTTTACAACTCGAGTTCCAAAAGTAGACCTCGCGCATATACATTCGAACTTTATTCTCTGAGCAGAGTTTGGATTTATAAAAATTAGAGAACATGTTATTTTTTTATTCTATTATTTCAAGCTATCGTGGCTTATTTTCGTCACTATTTGGTTCGCTGGTTGATAAATTTCAACTAATCCCCCGGGTGAGAAAAAAAAATTCAATGCGTTTCCTTGACATTGAACTCGTCGCCTCGATATCTCCCCCTCTCTCCACCGAGTTACACAGCTGAGCTCGAATCACCTCTGTCCGACACACTTGTAGGTTCTGCAATGGCTTATACATATATATATAGCGTTCGGGCGAAGAAACTGCAGGCGTCGGAGAGCACGCGCACTGTGCGGGCTCGTCCGGTACATGGCATTGCGCGCCGTGGAATCGTAGAGTGCCATACCGATACCGCGTGCTCGTTAACTGCGATCTAATATAGCGAACCGTGTCTAGAAAAGTTATGCGCATGCCGTATCGTCGCTTGTGCCAATCCATACGTAGATAACTTCGATCTTTGACGCGCGTACGACGATTTCAGGCAATTATCCATACCATGTATTCTTTCTGTGAATTTTCCCAATTACTTTACCGCCCCGGCGCAGCGACACGCAAAATTGTCACCTACTTGCTGCTGCAACGGCTGTGGAATTCTCTCCCAAGCATTTTAAAACCGAGAAAGAATTTCTGTCGTTGGGTAATTAAATTTTTTTTTTTAAAAGTTATCGTGAGATGTGATCGATCGCGTAATCGCGACGTTCGGAAACGACCGATCGCTCGAGAACAATCGCGGTTTAATTTACACTCGCGTGATACTCGGACTTGTATTTTTCCATTGGTTCGCAAGACTCCCGTTAGAAGTCCGATGTTTCCTCGTCGCGGAAACATCGGACAATGTTTCCGCTCGATGCCAATATCGGTAAAATGTCTATCGCCCATATTTCAACATAAAAGAATTATTTTTATTCGTGAAAGCTGTAGAAGGAAACGGGTCATGTTTTTATTCCAATGCGATGAAACTTTTTTTCGCGAAAGATGTTGGAGACACAGAAAAGATTTTTCATTTTTTTTCTACTTGCATATGGACGAAACTCCTATTACGCTGACGCACAGGTGTAAAATTCGAAGCCGCGTGCAATATTTGCTACTGGGATTGCGCAAGCTGCAAATTATACCCGCGCAGACGGTAACTGGATATCACTTTTTGTTCGACAAGCTTCTGCCGTTTGTACGACCAGCGAAAGAAGGAGAAAATAATTACCCAGGTGGTAATTAAAAGAAAAAATGGTGCCATGTGAGATGCGGAACGCAAATGATACCGTATAGAAAAAACGTCAGTATTTCCATTGTTTTTTTTTTCTACGACACGTCGGTGTCTCTCTCCAGCGAAAAGCGGAAGCGAAATGCTGTCGCTTTGCACCTATTTAATTATTGATAACGAAGGATCGATGCCGCAACTGCCTCAGCCGACTAATGTTCCCACACGGCATAATATAGATATATTTTAACGCTCGTAGTCAGATAGGATCATCGAGGGATCTTCTTCCCCCTCCTCGCCCGCTCTCGGATCACTTGCTCATGTAAAAGAACTTAATATATGTGCAAGCGAAGTACTTGCCGATGGCGAGGACACCAGAATTCGAGCTCCAACCGGTCGAAGGTTCTTTTTTAACGAAAGTGGTAGAACCAGTTATCGAATCGAACATAACTTACCCCGTGATAATTCATCGCTGTTCGAACGCCACTCAGATCTGACAGAATCTATTATTCGTTGCTGGAACATCTTGTTGAATCATTTTCTTTTTCATACTCGTCGTACAAATATTATTCTGATTTGAAGGTATCCCGAAAAATAAAAAAATAAAAGACTCCTTAATATTGCATCAGTTAATATTTACGTCAATGGCGAATCGATAAATGTACCCAAAGATTCGTTCAAAGAGATATTGTTCCCAGTAAAAAAAAATCTATGTTAAGAAAAAAAAATTATCTATCGTTGTATCGTCTTGTTCAATTTTCCGCGGCCGACGGGATAACCGTCGCCATGCACGAACGGTCGACCGTCAACAGTTCTCGGCATGTGGCATCGGCGACGTTTTTCTACGACCGAGCAATTAACCACGCCGCTCCCATTTATTTGGGCAATTATGTCCCCTCGCTTTATTACGCAAGTATATCTCCGAGATCGACACGTTACGGATGATCGCACGCACATGTGGCCTCCAGAAGTGTAACTTTTATTGTTTTATACCAGCGAGAATATGGCCTGTCTCTCGGCGTAAAGTTCTCCCCGCTCGAGCCGAACGAGCGCGAGACGAGACACAACGTTTAGTCAGCTAGACCGTACCAGAGAATACCGGATTATTCTCATATATATATGTATATATATATATATAAATGTGCGTTTGTGTATATAATATATATTCATGTATATATACGTAAAACTATAATGGTGCCTATAATTTCGCACCCGATACTTTCGCAATGCCCGTAACGCCCGCATCCATCAGAGGATGACAATGGCGAATTGTTTTTTTAATTTTTTTTGTCGACTAAACTACAATTGGTCCGTCACAGACGTTCCGACTCGCCGCCCATCCGTCCAGCGTCCACTCTGACGGTCGGTTCAGCACATCGTAGAATTAGATGATATTTTAACAGCTCTAGATTGATCCGAGGGTGTCGAAGAGAACGACGTAACACGAGCGGTTGTTACGTACCTATTCTTCAACGGGTCATGTACGGAGATCGCTCACCTCCCTATTTAAACTGTCACGGTATTTGTGAGGTAGACGGAACGCTTTATTCCATTACGATTAACCGCACGGCAGATCGGTGAAGCTAGAGAAATTCTCGGCAAATGCAAGATAGTTTCTTCTAAATCTGGGATTCTGCTCGAAGAGCTGCGAAGCGGGTACGAAGCTGTTGTTTTCGTTTTTTACTTCCAATTACTGCAGGCGGCAAAGTTATTCGTCTTGCTGGAACGCTTTCGCTGCTATGCCGAGTTTCGCGTGGCTCGGTCGGTTAGATATATCTTGTAGTTTTTTTTATTAAATATTTTTTCATTTTATGTTCGTAATTGGGATTGCAGGTTGAATCTATGGCAAAGCCAAAGAATCGTATTCTATGGGTCTCGCAACGAGCTGACCAATCGAACGACAACGCTAGAGCCGTACCGATCGCTCAAAGCTCTCACCGAGTCAGCTGTTCCCTTCGTTCGGTCGCGAACGGTGATAATTTCATTAGGGGTATTATTAATATTTAATTATATTTTCCGTCGATCGTCAACGTCTCGAGATCACTGTACAATTATTTAAACTTCCTCCTCGACCACGAGTCACGGTTAGTCACTTTAGGATGCACGTATACGTATATGGGATCAACGCACGGGACACCCGAGTTTTACAAAGTATCTGCCTACTTGGAACCTCTGCAAATCCGCTTTGTATTACAATTCAACCATTTCCGGCTAAAGGCCAGAACAAACATCAGAGAGAGAAAACTCGTGCCTATAACCTTGCACAAAGCGACCTTGGAAACGGACGCTCTGTTTGGCCGCCCGTGACACTATTGCCGATAAACAGTGGCCTCAGCGCGGAAACGTTTTAAGAAAAAATTGAGAAAAAAAATATCATCTTTGCCTTGAGACGCTTGACGAGCGAGGAAATAAAAATAGAAAATATATATGGAGGACGAATCGTGTGGAACGCGGAGGAAGATGTTTGCTTCGAAATTGTATACTGCTATCCAATGTGCGCGGCGGCGATGACGATAAAGGCCTTTATCGGATTGCATACATGATCTCCCGCGTAATCAAAGATTTATCAATCGCACGAGACCACGCGCGCTTTCTTTTTTTTTCTGTCGCGTTATGCGCACATCGCCCAAACGATTTCCTGGTGGTTTCCGGTGCACGATGATTAATATTGTACATGATTTCTTCATTTTTTTCAGCTGCAATGTTTCACTGACGCACGGCACGGTAGAAATACGACGTAAAATAGCATTGTACAATTCGTTAAACATTTAGACGAATTTACATTGTCGCGCGTGTACAAAGCCGCTTACGCACATCAAAAAATCAATACGCAGTCCTACTGGTAGAATATACGAGAGAAATGTTTGGATCATTTGTAATTTACACCTGTATTCCTACTCTTAAGCGCTGGCGTAGAAACACGTGTCACGGTTACTCCCACTTTAGTACGGTTTCAGGCGGTATAACATGTAAATGGTTAAGGTCGGTTCAATAAATAAAATTATATTCGTAAAGACGGATTTTTTTTTTGTTTTTAAGAAAACAAAAAAAAAATGCGTTCGATATAATTGAAGAAAACCGAAAAGATTATACAATTAAGCAAACGGGAAGAAAGCACAAGTTCCGTTCCTCTGAATCTTATCTTAGCGTTACAAGAATCATTTTATGTACATTATGAACGAGAAGCCTAAACATTTTTCGAGGAAGTTGTGCAAGTGAAATATTGTCGAAGCTGTGACATTGATATCGTGGCGAAAAAAAAGAGAGAACATTTTGCAATCATGTGCAGCTTTTATTATCGTTGTTGCGAGTTACGAGGGAGTCACGGGACTGGTGTGTACGAGCAGAAACGTAATTGCGCCGATTAGTAAAATAGTTAAATAAAACAAATCGTGCGATGTTCCCGAGCGCGCGTGACGTTCCCACCTCGTGGCACGCGGATATGCGGAAAGCCTTCGTTGCTTGTTCGCGATCGGTTCATGGATCTTCGACTCCCGCTCAGCCACCGCGACAGACAATATCTAGGGAACGATTAGACGCCCTCGTTATCTCCTGGCCTTGCAACAGGTGCACAAACCTCGGGACTTGGCGCGCAAGCTCGCGGTTTCCTCGTTGGAACACTGCCTCGCAAATCTATTATTTATTTATTTATTCATGTATTACAAATATATAAATGATATTTATATATCATTTATAAATATAATTTATAAACGTTATTTATATATGGTATTTATATCATATATATATTTTTTTATTTTCATTTATTGAGTGTAATTTTCAAAACTGTGTATCCGTTTGTTTTCCGAATTCCTAAGACGGAATTGAGTTAGTGCGATTGGTAAAAGTTATGTAAAAGCCAGTTTCGACCGTACTTGATGAAACGCGCAACGCTCTGGATGACTCAGAGAGAGCGTGATTCATAATCGGCACGGGACCTTGATTGGTACGTGCAATTTTCGAGATGAGAACTTGAGTACCGGCGACGGTTGAAGCAGCAAAAACCTCGAAATGATACTTGTGACCTTTTTGTCTTATTGTTTTTTTTTTTTTTCATTTTTTTTCCAGGTCCCAGCACGTGGGTGGAGAGATTCCCAATGGCGGCGGGTTCGCGGCAGAGTCCGGTGAACATCGAGACCGATCGTGCAGAATCCGACCACGAGGCTCTAAGTAGCAAGCCCCTGCGATGGAAGTATCCGGCTACGGCGTCCCGGAAGTTAGTTAATCCGGGATATTGTTGGCGGGTGGATTGCGACGGCGATGGCACACGTTAGTTATATTTTCATATACGTATTTATGTATATTTAGAGAAAATGAGGCAGAATGGATATATCTTCCATTTTTTTCACGGTAGATGAAGGGCTCATCTGATATTGGACAGTGGTCCGTTTTGTCCTTGGCTCCTCTACATGCAATATTTCTTATACATCCCACGCCCGGCCTCGGAAACTCTATTTTTTTCGAGAAAAATATTTAATCATTCAAAGCCGCCGCATCTTCACGAAGATATATATTTTTAAAAATAATAAGTTATACGTTGATCCCACGAGTCTCGATGTGACGCACCAAATTCTTTTCTTTAACGACTTCTTTATCCCTATTGCCCGACTCGCCGACGCAATAAAAACTCTCGATTAACTCTTCGCACTCCACCGAACGGAGTTATTCAATTGTTCGAGCGACAAGTGAAAAAAATATTATGCCAGCAATTGGTTGCAATTATGAAGCCATGTTATTTAGAATTTTATGAAATATTAAATTTAATATACTGATAACGAACCGGCAAAAAAAACATAATGACTGAAATTCCCGGTTAACAAAACGGCTTCGAAAACGTAGCTATGAAAATGTTTTATCAGCAGCGATAAAGGGATTATAGAGCAATGTAACAGTTGAGTCAATAATTCACCTGGCACGTGAGACGAAAAATTCCACGTGATACAAATTGAGTGAACGCCTTCTTTTTTTTAATGTATGACGGGAAAAAATTTGAAACGCAATAACGAAAATGAGACGAGAAGTTGTTCAAACAAGAATCCCGAGAAGATAACGGAGGCACGTGGAAGTTTTGTCTGTTCGGTTAGCTGGTTGGTAGAGCCGGGGTTTCGTCGCGGCAGGTCGGCCGAGTTATCGCTCGCAGTGTAATGAATCGTGAGGTGACTTATCCACGGTCGTGTGCCCATCGTTTCATACACAGAGTTCTGGTCCCCCCCGAGTCTGGGGCTAAAGCGGCCCGTGATCCGCAGCAACAATGACCTACCGCGCAATAGCTAATCGAGCGTATCCGGTAATAGAGAACGATAGCAGAGAGAGTTACGCTCGCGCAAAACGCTACGGTTTTTTAATCAGGAATATTCCGACGCGAACCGGCATTCTCATTTTGTTCCTCCTATCAACGGTTACGATAATGAGGGTCAGCAGGAAACTGTTAAATTATGATTCCCAATACCAAGTGCTATACGTTCAATTCTAATGAATCTAGAAAAATTCCCGTTTACATACCGAATTTTAATTCACGAAAAATTGAATTTATTTTATTTTATTTTCGTGAAATGGAATATTTTTTCGCGTTTATTTTACTTCCGAATAAAAATATTAATTTTCTTTTTACAGTGTTGAGCGGTGGGCCATTGATGGACGACATCTACAAGCTTGAGCAATATCACTGCCACTGGGGATGCAGCGACTCGCGGGGCTCGGAGCACACCGTGGATGGACAGGCGTTCGCTGGAGAGGTCGGTTGTCCAATGTGCTCGAACCCGAAATATCATACGATAGTATGCAAAAAATACCGATTAAATAGACCGACGAAAAGGCGGATAACAAAAAATCGTAATTTGGTATTTTCATTATTTTTATTCCTAATTCCGGAATAATTGCATGGCCGAGGCTATCGCTGTTGTGTCGCTATGATAAAAAAAAAATTACGAACTGTCTGGACAGATCTCGCGTGTTTCGTACCGTGATGCAGATCGGTGTTCCACGGTCGCGTTTATTACACAGTTTCAGCCAAGTATTACAGCTCGGCTTGGTGATAATCTGCGCGATCGTCTCGAACGACACGTTTCAAAAGCCGGCAACAAAATATGTAAGCAATCTCGGTGGTTCGTGAAAAATTGTTGCGCAGACTTGGACCACGCGGACGTCGGAACGTTTGCATAAATACATTAACTCACTTCTTTTCTTCTTTTTTTTTTTTTTAGGTAAGTATAAAGAAGCAGAATGCAGAAACGAGTTAGCGACGAGATTTATCGAGACTCTGCGCACACGTCGACCCGGTTTAGATCCGAGCCCATATTTTATTCAGCGAGTCACGTTCTCCTCATCGTCCGTTTCTGTTTGCTTTTCGTTCGCGCGCTCGCACCACCCCGGTACGGTTCTCTCCGCGTTTCTCGTGTCTTGTGTGCCGTCATAATCGGACCAATATTATACGAGAGGCCAGAAAACAATCACTCGTTAGCTTCGGCATTGTATGCTTCACGTATGTCACCGTATCGGTGATGTGATGCTGGAAATACTGAGAATCACATCACCGAGCCACGTGCGCCGGATGTAATCGAGACCAAGTCGTACGAAAATACGGAGTCGAAGCGCGATCGCATCGGTGAAATAACAAACAGTCAGCGATGGAAATCCGATAATATTAAGCGAGACGTATTTAGACTGAAATTGTCAAGTCTTAGCCAAACGAAACGTTGATCCGGTTTGCTAAGAAATAAGTTAAAGACTCGAATACAGAATCTAAGATTTTTTGTTGTCTTTATAAAAAAACTTAATAAAAATCTATGATCCTTTTTCGGTTCGCGTAGGGTTTGCAACCGTGTGCAGAACCGATCGGTGGGCCGAGCACAATTCAGATAAAGAATTCAGGATTTTTGTTGTGCTTTCGAAAAAATTAATAAAAATCGATGATCCTTTTTCGGTTCGCTTAGATTTTGCACCCGCGCGCAGAAACGGTCGATGGGCCCACCACAATACAAATGCAGAATTAAAGATTTTTTTCTTGTGCTTTTGAAAAAATTAATAAAAATCTATGATCCTTTTTCGGTTCGCTGAGGATTTGTAACCGTGTGCAGAAACGATCGGTAGACCAAGCCCAATTCAGATACAGAATTGAAGATATTTTATCGTGCTTTGGAAAAAATTAATAAAAATCGATGATTCTTTTTCAGTTCGATCGGGGTTTGCAACCGTGTGCAGAAGCGATCGGTGGACCGAGCACCCATTATTAATAAAGAGTTGCATCGGCTGCAATTAAGAAGCCTATTAAACGAGTCAATTGCCAATCGCCATAACGGAACGATGCCGGGGGCGCTCCTTCCCCAACTGCGTAGATTCGCGTGTGCATCCACGACATTGCTATTACAACGATCCTATGACCAATATGTTGTATATAAATATAATATATAAAATATTTTTAAAATTCGTTGAAATCTAGCCTTGTTACAATAATCTCCAATAATGCCTCGGTCGTCACGTAACGACGACGACTCGGCGTTTGTGAACCGCGGGTCACCTAACGATCAATTATCGATACACACACGGTCGCGGGACTGTTCAAGCTCTCCATCTTGACTTCTACTCCGTTGTCGTTTAAGATTCGCGGACTCAATGACGCAACACCGCGGACTTATAAAAATACATCGTTACACTCGACGAACAAGAGAAGCCCATTTTTCAATCGATCAGATATTCACGAAAAATTGTGTGTTATACAATTAATTATGCATTAAGACGTGATTATTTTTACTTTTCATTGAAAGTAATTTCTGTTTTTTTTTTTAATATTTTTCAGTTACACCTGGTACACTGGAACACCACCAAGTACAAGACCTTCGCCGAGGCAGCCAAGGCGCCTGACGGCTTGGCCGTTCTTGGAGTTTTTCTCAAGGTTCGTAGTTCGATTCACTTTGAAACTTGGATTTTTTTTAAATTGGATATCATTTTGATCTTGATACGCTTCGTCCCGACTTGATACGGTTTTATTACGGCGGCCTCAGTAAATAATTAATTTACGGACAAACTTTTCACTCTGGTATATTCGTGTCCCTCGAGAGGGCGACGACGTGTTGTAAACAACAACCGTTTGCTCTGTGCTTACCGATCTTTATCTCAATCCTACATAGGCTCATGACGAAATTAATTCTTGTATCGTTATTCTGTTTTTTTTTTTTCATGATTTCACTTTACGACTATTCGGTTCGAGTTACTTTGTATTGCTCTCTGTAATTTGTGGTCCTTGGGGATTTATTTCATGGCCCAATACATTTCCATTTACTCGATACGGCATAATGGAGTAAAGATGAAGCCCTACTCGACGTATTTTTAATTCAACCCTATCGTGACACGCCCTGCAATATCTGCGCCTCTCTGCGACATGTTGACCGTACATAACGTCCTCTTGGAGGGCTTCACGGGAAACCTAAATGCACCTTACCTATAGAGATCCGAAGCTTTTACGTAAGACGTAAGCTCTCCGGAACAGAATCCCCGAGCGGAACGTCATTACACACAGAAGGGGGTAAACAAAAGAGAATTAGATGAGGGTCAAAATTATTTTTGAGAACCAATATCCATGCAATATTTATCAACTAAGTATCAATAACAGTGCGAATACATTTTTGGAACACCGCTATCGTTGTCGTTACGTAAACATATGAAAATTACGGGGCTGTTCGGGAGCAACATAGACGATAATATCTTGCCCTATTATTAGCTATCACGACTATAATTAATTGGTTCTCACTCACGTTGCTATAATTACCTAGACGTTACGTAAATATAGGATTCTTTTATTTTTCATTTCCTGGAAGTTAGAATACTGAATTTTGTATAAAAAAATGTTGCACGAATATTTTTAACAAATACAATAAAATTATTGTTTTCGTTATTTAATCACGTGAGTGAAGTGCATTTCTATGGTATTGTCAAGCTCTCCCGGAAGCGTTTGAATTTTTCCAATCCGATGTTACGCAACAGAAATTCCGCGAAGCCGTCGAAGAAGGAACAAGCAGTACATTGCCAGAACGGATGGTGCATTAGATAATAACGCGATCGGACTGTTTGCGTAGATCAATATCCATTCCATTCGCGGATTAAAGACAAATTTATTTTGTATGACATTCCACTCGCATTAGGCCGAAACAGTTCTATACTCCAAGTGCGATGAACAACACAAGCAAGAGAATAACCGGCTGTATAAAACTATGTTACATAACACGCGCTAAAATTATGTTTCCCCGTCGAAGATAATTTATCGCTTGGCATTCAACAATGTCGCCTACGACATTCTTTCGGCCATACTTCAGTTGTTTTTCATTCTTCTCACGCGCTTCTCACTGCTCGACGTTTATTATTATTTTCACACACCGAGAATCATCTCGCGAGGAAAAAGATCTGCATGGCTTAACTAAACCGTCGCATTCACGAATCAAAAAAAAAAAAATATCTCTGACTCCGTTTCGCTTTCTGGCCTTTACAAACGTGCGATTGAAAATCGATTCCTTTCCGCACTCACGAGATGCTAAATAATCGAGGAAAATGCAAGAAACTGACTGCGGCGCGTGAGCTACCAAACGAAGATTGTTTTGTTCCAATCAAAGTTCATTCGTAAATGAATATTTTATAGCGCAATGTTCGATGGGAAAAACAAAGGAATAAGATCGATTGTTTTGACGTGCAGGGATTGGGAACCCAAGCTCGACCTGGACGTGGCTAACTGCCCGGGCTTTGTGCAAAAAATACTGTCGTTGTACTAAAGAATATCTTGTTAATTTTGTTTTATTTTTATTTTTCATAGGTGGGAAAAACGCACGAGGAAATGGACAAGATCGCGCGCATGCTGCCCTACGTCTCGCACAAGGACGACATAGTCGAGGTCATTGAGCCCATCGATCCTAGCAAGCTTCTTCCCGGTGAGTCCACATTAATCACTTTTTGCCGATTTTTCACTGTGACTAAAAAAAAATGTATTAACTAGGAATACGGCTTGATTAATTACCGCTAGAGTTAAGTTTTACGTTCTCTGTCGAAGCTTCCCGCTTGATCACATTCTCGAGAGTAAAACAAAAATATATATATATAAATACTCCAAGAAAACGAAACGGCTCGGTTCGTATTAATGAAGCGTTGTCGCCTTTTTTTTTGCCTTTTGATATGTACTCCCGAAAACCACACAGTACGCGGTGGGCGAGTCGGCGCTCATAAGTGCATTAATTCGTGCATGCGTTGGGCCGACCGAATCATACGGCAAGAGAACAAGTGTGGTTACCAAGGTTCGTTAATATACGTACTATCTTGTCGCAACCGGTGAGACACGAGCTTACCGCACCGGGCAATATCCAATGACTCAGAACCAAAAGGTCTTAACCTTGGTCGTGTAACTTTAAGATTTACGGCCTTCTGGTTCTGACTCAAGGTGAGCCTTCCAGGTATGCTGATAAGTGTTATTAAAAATTATCGACACGCTCTAGCACCGTAAATGTTGCTGGCTGCATGCATCAACCTTAGTCAGCTTCCTCGATTGCTTATCCACTTTAACGCCTTCGTAGAATTTCATTGACTCGGATAGTTATTTCGTTACAGAGGTACTATTAGTAATAAGTAATAGTCAAGCACGCCGATTCCCATAGAAATTAACGGCGATATAAATATTGACCCGACATGAGTTTACGTATATTTAGGAATTTTAATGGAATTTGAGAAAGGTATTTTTATTGTGTGTGTGTTTTTTTTATGCATTCGAGAGCGCTGAGGGAATTCGCAATCGTCACGTTGGGATGGGAATATTTCATCGTCTTTTGACGAAGCGAAAGTTAATTGCAGCACGTTCATCGAGCAGACATTCACGTACCTCGCATGGAGATAGTGTTTTTCTTTTAGATGGCAAAAAACGTTAAATTCATATTATTTCATAGATAAATAATTTTTTTTCTTTGTTTGATCCTAACAATCAGACGACAACGGGTACTGGACTTATCTTGGCTCGCTGACAACTCCACCGTGCAACGAGAGCGTAACTTGGGTCCTGTTCAAGAAGTACATCGAGGTGTCCCATCACCAGCTCAACATCTTCCGCAATTTGAGAAAGTTTCCGCGCGGCGACGAGTGTCCCTGCCACGATAATCACGGAGCGGTGAGTTTCCACTTCTCGTATCCTCGACGCTCGAATTTCCAATGAAGCGCGATGGAGAAAATATTATTCTGAGAAAGTGAAGAATTTTTGGAACAAAACGGTCATTTTCTATAAAATTTACTGTTTTTTGGCATAGCGTTAAAAAAAACAGAGTCCATTTGTCCATTTTGTCCCGTCCTCCACGGTATGAAAAATTTCTTTTATCGTATTTATGACTGCGAGTCACGTGAAAACGCATCGCCAGGTATTCGAACCTTCGGGATTTTTTTGTTCATGTTTTAGGTGATCAACAATTTCCGTCCGCCTTTGCCACTGGGAAATCGTGTTCTTCGCGAGTGCGGCAGCTTGTAAACAGTTCGATTTTCTCGTGAGGAGGTGGAGGAATGCTTCCGGCTCACCCACGCCGCACCGTTCCCACATACGGCTATTCCGGGGGGTTTTTTAACCCGAAGAGGAGAGAGGTAGAGGGAAGACGAAGAGATGAAGTGCGCCATCAAATTTCGGTGAATTCTGACAAAACTTCTCAGAATCAAAAAAATAAGCCGATTGATCCTAGCACGGGATCGACAATTCAATTTTTTATCCGATCAATTTTTTTCAACTCCTCGTGAGAATCAATAATATTTTGTAACACGACTAGAGACGGTTAAAAAAAATTTACCTTGAGCTTTCTATGCCCGCGATTCGACACACACAATCAGCTAACAAATCTCGGTGTCGGATTTTCTTTTCCTTTTACGAGATATACACACTAAATGTAAAGTGCAATTAAAATTGGAAATTTTCCAAATACGTGAACTTGTCTTTTTACTAAAAAAAAATAATAATAACGATAACAATAAATAAAAATCGTGCCTAAAATCCTTTACGTCCGAAATGATCGAAAGTTGTTAAGCCATGGTGTCTTATACGCTTGCGTAACTCTTGCGTAATATTTATCGACAAATAAATGTGTATGGATTTGCTAATATGTTGAAAGTTTAACGTGGATGAATCCAAACGATTTTGATTAACGTCTGGCATTTTTTAATACGCGTTATTGATATATCTTAATTGCCGAAGACAAAAGTAAAATCCTTTTTGATACACACCGGTAACGCTTTGAAGTAAACTACAAAAATAAATAAGAAAATGATTACCCTTAAAAGTTAGGGTAGAAAATGTTTTAAAAAATTCACAGACACAGATCACTTCTTCGACGGTGTCATAAAGTTTTCGGCAACCATATGATTCACCCGATTAAGAGATACAGCTCGTCACCACAGGCAGGATATTATCGTGTTTTATAGGGTTAATTATGCGGTCGCTGCCGAAGCGAAAAAATAAAAATAAAAATAATTGCGATATCGCCCTGGCAAGTTTCGGAGTCCATTAAACATTATATATATCTACGATATATAACTATATTTCACTATGGCGTAAGTGTTTGTGTGTGTTTATATAAATATCATATGCTATATTCGTGTTTGAGGTCGGTGCGATGCCTTAAGAGTAACCGATGATCGTGACCGATCCATGATCTTATTAATATAATCCAGAATCGGCCACGCCCGGTTCGATGTGTAATCATTGTTATCGTTAATAATCTCTGTTCCGTCATCGTGGCAATATTCACGCACTTTTCACTTAATCAGCGATCTATTTAAAACATATACTCATCATTCACGACGTTCTTGTTCCACACAGGCATTTTCGTCGCTGGCATATATAAATATTGTATATATATACAATATATATACATTATGGCCCGGATATATCAGACGCGAGTGCGATGAAAATCTGGGACATGCCCTCCTGCGACGAGCTTGTACAAATATTTATAGCTCTGTACTACTTATTGGAGCTCACATATACCCCAGCAAATATATATATATATACATATATATATCCTTTTATTTATATACTTTTTAGTTTATTATACAGTCAAGAATAATGTGTAAACTCGATTAGAGTGTAAACACTGAGGAAGCAACGATTTTTTTCCGGCTTATTAGATATTACGACGAATGTTCATATTCAGAGCCGTTACGATAATCATAGAAGACGACATAGTGGAAAGAATAAACAACAAAAAGGAAAATAACATGTCTCAGCAAAATGTTTTCGTGGCTCATAAACGGGTCGTGTGCTATGAAGTTAATGGAAGGGAAAAATAAAGATGGAAGCGAGTGCGATGATGAAACAAAGGAACTAAATACTTGTAGCTGTTTAGACTAGAAGACTGTGAATCAGGCATGTTTAATATGTCGATTGTGATAGTTATGAATTGATTGAAAAATTGGAAAAATTATCATGAACACGCATATCCACGACGAGTTTCAGTTATTTTATCCTCCTCGATCCTTTTGCCCGTATATGAAGTGAATAAGCAACTTGCAGCTTTTTCACTAGCAGTGATGACGAGGTTGATGAGTCTTATCTCATAATTGCGTCTGCTCTAGAATTAGAAGACGATAAACCTCACGGATTGTTTATCGTAAAAAAAATATAATAAAAACGGTAAAACGTATATACAATGCCTTTAAAATAATCAAGAACATAAAAGATTATTTTTTTGCAACGAAAATTGTTTTTTTTTTTTTTTAGGAGACTCGCGTTCCCTTATCTGTCTCGTATCGCCCGAGTTTGCAGTCCAGCTGGCGACGGTGACTTTTACGGCAACGAGACTGAACCAAGGTCACTCGCAAGATTAAAAAAAAGAAACAACAAAAAAAACCGTCACTCCCTCCTCGACGAACAGTCCACGTCAATTTCTCATAGAAGCCGATAAATCAAACAACGGAGAGATAAATAAAAAAAGTAGAAAAAAAAACGATAAAATCGGCAGATCTGTCTACTGGCTCAAATGTATAGACAGTGCGGTTTGGGAAGTTCCATCACGTGCCCGCTCTCGCTCATTCGCCGCAGGCTCGACCAGTGAATAAAACTGTTGTTTATCCCGCGGGTATCCCCGACGTCTCTTGACTCTACTCGAAAACCGGTTCGCGGCTGCCGAGCGATTATTCCAGCGCGCGTTCCTCGTACGTCCAACTTCTCCAGCCCGAGGTTACTACACTCCGACAAGTGTTTCGAAACCTTTCACCTGAAGCAGCGCTTGCACATACGCATATATATATATATACACGCTAAAGAGGGAACGTACACGGTGAAGCGAAAATTGGTTCGCACACGGCACAATGGTGACTATTCTAACAAAAAAAAAAACTAACAATTCCATAAGAAAAGAAAACGATTCTATTTGTTGCTCTATCGATTTTCCATCTGCCCTGATTAGAACCGGCGGTTCATAAATTATGCTGATTCGATCTTGCTACAGTGCTCTGCAATTGACATCCATTGTCGGCGATTAGGCGCTCGTCCGAGCGCTCTTGTGGACTTGATTAAACGGTTAGGGCGTGACGGAGCGACGAAAGCCTACGCGACTGTTGGTAACTACGAACGAAAGAGAAAAGTTCCTGAACTCCTCGTTAAAATGATGGTACATTCCTGGACTGTTTTCGGTTTTATCTGAGATACGACTGGAAAGTCGAAGAATTCGACAATACCGATAGATAAAAAAACACACTAATTGACGTATTTTAAAATACCTCACTCGATAAAAATGCCTTACGGTTAATTTATTTTGTGATCGGCAGGAAATCCACCTTACCATTTTTTTGTAACAGCTAAGATTGAACTTTGTGCGAATGGAGAGAGGATTCTAATTAATATCGGCGACTGATGGCCGATAGTGAATAATCAACGATCGTTGAGCCGATAATAAAAGAAAGAAGTCTCATTGGGTTTGCGGTCACGTGTACGCGATTGATGGCACTGAATGCCATTGGTGGCTCGCTTGGCGATCTCCATGGCTAGATGGCATGCCATAATTTTCGTACCGTAATAACAAGAAGCGTCGAGTGGATGAGGAGAAAATTGTACGGGAATGGATCTCGTCGCGGAGTCGAAGAGAAAGGCGCGACCTAGTGTGTAATAATGCTGACCCTTGGACACTAACGAAGGTCCGGTAGGCCCAACCTACTAAAAAAAAAATGTAAAAAAAAATAGTTTTGAAAATCTATTATCGGGCCCTGTGGCGATGTTAATGAACGAAAATATATGCACTGTTGTCCGGTCGACGAACTCGCAGCTGGGTGTCGTATATCCGTCCGTAGGTGAAGCTTCACATCCTCAATCTACGTCGTAGAGCCATCATTGGGAGTTGACAGACATTATTTTTCATCAGAGAACTATGAATGCCGAATGAAATTGTCGGTAAGTTAGGAATATTTATCTCCTTCTTTCGATCTGATGGTCGATAGAAATGTATTTACTGTTGGTAAGACGGTTTAACAATCGAAGCTACCTTGCCAACTTGGGTGCAACTAGGGAGTCAACAAAGTGAACGGCTTCTCGAGTCAATGATGATAAATACTGAGGTGAGCACAGATCGCAAAAAGTTATGCAGTTCGTAATGTAGATCGAGACGAAAATTTAATTTCGGTGATTGTTAGAATTTTTTCTCAGAAAAACGAAAATAATCATAAAATCGAAGCAAAAACTAAAAATGGTGCACCAAAAATGCCTCTATGCCATCATAACATTTTTTTACTTCAAGGGAGGACAATTTATATTATTATTATTTTTTAATTCACTCCGACATGCGAATGAGTATTGATGGATTTATGGGACATTTACGAGGTCAAACTTCATCGAAAATGACGTTGGGTCAAATTTTGTCACGTGAAAATTGTATGAGAATAATAATTTCTGAACATAGCATATACACGCGGCCCACGTGCGACAAATGATTCATTCGAATCGCCATTAGTTATTACGCTCTTCTTAATCATCGCGCAAGGTCTCAGTGGGCTGAGGAAATAAAAATGCATACTCGCTAAAAGAGGATCACCTGACTCGTCAAATGATCGGCAAACGGTGACATAATTCCGATGGAATTTTAATTATATTCACCGAAGCGATCTTCGTATTTTTTTTTCGCCCAATCTGGCTCAAGAACGAATAAGTCGTTTATATTAATTAAACGAAGAAAGATTAATACAATAGTTTGAATTGCAATATGAGCCGTAAGTCGCATGCCAGAAGTTGTGGAATTAATCGTTCCAGATTATTCGACATATATTATTATTATTCCTATAGAAAATAGAGTCAGACGACCGACAGTCTCGTACGATAGAGAGTCCATCAGGATGCTTGATTCTCGCGATATTTTGGAAAAAAATATTATGCTGCATCGCAATCGGTTCGTTCGCATGCTTCTATATAGTCGTCACACTATACGATGAGTCAGACTACATTCAGCTAGTAATTATTTGCGAATTGCTAGCGCTGTAAAGTACGGTAGTAGTTGGCGCATGCGCAGTTGCGAGGACGAACGCTGGGAGAAGGCGAGAGCATCCAGAGAATAGACGCGGAGTCGAAGAGTCGCAGTACAAGTTCGAGTCTCGAAGAGTTAGCATTACTTGTGAGGATATCTTTTTTCGTGGAGTCAATATGGCCGTTTGTAAGTAAAAAAAAAAAACGAATTTACATAACCTCTGAGCGATGAAGAAAATCTTATAATAATTAAAAAGACAATAATCCTCGTGAACAAAATGTGAATCCGAGAAAGCAATGAAATATCCCACCGAAAGTAAAGTATACTACTGGAACAAAGTTTTATATTCACGAATAACGGGGGAGCAGTTTTTGAAAATGAAGATAAATATAGAAATTAAAAAATAGAGATCCGAGATTATTTTTTCGATAGAACGGCCAGTGGAATGCTTGAAGTTCAACGGGCTACGCGTCTAAATATAGTCAGGGCGGGGTTGCTGATTTGACAAGCGGATCGACCGGCCGGCCGGCATTTCTCGATCGCGTAGTTCGATGGTTCCATGCTATCGCAATAAGGCCTGTTATTCGCTAAAGAAAAATAAGAAAAATAATAAAGTTGAGGAAAAATAAGGACAAAACCGGCTTGGAAAATCGAATCGTAAATAGTCTCGATTCTCGCAGATTAATCGAGCCTGACAAGGAAGGTCGATAGTACGTTAAGACGCCTCGAGTGATCGATTAAATTTATGCAATGGAAGTTAGCCTCGGGCAACCTGTTTGCCGTTGACGATCACAGTAGAAGTCATTTTTATAACTCGGAACTGCTCGGCGGAATGTACATCGGTCGCAGTTGCATATTGGATTATGTAGTTTGGTGCCGCGTGCGCCTCCACAGCTGAACCGGCTTTTCTCTTACGATGTTTCTATTCTAGGCTCGCGTCATTCGTCCGTCCATTTCACGCTGTTGTCCTTGCGCGCAGCGAATTCCAGCTTGAGTTTCGCAACTCGAAGCCAACTCACCGAACATCTTGTAGATGTGGCTTCTTCTTCGAGGACAATCGATATGTCTCTGCGGCTAAACACTGACGTATCGTAACATCCTCTGCATCGCCATTTCCGCCTTAACGATTTTTCAATCTCCTTGAATCTTTGGCACAATCTAATTAATATACTTTTATCAGCCCGAAGATATCTGCATGAGTCTGGAATAAAGTTATAACGGCTCTTTTTTGCATCTCACCAAGTTCACTCAGGGCAGTTTATTTTTATTATTTTTCGGTGTAGCGGATTTTTTTATTCGTATGGCCTGACCGGTTTTCGAAACGTTCACATGGTAAATCGTCAAAAAATTCAGAAAATATTGCTAACCGATCTAGCGCGTAGCAAAGTAGCAAAGTTTTCTAACGATCGACCGAAATCGCGTTTTCGTTTAAAAATCGTTCAATTTATTTAAGCTTAAACAAACAGAATTCTAACATAGTGGGTATTTTTATTGCCGAGGATAAAATACAAAAAATCGGTAAATGGCAATGAGATGATAATAATGATATCACAAGTAATAAATCCGACTTTTAGTTTCGTAGTACAAGTCCCGGATTTTAGAAACTCTCTCAATCAAACGTTATCGACAGTTTTTTCTTTGTCCATTTCCAATACCAAATATTTTTCGATTATAATTGATGGATCGTTGAAAAAAAAAAGATTCAATAATTCTTCCGTTCATTAATCCTTAACCAGTCGCGGTTAGCGTGTCTATCCAGAGCGTTGCAGTCATTAGACTTCCGGTTGCGGGGTACTTAGCTCGACGACCGAGGAGAGTTCCGACGGGGGAGAATAGAGCTTCGTCATCCGATCGAACGGGACTGCTCGGCAGCTAGACTGTTACTATGCTGCTGATACTTAGGACTCGGCGAAAGTCCTATACTGGTGTCGCTACCCGAGGTCAACGACAGTGCAGCGTTACTCGAGACCGCGAGAAAAAAAAAAAGGATCGACGAGTATTACACCGAGCGATACGGACTCGAGTTGCATAAATTATTCCTATCGGCACGCAAAGTCTGCGAGGCGGGGGCGTTGAAAGTACGGTTGAATCACCGGTACAAAATAAATTCCTTTTTGCCTCGAAGACTCTTAGAAGCAGTCGCACTAGTTTGGCACAATAGCCAGTCATGGGCTTTAGTAACCAGGTCGATTCATCTGTGAACTTCTGTGTATGCGTATAACGTAGACGCAACGCGTGCCATTGCCGAAAGATGCTGACTCCGTGCACAGAACAGTGGGTCAGAGTTAGCAGAGCACCGAGATTCATTCGCATAACGTTGCGCAATCCCGGATTGCCTCGATTACTCTAATTCTAGCGTTGTTATGTTAATTGCAAACTTAGCACGCCCTGGATCGTCATTGACGATGATTAATTCGCGAGATAAATTTGGGTCAATCTCTCCGTCCCACAATTCCGATGCAATCACCAAGCAGATTCCTACCTCTGGGTCGATCGAAATCGTACGAAAGAATTTTTCTTTTTAACTTCGATTATTGTTCCAATTTTTTTCCCCTAAAATTTCAGCTCACTATTTTGGGGAATGTGGAAAAATCTGTTGCGTTTCACCGTCAACTTCGGACGGCGGGAAGATAGCCGCGGTACGCAAATAATATATTTGACCTCGAGAGCTCTGAGATCATAATTTTTATCGTAGTAGAATTCATGCTTCGAGACCGGCCGAACCCTACCTCGTCCCGACATGCGTCGTCGCGTATTCAATAAATGCGCGGGATTGTTAAAGAAGTAAAACACGTTCTCTGGCGCTCTCGCTCCACCCTTAAATTAATACCGCTATTTCTTACACCCCTCGCTCCGTCAATTGGCCCTGAACAACATTAGTGTACAAAAAAAACGAAACTCGACGACGTCGTCTCGTGTACGGTGAGATTATGATCGGCCACTGAAATAATTCTGACATCACTTTGATGACGTACGAATCGGCCGAGCTTGACTCGAACGACCCTCTCTCTCTCGCAGTCCCCGGTTTTATGTTTTCAACGGCATCGATTATTGAAACCGCTCCTTTCTCTCATCACGTACAGTGTACGAAGTTTGTGATTCCAAGTAGCAGATCGCCGTTGGCTCGACAGTAAAAAATCAGGGGCTCGGCGTATTGTGAAACAACATCGTGTGACCTTGCGAACATCACGGGTTCGTCCCGACGGCCGAGTCGCCTCGTAAGACCGCACGGGCGCTACGACACGATGGGAACAACGATGAGCCGAGTAACAAATCGCGATTGTAACGTTTATCGTTTGATGGAATCTTCAACGGACTATTGCAATTTAATTCCGCGAGCCGATGCAATTAATCGCCATGACTAACGAGCAATTGTCATTTAACACGAGAAAATCAGCTTATTCGTTAAAACATAAATAAATAATTCAAAATCAATAGAAAAGTTCAATAAGATATGGCATTGCGTTCGGGAATGCTCGACGCTCTTTTTGAGGATGTTTTGGGAAACGAACTGAAAAGAAGACTCCTCGCAGTCTGACAATTGATCGGCACGATTAACGAACAATTCTTATTCAAAGATTAGGAGAAAATATCTATGTACAAATTCATTAGTAAAAAAGAACATGTGTAGAAGCATTGAATAAGATATTCTGGTATCGGGTCGAGAACACTCGACGCTATTTTCCGGCTAATTTAATCCTCAACCGTTCCGCGGTCTACGACATCGGTACAATAATATTATGATGTCAGCTTTGATTCAGTGGCTTTGGTCTGTACTTTACGCGACGGACTATTTATAAATATTGCGTTCGTCGGTGGTTCATCGTGAGACTCGTCACAGTTCGCGCGTGAACTCGGCCCGGACAAACAACAACGCCCGGACAATAGTGTAGAAGCGCGATGGCCGACTGCGACATTGGTTCGGCGAAACTCACTGAGACGATAGAAAAATGTTTTGAAGCTTGACGAAATGTAACAACACGCGTTTTATTATCTGCGGGTGTGTGTGTGTGTGTGTGCGCGAAAAAGAACCCGTTACAACAGACATGAAAGTACACTTCGCCTCGGCTATTCAAGAAATAATCGAGATACTGCCAAGGAATTTATTTATAAAAATGGTACTAGGCTTCACGATTTGCACATCAATCGTCTTCAGGCGGCAGACCAAGGAAGCCATGAAATATATCGGTAGGTCGCACGCTACGGAATAACGTGTCCGTAAAATAGTCGAATGGAATCTGGAAGTCTTTGTAGCCCGGCATAAAAATAAATAAGCATAGCGTGCAAAAACGGAAGACTGATCTAGATTAGGAATCAATTTTTGTTCAAGTTAAAGATGCAAATATCATTGTGAAAATTTTTTTGTGCAGAATCAAAGTTCCATCCAGTCCAGTATATATTTATTATCGGAAGTTATTCTACGGCTATTTTTAGCGCAAACTTGAAAGTCTCGACCGCTCCTGCCCGACCAGTCTTGGAACAGACATAGCAACCGTGAAACTGTATACGATTCTGCAAAGATAATGAGCGTTGCGTAACTGTAGAGTCGATTCGGCCGACCTTTTGATGCAGACCCATGTGGGCGACACCGGGCTTTGCTTATCCTAAAGACGAATACTGTTTATCGTCGACGAACATTAACACCCGACATTTCGACGGAGACACATCGTGCCGCATAGATAAAAATTTTTTTATGTTCACGAACGGAACAGCGAAAAAACAAACTATTATCCAATAATCCAATGAGAGTTCCTCAGTCCCGCTCATGAAAATCAACCATCGGTCTTTACATGATTACCATTAGCTTTGAAAACTATGAATGGTGAATTATTAAGACTTCAAATGGTTACTATTCGCTTTATGATGACTAATTTTTTTTATTTGCCTGGCCCTGAAGTTTCTAAAATAAATCGAACGGTTAGTAAAATAGAAAATGAAAAAAAATAATTTGAAAAGGCATCGAAGCTCTGTTGTAACATCTCGTAAACGGACGCTAAGTGTCCTTGAGGAAGCTATCGCGAGGAGTTGCTGACTGGCGTAATAAAGTCTGTTCGCGTATCGACCGGTCTCCAGTGGAAAGATTCCTTCGATGCCCTAGTTTTGAGCTTGTCCGAGGAAAACTTCCGCAGTACCTCAGCGTCGACCTCCACGCTGCTTGTCGAAGTTCCGACTTCGCGGCGCCACACATCCTACGCTACCATTGAGTGTGATACTTGTAGGAATAACGATTAAAAGTGTAGTTGAGCAAAAGAAGATCCCTGCACTTTGGACTCTGGCCAATTGTCCAAGTTATTTTTTCCCTAAAAGGCTTCTCGTTATATACATATAAATATCCATATACATGTTTTTTCAGCACTATCAACCCCCGACAAGTTGGAGTACCAGTTCTACCCTTGCTCCAGTGGACAGATCCAATTCCGCATCAAGGCTTCCAACGATGCCCATGTCGCCTTGACCACCGGTCCCAGCGAGGGAGAACCCATGTACGAGGTAAGAGCCATCGAATATGATTTTTTAAAAATACGAATTTCTCTCTTAAAATTTCTGTGAAACTCTTGTTTTTGACTATTAACTCAATACTGGGGTAGATTTTTACCTAACGCGTTCTTCTATGAACAACGGTTTCATGGGCAGTAAATGGGGTGTTTTTTTTCCGTACACGAATCTCTTTGTACATAACTTGATCGATTGCAGGTCTTCATCGGTGGATGGGGAAACAACAAATCGGTGATCCGCAAGAACAGGACGAAGCCGGATGTCGCGGAAGCCGATACTCCGTCGGTTTTGACCAGCGACGATTTCAGGGGTTTCTGGATAAGATGGCACGACGGTAACCTGACCGTCGGTCGCGAGGGCGAGCAAGGTCCCTTCTTGTCTTACAACGACCCGGAACCTTTCGGAATCGCCTATTTCGGTGTCTGCACCGGCTGGGGCGCGTCCGGAGATTGGGTCATCGAAGGTGAGTAACGCCAATCGGCGATTGAATTGCGACTCGAGGGTGAATTTGAAACTACTTGATTACAGAACTAGCAGCACAACGGAGAACTTTACAATACAATTATTATTATTTTTTTCGAATGTTTATTATGCATATTGACGAGCCTGTAGATTCTTTTTAAGCTGCAAGGGGAAAACGGTAGTAACTGATATTATTATTTCTTTCTTGGAAAACAAAAAAAACTCTCTGTTCCGGATTCTTGTGCATTGTGGCCTGCACAGCCAGGTGTATCGGAGGTTACGGTGGTCGTACGTAATTTATACATAATAATTGAAGAATTTATCTTCAGATATTACATTTTTTTTTACCAATGCCTTTATCATTGCCTGAGAATGCAAATCGTATTCGCACCACACTTCGTGCACGTATCCCCATTATTTAATAGTATCGTTTTAAAAAAAGGTTTGGTTATGCAAATCGGTTCTCCCGAACGAACGACAATACGGTAAATAAAAGACGACGTGACGCAACGATTGTAGGGTTTATAAAGGAAGCGGTTGAGGTCGTAAAAATGTATCACGCTTAAATTCAATCACGCAAGGTCGTAAGAACGTTAAGACTGCCGACAATCTGAAGTACCAATTTCATCCGGTGCCCGGTGCCGCGTTGACCCTGGAGATAAAAGCACCTAGCAACGCCCACATTGCCCTGACCAATGCCAAGGGCGAGTCGAGCCCAATGTACGAAATAATGCTCGGTGGTTGGGACAACACCGCATCAGTCATCAGATACGATCGCAAACAGCCCGACAAGGTTCGCCACCAACTGCTTCAATTATCTCAATTTCTCTGCCTATCTTAATTAAAGAAAAATATATTTAAAAGAATCATTGGAAACTCTATACCGGAGAAAAAATTTCTTGGTACGAACGAACATTTCCATGTATGAATTTTTTTTTTTTTTAATTGTATAACTATTTCCTAAAAATTAAATTCGGGTTGTGCGCCAGGTTCGTGTAAACACGCCGAATCTTATGAGCGCAAACGAGTACAAGAAATTCTCTGTGTCCTGGCTCGATGGCCACATCGTCGTGAGATCGGGCGACCAGCGGGGTCCGGTCGTGATGGAGTGGACAGATCCGAAACCAATTGGTATTAGTCACGTTGGCGTGCGGACCGGTTGGGGCGCGACCGGAAATTGGAAGCTTCAATTCGAGCGTCATCATCATCAAGTGCCAGCAGGCTCTACAAAATCCACGACTCCGTTCACCCCCGGGTCTAAATGTAAATTTTATCGAAACCTTTTTTTACTCTATATTTTTTTAACACGGTTAACTATTTCCGTTACAAAAAAGAAAAAGAATTGTGGACGATAAAAAATTCGTAAAATTTACTGAGCTTGGGTGGCGAAACCTTTGTTGTACAGATATACTGACTTGCGACGTATCTATTTTTTTTTTTTTTTTAACTATCGTACCGTTATTTACTACTCTAATTCGATTATGCCGTGACCTTTCACAGTCAATCGCACGATCGGCATTTCAATGTTAGCACAAGACTTTTTGACACAAGAGGCTTGGCTTCATGAACGCACCGAATTGCTTCGAACTCATGTAATTTTCGCACTGATCTATCCGTTGCATGTCGCATGTGGCATTTGGCGTATCGATTTTCCAACGTTACGAGAGTGTTCTATATACGAGTCTGTGAAATATCCCCATGCCTCATCTTTCGTGTTTCAGCGTTTCAGAATATAAAAATTTCATACCCTCTTTTCAGAAACTATTTTAATTATAAAAACCGAAAAATATCTTATTTCTTAAATTATTAAAATCGAAGTACGATATTTTCGGTTTGCGCGTTATTCGTGTGAACTCATCGTTAATCACGGAACCATGGAATATTATTCATTTAAATAACTGTTCGTGACTTTGCCTCGTAATAACAGCATTTGTCAGCGACATAATTAATCTGTTTCGTGTGCGTTTTTTAATGTTAGTTTTTTTGCGACGCAACTATATCGTACGTTTTCGCAGATCCGGGCTCGCAGGCGCCCTCCGCACCGGCGGAACTCGTAACCGGGAGCGTTTGCTGGTGCGACGCATCCGGTGGCATGTTACCGCCGGGCTCAGTCGAGGGTGGACGAGACGACGAACCTCTTTTCATCGGACGTGCCCAGCACGAAGGTGCTCTCATACCCGGAAAGGTCAAACCGAGTCATTCGGTGTGCTACATCGCGTGGGGCGGCGAGGAGCATGGCAAGACTGACTACCAGGTAAGGAAATATCGAGGGTCGACCGGAAGTTTTAAATCACCGGAATCTCTTACAGTATAATTTTTTTTTCTCCTTACGAGAGACGTATTCTATGGGTTTTTAACGGTTGTTAAATTATTTTTAAATTCTTTTTTTATCTCATTATATATATATCAGTATCAAAGGTATGATGATATTATTAATGTGACTGATACATTGTAAGGATCGCTGGAAAATATGTATCGTTGTCTCTATTTTTTTTATTTTTTATTACAGGTTCTCTGCGGCTGCAACCCAAGTTGGGTGGCGACGAGCGGTGGAAACATTCCGCCGAATGCAATTCCGGGAGGCGAGAGCGAGGATGGTGAACCTCTCTTTGTAGGGCGCGTACATCACGAGGGCACGCTAACCATAGGCAAGGTTCAGCCATCCCACAACGTGCTGTACATCCCCTTCGGCGGTGCCGAAGTCGCCTTTCCCGACTACGAGATTCTCGTCAGCGAATAAATTTTCTTCGCCGAAACTTTGCGAGAGAAGAAAGCAAGAGCACGATTCGCTCGACAGCCCGCTTTCAATTCGCGAGATGAATACGAGAAACGTCGGTTGATTTACTTTGGTCTTATATATATTTATCTTGAATGAAATTACGAAAATATCGGGCCGAAGATACCCGTAACCTCGCGTCCGGCCAGTCTTACACTGGATTGATAAAGCAACTGATTTCTTTTATATCGCTACGATTGTGAATTAAGAAAAAATTCAAATACGCAATTCATGACAGTATCCGATTTTCGTGGACTGGCGTTTCTCGTTCATTCATCATAAAATCGTTCGGCCGTAGCCACGCGCAAAGGCCAGTCAGCAGCTTATGCACAGAAAACAATACTGAAGAAAAAAAAATTGCTAAATCGGTCGAAGCAACAAAACGCGTTCCTTGGCCTTAATATATGAAAATTATTACTATTTAATTTGGATATGAATTTAGAATCCATGTTATAGATATTATATATACATATATATATATTTTTCATCATAATTGCATAGTTTTTTAACGCACAAACACGTCGCTTTGTTGAGAAGTAAAAGAAAAAAAAAAGATAAACGATATTTTGGAAAAAATCGTCTATTGTTGAAATGTTGTTTAGTCGAACTGAATAAATACTTGACGAACGTGAACGAGCTATTTATTATATTCGTTCCGGGTATTTTACTGTGCAGGAAAGCGAACGAACATTGTAATTGTAAAATCGAACGAAGTGTAATTGAATCGACTCACCACCGTACCCAGCTCTGGTTGATCGATGATTTTGACGAGAGATCCTAGAGGAAGAGTGTCAACGAATCTGTAATCCTCGAGGCGTTCTTTCTTGCTGAGAGGCGAAATTCTTACCCTAGGGGCATGCCAACTTTACACCACAGCACCATCTCACGGCGCACTGCCACACTACCGCATCACTACACTTTCCACACAAAAAAAAAGTTAATTAACAAAGCACATTTAAAGTTCAGAAAGAGTTATTCCGTCATGAAGAAATTAAAAAGCAGTCTATGTATGATATATACACATTTCATGTGCTTGCGGCGCAATGTTGATTCTGTAAACTATTCGGATCCTCAAATATCGAGTAAACTCGAAACTGCGTGGCGGCGTCTCTTCTGCATACGAGACAATAACGGACATTTTGAGCACGTAAAACAAGCATTCCGCGAGCATTTTCGTTCGCGAATTTATCATTGAAATGTTATTCATAGTGAAGGACTGTTGAAACAGCAGCGATTAAATTGTAATCGTCCGCAATTGATGTTCACAGGCGTCGGCAAACGAATCAAGACGCTACCGCCAAATCTTGAGGTTGACGGCGTTCATCACTCGTTTCGTGCGAATAAACGATAAAAGCATTGAGATTGCAATTCTCTGTGTACAACGGGTTGAAAACGATACAAATTACGATAACAATCGATATACGTCAGTGCGGAGAATAATATTAATGTGATCTACTCACAAGAATATTGGGGAAACCATGACGAAGCATCCGGCCGTTTGAAAAACTTGCGAGTACTGACGCGTAACCGTGTAACTGTCGCCACAGACCAAATAAGGGAGTATGCGCGCGCATACGTTACTGCTTTAAAATTTTGTAACCGACTTCATTTCCAAAGCACATGTCGATGCAAACAATTACACTATGCATATTGTACGCTCAAAAGTGTTGAAACAAATTGTCAATGATTCGTCGAGGAGATCATAATTGGCAGCAATGAAAATTAAAATAGGTAGGTAGCGAGTTGAAATACTGTCGCGTAATCGAAATTTCGGGCCTGTAAAAAGTTGCGAATAAAAGAAAGAAAGACTGATATTGACTGTTGAAATGACGGTAAGTATCGGTATCCGTCAATGCGGACAATGCGAATAAATTATTAATTTCACGATAATCTTAGCGGAACAATGATACAGCATCCGGGCATTCGTAAACGTTGCTACTACTGACGCGCCGTTGAGCTCGAAGCAAGCTATGTAGGGCAACTAAGGGTGCGCGCGCATATTTTCTATCTCACAAGTTTGGCAGATAAATTCATTTGCCGATCATATATTATATCGATTTATCATTTCAATAGGATTTATCTATTTAAGAAATATTTTTCATATATACTGTGGCATACATGAATATCAGACCGAGTTACTGTGGCTTTATTTTCATACTTCGAAAGATCCGCGGACACTACACAAGCGACGTGGCATTTTGCGACCAATACTGGAACTAAGCCGGAATTAAAAACAAACTGAACACCTGATCCAATTACGGTAGAGAGCCAGCGACGATGGCGAATCGCACGGTGAAAGACGCCAAATCGATTCGCGGAACAAATCCTCAATATCTCGTCGAAAAAATCATACGATCACGGATTTATGACTCAAAATATTGGAAGGAAGAATGCTTTGCCCTAACAGCAGAATTGCTGGTCGACAAAGCTATGGAATTAAGGTGCGTATCTCAGAGTAATTTCCCTAACCTCAAAGTCGCATATATTGTTTACACAAATGCAAATATCGTGTTGAAAAACGTAACATAGGCATTTATTTTATCGTAAGATATACCGGCGGGGTTTTCGGTGGCAACGTGAAACCCACACCGTTTCTCTGCCTTATACTGAAGATGCTGCAAATTCAACCTGAGAAAGACATCATCGTAGAATTTATCAAAAACGAGGAGTTTAAGTATGTTCGTGCTTTGGGTGCACTGTACATGAGACTCACAGGGACGTCGCTGGATGTATACAAATATTTGGAGCCGTTGTTTAATGACAATCGAAAACTCAGACATCAGAACAAACAGGGCCAGTTTGAACTTATTCACATGGATGAATTTATTGACAATCTTCTGCGTGAGGAGAGATCGTGCGATGTTATCCTACCAAGGATACAGAAGCGACATGTACTTGAAGAAAATAATGAATTAGGTACATATTCAATTTTGAAACAGCCAGGCATTGCAGTCATATTTAAAATGTTCATAATTATTTTACAGAGGGAAAGATATCAGCATTAGAAGATGACATGGACGAGGGTATGGAGAGTTCAGAAGACGAGGATTTGCCGCCGCCGAAGGAAGAAGTTCGCAAGAGGCCAGACGATTATGATAGGGATCGCGACCGTCACCGAGATCGTGACAAGAGGCACGTTCGTTCGGACAAAAAACCAGATCGGGAGAAAGCTCGGTCGCGTAGCAGAGAACGCGATCGTAGGGATCGAAAACGGAGCAAATCGCCAAAGGGGCACTCGTCGTCGCACAAGGACAAGGAACGGGAAAAAGATCGTTACCGACGGGACGATCGGGATCGGGACAGAGATCGGGAGCGGGAAAGGGATCGCGAACGAGACAGGAGAAGAGATCGCGACCGGCCTAGGCATTAGGAATTTTTTTTATACTGAGATTTGACAAGGTAACAAATAAAACGAAAATTCAAAAAAGGAAAGAACATTGAAAGGAAGCAAAACATCTTGCGCTGTTTTCTGTTTGTTGTCGTTTATTCACAAATACGCTTTATTGTAGCTTACCCGTAGTGTAATTACGGTAATATTGGCGTGTTCAGCGTATATCAGAAAAATGATATCGATCTTCCATTCAAATAGCATCAATTCTATTGACTTAGCCAACAGCATACACATTCATCATAAACATATTTGTATGTACAGATAAACATAAAAAAAAGATCGTCTCTGACGGATATGACATATCCGATGTACAAGCAACAATAAAACTTCTTATACGCGACGATTTAATTAACGTTAGACGTCTTAATGTATGCCCGTTTATAAATGCTGTTCGAGTCACGTTAATCATTTATATACACATATATACGCGCGAGTTTCTTATATCTTTTCATGTTTGGACTCACCGTCATTCAGTTTATTATAAATAGTGAGCAAAATATAATGTACACACGTACGAGTAGGAAACCGGAGCTTCCCTCGCCGCTAAAGTGCTTTTTCTTCCTGTAAATCGTTTCATACTTAAACACTGGTCTAAAAATAATGTCTCATGAGAACACTATAATACAGCAGCGATTATCGAGCTATTTTCGTTTGTTTTTCTTTTCCTTTCGAGATTGCTAGAACGTTGGGGAGTTGAGAATGAACAGTCTGTCTTCTTCTTTCTTTATCCACTTGAGGAGAATTCCGACCGCGTCTATTGCTGCAGGTTTCGTTACCAAAGGCTCGAAAGTTACGTATAACTCGAATCCCGAAGTTACCTTTGAAGAGAAGTTAGATCATTGGCTAGTCAATTTCTGTGTATTTCTGTTTAGCCAATTCTTACCCATGCCAGCATCGTCTCTCGGTCCAACTGTTGAAATATCAATTTTAACGGTCGACTTGGCGCATGTAATCTGTGATGCAGACACTGATAGAGTCCGAGCAATCTGAAAGTAATGAAAATTAGTTTTTTTATTCCGTTACAATGAGAACGAAATTCATACATTAATCATTAGTGGAATGACCTTTCGATATCTTTATCCGTAGTGTACGGTGTCTCAAATCCTGGACTCCAAAATTGGGCGGTACTTCGGCATTTGTACAAAACGTGACGCATCTGCGGTAAACCGATATCCGCCGTCGTAACAGATGCTCTGTGCATCGATTCATTTATCGCTTCAAGACCGTCGGTACGTCGTAATTTCTCCACGATTTTCTATCGAAGAAGATCGAAGATATGTATTATATTCCCAAAGCCTCCCGGAGAAGTGAAAATGAAGAATAAAAATGAATTTTCAAAAAACAAACGACTCACTTGTTTTGCTTCCGAAAGCGTGGAGAAGACATCCCTGTCGACTGTCAGAAGCAGCAAACAAGCTTGGCAGTCCTCGGCGAGATAGGAAACATGCCCGTGCATAAACCCGTTGGCATCAAATTTTGGTAGACAAATAGGTGTCCAGCCCTCAGCCGCTTTGAACGATTCCGAGCTATCTACCAAGTTTTGGATTAAGTGAAGATCGGCCGGATGTATGAAGAATTTTTTCATTCTCACTAGAGTCACCAGCTGGTTATTAGCTAAAAGTATCGCGAATACTAAATTCTGAAAAAATCGAAACAATCCATACATCAAACAATCGAAATATTTTTAGAAGTGAATGAGAGGAAGAAAAATGATTTATTTCGGTTACCTTTATTTTTCCGCAAGTTTGAACGATTGTTTGGGTAATCGAATCCCTCGTAGAGGGCATGAGCGGCAAACATTTCACAGCACCCAGGAAAAAAGCTGGCTCTCGATCCATAAAATTCAATAAATGATCTATCAGTCGTTCGCTCCCGCTCAGCAGTCTTCTGAGATCAAAGTTTCTTCTCTGATCGTAGACTCGTGTCAATTGCGACTGCGTCAGTACGAAGAGTATTTGATTATATACATAACTGCAACAAAACAAAACGTGAGGCTCGTTAATTCGTTAATTCACGTCGGCGTACAGCGACGTTTGTCGCCGATATATGTGTTTATAAATAAACATACGTTAATTGCAAAACAAGCTGTGGCACACTCTCTAAAGTTTTGGAAACAGCTACTAAAATCAGTGGGCCTTTGAGGACAAAAACGAAATTTGTGTCGCCGGCGTGCACAGATCTTATCATGTCGTTTCCAGCCTGAACGAAGGATACCAAAGCCTGCATGACTCCCATAACGGTCACGAGTTTGTCCTCCGGACTGTGTCTAGAGTACACAGGCTTTCCTGCTTGAGACAGCACGAATATATGCTTCCTCTGAGCCAGCCATGTCTTGCAACGTAGTGGATCCGCATCTGAGTTGTTAAGGGATAACTGGTTAGTTGCATCATCCTGAAAAAAAAGTAATAAGTGAATTTCAATCAAATCCACAAAGTAATAAGAAATGAAAGCGAAGTCCCATAGTACATAACACGATTTAATGCTCGAAACTAGACAATGAACCAAATCAAATCTCTTGAGTTTTAATGAGTTTAATACTAATAAAATAATGTAAATAATAATAATGATATAATGTAATAATGTAATCAAATAATCATTTTATTTGGTTAATCCACTCGATTAGTTTTTTTTGTCAATTAGCATTGCTATAGATCTAATGCAGCGTCAATGATCTCAAAGAAACTTTGAATGTCTCAAGAGACTCTAAACAGAAGCGCAATATATTATTTAAACTTTATGACGTAAAATTGTTCGGTAAATGAGAATAAATATTGGAGGACAGTCAGGTTGTACGAGAGGTTATGCGACGTACCAGGTCGCCATCGTCCAATGAGTTATTTTGTTTGAGGGGTATAGGACTCGTCGGTGTTACTGCGACTTCGTGAACATCTTCCTGAATCTCGGATATCGTACTCGCTGTACTCTCCTTCATTTGTCGATCGTCTATGCTGCTGCTCATTTCTTGCTCGTATTCCTCGAAGCTGTCAGTCGTGACGAGCATTGTTTCAGCCGAGGCACCGGGCTCGATACCCGGTTCGACAATCCCCGCGTCGACGACCACTGGATCGTTCGAAGACATGATGTTTTGCAGTTGTTAACGATATCTCGTCCCGTCGCGATTAATTTGTTAAAACTGGCGACTGACATTTAATCGCTGGCCATGACAGCTTTGCCGCCATTGTCGAGTGTGAAGGAAACAGTAACACACACACAAACTTACAGGGGGCGACTGCGTATATTCTTGCTCGACGAAAAAAAGCAGTGTAAATCCTCGGTGACTGGCACTGCGCTGAGACGGTAATCTATCGTCCTCAGGTCGGTACAGTGAGTATTACTCAAATTTCTCTAATATTCGCAAAGCATCAGTTCCATTTCGTATAATTTCTGTATCTATCTCGAGGTACAACAATTTATTTGTGCAGGGGTTTTTGTTCTCGATGTTGTACTATTCCTCCTGAGGGATGCTACTGTCGGACTCAATTCTGTTATAACTGAATAATTTTATAGGAAGTGACGAGATGAATACGGAAGATATCTATGCAGCGAGAACAATCGCCCATATGCCAAAGGAAGCTCGGAAAAATTACCTTGACGTCTTCGAACAAGGCAATACTCAGGAAGCGGATCTGGATCTTGTCGGCGATCCCGCTAACTTTGGATCCGCCACATTGATTCCCGATAACAATGGCCGCCCGAAGAATAATGGACCGAAGTAAGATGTAAAACTTTTGATACAGAAGCGCACTTCAAAATGTATTACAAACGATACAAAATTAGATTATTTAATATCTAGCCAAGAGATGAATGCAGATGATTTCTGCACGTCCACAATTGTTCACGTGCCGAAAAAAGCTTGCAAACGGTACTTGGACGTTTTTGAGCAGCATTATCCAAAGCGAGAGAATGAGAATCGTGTCGACGATTCAGGCGATCATGGATCCATCGTATTGTTTTCCAATACCTATAACGGCCGCCCGAAGAATAACCGACCGATGAACGATCTGGATTTTTTGACGCGCAAACGTATTATCTTTTCCGATGATGTTACAAAAACGGCACTCGTGAAACACGATGAAAAGCTGAGCGTATCCAACAAGGAAAGAGATGATGAGGACGCTGAGACTTTTTTCGAAAATTTGAAAAAACGCATCAATAAAGACCTTCAAAAGTGAGAGCCATAAAAAATGTCTTCATTTTCTGTTTCTTTTTTGTCCACACTAACACAAGTCATTTTTGTTTATCTTTAGAAACATCTTGCAAAAGACTTCAAATCCTTCGCCCCAGCGTTTGCCGAAGTCGCGAAAATACAAACGTTTCCTTAACAACGAGACTCGGAGTCTGATGAACAAATTTCGCAAACAGTTCGCAAGAATTCAATCCCAAAAATTACTGTCGCAGGAGAACAGTGTGTTCTCGATGGTACGTGGAAACAATAGCTCCACTCGAGAAGAGTGCGTAGATTCAGAGATACCAAACCGGGCCGTGGAACGCGGAATGATGAACGACATTGTGATGGAGCACCACAGAACCCATAACAATTCGTCTCAAAGCACTCTGTCCTTCCACGAGACCGACGCTGAAGGCTACAACCATCTGCCGATATCCCCGTCGTGGAAAAGGAACACGATGTTCTCCATGGAGTGTCGTGGAGGCAGCAGTGGAACTGGAGAAAATTTCAGTGAGCATCGACACCCGACGATGCAGCAGGACATCGTGAATCGTGCGATGACGGAAGACATTTCTATGAAATACTTCGAAACCAATGAAGACGCGCTTCGCAACAGATTGCCTTTCAATGAGATCCTTGGTGGAACCCATAATCGTCAGCTGGCATCCTCATCATCGGAGCGGAACAGGGCATTCTCGATGGAGCGTCAAAGCAGCAGCTGGACTCGAGAAAATATTCGCGAGCACCGACGCCCGGCGATGTCGCAGAGTATCATGGAATCTAAACCGATGAAAGATATTTTGTGGGAGCACTGCGAAACCGATAATGACTCGCTTCACAGCACACTGACCTTCGACGAGATTGACGCCGATGTCTATAATCAACAGCTGACACCCTCATCGTCGCAGCGAAGCGGGGCTGTTTTCATAGAGCGTCGAAGCAACAACTCGACTCGGGAAAGTATCTGCGAACATCAGCACTCGGCCATAGCACAGAACGTCGTAGAACGCGCGCCAGCGGAAGACATCTTGGAGCACTTCGACATTCATGAAGACTCACATTGCTGCTCACCGTCTTTCAAAGCGATCCGCTCTGAAGCTTACGACTGTCTGCAAAAATTTTCTTCGACCGGATCTAATACCTTTGTCAAATACTATACGAAAAAGTGTTAGCAATAATTGCCATAAAATTTTTGTTGAAACTTATTTTTACGAAATAATCTCTATCTTTAATAATGTAATAAAAATACGATGTTCATTATTTACATACGAATCAACATTTTTTATACTCGCGATGCTACTCGCAGTCACTCATACGTCGATAAACTCTGGAAGTGCAAAACACAGCCGGCATGATTTTTGTCTTCATGGCAGAAAGTTCGACCGATCAATCGAGCGAGGCACGTCCCGATATCAAAGTTACTTTCGTCGTATCCTCAGGTACAATTTCGACTTCCTTGTCCACGTAACGTAGTCGCGGTAGATAGTGGTCATTTCGACTACGTCTCAAACGATCAATCTTTATGTCATGCAGCCACTTCATGATATCTGTAATTTCATAATTTTATTTATATAGAATGTAATCACTAACAGCATAGTAGTTTATGCTGCAAGCGTGGGAGACCGGCGAATTTTGCCGAGGATATAAGTTTACTGTTCGGTCGAACAGAGGATGGAGATCGCACGAAATGAAAATTCCCTCCTTCCCGTGTAGCATACGATACTTTTTTTCGACTTCGTTAAATTGAGGTGAAGTGAACACGTTTTCTGTTGCGGTCTTTCCCTCCACCGTAAGATCACTGCCGCTATCTCGTCACGTGAGTTTCCCTTTACAGTAACCATAATCTTGCGTCCTACTATTTTCATATTTGCTAAAGACCATTAGGCTCTCAGAAGAAAGGGTCTTCATAGCAAGGGAGGAAGTAATAAAACAGTACGACGTTTGCAAATAAGTTAATCATGATCAGTGGTCAATAATATGTGATTTTCCTCCTGTTTTACTCAACGAATGTGCCTCTTTTATCGAAGTGGAAAAAAAATACATTTTTTTCTTTGTATTGGCACACTTACCACTCAGATGACGGGATTCCACTGCCACAGATGCTTCGGCAGTAAGATGATTGAACATCTTTCTTAGGAAGCTTATCGTGCATCCGTCAAAATATTTTACAACAACGTGCCACTCAATTTCACTCCCGTCTCTGATGCCTTTCATCCACATGCTATAAAAAAAAATTGTAAAGTCAAAACTTATTTTTTGAAGTATTTATGCACCTCAGTAATGGAGTACTCACTATTCAATCAGTCTTATCTTCGTGGCATTCGCAGATAGAGGCTCTGGACAAAAGAACTGCAGGTGAAATTGCTGCTCCCAGGACCTCTTCATAAACTTATGATCGATTTTCATTTTTGCTTCCAACTTCCTCCAGACAACGATTGGAATGAAAGCGTCTTTGAGTTCCATCAAGTCTTCGCTTATCGTTACATCTAGCAGCTTCGTTATGAACTCGGTTACGAGGGGCAAGCGCCATTGGACTTTCATCGACACTAAAAAATAAATGGCCAAAAAGAAGAACGATATTGCGGTCTAACGAATGCCATGCTGACTGGATCAGCAGTGTGTATACGATGTACGAGTTACCGTTCTTTGGCTTCTCGTCCAAATTTTTTTTCTGCTTAAGATTACAATATCTCTTCCAAATTGATTGTCGAGGTCTCTTCAACACCTTAGAGAGCTCGACGAATTTTGTTTCCGGCTTTTTCTTTGGATTGAACAACATGTGGGCTAAAATTTTTTTATCCTCTTCCGGTGTATACCTGGCAAAATGTACAGACGTAACATTTACAGCAGATGTTTACTCGATAGTTTCTGAAGTTTTTCGTTTTTGAAAAAAAAGTTAGTTTCAACTTACCACTCTCCGGCGTTAGCGTATTCGGAGTAGATTTTTTTGAATCTATTATAAACACTGTAAAGTGGTCGATTCGGTAATCCGTCAGCTAAGAATTGCACGAATTTTCGTCTCTCTTCCATGGACGACATAATAAGTTGATCACCGTGTTTAAATTGAAGGAACACCCTGTAATTTTGAGGATTCCAACCGTGGTCCTTTAAATAAGAAGAAAGTAATTATTCTGAAAAATTAATATGCATCTACAATGAGTAATGAATATTTCCCGACTGTAACGAGACGACTTACTTCGCAAAAGGCATTCCAATTTCTTTTTATTATCTTGTCCTCTGCAGTGCTGTATGTGTCCTTGTTCAGTGATGCAAATTCTAGAAACTGCATTTGCTGTTCGTATGTAAGTGTAGCACTTCCCGCGCAGGGTTCGATGTCATGCTGCGGGACAACTGGATGCCTCAGTTGAACGACTATATTGTCTAATTTCTGGAAACGGGGAAAATATGAAAAGTATTAGAACGCAGAGGATACTATTGAAATTTTGAACCAAAGCTCCAAACATTAAAACTTACCTCTAAAGTTTCCGAAGACAAATGTTCTTTTGCCATAGCGGCTTCCACTTTTTCCGCAACTTTGGCGGCTTTGTTCAATATATCGGCTTCCTCCTCAGAGTCCGACATAGTCACGGTTACCCGCCGTTTCTTCGTTCGCGATGAGCATCGTACTCCTTCTTCCAACGTATCATCCTCATCGATTTTTCTGATACTGCTCTTATATGAATCGTCAATCGGGAGGCGTTTTCTTTTCTTTCCTTTATTTTTAGTGACCGGCTTATCTTTTCTCTTCGAGCTCGAGGGGGTTGCGGTCTTATTATCCTTGGCTTCGGTTATGTACAGTGCGTTATAGTCGAGTGGATCTTTAATAGAGCTCTTAATTTTTTTCGGAACTTTAGTGGGTTTCTCTGACAAATCAACTTCGTCTTCCCAGTCCGACAAAGTCATAGTTTCTCGTTTTTTTCTCGATCGTGACGAACGTCTAAATCCTTCTTTTAATGTATCATCGCTATCGATTTTTCTTTCACTTTCTTTAACTGATTTATCGACCGGGAAACTTTTTATTTCATTTTCTGTTTGTCTAGTTCCCCGCTTTTCTCTTCCCGACGATGTCGTAGGGGACATGGTGTCATTGTCCTCAGCTTCAGTTATGTACAGCGGATCATAGTCGAGCGGATCTTCACTAGAGCCAATGTGCTCGACACTCCTCGGAGCTTCCTCGTCCGTTTTCGAATTCGGGGAGACAAGAATCTTCGATAATATTTTGTTGTTCGCTCCCGAATTGCAATCATTGTAATCGTCCAACAACTGTACAGTCTCGAACGTGAAACTCGGTGACTCCGTGTCGTTGCCAATCTCGTCGCACAGTCGGTCAAAATCGACGTGCATAATGCAATTCGCCAACTCTTGCGTCAAGCCCTTTAATGGACTAACCACGCTGGATGCTATTTTTCGAGGACGCTGCGGTGTCACGCTTGGTTCTCTGTTGGGAACCAAATCTGCGAGACCCTGGATCATGATATTTGGAGGACTGGCGATCGTACCTTTGTCCTTTTGTTGCTTCCTCAAATGTGGCGGTGGTAAACCCAATTCTTGAGCAGAGTCTATGTTACAGAGATCCCGAGTTGGGCTGTCCGCGAAACTGGTTGTACTTGCCTGGCTCGTTTTTCGTTTTCTCGGACGTGCAGGAGTTAATTGCCTTGCTTCTTGGACAGAATCAAAATTACTCGACCTTTGAGTAAAAGTATGGTGTGAGCTTGTCATACTGTTTTGGCTTGTTCTACGATGTGTGAGATAAGAAGGGGTCGCACTCGCTTTTCGTTGAATATTCGAATTTTGCAGATCCTTAGGTAAACTCTCCTGAGAATTTGATATACTGTCTTGACTTGTTTTCCGATGTCTAACTTCCGGTGCCGTTGTGCTTACTTCCTTTGCAGAGTTTAAGTTACTTGAATCCTGAGTTGGGCTCTTCTCGGAACTGGCGGTGCTCGCCTGGCTCGTTTTTTGGTTTTGCGGACTTTGCGGAGTTACTTGCATTGCTTCCTGGACAGAATTAAAATTACTCGAGTCTTGAGCAAAATTATTCTGTGAGCTTGCCATACTGTGTTGGCTTGTTCGACGTTGTCTAGGATATGGAGGTGTCGCGATTGCTTCTCGTTCGAAATCTAAGTTTTGCAGATCCTCGGTTAAACTCTCCTGAGAGTTTGCTGTACAATCTTGACTCGTTTTTCGATCTCTAGAGCGTGGCGGTACTGCAATCGCCTCTCTTTGGGGATCGAAGTTTTGCAGACCCTGACTTTTCACAATGTTGGCTGAGCTAGCTTTTCTTATACTAAAGGATTGTGATGTCGGACTTGTCTGCCTCTGATTGTGAGAATTACGAGAAGTCTGTGTCAAACTCTCCGACGTGCGCTCTATTCCGTCTTGGCTTATTTTTGTAGGCTTTCCATGATGTAGTGATGATACATCCGTCTCTTCTCTTTCACCATCCACGTATTCCGTTTCACGATTCGAATTCGTTCGAGCGCTGACTGTGCTGCTTTGACTCGTTTTTCGTTTTTTGTGATGTGGAAGTGTTGCACTCGTTTCACTTTCAGAATCGAAATTGTGCAGATTTTGAGCTACATTCTCCGGTGTGCTAAATGTACTGTCTTGGCATGCTCTGCTCATATTAGAAGGTTGCAGTGCCGTATTTGCTTCCATTTTAGAATTAGAATCATGCAAATCCTGAACTAGTTTCTGCAGTGTACCGAGTCTACTGTCTGGGCTTGTTGTATGCATAGTGGAAGGTGCTAGTGTCGTACTTGCCTGCCTTTGAGCATTCAAATCTAGCAAATTCTGAGGTATATTCTTCATTATGCCGGGTGTGCTACTTTCGTTGGTTTCACTCATACTCGAAGTTTGCAATGCCGTACTCACTACTCTTTCAAGATTAAAATCTTGCAAATTTTGACCAAGATTCTCCAATGTGCTAGGTGTGTCGTGTTGGTTTGTTTTACCAATACTAGAGAGTTCTCGTGTCGTACTTGACTCTTGTACAGAATCAAAATCTAGCAAATTTCGAGTAAGATCCTTGATTGTACTGGCTATGCTGCCTTGGCTCGATTCACTCGTGTAAGAATGTTGCGGTGTACTTTTTTCCGCCTTGGGCTCTAAATATTGAAAATCATGAGGCAAATTTACTGTGCTGGCTGTGCTGGTTAAGCTGCTTTGTCTCGTTCTTCCCGTACAAGGTTCCGGCGTTGTACTTGCCTCTCTTTTAGGCTCAAATTCTTCCAGATCATGAGTTAAATTCAGTGTGCTGACTGTGCAGGGTGTACTTTCACGGCTCGTTCTGCTCTTACAAGCTTGTGGCGTCGAACTTGCCTGTGTTTTACGCTCCAAACCAGGCAGATCATAAGTTAAATTTTGTATGTCAGGTGTGCTTTCCTCACTCGTTTTACTCATACTAGAAGGCTGCGTTGTCATACTTGCCTCCTTTTGATTGTAAGAATTATTCAAATTTGAAATAGAACTATTGAATTCTTGGGAAATACTGTCTTTGCTAGATTTTCCATTTTGAGGCCATGGAGGTGTCGTACTGGCCTCCCTTTGACTGAAAAAATGGGACGAGCTCGAAAGCAGACTGTTCAAGATGCTGGCTACACTGTCTTGGCTCCCTTTCCTTGTTCTCGATGCCACCGGTGCCGATTTCCCGTCGACATTCTCGTTCAACAGAGGCGTTGTTTCAGGTGACAAGGCCAATGAAAAATTTTGGTTGTCCTCCTCAGAGTCCGGAGCATCTGAGAAATGTAAATTTCTCTTTATCATCTCAACGGTTTTTGGCACAACACAGGAATTCCTGTGGTTGAGCAATTTTTCGCGAAAATCTGAGACGTAAATGGGCTGAGAACTTTCCACATAACATTCCTCCTCCATAGCTTTTGTATCCAATGGATCGCTTGTTGCTAACGAAGTAGACTCGTACTGAAATTTATATATCTCTGATTATTTACGAAATACATCAATAATCAACTGTTTCGTTTATTTTATTTTTTTACCTGACTCGAGACTGTAGAGTTTCTACTCCAGGGGCTCCCATTGACAATAACTTGCTCCTGCGCCATACTTAACAGGTCCTCCAATGCTTCGGCCTCTGTCTCATATGCATCTGTGGCGTCGTAGTCTATTTGTTTTCTCGGTGATAAATTTTTTCTGTTTAAGGTTTTCCTATTTTCTGCAAAACCCGAAAACCTAGAAGTGTCCGAGTAGCAGCACGAAGAGCGTTGCTGCCTGTAATTGGACTTGAGGCTTCTCCTGGGCATGGAGCGTCCCAACGTTCTAGCTCTATAAGCGACATGTTCCCTAGTGTAATTCTTGGAATCATTGCAGGATCTGCGTTTTGTTCGCGAGAACATAGCTGTTCTGGGACTTTTCGTTTTTGCTGAATGATTTTTTCCATAGGGTAGTCTGAACTTATTGTCATTAACGCTAGGTTCTGTGTCTGATCTTGGCAGTGTCGGACGTGATGCGTTGCTCGGGCGACCCTGATGATCGACGTCGTCCTCGGTCTGTGAGACGTCGATCTCCTCCTTGATCAGGCTCAATATAGCTTCGTAGTCTGAGCAATCTTTCAACGGTGTGGAAAACGTCGTGGCATTCTCCAGCACGCTGAGGTTAAATACTTTACTTTCCATCGTCTGTATCTTTCAAAGCACGCGGCGCTATATAATACCGGACCACGGCTGCATCGTCTTGTCCGCTATCGCGGATTTTCACTCTTGTCTGTACGAACTTTCTGTGAGAGTTACCATTCTTCTTTGATCGGACCGTTCCAGTGTCGCGGCGTGGTATAAACATGCAAGTATAGTTTGTCACTGTGTTCTCGTTACAAAAACGGTTATAAATATAATCAACCAAGTAATTTTCGAAACTTCAATAAATAACGGATGCAATAAAAATTTATCTTCGAGTTTTCACTTGCCGTTCGAGACAAAACACGTGGTCACGATTTCAGGCGGGACTGACAACCGTAAACATTCAAACGCTCGTATAGTAATCGATCAAAGAAAGATTACCGGTAGTGTTTATTTGTCATCCAGTGTACGTGTCGCCTCTCAACGCTACGAAAATGAACTGTACGCGACCGCCGACCAATGAAATTCCGTCGCACACCGGAGTAATGTGGTACAGAGACCTACCTCAGGCAACGCCACCGTCGATACGCCATACTCGACGGTAGATATAGTGCAAAATAACCGGTACAAGCCAGTAGACGCGGAATCGTTCGGGAATGAACATTGTTCGGTTTGATGTTGGTTTTGCGAGTGTTTTTCCTGTTAGATTCGGTCCGGCTACACCGTCCATTGACTATCTACGAGCTCAAAAATAGGATGGGTAAGATTGTATAACTTATCGTCATATTTTATTTGCCTATACAGTAGTTTAATCTATACGGCAGCGCAACAGTTGCGAGAAAAACCAACACCATCGGGAAACAAAGCATCTTTTCGCCTTTGTTCCCGATGTCGTTATTCCTTCCTAATTAACGATGACGCGGTTAGTTTGTGACGAGAAGATTGTTAGGCTGCGTGTAGCTAAGTAAATGCTCGCCGCGAACAAACTTTCTTAAAAATTCACTCGGTGCGGAAATTACAGGTTTACGTACGCAAAACCTTTTCTCAAGTCGTGTGATTGCGATACTCGCTTTCCGCTCGAGCAAAGTCACACGCGTCAGTTAAGGTTTTATCGCGCTAAAATCGTAAATTACTATTTCTCAACACACATTAATTTTTCAATCCCTTCATAGTCGTTGTCACCGGTTTACGTCGTCAGAATTTTCGCACACCGTACGCAACGCCATTTTGTGTAGCGCCTTTGTTTCTTCCCTTTACGTATATATAAGCGTGCACTGTTTCGGGACGCTTCAACGTACATGATACAATATATTCGATTAACCTATTTTCCGTCAAACGATCGTTCAATCGTGACACGAGTACGAATGATTTTGCAATCTAACGCAAATTGATTTGTCTGTAAAACATACAAACCGTGTCGTCGTTGTGTACCAATAGAAATCTCACGAGTGTTCGTTTCTTATTGCCTTTTAACAGTAATTAAGTGACATTCTGATTATACGTTGAGTATACACGCAATTATCGCGACAATTTATGTTAAAGAGTGTAGAGCAAGTTCGAGGGGTTGGGCTGGAGGTCACCCTCATGTATTTTTCATAAAGTAACATTTTCCATCGGCTCGAGGGAACGAGTCGGTAATAATATTCTCAAGATTATGATAATAAAGAAAGGACAAAAAGTGGTTCGATCAAACTGGACTCCGCGAGCAATTAACTTACGCGACCTGCCTCATATATTACAAATTTTTCAATGAAAAATATACAGAGCATCGATGTTATACAATATATATATATATATATATATATATATATATATATATATATATATATATATATGTAAGCTGGATGTACTTACGAGGTAGTTTTGCGCGTGTGTAAATCGACGCACGTTACAGTAAAAATGATCCGCCGTGCGATCTTGTATTTGCGATTCTGATAACCGATTAATCGGCTGGCTGAGAAAGAAAAAAATGAAATCGAGTCGATGTGGTTTACAATATTTGAACAAATTCGATTCCACGCTCTTTCGTTCATACCGTCGAGAATTATCGTTTAAATTTAACGTTACAACAATTATTGAGAAACTAATTCGAGTGAGAATCCTAGAGATAATTTATTAGTTTATTATGTAATTTTTATGGTTTAATGCGAATCGAACGTCTTTTCGCGATTAATACTGACAGAGAGAAGAGAGATATATGAACGATACAGTCAATCGTGATTGCCGAATACAAGTTTGCTCTCTACGCTGCCGTTTTCCTCGGAGTTGTAGCGAAGAATTAGTCGAGCAGGCCTGTTGCCGGTCGACTTGTTGTTGTTTTTCGGCTCGTCGATCAGCGTTGCGAGAACGGACTCGTCGTTTGGGTGCGAGGCTCGAAGGACGTTCGAGCTCGAGTCCTTGGTCTGACATCGCACCAGTCGGGTGCTGTTGTTTCTCGTTCCCATCATAAAACTCGCGTTCGTCGTCGTGCTTCGGTGATGCATCGTCGAGCCGTCTCTGAAATTTATGAGGAATCCAATCGGTGAATAATTTACCGCTCTATTTATTATTCCCACTGTAATTCATTAATATTCTGAAGCAGGGGTAGAGTCGTTGAAATATCGTAAAAATGTACCTGTAGTGACTTCCCTGATGCCTTGTGCTTCGTGGCCAGAGATGAAAAGCCCCGTAGATGAGCGGATTAACGAGACTATTGCTCATACCGAAGAAAAATATACCGCGCTGCATCTCCTCGCTCAGCTGTCTCGAACGAAACAGAGGACAAATTTTTTCGTTTATAAAAGGGCAAAAAAAAATTCTAGAAAAAAAAAAATTAAGTTAAAAGCTTTTTGTTACTTTGGCTAAGAAGGCGCGTTCGAAATTTGCTAGCTTCGATTTAACCCGACCGGTTCGCTCTGGTGGTCGTGAATAGCACCGAGGTTATTTTATTCTCGATCAAGAAATCCATGAATTCGGTAAATTGAGTTTCTAGGAAACACGAGTTTGTAGTTTAGCGATTATCTTATGTTTTGGGGCGAGAAGTTTTATTTCGTGTATTTCACGTGTAGTTCTTAGTTTAACGAATTTGTTAACGACGATAATGCAAATCATCAGCTGCGGCGCATAAATGACCGTTGGCGAAACGGCAAGTGAAGCGGATAGAGGAATAACGACGCTTCTATTATTATGCGCTGCCCGGCAAGCCTCCTCGTGTTTTCGAGCGATTTACCGAGGCAATCTTATCTGTTAAAGTTCTTGTTGGAAACTCCTCCCCGTTCTTCCTCTCGGCCCACCCGCTGTACAAAACCTTGCGAATCTACGGATTAAACATCGTGCTTCAAAGTTTCCGAGAAATTTTAGTTGAAGGACAAAGGTCATTCAGCTCGATATCATCCGCCTGCAAAACGATAGTTCTCTGCTCTTCCGGTCCTTCGTCGACGCGAGAATACTCTCTTTAAAAAAATTTTATAGTTTTTACCACGTGCGGTTTTCTCAGTCATTACTTTGTCGGATAAGTTCTCGGTGAGGTGTAATCGATGAGACGGTAGAAAAAAATGAAAGAAGCAAGAAAGCTGTTAAAGTGTACGAGCTGCAAGCGCGTGCGGACTTGCAGCTAGAAACGGCTTTTTGTTCGCCTAGTCAACGGCGCCTTTGCCTCGCGTTAAAGTACAAAAGGGGTTATTGGAGGTTTGAATTACGAGCGCGAGAGCTGGTTTGACGAGAGCAATTTTTTTTTATGCGGGACGCATAATGGGATTAGCTTGTTTCTCAGAGCGATGAGTCGGCAATGTTTAGAACTGCATAAACCAATCAGTAGTTAAGAGCGGCCAGATCGGTTCAACCTCAATTTTTTATTCCAATGAGTTAACGGATTTTCGGGCAATTTTATATATGAATGAATAATATCGATAGACGTGAGAAAGATCAATGAAATGACTCACGTGCTCGTCCGGATTTAGGAACATGAATATAATCATCATCGTGTAGTAGGGCGTCCACCATATGACGAAAGCCGCGACGATGACGATGCTCAGTCTGAGAGATTTTGTTTTGGCTCGGTGCATCAATCTTCTTCGATTCACGTCGCCGGATAATTGGCTGTTGTTGCTGTTCGCGAGCTCCGACTTGAAAGCTTTTTCGCTACCTGAGACAAAAAAACGTTAGGACGAATGCAAATTAGCTTAATCTTCTATTCGTTTCGATCACTTTATTTAATTATTTGTTTTGTATTGCAGGTATCAGAATTGTGGGTTTACACGGGCGGATCATCATACTGACGGGCGATTGTGACGACGGTGGAGACGTATGTAACGATGAGAATCAGCAGAGGGAGTACGAACATGAAGACGAGGCTCAGAGTCGTGTAGAGCTGTTCCTGCCAAGCCTCGGTGTAGAAGCCGTGAGTTACGCACTGTGAAAATTCCTCGATGAAGGGTCCACGTGCCACGTGAAATATGACTAGCTGCGAAAACGATAAAGAACACAATTACTTTAAACACATGATTGGATATTGGAGGTATGTAGTTCGAAACTGAAGTGGCAAGCACCTTGGGCAGTGATAACGAAAATAGCATTGATTATTCGGAAGGCCGCGCTACCTCCGAACACTTATTTCTAGCACGATCCAATCGGAAAAGACCGTACATTCATCCTGAATAGAGCTTCTTTTTTTTTTTAACAGAAAGATTGTCTGCACTACCGAATCTGGAAGCTTCATAGAATTTAATTCTGGCTGCGACAATTTATTACTTTTTAAAATTGCTGATCGATATATTTACGAGATAGTTTTTCTCTTTTTTACAACTGGTTCGTAACTATTCGCTCGTCGGAAAAAAAGAGCTAATGTTTTCCGCGAATAATGTAAGTTGTCCGTGTCGTCCGCTGGAAGATTCGATCGGGGATCGATTATAATCGCACATTCTGGAGAAGGTCGCAGAAGAGCTAATAAACCAGCCAGTGATAAAAAATTCATTGGAGCAGCGTTAACGGAAGCACCAATATATATCCCTGGAGGTTTTCTTCTTGTTTCATCAACGCTCTACAATCGTCGTACAATTTCACAGGGAAGTTGTATGGTAAAAATATTTGCTCGGTTTGAATGGGTAGCGCTATAACCACTCAAAGCGAATAAATATTTTCTTATAGGATCCGGTAGAAGGATTGTTTTGGCACAACTTTCGACCGTTATTCCACTTTGCTTCGTAGATTTGATGTACGAGATCGTGAAATATTCAGAAGCTAGCCACCATACACTCGATACTTTTATGAAAATTGATTCGTTGGAAAAACGTTCTTTTTTTTTATCTCTTGTTTTTCACAATGCTGTGGTGCAACGCTCGTCCACGAAACATCCGAAAACTACGTGACAGAATAACAGACGTTCATTCGTCTAAAAGTTTTTCCCGTTGGCGAACGGGTTTGCAAAAAATGTTTGGCCGAGGGACGTTGATCCAAAATTAATTCGTGAAATTTGTTGAAAAATAAAATTTTACGGTGGATCTCCCGATCCACCCGATAAACAAATAAAAAATTGCAACAGAAATTGAAATAATAAAAAAACAATCATGGTGAAATTTTCGTCGAAGACCCTACCGCTGGTCATCAGCGCTATCAAGAGCATGCGAGAATCTAAGGGATCAAACTCGAAGGATATTCTCAATTACATCTCTTCGGTCTATGACATTCCGCACGACGCGGCGAAACGTCAGGTTCGTAAGAATATTACAACCACAAAACAATCAAAATCCATAGGAAAATATTCGTCTATGAGAATTGAAATTGATTTCATTCTCTTTTTTTCCTAAATCCAAATATAGTGTGTATGCAAACGAATCAAAGCCGTTGATACTTAATCCAAATATTCCGCGATTCATGAAAAAAATATTAAAAATTTAATAAAATTCAATGAAAACTGCAGGTTGTCGCCGCGTTGAAGCGCGGAGTGGCTCACGGAATTCTGAAGAGAACGGACGGTTATTACAGTCTTCCAACGGACACGGAGGCCGAGTGTATGGAAGTTGCCGCCCAAGAATTGGGACTGCTGGATCTCTGTTGTCGAAAAAAGAAGCGAGAAGCGCGCAGAAAGAAGGGCTGCAAATCTGTCTCGTCGAGACGGAAGAAACGAGCAAGTCGGAAATCGCGCAAGTCGCGAATGAGAGGATGCAAGTCTCGTAGCAGAAGAGGTAAAAGCAAAAAACGGAAGAGTAAGGGTATGCGGAGAGGCAAGAGCAGGTCAGGTTGCCCCTGTAAGAGTAAAAGGGGCTCGCGAAGCAAACGAAGCAAGAAAAGCAAGAAAAGCAAGAGGGCTAAGAGCGGCGGCTGCAAGCCGAAGCGAAGGTCGAAGAGATCAAAACGATTGAACTGTGGCGAGGAGGAAGATACGAAACCAAAAGGCAAACAGTGCGAACAATTAAGCATCGACGTATATGGCAACGATGAGAGGGAGTTCGCGAATCATAACAACAGATGCCGAACTAAGAGCAGATCCCGATCGTGCTCCCGCAACAGAAACATCGTGCAGACTGCATAAATCTTTTTTTTTTTTACCTTTTTTTTTACTCATTTGCGTGCCGTTTTTTAGATCTATTTTTATATAAGCGTCCTAGAACGTCGCTATTTGTACAACGTATGCCTGAAAATATCACGTTCCTTTTGGAGGTCGATTGCAATTTATTTGATTTTTGTTTCATTCCGGGAGTGGAATGAAGAAGAGTCGAATGGACATTTCGAGGAATCGATTCCTTTTTGTATTCGAGCACTTCGTGGACAGATCGGCTCGTGTGAGACGTTGAGGAAGCTAGTATTTTATTTTGTCCCGTCATGAACTCTGAGAGCCTGAATGGAGTTTGAAAAGTTAAGAGCTGGCTGCACTGTGCCATCCTCTCAGGTGGTTTTTCAGAGTGCTGTTCAGTTTGCATAGATATCGAGTGTCCCGTCACGAAAATTGACGTTTCTGTATTTTTGGGTCGAGAGTCTGCAGAGGGAAGCTTTGAACTACTGGAGCACAGTTAAAGTTTTGATTTTCGTTAATTATATCTGACCAGGACGCGGAGCGATGTTCCAAAGTTTAAATCGAAAGCGATTCAATGAAAAGTTTTATAATTCGCTCAGAACAGTAGTTTGAAGGTGGCCAGAAATGCTGACTTCTTTTGATTCGTTATAAACATTTTGTATTATAACGAAACACAATAAAATCAGCTTTTCTCGTCAGGTATTAACTCATTTTTTAAGCGAATTATAATAATTCCGCAGTTTTATGCGAAATTTTCTCACCTTTCCGATAAAATGAAATTTAATTACTTGACTTTGGGAGGATAATATTAAAAATTCTTCAAATTCGCATCCTTGCTTTGTCAAAAAAATGCACCATTCGAACGCTCTGTTTTCTCGCCTTTATCTGTAATATTGGAACATAACAGAAGAGAACATTCTTCACTTTGGTATTCTCTCCCGGACCGGATAGCGCATAGCGATGCTGCTTATAGCTGTGTTATACTACCTGCCTTAATATAAAACCAGCGTTCGGTTGCCGTTCGTACATGCTCGTAAGTTGGAAATTGGGTCACCCGAAGCCTGATGGTTTATCTGAGAGCGCCACGTACTATCTGTGACTTTCCGGTACTTCGAAAAATTCTGTGGTACGTGCGGATGCGACACACTGTTCTTGCAAAGGTCGTCAAGATTTTTTTATCACCCATAAACCCTCGTGTGATGTTCGCAGCTGTGACTTAGGTCTCGAAATTATAATTTAACGTTAAAAAAAAAAGTGAAATCCTTTCACCAGCAAATATTTCATAATTTGAAAACCAATTAATTTGTTTTTTGGTCCCTAGATAAATATTTTTTGCACGATCGCGAACGACAGGATAGCAGCTGTTCAGTTTTTTTCGCGCTACCCCAATGGCCCATCCATTAGCTGAGGACACACAAGAATATATAGAAGCTTACACCGAACGCGAAAGCTGCCGTGCACTAATTCTAAAAAACGAGTTGCGTCGAAATTTTCCACACCAGCCGATGCACGTTTCTTCTTGTCACTTCTGACGTTCCACTCCCGTTCGCGCTCTAACGTAATAGCTTCGCTTCCTTTTTTTACAGTCTGACCTCCATTCGTCGGGCTCATGGTTGGAAACACGCGAGTCCTTTTTTATATTGCTTTTCGTGTCTTCGGGACATCATTCCACACCTTTGATAGCTAACAAATTATAATTCCTCGAAAGAATTCAATATTGTTTCAATAATACTCCGCGGATTTTGTGTTTGTGTAGATGAACACAACCATAGCTATGACGATGGAGAAAAAACAAGTTTTTTTTTACATGAAGTATACATGAACTTCGGTGGAGTCCCGAGAGACAAAGTTTTAACACTAACCGCGTGACACTGAACGAATGAGTTTGGAGGCGTGGAAACACGATCGAACGGACAATGAAATAGGACAAAACTGTAACGCTCGCTTGTTCGCCAAAATAGAGGGATTTTTGCTTAACGATGAACGTTTAATCAATACTTTTTACAGTGTGATCTGAATTTTCCAGACATCCGCCTGGCTGTACGGCTGATATACATATTTCGGATTAATTAACTCGGCTGTTGAAATGTTTCGACGTTGAAGTTACATGCATTGTATCGCCGATGCATAATAAACGAACCAAAATAAAAATAGGAGCAACGTCGATCGTTATTATTAAAGTAAAACAAATATAACAACATGCATTTTGAATGGAGAAAATGGTCCGTTTGAAACCGTTCTTCCTGGTAATAGTCGCATTATACTATAGGCGTCTCGTGACGATGGCAGTCAAGCTAGATAACTGAATAACGCCATACTACGACATTATATAAAGTACGCCAACGTAGCTGTGCAAATGTCAGTCTAGTTTCGGAATTACATATGCGTGTTCCACGCAAATTGTAAGATAACTGAGACACTATCGATCATATTTTGGGATCTTTATCCTTGCGAGGTTGCGTGTGAGTTGCGTGCTTTATTCTTTTTGTATTTTTCAAGGCATTCCAAGCCAATATTTATTTACCAGCAATATTTTGCAGCGGGTCCTGAGCACTTCGCCAATATACCAATTTCCGTATAGCTTCATTGAACCCTGTGCAATTTTTGATGCAACAGATATCATTCACCGCTAACAACGTTGAAACGCTTCGTTCTTATTTTGAAATTGTAATTTCGACCTCGGGACTTCGATAGATGAATTTGTAACGAGATCCCTTGAACAGAAGTCGATCCACGCTGTCCAAAATATGTCACGACTTCTGTCGGCCTTGCATATGGATTTGTCCCTAATTATGGAATTCGATGTAGATAGAGTGGAAAATGTAATATACGATGCGATTTTAATTTACATATTTTACGGATAACGAAGTTTCGATTTACTCGAATCCGGATAGTTCGAGCGATAATAATTGTCGCTTATGGAAAACGAAACGAAGTCGGATACGTGTGATACCCGACAGTCTATGTGATTTTTAATTCTGTTCTTCAGCACTGAGTAGCCGGAAGTGTATTAGTCAGCAACATTTTCTTTCGGTAAAATCAGCGACTCAATACGACGAGTAATTAATCGGATACGAGAAAAAACGTGACTCGTCCAACAAACCACGATGAACCATGCTAATTAGTGCGTAGCTTGACTAAACTTATGTGAAGAAGCTATTTGACTCGTTAACGACACGATTCGCAAAGTTTTTTTTTATTCCGCTTCGCCACGTACAAATGTAGTAGAACTCTAGCTCCATATCGCGATGACAAGAATTGTAAAAAAAGCGCGTTCTTCATTATTTTTAAATAAAATTACATTTATATTTCAATAAAAATTACGCGGACTCGATCGCGTGGCAAATGTATAGGCATGTCGCATCGATAATAACGCTTCGTCATAAAATGCGCGTATTATTTGTTCATCGTCACGTTTTCTCAACCGTTTCAAAGAGCGGAACATCGTAGGATTAACCACTCTGGGAATTCCCAGCTACAAAGTAAAACCCTTGTGGCAACGATCGGCTACAGGTTGAAACCTTCGAAGAAGAAAATTCACAAGCCCTTTTGAAATAAATATCGCATAAATCGATGACCGTTTAAGGATCTCTCGACTTGTTGACTGTTGATCGGTTCTTAAAAAAACCGATAATCGATTTCTAGAGTCGAACGAATTGTTATAATATATTCACGATCGGCAACTCGGAATTGGCTGAGATCCGTACAATTTATTAAGAGCAAGGCGTTTCTGTTTCAGGTTCAAGGTTGCGTGAGGCCTCGTGACGCGCCATCGAGGTTTTATTTCGTTCGCATCTTGGAGCAATTGTCTACGCTTTTTTCATCGAAAAACTGACACCGGAAGATGGAACTTAATGATCCTCTGACGGTCCATAAACAATGGGATATCGACGACTCGGACAGTTCCGGCTGTTTCCTGTGGAACTCCCTCTCACGCTTCCGGGTGAATGGACCTCGAGGCCCGAGTCCCTTCAAACTCACGAGGGATGAATTTAGCCCCGACGAGTCAGTTGCGACGTGAAGGGTCGATTTACCGGAAAGATAACACCTTTACGGGGATTCAACCCTCGTTGAACTCGTCTCGCAGAAAGTTATCGCATTCTGGCCGCCCAGGGATTTACCGACACGATAATTGATTTCGACGTTTGAAGAAAACTTCATGGATGAACGTAAGTTCGAGAAGTATTATTAGAAAAGGAACAACGAATATCTACGGTCAAATTCCATTCTTGATGGATACGGAAAACTAAATTACCGAGCCCCAATGCGCTTCTATTCAGAAGGTTCCATGAAAAAATTGGCAGACTCTCCACGAAATGTCCACTTATTTTTTTCTGCATGATATCCGATTCGCGAGAAAGGGGAACGTGCTCGGGATATCCGTTGAATCTTCCTTCTTTTTTCATAGATGGAAAGAGAGCAAAAAGAAATTTACGGTATAAAGAGGAAAAGAGAAAAAATAGCAAGGGCCGGGAGGCGATGAAAGAAAGAGAATATTGTGGGTAACATGATATCGTGGAGGGTATGACTCTGTGAAAGCGCAATCTGCGAATACGAGAGACTCGAAAAGTGGTCTGCTCTTGACAGAGAAGCCAGGTTGGGGGCTCGTAAAGTCAATGGAAAATAATGAAAAATAGGAAAACGTGGAGGTCGTTGGGATGAACAGTTTGCCCAGAGTGGCAAAAATCAAAATACTATGCGGTGCCGGATACTGTGAGAACAATATAACCAGATACTTGTTATTTTTTATTTCCGGGTAATCGCATCTGTTAAGAGAAATATGAACTTTACTGTCCAGACACGATAGGGATACAAGCAGATGCATTAAACCGTTGCATGTATCGCGGAAAAATAAATGAATAAACGAGTTCGATCAGTCTCGTGGAAGGTGCTTCGACAGAATTTCAGCATGTTGTTGCATAGATTAGTTTATCTCGGAACCATGAAGCGTGAAGAAAAATTGCCCGAAGCTGGCGTTCGGTTTATGTCGATAGCTGAGTATCACAAGAATGCACTTCGGAGGCGAGAAGCCCGAGGCGAGGAAAAAAGAAAAAAGATCAGCATCGTTGGAGACATCTGCGACCACAGGCTTCCGACCTCAATCGACGGCGGTTACAAATCTTGTGTCAAGACGAGGCATCTTTTTATTTACTAAACTAACAGCTCGGTAAGGACTGATCGCCTGATGGTGCGATGCTCTTTATTTACTTCTGGTTTCCTTCGTGAGGCACCAAAATAATACTTGGTTGTGCTAGATTTTTTAATGTGATTCACCTAGTTTTTGGTGTCGCTGACGGTCTTATCTTGCAACGCACTATCTTTTTTTTCTTTTTTTTTGTATTTGTTTGCATTTTGTATAAAATTTATCGACCTGTCTGATGCCACGCGGCATCGTCGACTACAACATACATTAATTTGTTAGGCTGCAATCACATGTGGAGTGTGCTTTGTAAGAGCAAATTTACGGCCGGTGTTGACACTGATAAAAATAACTTATTCCTTATTTTTTTTTAAAGCCTCGTACAATAGCCCCGGGCTGAAAAAAATGATGCACCCCTTGATCTATTTTTGATCTATTTTTTAAAATAATTTCTCGAGATTCAAATGGTCCGTCATTGTTATTATCTCTTTACGAGGAATTCTTCCACAGCAACTAAGAAACTTCATTGAACTAACGATAACGATAGTGTACGATTTACTTTCAGCAGCTCGATACGGTTGACTTTGTTGCTTCTTTTCTGAGAAAAATAAAAATCAACGCTACTTTCGTCATTGATCGACGAATAGACATTTCGAGAATGCTAGGCAAAAAAACTGCAGACGTAAACAGCCTTTGAAAGCTATTTCAGATGGAAAAATAAAAGAAAAATCAGTGGAAAGACCTGACTCAAGCAAACTGAAAAAAGGGCCAACACTTTTACCGCTAACGTCGCATCAGCATGTATATATATACTTTCTTTACGCTTAAAGTTCACATCTTCTGGGGGGGAGAATCCCGTGAATTTCCGATAATACATTCAATTCAGACACTTTCTTGTTTCGGCTCGAATCATCACCCTCTACGATTTTGAAGATCGCGGAACGTGAACTGACTCGACGAAAGACAATTCCAATTCATATATTCCTCGTTTCTTCGGTGAAACTCTCCTCCCTGAAATTGTGTCTCTCTACGAGTAGTCGACTCATTCTCATTGTTCCAATATACCGACCGCCGGAAAGACAAGGACCGTATTCACGTCGCTTTACTTGTCAAAGAGTCTAGAATAGGCCCATCTGTTTCTCAGCAACTGATATTATACATAATTAACATATATATATTTTATTTATTTATTCGCATATTCAGTTTGTTTTTTATTTGGCAATCAAAGCAGTTAATGTTTATTCAAGTAGGTCGGAAATTATTCGAAACTTTATTTTTATTTGATCATATAATTATATTCGTGAGAACATGTATTCTTTTTTTCGGCTGACAATGTGGTTCGTTGACAAAACAAAAAGTTATTAAATTGACGCGGAGAAAAAGGGGTGTTTGTTGTGTAGAGACGTTTTCCAACAAAAATAGAAACTAAATATTGTTCATGGTCGATCTCATATAATAATGCGCATTGATCGACATTCAACGAGTCCAACTGTTCCAAATCCTCTCTCTTTCTCGCTCTCTCTCTCTCTGTCTGTCTCCTAGAAATGGAAATGCCGCCTTACACCGGTGTATGCTTCTCGTGAGAGACTTTATGGTCCGTACTCCTTCGGAAACTGTATCGCTCGAGCCATTGCATTCTCTCTTGGAACAGTCATCTTCTGCTTAACAGGAACCGACCAGACTTGCCTTTCGATACAAACTCGAGACTTTCTCCGAGCCCCGAATGCCATTGCTATTGGAAGAGGTCTCGCAACGATCCTACCTGATCAAATAAGAAAAAAGTGCAATATTATATATTGTTCTCCCCTTCCTGCACAATCCTGGTGTTTGCGAATCTTCGTCGCATGGAACCAGATGAGAGAATCTTGACTCTCGTTTCGTGATTTCCCAGGAGCCAATTCGTCATAATTCGCCCCACAGTCTTTTTGCTATCGAAACTGCCACGTTCTTGATTTCGATTCACCGAACGAAATCAACCGACATCGAAAACGAAATCACTCAGAAATGCAGCTTTAATCGTTACTGTTCTATCTTCGTTGCAATTCGCAATAACTTTTGCCCTCGTGGGAAATGATATTTCGCACGTTATACGCAGCTTTTACTGTTCATTTGTCGTTTACCTGTTTTCGGAGTAGCAACTTTCCTTTAAATCGTAAGGTGTATCGAGCTTCACATTTACCGTACCATGTAATCCGAAACACCATCTAGCTTGGATATTTGTTTCGATTTCGTGGACCTCATAAGATGCAGCAATCATAAAATGCCACGTTTAAAGGGAAATGGGGTATGCACTGACTTCGGGCATTCGACTATCGTATTACCGCAATTAAACGAAGTAAACTTATCTGCAGGATATTCGCATAATAGATACAAAAGTCCTGAGCAATAAAAACAGTACGAGTTTGTAAGCCAAAATCAGCTTCTCGATTTATTACGCGTACGCGAATAGCCGTAGTAGTGTTTCGACAACACAACCATCGGGAACGCGAAGATTAAAAAATTAAATCACGAATGAAGCGACGAAGTAGTTTTGAGATTAGAGTTGAGTGTTCTTGTAAATTCCATTGTCTGAGAAAAAAAACTGCGGCAAAAGCGATTTGGACCCGTCGTAATTCAGAGATAGGAACCTGGTAATGGTTGTTCGATGTGCGTTTTTATTTTTAAATATTCAGTGGGAAAGAGGCTCTTGAGTATTTATCCCGAACCGATCATAGAAAATTTGCCTGGGTGGAATTTTATAGTCCAAATGTCTGTCGTGGAAGAGTTATATGTGTCTCAACTGTGCAGTAGACAGTTCACGAACAATATAGTTGTCCGCGATTTTCAAGTGTCGTAAAACTACAATTAGCTTAAAGAGAATTTCAAATAGGCTCTCAGGACGTTTAACACCATCTGGAATCCGCACAGTAGTCCAATGCTATCTCATTATCAGGAAATTTTTGTCTTTTGTTTTCTCGCTCGTTCACCGAACATCCATTAATTGAACGATTTTACGTAGGCCCCACCGTATATTGTGACAATAAATGGAAACTCGAAATGCAAATCGATCTTTAACGAGCAATTGACGCCGGTGAATGAGGCATAAAAGGAGATATCCTGTTAGTCGATCGTGCCCCGAAGAGAAACGTCATTATTCGACTCTTCTTAGTTAATGGAATTCTTTGTGCTTCGCAAATCGTTCATCACAACTGCAATAAGATGCCGATAAAATGTTTCAATTTATTGAAATGTTCAAGCTTGCGAATTTCGAAAGGATTGCATTTAATGTGTTTACAGAACAAGCAAATTGAATTGTCCACACCTACCAATAACTCGAGAACAGCAATTCTGGTACTTACAGTTATAACCATATTCTTTCACAGTCATAGCTTTTTATAATCTGTTGAATTGTATTTTGGTTTCATTATATTGGGAACTTTCGTTCGCTAGTTCTAGATTATTGTAACTTTCGTTATATACATGGCCTTACGATCCCAGTGACTTTTGTTATTTATAATGTGTTCTTCTCGTTATGTAAAACAAGAAAAAGGTCGATAAAAAAAATTAAAAATTAAAATATTGTTTCTATTTCTTCGTTTCAGGCAATATGGAAGAAAGCTCGTTAACTTACCTGGGGTATGCTGAGCACGAATGAAAGAACCCACGTGCACGTGACCAGTCGATTGCATCGTTGAGCAGTGTTTAAGCTTCTCATTGGATAACGAACCGCCACGAATCTGTCGACACCAATGAGCACGAGTACGAAGGTGCTGAGATAGAGGCTGAACATTTGGAGAAATTTGAAGAGCTTGCAGGCGACGTTGTTCCAAAGCCAGGCAACCGTGTAGCTCCAAATGGCCTCTCCACCGATGCAGAACACCGTTACCAGCAAATCGGCGACCGACAGATGAAGTATGAGTATATAAATTGCCGAGCAACCCTGGCGTTTCCGACGATTTTTCGTTATCGACCATATCGTCGCAGCGTTACCGATGAGACTGAAAATCGCCATCACAACGAGAACTATGGCCTTGAGGTATGCGCCGTTAGTCAATCTCGGTGCGTGTTGAAGACAGGTCAGATTCGTCATGACGTCATCGACAACGATGCCAGTCATGGGCGGACTCGTCCCGATATCGTCACCGCTCCAGTCTATCGTTGCATTATCGCAAGCCCGCAAAAGCATTGCCCTCGAATCGTTTGTCGGATTATTATTCATAACGGCGACGACATTGTCGACGCGTCGATAAGGAGCTCTCGCGACACAGCTGATGATTTTTATTCTGTAGAGTCTGGAAGCGCGTTTCCTTTTTGGGTCGAACTTTTTTCCCTTCGCTGGATGCATTCGCCGACATCCTGTCGAATCTGTATTTCGCTTACACTTTTATTTACTTTTCTTTTTCAGTCTATTTTTCGTTTACCTTCGAGCTTGTTTTTTTCTCTCCGCCGGCAATTTTGGGGTCGATCTTATAGTCGATATACATTTTTCGGTGGATCTTCGATGCTAACCCGTCTGAAAGATAAATAACAAGAATTCCAACTTAGAGAAAAGTTCCATCGAAAAGCTTATTGATTTCAAAAGGCGTAGTCGAATTGAAAGTGGTTCGTAAATTTTGATGTTCCGTTTGATATGCTAGCAGCTGAGAGATTTAAGGTACTAGTAAGTTTAAGGTGTAATTTATAGATGCGGTGGTAGTAAAGGGTTGGGAAGAGTCTCAAGTCTAGCAAACTTTGGAGCAGAGTTCGCAAACGAGGGAATCGACGGTAAGAGCGGGAAACGAGTAAATGATATTACGTAGCTGAAGCTGTACATGCTTCCAATTTAGGAGAGGGGCAAAATGGAATGCTTTGCTCATAACGCTTCATTCTCAAAAATTTACCCGCGACGCATCGAAATACGTTCATCTAAAATTGAGGACATCGCTTCATCTCGCCCCGAACTCTTTGCCACCTTTTGAACGGTTTAGATCTTTTTTTTATTACCGTAGGGTATTTCTCACTAGACCCGTCCAGCGTCGAAGCGAAAACTGGAAAAAGAAGTGAGAAGGATCGATGTTGTCTGGCCGCGCGAGAAAAACATTGGAAATAGAACGTGCTCTGTTTTATAAATTTACCCATCGCTACGTGAGATTTTTCACTGAGGGGAAGTTTTTCAACTCCACTGTCGCAATAAAAGAAAACCTATGGTTCGATTGAAACGAAGTAAATAAACTTATAAAAACGCTCGTATAAAATTTCCTCTTTTAAACCGTTCTCGGCTGTTGAGGAAATTGTCCATTTATATTTAGTCCTCTGAGTGAAAGCTTGTTGCATCGTGAGGCTCGAGAGTTTATCTCGATTCGCGAGTTGGCAAATGGAGTTACCGGATAGTTGCGCCCGATAGAGAGTGATGATCGTCTTTTACCTACAATTTGATGTGCTTGTGGGGGTAGATGCTCGTCGAGAAGACATGAAACACGTAGTACAGCATTTTCGTGCAGATATACTGTGTTGCGTGGCGAGTTAACCGGAGTCGAATATCCGAGCCCGATAAATCAGTGACGAGTCGCTGAACAGTCGCCGATGGAGGAACTTTATCTCTCAATTAGGACGGATGTTGCGTCTTGACGATAACCGGGTTCATGTTTTTCCCCCTCCATTTTAAAACGCGTTACCACTGTAATACGTTGACGCGCACGCGGGAATATCTATAATGGAAATAAACTTTTCTCCACGTGGAAGCAATTCAATCGACCAAATTAAATGGAGCCCAATAATGAATGTTTCAGCCTTGGGGTACTTTTACTTCTCATGTTCATAGACTCGCTGTGTCTAAGGGATCGTGCTCTTGATTATTCGTCGGCCACTTGTTTTCCCTAACTCGTAAATTCGATAACACCAACTTTATTCTAAATTACACGCTTGGAAATTTATGCAGGTTCCCGTAGAGATGGGAAAATGCGTCGCGCATGACGTTACGGTTCAGGAATTTCACAGAATTAATAGTCAACATGCGTTTGTATGAACTTTTTTCCAACATCAAGTTTGTAATATTATTCTGAAAGGACCATTGTGCTCTGAGCTTGAAGCGCTCGACACGCAGTCGAGGAATAAGTCCGTTGGCACGTTTTATCCTCGTCGCAAACTGTCCCGCTTTACCGAAGCACGTATAGGGAGGCAAATAATGTGGTTTGCAGTACGGAATTTCGTTGTTGTTCATTTTCTGGATAGGAGCCTGTCGCTCGAAAAATAATTATTTTTTTCTTTTTACAGGAGTATTCAGCATAAAATTGCTGCACCCACACGCTTCACAGGAGCATCGATAATGACTGAGCGCCAACAGGTGGAACCGACGTCTCACGATACCCGCGTTGACATATCGGACAATGTTCTATCTCAGTGATCACAGTATGATTCGTGGACATTGGAACGAGTCGACAAGGTATGACACAATCAAGTATTCATACCTCCCTAATTATTTCGACGCGAAAAAAAAATCGCAATAGTGCAACTTTTTTTTTCCCTGTACCTTCGACTCTGCCTAAGCAAGCGACCGAGTTATAGGTTGTCAAGAATTTTTTTGAATTTCACACTAAACTTGTAAAGACAAGATCAATTCTCATTTTCTTTGAAGATACAGATTTTTGTATGAAAACGAGTATTGATTTTGAGTAAAATGAGGCGACGAACAGGCGATTACGGGGATATAAAAAAAAGTTAAACTATCGATAAATGTTTAATGAAAAAGTCATTAATCTTCGCACAACAGGTACGCCGCAATAGGGTGTTAATTCACACGAACGTGCCTTTTGATCTTTGCCGAGGATTCTGATTTATTCAACATCGTAAATAATATATGATTTTACTGTGTGAAGAATGGCCAATGGGAATAATTTTAACGTGAAGGATCGTTTCTCGTTTTACTGCTGTACCGTCGCGGCGGCTTCGATACTCTTATACCCGAACTTTTTTGCTCGTCGCATGCTTCGTAAATTGAACTCGTGCCTGTCCATCTGTTAACTCTATGTGCATCGATATTGGTCGCTCGACGATGAAACTGTGGGGAAATAACAACCAATAACGGGAGACGGGCTTGGCAGGAGGGAGCGCGATTGTTGGCTAGCCATTGTCGCAATTGCACCCACGTTATTGACAAACAGGATACTTCGTGAAATTGATCGGACTATTGGACGAATTGCATCGGCTCAAACTCTGCACTGATTTATTTTCCCGAGCTACAACAAGCGAGACTGACATATATGCTTTTTAATAACGGAGATTGTATTAAAAAACAAACAGCAATTGACGGAAAAAATATTTCTTGTTTATCGTATCTAGGACGCAATAACCGTATATATAATCTACAGATGCAGGGTATTGAGCTATTATTTTTAGAAGCCGGCCTGCAAATCCGAATGTTGCGGCACAATAGAGAAAGGCTTAGTCATGAAAATCTGAGGTAGGAGACTCGTTGAATTAAATCCGATAGAGAAGTCGGGGCAAACGAAAATACCGCCAAAAACGTATTTGTTAGATTATCCGCAAATGGTTCCGTAACAGCCGCACAATTCAGCTTAAAGGTGTGTCAGCACAAAAAAATAGATATCAGAGCAACGGCTATATTGTCACCCGGAGGGACATAACATACGAATTTGTTTCTTTTCGTGGATGAGGTCTTGCCGTTCGTTGATTTAGCGGCGAGAATGGGGCAACGGTACAAGGCAAAGCGGTCCACCGAATAATTTTCGGCCTAAGCAGGAGACAAACGACAAGAGCTGTTTTTTGTCATCCTACTTTCCATTTTGTAGCCATTTATTTTGCGAAATAGAGGAGCAAGGAGAGATGAATGAACTTTAAAAATGAACAAAACGTGTTTGAATTTTGTGTGTCGTCTGGTTTCTTTCTAGAATTCTTTTCGGTGCGATAATTCGATGCCCGGCTGAGTGGCTTCGCTGTAATGCGATAAGCGAGCCATCAAGAATGGGGAGGGGGAGTGGATCAATCGAACTGCTGACGTCGATTAATGGATAAAAATGTTTTCTCTTGTTATTTTCGACAAAAATTAACTGGTATAGCCGGCAAAAACGAACGAATGTGGAATATATCGAGCGTATATATTCTAGACGTCAGTATAGATCCGAATTAAGGCTCTAGTATAGATCCAAATTCGCTCGAATGCTTGGACACTCGAGCGCAATGATCGCGTCTGTATTTGAAAGTTTATGAGCTTATTGTTCGCTAACTGAAAAGGTCATCGATCAACTCTGGGTTTTATATCTACTACGTCTCGGTGATCGATACCGTCAATGTTGTTCCATAGTGCACGAGAAGTTATTGTATATATGCATGAGCTTGTTCGTCTCGAGTTTGATCGTACGGAGTGCAGCGGCACGGGGATAAAATTTTATATTGGACCATGCGTTTAATTGAGTTATTTATTAATTTATTTTAACCTGACAACTGAATGTAACATATTTTACAAGCAAATACGGATACGGATGACAAAATTTTAGAATCGATGGGAAATTATTTCTTGTTCCATCGGTCGATAGCTGATATAATAAATCTAACTTATCCCACGGGACATTAGGATCAGGCTTTTCTTTTCAAAGCAATTCGCTTGTACTTTACAGTGACGATGAATCACCCGTAGCAGGATTCTCGCCTGAACTATTTCTTCGGACATATCCGATTCGAATAAATTTCACATTCGTATAAATTCCGATCGCCGAACTAGAAATCTCCGCCCTTTTTAATCCTTTTTTTTCCAGCGACCCGTTGAATAATAACGAGCACCGAGCGAGAGAATCACCTCGCAGCGAAGAGGCAAAGAGTATGAAAATTCGTCGACTTAAGCCCGGGTTTCCTTTTCTTTTTTGTGGCCAAATTACTCGGTGGAATTTCGTACGTACGGCTACTAAAGGCAGCCGAATTCGCTGGGGAACTTTTAATCGACCCTTCTACCGAGGGCCGTTATAGAGGTTAACTATAGCTGCTTTGCCGAAGATTTCGCAATTACATTTTTTTAATTCGGTGTGGAGCTCAGAGACGGAAACGATTATTTTCGCAGTTTCCCATGATGATCCGTGGCGCAATTCCCGGCCAGTCAGACTTTTAATTTCAATCAAATCTGACTTTTTCATCTGATTGTTCGGAAGAGCCCTTCTTGTGACCAAATCTTTGCCCGCAAAGGCAACAAGTGGCAACAACGTTTCGTTTCACCTGAACGATTCTACTGGGAACACATGTAGCGACCGCGAGTGGCAGCGATTCGATTCTCCGAGGTTGGGTTATTCCGGGACATCTAGAACGAAAAATGTCATACCGGATTTTCAACACGCCGTCATAACACGGAGCACTCGAAGTCTCACGAAGCCACACAAGCGGAGCAAGTTGTTACGTACTTCGATGCCCTTCTGTTTCACGAGCGAGAAATGCAAGACCGCGTACTCTATACATTTTTATCGCTTTTTTTTTAAACACACACAAACCCGGTGCATGCTCGTAAAATGCAAATAGCGTTGTGAATACAGGAATACGAGTTTCGTAATGATCTTGCCGGTCAACAGTCAGGTACATCGATCGCGAGGTACAAGCCGAATATTCTAAAAAATTAATGCCGCCAATCCTGCACTTGCACAGTCTCTCGTTGGTTGTTCAAACGTAACTTCATCGTAGAAGAAACTTAACAATTTTGCCTCCTTCCGAGGTATGGCTGGCGAAGGACTGGCGTCTGTCGGTTGTGTCGCGCGTGGAATGAATGTCGAGTGTCAGTGAAGAGCCTCAGGGACACAAACAATAATATCGATCGCTAAAAAGCAGAAGGGTTCGTCCCACATCGTTTCTACGAGGTAAAACCTCTTGGGATACGCCCTTTTATTTCTCAGCAGTCGACATAAGAAACAAGAAGGCAGAGCCGGTGCGAGTCACTCACGATTGCCGGACTTAATTAAGTTCTCCTGCTCTGAATCCGAGTATACCTGTTGACCCACGTCCCTCGTCCAAGAATCGCCATTGGTTCCCTTATATGTTATTTTTTTTCTACTCACCTAGGTCGGAGTGCGGGAAAGAACTTTTGCCTGCCACCCAAAATGAACTTCCGGGAAATTCTGGATACGGATCACAACAAATCTCGTACCTCCCCACTGTTGAACGATACCTTGGGTCAAGCCGTACAACATTCTCCGATTCTAACCGCCATCGTGTCCGTGAACAAACGGCGTATCGCTGGTCACTCTGCTACTCCTCCATCTCCACGGAAACGGGACCCTGTCCAATTTCCCTTCAGAAATTAGGTCCGTGTTGCCGGTTATAGCGGACTGTTCACTGTCCGAACATTTCGATCAATGATCGTTTGGTCTTACGTCCATTAAATTGGATAGCGACGTAAGCAAACATGATGAAGAACGGTGGATTGGAAATAACGTGGTATTGTTCGCCGCAGGTTCTTCGGGCCAAAAGGCTACAAATTACAACCCGAAAAAATTGGAGCCAAATCAGTTTGCCGAATCTTCGCATGTCCGAAAGTCACGGGACCGGACGCACTTTTTTGTATCGCCAAGCTGTCGAAACTTTGTTTCATTCGAAGCGTTACATTTCCAAACCTTTATTATTCCGAATCTTCTGTTAAGCGAACGTTACCTCTTAGAAATAGTAATTAGCCGAACATTATTTCTCCGAACATCATTTTTACCAATAATAAATTCACTGAATATCATGTGCCCGAATCGATCGATCTCTAAAAACCTTCGAAGAAACTAAGTTTAATGAAATAATTGTGTTTTAATAACATTGTGGAAGAATGATGTTGCGCCAACTACTATTTCGGTAAAGGACCATAGGCTGAAATGAACATTCAGATAAACATTATTTTGGAAATTGAAATCCAAAAAGAAATTTTTTGGAAATTAGAAAAATTTCAGGAGCTTGGCCATTAAAAGAAGGACGTTCGAACACATGATGTTCCGTCGATTGAAGGTTCGGCACAAAACATTGCTACAAAAAAATGGACTCGAAGGTGTTTTTTCGGTGGCCACGGTGAAAAATCAGTTTTATTTCAAATACTTCCTTCGTGATAGTCAACAATAGACTGGGAGATCAATCGCCAGGCGTACTCGTTCTATCTGGGGAGATATCCCTTCGAGTCACTTGAACTTCAGGTCATTTTGGTTTACTCTACTCCGAACGAATATGGGGACCGGCTCTGTACGCTTACACGTCGCTGATTACACTCGCGCTCTTTCGATCCCGCCAAATCCGAAATATTAAAATAGGTCTGGCGAACTGAAACCAATGATGAGTAAACAGATCGGTTACCGAATGCACACTCGATACGTGCTCTCTCTAATGCCTATACGAAGTAAAATTTCCCAAAAATTAACTTATATAGATATTTCACGAGCTGATTGAGTTCCTTGCATTGTTTTTCACAATTCTAATGTTTCTCTGGGTGAATTTTCGGAATTGACGAAGAATATTATATCATCAGATTGCCTCGGTTGTATCGACAACGATATGGAACCAAATTCTGTGACTAGAGAAAATTATCGACCGTTCGTTGCGCGGCGGTGGCGTAACGTTGTCTCATTAACCACATCACTCTGCGGTCCATAATTAATCGATAGTTCTGAATCAACGCCAAACAATTAATAACATTTGCGGGAAACTGATATCGAATTTCCAAGAATCTTTTGATTTTTTCGGGGAACTGAATGCAGTTAAGTCGCGATTTGACGTTCATGTCAATCCACGCGAGCCGGGTATTTTGTGGACGGCATTCAGTGGACGCTTTGTGACGACGGTGCGATACGTTTCTTCAATCGACTCTGTATCGCTCTGCTCGCACCGAGTACACTATAGAGCGAGAATTCCGATAATAGAGTGAACTGACTTTTTTTTTTACGCGAATCAAGTTACCGTTTTCCCGCTCTTCGGAATCTTGCTACCTCGTGTTCTCAGAGATCCGATTTTTCATCGTTAACGTCGTGGGCAGATAAAAAAGTAAAAAATTACCATACCTCGGTAGACGAGCGTGTCGAAGCTGTCGAGATTATTTTTATCATAAATTCCAAGGTACGATTGGAAGCTTTGATCCCCAGCTTTTAAGTTATTGTTTTGATATTTTTCCACTGCAGACTTGCAAGCCTGATCGTCGATATTTGTTTAATAATCAAGGTGAATTCACATATTTGTCGAGCACAGGGATTTCATTACCATTGGCGCGATTCACACTCGAACCTAACACTACAGTTTGCAATGCACGGATTGTTCAAACCGATTAAAAAAAAGTTCTTATCGAAGCATTGACGAAAAAAGTTTATTTAGGTTTTTTCCTTGTTTATTAACAATCATTTTCGCTCACGGATTACACGATTTTTGTTATCGGTATTCGCGATAATAACGTAGCACTTACACGTCCCGGTGTACTCGGCGGAACGTCGCATTTGCTTCTCACGCGGCGCACGGACTGGCGAAACGAAGGTTGTCGGGTCGACTGCCGTTGCGCTGCAGCTCCGTTGGTCGGTGCTTGTGGCGGGTGAGATATACATATAGCTCACAAGCCGGCTTTTGCTGTCGGTTCAGCACATGTCTGTTGCCTTTACCGCACCCGCCAACTGAGCAGGCTGTACCGAGCCTCGAGCGTCTCTGACCGCTTACGGGTGCCACCTCTTTACGGCTCGCACACCTGCGTTACGCTCCGGCTCGATCCAGACTTCATCCCCTCGCTCTGGTATTAGCTGTAACTGCGAATGTTTCTTCGCGCTCCTGCTTCACCCCCATCGCTCTCTTCGAAGTGCCACTCACTTCCGAGATTTCTAGGATTTTATAGAGCCAGGCAGCGCTCAAACACACCACGTGGCATAAATCCTGTTATTACAGTGCGAAAAGTGAGCTACCTCTAAGCCTCTATGCTCTTCTGATTCTAGGAGCGTGGTTTTTTGTCGCTGCGATTCGTTGCTTTATCCTTTCCCGTAGAATCACTCGTATAACGATCGGAGACACACTACAAAAACTCCTTTTTCAGGTAGTACTTATAAATTCTATTACTATTACTCAAAAGGGTAATTTGGAAAAAGTATTCTATCATTTCATCGAATTTTGCGTTTGGAAGGAGCATCTGGAAGGATGCTTCCGAAAAGCAGAAACTTTGTTTATAGAATATATACATTTTTCATGAATTTTGGAGGGAAGCATTCAGAGGACATAGGGAAGGACATTTTATCATACACTTGGTTCTTCGCTCCGTGCCTTGCGTGGAATCTGCGATAGGTCAATTACTGAAGGCTTATGGACGCGACCGTCGTTACGACTCTACCTCTCGTACCCTCATGCTACCTCTCCAAACCGATATATATATTACCACTTTGACGTTAGTTTCGTATCCTACATGGAATTGTACCTTCGAAGATAGATGAATCGACAGATATATCAATTTATCGATGGCTGAAAATGGAAATGGTCAGTGGGCTTCGCATAAGCTTGGCCAGTGTCCTTTGTAGCGCTGGACAATTTCAGATTCACATAGATTCAGAATTCATAGGGTAACCAGGAAATATTGTGTGTGCGAGAACGTAAAAGGGATAAGTGACTAGACATGATCAGCCGGGAATAATTGGCTGAATCACGTTGTGGTGGCATGTAGCACGAATTTGCAGAATAATCTACAGTCTCCAGGAAATTTAAGCCTAAGGGTAGGGAGAACAGTATCGATCCTAGCTAGTACTCCACTGTATTTTGCGGACCACTTTCCCAACGCAAGAATACTCTTAGGGAATGTCACCGCGGAGAAACGACCGATTTCCATATTAATGAAAAGTCAATAACTCTGTTAGCGTTTGTCTCGTTTCGAAGGGAGTAATTGGTTATTGATATGGAATGATTTATATGGTTAAAGCTTTTATTGAGCACGGATGAATGAAAGGTCCCTTGCAATGAGCAAAACGGATATATCCAAGTAATTTTGACTGATCGATTGTTCATTGTCGAAATTTTTTTAATACTAGTTTTGACCTTGTAAAAAAGGTAAAAGATTTACCACAACCTGAGCATGACTCAAAGGTTGCTTACCATCTGAATTAATGATCCTTTATGTATTTTTCTTTGTAGTTATGCAGTCTCGGGGTTGTATGTGATTTCAATATGAATCACGATGTTGTGCGGTCCTTTCATGAATACATTCCAGCGAGATGTCAGCATTAGTCGTACAGTTCGCAGCCGTCTATCGGAGATTGGTCCTCCACGCGGAATCCTCTTCGATGGGCAACGCCGGAATTATGCCAATAGCTGTTTACCTCTTGCAGGTAAGTGTCTCTGACGTTATAGATCACTTATTGGGTCAATGGGGACTGTGATAATGTATGCTCATCACGAGCCAAGCTGGAGAAACACCCATCGCGCCCTCCTCCTGCCGTTCGCGCTCCAGTAGTTTCCTGCACAATGGCAGCGAATTTCAGTTCGCTTGATCGTCGCGTTTGACACAAGCAGAGTTATTGCCTTAAATAAATAAGAAGGCACGTCGGTATCTGCAATATCCTGCCTGAGACAATCGCGGTACGTCGTCCGCTTAGTTCACACCGTAGAATACAGATCTAACTAGTCGGATTGCCTGACACTCTTCGCATTGAAGCAGTGCTTCTCTACGTTGTTAAATTATTAGGAAAAAGTCTGAATAGCATTTAAACCGTATGCGACAATACTTCATTTTGGAAAATAATTAATAGAAAATACTTAAACAGGGTGTTTTAAGAAAAGAAGGACCTGGCATGACGCCAAACCCGTCGGAAATTAATTCAACTGAGGGATGAAAGTTTTATGTCGGATCTTCGAATCATGAATTTTTGTTCATCTCTTGGCTTGTTATGCTCTGGCGCTTTATATAAATATAATATGTTTATACTGCTTCACCTGTCGCCAGCCGGCCCGTCCTCGCTTTTCTTCGTGTCATGCTCCATGCTGTCCGGGGAATTCGAGTCCCGCAGGAAATTTCTCATCTCTTAGCCGACCTGGGCAGTAGTACAGGTACAGGTGTGTGCGACTACTAGCTCGACGACGTTGTGCTGCATCGGGAGGAACGCGATCTCGGCAAAAAAAGCTGACGAGGTCCTTATCCTGATCGCAGAAGTGGAGAAAAAAGACACGCGTGAAAAGCTCCTGGTGGAGCCATTACGAGGTCTTCGTGTGAACCAAGATTGTCGTGTGAACCAAGTGTCTTTCGTGAGAAATATTTTCTAAGTAAAAAAAACTTCCGAACAGCAATTTTTTCTTTTGCAAAATTTATAAAAAAATAAATACTCAAATGCCTACCGTGGACGAATCTTAATGTAAAAGTTTCTCGGTGTTGCGATGAGCGTATGATAACAAAACTACAAGACGAAACTACGATTCGTCTCCTGTGAATCACACCGGAGTTCTGTCTGAGCGATTGCACCTGATTAATCGCCCGTCACTCTGTCTCAAGCCCCGGCTTTATTGTTACGACGTTTTTTGTTTTATTTTTTTATTATCGGAGACATTTTTATGCTCGTTTTTGCTATCATCCTTTGTATTCCGAAAATGGCATAGAACACCAGGCAAAAATTACCCATATTTTAGGTATAACTCGACTGCACAATAGTCAGATGAAATATTATTCGCAAAGCGACCCGGCCGTTATTAATCGCAGAAAAGAGGTGATAGAAGCGAAGGGTATTATTGTCCGAAGTGGACATCTCCTGAAACAGTAATGGAAATTACGTGAATATTAATGACACGAGACATCTATTCGAATGTTACACTCCTCCGAAGCTTCCGACTGTCGCACGGGGATCCAGCGAGATTAACATCTCACGCGCAAATAACACGATCGCGTCAAGTGTGTCCTGTACATTCCAATCTTTTTTTTACCGACATGAAGGCGATCTATTATTTTTTTATTTTACGAGTGAGTGACGTCACAGTGTAACATCGAGCGGCATAGATTTTATCGCAACTGCCATAAAAAACTGCGTCGAGCAGGTTTCAATATTTATAATTGAATTCACAAAATCGAACGTGGGAACGCGATGTAAAAATATGTAATAACGCCTATCGCGTAAAGTTGCAAAATCCGTAAAGTTGCAAAATTCAAACACCAACCTTAGTCACGCTGCAGCAGAACTTTGTACACTAAAGTTTCGGTCCAGCCCTAGAGAACTGACCGTCTCCCTAGGTCATAAATTCGAAACTCACATAAGTACCTATAGATCAGGCCGATAGTGGTCTTAATGAATGGTGCAACAAGTGCCGTAACTTGGTACATAACAAAAGCCCGTTTAATCGAAAGGACTTAAGAATAAAGTTGGACAAACTCCTTACACACACCGGGCAAATTACAGCACTGTGAAACGATTTCCTCGGGAAATCCCAGACCCTTTATGATGGGATAGAACTTTTTCATAAGCGGCTTAATATTATGAAAAAGTCTTTCAGAATCCGATCAATAAATTGGTTAGTGTAATAAACTCCAATAAAGCGCAAACATTTTTATTTGTTTCAGGATGATGCTTCTATCACTCCGACCGTCCGACCGGTGCACTCAAGGATAGTGGTTACTACTCGATATCGACCCGGAGCCTCTTTCGCTAAATGAAATTCACCGTAAAAATGCGTATCAAGGACAATCTCGTAGTGTTCGTTGAAGTGAAGGATCCCCTAGTTTCTGCAGGTCGGGGTCTCGATCTAATTTGCGAGATTTATGTAACGACTATCGTATGAAAGTCGTCGGAAGGTAAGAAACGCACAAGCTGTCCTCAGTCAGGGTGGAAGAGTCGCTCGGGTAATCGTTTTCTTCGAGATATATGAGTTTCAGACATCCAGTGCTTCTCGTCCCGGCATCCTTCCCAGAAGCGCGGAGCTACTCTTATTTTGCTCTAGCAGCTTGCCGATCGGGTAACCCATCGAGTAGAAGAACTTCGCGCGAGCAACCGGTGAAAATACCTCGGGGAAAACTTCCTCCTCTGTCCGCTATCACGACCAGGAGCCAACGGCTAAGGCCAAACTTTCTCTTAACTGGTGGCGTTTCAATTTTTGAACTTACGTTCGAAGAGTAGAAATTCTTAATGGTCCAGATCGTAACTGCAAATACGCGATTTTATTAGACGGTAAGGGAAGTGTGGAGCAAGTCGGATAGTTCTTATCAATTTTTCGCGAGATGTAAAAACGTCTCGTCTCAAATGAAGGACACCGATTCGTCTTGCCCCGCTTTCCTCTATACATATCTGAATTTCCAATACACCTGCGCCACCGGTTTTTGTCCTCTCTTCATTTCCATCGGAGCTCAATAAGAAAATATTCACGGTGGGGTGGTTCTGATAAGGCTAATGGTGAGGCGACGATTTTTTTTCTGGCTGCCATAGTCAATGAACTTTTTCTGCTCTCCCTTCTGTCAGTATTTTTGTTCGTGTTGCTGATGAATTGAAAACTGGTTCGTCACAGGCGATCAGAAAAATTCTCAGGTGGAAAAAAAAGATCGATCATTTATTCATTGCGTGAATAAAAACAGAGTCTTATCTTCTGTGACTGTACACAGAAGGTACGTCTGTCAAGCCGTCTGTATTTTTCAATCATAAAGTTTTCTTAATTATAATTAACTCTCGAGCACGAGGAAAATGTTAATTACTTTCGACCAAAATTCGTAAATTATGTTTACTGTATGAATTTAATTCTTTACTCCTATAAAAAAGTCGTTCATCCAGTTGGTACCATTACAGTTTCAATGTACGTTGTGCAATTGGGCGCGCACTCAAGTTCGTCGGGCTGCCAGTCATATCGCCCTCGTTAATTATTATCTGAAAAAGAAATTTCATTATCGCTAACGAACTCGGCACGGCGGTTACCCTCTTCATCCTAGGGTTCTCCCGGTACACGGGCAAAAAATAGCCTCGCTCGAGTCTCGAGGCATCGTGCGGTTTTATTACAATCAAGAAAAATATGGAGATTTGGCCAGCGAGATTTCAGATTCAGTATATATATTGCACACTGCTATTCTCAAGAATCGATTAATTTAATCGTTGGAAAGACTCGCCATCGGCTGCTCGTCAAGAATCAGGAATAATAAGATCTTGGCATTGCGCCCGACGGCTGATCCTTATATCATTGTAGAATCGTGTTTTTCAGATTTTTTTTGTTTTTTTTTTTTTTACTGATTGTCTAGTTGCCGGAAAAAATCCTCTACGGGAAATATGGTCTCGCGAGCCGAAACTGGCGCCGAGAATCTTACTTCGGTAAAAAGATTCGTGAAAATTTTTTTTCCAAAAATTCGCAGCTTTTCTAATCGTCGAGCAAGGTCCTACCTTCTTTATTTTTTCCGCGGAATAAACATTTTTTTCAAAAGTAGCCAAAATATGGAAAAATCGATATTCACTCGATTTTCTTTCTTTCAAGGTCTTATTCGACCCTTTTTTTCTCGCTGATCACGAATATATTAATTATTTTACTTCCAGCCCAATATTTTCCATTCAAATTCTGAAAATACTATTTTTCGTCTATAAAATCGAGACTCATAATGTCAGAGCCACTCTACCGTGAATTGGATACCTGAGGAAACACATGTGAAGTTCTAAGTGTCAATTCCTATTTGACCGACCGTTCTCCACAACGTTAGCTGTAACCGAGATTTGAAAACAGCGAATAGTTGACGATCCGTGGATGGAAAGTAGAATCGCCACATCACCTTCCGTTCAACAGTCAGTGTCTGTATAGTGAAGATCTCGATGTTACTGACAAGTTCATAGATCGTGTTATCCTTGGGCCGTCGAGTTCTGGGTACGAACTTGGAGTTGTGGCGCTCCAGATGGCACTCAAAGGTGTTCCGGAAGAATTTGTTCTCTTATCACTTTTTTCCTCCAACAAAATCTTTATACTATTTTTTCCCCACGTATAATAAAGACCCAAAAGAAATGCCATAATCTCGCATCGTACCAAAAATGAAGCCCGGTATCATTCATGCACATTAGGTCTAATCGGATGAATAAACGGAGCAAGATAAATGAAAATAACAAACAATTTTTTTTTAATATATATATGTACTTTATAAACTAACAGAATTTAGTCGCGTATGTGTCGCCGCCTCTTTTCGATCGTCGAGAGAAAAACAAGAATTGCACAATGCAGGAACATCGAATAATCAAATAACGGATAAATAAATCAAATAAAGGGCAGGCAGAAAGAAGCAGAGGGATGCAGGGTGAACAGAAACGTTTGAGTGAACAGCGGTACAGTAAATAGAACGAGTTCGAGGCGTGTGCGATAGTTGAGTTAGACATGTCGAAGGGTCGCGTCATAATCCACCCCCTCCCGGGTTCGCCCACAGTCACCCTCGAAATCTACGAGACAAGGCGGACAAGCAGTCCGGATTGCCGGATGGTTCACCTCAAAAGAAGATTCCGAATGATACCAATTATGTCATCATCGCGGTACGGGGCGCTGTATTTACCACTACGGAACGCTATGGCTGTATAGATTCACCCTCGAACCCTCGTTCACCCTCCGCGTTCCGCTTTCTCTTCGCGCCACAGTTCCGTTACATTTTGTATCGTCGCACCAGCACCGCACGAATTTTGCCCGCATGTCAAAACTCACGAACCCCCCCTTGGCTCTGTGAGCCGCAATCTCTCGGTCCTCTTCACATCTCCACGAGCATTCGTTGTCACGATAATGTCTCGTGGTTGTGAATTATTTAACGGAATAACTTCTTTACACAGCAATTATTGATAGTGAATTGAAAACACGAGGCTGCATGTAATGTTACTATAAATAATATTTGAACATATACGTAACATTTAATAAAAATAATTTGATAGAAAATAGAAAATAGGTATCTAAAAGAAAAAAAAAGAACGGAGGAATTCGCAAGGGCTGCTGTTCGCAATTTCTACTCGTATCTTAGAAACACGACGTTGTCCCGCGTTTCAAACTATTACATGTTATTACACACAGAATTTTACTTGATTCCAGGAATTGAAGGGCGCACACGTGCAAGGACATGAAAAGGAAAAACCTAACTTCGTTTCTCGAGAAGTTGAGTCCGAGCGACGAGGATGACGTGGAAGCGAGTCGCCGGTGGGCGCGAGAGGAAATCGCAACGATTCCCGAGAAGTCGGGGAGAGAAAAGGAAAGTCCGAGAGGATGGTGAGTGCAATGGAAGAGAGAGGACGAAAGAGTGAGCTCGGTGAGAGCAGTTCGCGCCCACGCAGAACTGGGGGAGGGGGAGAACGGATAATCAAATAACCTGCACGCACCGTATAAATTATCAATCAGGGCGCGATTGTGCAACCCTGCCGGTAGGCCGGGCGTATTAGGTCTCTCCCGTTCCCGGTTCCTCCGTCTGTAAGGGATGTTAACATCCACAGGCAGCCGCACCGTACGTCGCACCGACAAGAGGAAGGGAGCACTGGCTGACCCTGGTTATCTTCCCAGTTCTCTCCTTCCCCAAAATTTAGGCTCTCGAGAAGCGTGCGTGGGCGTCGAATGTTCACGTATGTATGAAATGTTCACGCATCGGGTGACACGTGAGCAGCGTTGGGTACACAGAGTCCCAAATACGCACATGCCATAATGTACTTAGTCATAGGTGTGTGCGAGGAATGGTACAGTGGCGATGCGTGGATGTTACGTTACGAAAGACGCGGTTGGAAAGAGACTCCATAAACTAGCTTACCGGCACGTGCGATGTTTCTTCGGGGGTCCATTCAATGTGTTACTTTGGCATTATTGATCGCCGATGGAGAACCAGATTGGTCCAATCGAAAGAGCACTTTGAGAGGAACAAAAAATACCCCCTGGTCCGTATTGAAAACTGTAACAAACAGATTAAAAATAGTTCCTGAGAGACGATCGAAGAAAAAGTTTTTCAGACATTTTTATAACCAATCTTGCAAAACTGAGTGTTTTGCGAATTTTCAAACGACTTCTGCGCTTTATCAAGTAATCGAGAAAAAAAAACTTTAGGGTCTATCATATTCTACGGCAAGAAATACACAAGATGAAGTATGTAGAATGTCGTGAAAAATTCGGAACACGTTCGACGAGTGAGAGTGGAGAGTCGCGAAACGAGTGCACCCGGTTAAAGGATATAATATGCACGTCGTCCAGCACGCGTCGGCCACGTTTAAAGGATCTCCCGCTGGGATTAAATGGTTTCCTATGGCCGCAGGCTGTGCGCAATTGTTCATTGAACCGACAAGTGACGATGGACTAGAACACGACGACCGGATCCTCACATCGCTTCTCGTCTCCCGTTCTCACGTTACGTGCGGCTCGGTGGTCTATGAAAATTCTTTTTTTTTATCCTCATAGATCGCGTGGGAGAGCGACTTCCTGTCTTTTAGGGAATTTAATCGCCAGGTGCAAAAGTTTAATGAAATTAGGATAACATTTTACTAACGTAATTTTACGTTAATAACGGCAATTTCATTATGATAATCACGACAATTCGGTCGAGAAAAAAAAAGATTATTACTCAATTCCATGACATGAAATATTTCTTCCATCCATATACCTAGTTAGTCTTGCAATCGGAAAACGAGATTCTGCTATTGGTGAAATTTAGAGAAGAAAGCGAATGGGTACTCGATAAATAAATAAGATGCGAGAAAGGGAAGGGATGAGGATGGGGTGTTGTCCGGTTTGTTTGTTTATAGTATCTCATTCGCTGGGCGAGGGTGGGATGGAAGGACCAGAGGCAAGGAGGAATATTAGTGCGCTCTGCGGATAGATACACAGAGTATGCTATACGACTTGCACCGCGCTGATGGCCTTGGGCCCTTATTTAATAAGTTGTTATAAATTAAAGGGCTACCGCATATTAAAAACCACCCTCGGCATATTTATAGTGATTTCTCCTTGGTAGTATCCGGTTATATGGGCTATGTAAATCATTTCCTCCGTCTCGTTTCGCTCTCCTTTCCTTGTTCTTTCTTTCTTTCATCCTTACCGGATGCTGTGCTCCAACGCCTCAGCTTCTTCTCGCGATCCATCCTCGCTTATTCGTAATACATATTGCGGCCCGTACAGCCGTATAGTTATAATACACCGATGGATATATAGTCCGCTATCGCATTCGCGAATTTACTTTCACGTTGTGTGCACACAACAATTCATGCGCCGTTGAGCCCGATTTACCTTTGAGTGTTTCGTCTACCCCGCTTGTGTATATATGTACATGTAGTGTACGCAGACGAGTCTGCCGACGCCTGCCACGAATTTATCTTCCGCGATGCGAACGACAAACGGTTTTAATTGCGGCTCGGGGCAACCGAAGCGATCGAAAGGATGCAGCCACAGATATGGAAGGATCTGTAACGGAAAAATATATCGAAAGCACGTACGAGAGAACCGATACTCTCGGAAGGCGAGGGTTCTGATTTAAATCGATCCTTGGCAGCCAAAACGGTGATCACAATTATTATAACGATGTTTAATTTTTCTTGTATTGATTTTTTATTTAATTTGCCGCAGGTATCAGTTTCCGCCGTAGCGCAAAAATCTCGAGGGTACAGAAAGAATCGTTGCTGGAAACCCGGGCAATTTCCTAAGCTTCGGGGAATAATCGGAAGGAATGGTACGTGGATCGCGAACCCATGGGTGCAAAAACTTCGCACGAAGCCTTCCCGCACTTTATTTGCGGGAAGGCTTGCCTGGAATCCTCTGGAGAACGGCCAATTCATTTTTCACAGACACTGGATCGTCTCTATCGATCGCCCATGGTAACTACAGTCCGCTACCAGAAAACTACAGAAAATAGGATCTTCCGTCGTCCCGGAGGGACTCTTGTCGGGGTGCATAAATCTGTACGTTTACCCAGATGCGAGAGATTGATTCACGCGGCACCAAACAATGGCAGTTGAAACTCGAAGAGAAACAATGTCTTTGGTTACATTTTCCGATAAAATGCGTAACGAGACGTTCGAACGGAAGCTGAGAGATTGTTTGTCCGCTTTGCGAATAATTTCTCAGTCCAGACACAGAGTTGAATCTGCATCGCAGGAGTCATGCCTTCGAGGATCAAACGCGCCGTTAGCCCTCCGGTCGTCCCATCGAGGAGCGAGAGGAAGAGGCAGGTCGGTTGAGCACAGAGTTGCAACTGGCAACAGCCAAAGGCAGTACCGGTACTCTTCTCCTCTCTCCCGAGGGGATACATATAGTTAGGAGACAGGCTCAGCTTCCACTGGTTCCTGATGCGAGGCATCGCAGACTTCTCGCTAAGTTTGTTTCCTTCAACCCCTCACGTACAAGCGACCCTCCGACTCTTGGCCCTTATGGCTTGTTTCTCGAAGCTCCCGAGGCCTTCAAACATACCTTCGGCGTACTTGGTATACATCCCCTGGGCTCCTGTGTATTTTCCAGTTTGCAGGATTTCCTGCTCAGATCTCTCACCGTGTTTCTCGCAACTCGATTATGCCTGCGGCAGTACAGTTGTAACGACCATGGAACAGTCGGACCGCCGGAGAGAATTAAGGGTGCGAGAGAAATTGATAGATCGAAAAGAATACGGATAACGAGAATGCTTTCCGGAATATAAACTTTATTAATCAATTCGCTTGGGAAACGGGAGAACTGCAGGGTTAGCAACAGAGTTCGTCTGGAGGGCTTTCACCGGGGTCAAACGATAAAAATTAAATACTGGATACGGTACCCTGAAGCGGGAAACTGTTTTTTATTCACTAACCGTTCAATTTTTTTTCCGTTCTGGTTGACAATTTTTATTTACTTATTTTATTGTGTGCGATGAAAATTTCACTGCCCGTGGTAAATGAAAAAAGGACGAAGCGCGATCGTAAGAGAGCTAGAATGAATGGAGAGAGATAGAAAGTTGAACTGTTCGGGGACCTTAAAGCACGCCGCTGGCCATAAGTCATTTGTGGTCGCGCGTTCCTTCGAGGCGCGAAGATTCTAAAAAAAAAATCAAAGATAAACCCGAGAGATGAAAATAAGAAAGGATAAGCGAGCTCGAGAGAAAGAGTGAGAGTAAAAAATGAAAGGAGTGAGAAGTGTCCCCGAAAATCATGAAACCCACGCCGGACACGTCGGAGTTAATATATTTTATCCACTCTTCCTCTCTCTTTCATTTTCTTCGTTTTTTGTTGTTTTCAGTGTTTCTCTCATTCTATCGGTACCCGCGGTGCTTCGCTCAGCATAACTTTTTTTTTGCTCCACGAGCACAGCTTTTATACCACCGCGTACGGTATTTATGTGTCGCCGCCTCGCCTAAGCGTTTGATATATGAACTATGAAGAAGAAACGCGCGCACACTGCACGTTCCAAGGATGAGAGAGACCGTTTCTATATTCATCTTTTTCCTCGCACACGCCATAGAAAAAGATTTAAAAAAAACAAAATTGTATTTAGAGAAATGTATCGTAGCTCTGCGAATCGATGGTCCAACTCTTAAGAGGACACTCTTATTTTTCATACACTGCATTACATTCAAAATGTTCTATTTCGTTTTCATTTTTGTGTAAGATCTAAAAATATGGAGGGTCAATAGCCGCTGCTTGGCAAGGGTCGAATTTTTCCAACCTCTCTGATGAGGAACGTGTAAGGGTGTACGCAGCCTCTTTCAGTCGTTCGCCCGGTTCTTCAGAGCCTTGATTGGGTTAGCACTTAGCCCCGTGATTGCCGTTTGTGACTCCTCGGCCATTTCGCTTCTCCCCGAGGAAAGAGCGAGGGCGATAAACGAACGAAGGGCAAGAAATATGGTGTAAGCTCTATTTTCCCTCTTATCTTCTCCTTACTTTCTTGCAAAAGTACCAACTAAATTCTCAAACTTGCCGTACGAAACTTTCATACAAAAACTTGAATCTTGTTTTGGTATATATCGTCACTCGTGCCATTTATTTCAAATTGTACAAAGATCGTTTTATCGAAAGACACGGTAGTTTCTCGATTAATACAGAAGATCGCTCTACTATTTTTTTATTTCTACATCATTAAGGAATATAAGTTATTTCAAGATTTTTTCCACTTCAGAAAATAGTTCGATTCTAGATTGTGATTAGCTAGTTCACGAGGGTGAAGGGTTTCTCAAGGATCCTGCAATCAGCTATGCAAACGATCTTTATACGGCAAACGGAGGGGCGCCCATGCGCGGATCTTGTGTATAAAGTTTATATACCTGCCATCTGTAAAAATAGCTCTGTGTGCCCGATCTCCAGGGATACGAGAGTTTTTGCTCGTAAAAGCTTTCTGTGAAATATACTCTCTAATAAGGCAGAGCACGGAGCGGTGTTTCGTTGTTGCAACGTTGTTGATCGGGGGCCGACGGGCTGAGTAGAAATTCACCGGACTCCGCGTGGGAAAAAACACCCTGCGAATATCGTCATCGTCGTCGTTCCGTTTGCGATTTCTTCAGCCAGATAGTACAAAAGTAAACATGATCCAACGGAATACCCGGTCATTACGAAGCACTAACGCGGGCATTATTACGGAGCTAATTTTAATTGCGCTTTACGCTTTCCACTCTTTTTTTTTCATGTCTACACGACACCGGAAGTTTTGTTCTCCAGGCGAGTCTTTTATATCCCGCGTACATCGTCTCGGAAAAAATAGATATGCAATTTTGGTAATATTTTTTAAAGAAATATTTTTCATCTGTTGTTTAAATAATATAATTGTTCAATATGTTTGAAATTCAATTGGAGACAGAGTGGAAAAGAAAAAACAAACATCCATAGACAAATTATTTAATAAAAAAATAAATAAAGTCCAGATGCGCGCGCCGAAAAAGAGAAATCAGCTTCGTGCAAACGATGCAAGAAAGTGACGACATATTATAGGGACGGAAATAAGAAATCGCGAATAAAATTGCGATGTAATAATTACATTATTATTTATGAAGTTAATTTGTAAGGAGCTCCCTATGGTCTTGATTTTTTTACGCCGTAGGTCTGATGCTAAAAGTATTGAGTCACGCAATCGGAGGGATTAAAAAAGAATAATAAAAAAGATGGAGAAAAGAAGATAAAAGAAAGCCGTATGATACTCGTTTGCGGAGGACCAGCAGCGTCGGACTGTCGTAAATTATAAATCGAAAAAACAACGGGCCACGACATCCGGGCCGGAGGAGAACTGTTCGGACCACGAAGAGGAGCCGCGAATGTGCGCGCGCGCCTTACGAGAGTTACGGTTTCACGTTAAACATAAAATATTGCGACCCACACGAGCTGGCTCGCGATAGCTCAGCAAAGCCGATATTAAGTAGCTGTTTAACATATTTTAATTGCCGCATTAAAATTCAAATTACCGTGGCGACGAATCGGTTGTCGTATACGGTTATAAGATACGTACAGCGCAAGGAGATGATCTTCGGCGTTGTCCTCGACGTTACGACATTTCCTGTACACACTTATGCAATATTTTTTCTCATTTTCTTGGAATATAATTAAAAGTACACAATCATTGCACTTTTCGGTATAATTTCATTACATCATAAACACAGACGGACATTAATGGGTCCTTAAATACTATGATTTACGTTTGGATTATTCAAATTCTGCCGCCGACTAGAGAATACCAGCGATCAATTATATCTTTTGACAATTGTAGTTTGTTCAGGGAAAAGGGATCAGCTCGGGGTAATGTTGTCGTTAATTTTAGAAGGGCCTATCAGCTGCCTCCGAGCATGGACATTGGTATAATCGTGTAGGTATAAGATTTGAGTGTCTGTCTTTTTTTATATATATATTTTTTAGAGCATTCGAAGCTTATGAGGGTGATGAGGAGTCCACCAGAGCACCGGAGCCCATTAAAATAGTCCCTTATTAATATTGTAATATGCTTCTAATACGCGTAAATCTAGGACTCGGACAAGGCCACCGCGGAGTAGAGGACTAGAGAGGCGAATTCTTGTTTTATGACTTTATGAGTTTATAATGTTTATAATGTTTATAACATTCCGCGTGTATCTCATTCGTTGATGCCTTCAGGGATACATTCACTGACAATCGATCTTCAATTGTTGCCTCGACGGAACACACCGCGCGGACGAATGATTTATCGTTCGATCCGAAAAGTCTCGGGCAACTACTGAATCGAAAGTAGCCGATCATGCTTCGAAATAATGGCCACACAGGAGACTCGACGAGAGACTCTTGGATTTAACGATACGTTCTTGCCTAACACTATTTGACACGATTAAACGATGTTTAGAGGCAGAAATTAATAATAGTAGTTCGTCAGCTTCTTCGAAGCATTTTTAAAAAATCGTAAATGGTACTGGAAGGCGATAAGATAGAAGCGACAGCGCGCACAAGTTTGCGGCATTTTTATCATATTTCCCATGAATTTTACCACGGTGAAAGATTTTTTACTTATTTGTTATTATCTTTTTTTTACAGAGTCCTGTACACCAAACCTGGCCGGCAATGTGTTGGCAATTCACTGTCTGTGCATCGTCCGGTGTATATATATACACGCGACGCTGTAAATTATTTATTCATCGTCGACTGTGAGTAATGACCCGAGTAAGTTTCTTCGTCGAGTGGCCAGAGAGCGAGAAGAGCGAAAGCATCGGGCTGGACACACGGGCTGTGTGTAGCATCCAAGAGCTTCTCCCATCGGTTATTGATCACCAAAATATCAAAAGTGGGCGTATCCATCAAGTATGGAGCGCGTATCGTGTCTATAGAATCGGAATGTGCCTCGGCGGGTGATTAACCGACTCTAATCGATTTCTCGCACGAAAATCTCAGATGTCCGAGAACCGTTGACGCTTTTGATACGTTCGGTAATCATCTTTTTTTATCACACACTCGTCGAAGACTTCCTCGGGCTTATCAGTAGTAAAATTTATTCTTCCGTAAGAAAAAAAAATCGTTTTGTTTACATAAAATTAATCGTATCGAACACATCATTGCCGGATGACAAAAAAAATCGTCGTAAATTGAATTTAGTCTAAAAAACGATTCTAATTAAATTTCACAAGACAACACATGATCTTGATAAAATTTATATTGCATTTCGTGCATTGCAAAAGATCAGTAGCAAGGTACAGAGTACCTGGCGGATAAGAAGTTCAATGATACAGAAACACTGTGCAGTTTGTTGTGGTTTATTGGAAATTTTAAGAACCGCGATAAGGACATCCGTTTCGGAGTCCGGGGTTGATTTGTCGGTGATTTGAAAACGACTGTTCCATTGAAGAGAGACGAGATTCGATGGTCGTTGGAGCGTGAAGCCACTTGTGTGTCGCGCACCCCCGCGAAATCGTCCCGTCGACGATTCAGATGAAGATCTTGACGAGCCGCGTCGAGGGTAACCGTGCGCATTCACTCTGTATCGAAAAAGTATGGGACAAAAGGGGCGCCCAGAGAGTACTAAAGCCGCCACACTGCGGTCGGAGATATACTCGACGATCTTTGACCATCGCTGTTGCCATACATTCACCCTTGCTTCCTTCCTGTGTCTCTGCGTTCTCGTCAGGTCGTTAATGTCCAAGGGTCCGGATCGGCGACCCTTGATCGAGCTGTCAGCGGGGCGCTAATTGCGGTAGTTATGCTACTGTTGTAACGCGCTGGACAGGTTTCATCTTTTTTTTTCTTCTGGTCATTCCGCTTTATCATCGACATCCGATGTCAAAATTGTTTTTTTTTTCATATCTATCTTACCTAAAAGTTCATTATGAAAATGGAAATACAAAATTGATTTGCAATGTTCAAATATCCGAAAGGCAATTTGTGCATATGAAACGGATCGTTGTCAACATAAATTTCGTTTTTTTTTACGTCAAACAAAACTTTACGATGTACCGGTAATTTTTTTCCACTGAAATTTGAAAGTTTAATGAATCAAATAAAATTGAAAATTTCATAGTTTATCTACGGTAGAGCCTCGATTAAATGGAATTTGCCCAAGTACAGACTTTTCGATGCATCTGCATCAAACACATGACAGCCGTCAGAGATACGACTTCACATTAAAAAAAAAAAGTATATCCGATATAAATAAGAAAAAAATTAATGACTGTTGAGGCTAGGGGTGGAAAAGGTATTCCGAGTCGATTGGAAGGAGGAGGTCAGTCGGGGATGAGAACCGGCAGTACCTTAAACGCGCCGATCGCCGTGACAAATCTGCGTCGATTAATCTCGGCTCCTTCGAACGTCTCGAGAAGCGGTGCAGGCACACGGGATGTAAAGCCGAGTCCCTAAACGGGTTGAGATACCTCAACGAGCTAACCCACCGAAGCGCACAGGGGAGAGCGGGGCAAAATGGACCCAAGTCCCAATTCGACATGTTTCTTTTTCCACGCGCCGCTAATGATTGGCGAAAAGATCCGCCGTTTTGTCCCGTCCTCCCTAAAGTAGACATAGTTCATTTTTTCATAAATTTTTTTTCCACAATTTATTGCGAATTCAAAAAAATCTTAAATATAGAACCCGGGTCCATATTGCCTCACTCTCAACTAGCAACGGACCATTAATGCACTTTGGTATGTGTATGGGTGAATAGTTTTATCCAGCGAGATCCAGCACCTCTCCCGGTATAGTTATAATTTATAATATATGATAGTATAGCGGGTGGTACCAGGTGGTCAATGGTGGTCAATCGTCGAGAGTTAGCGGCCCCAGCGTGATTCTTGCTGCGCGGTGTTTTACGTTCATCGAAGACCGTGCATCCCGTGAACGGGAGAATGAAAAAAAAAGCGAAGAACGATGGAAAAGAAGAAGCCGAGGAAGGAGAGTGTGCGAGAGACTATCTTCCGTCAAAAAAGACCCCCAGCTGGGGAATTCCCTTGGTTCTCTTATTTTTTTCACGCGGCCCCCTACGGCGTTACCTCTTCATCTCCTTCGTGTATGGAGGGGCTCGTGCTGCCGCTTCTTCGTTTCTTCTTTCCTACCTCCAATGCCCACTCGACCCGTACCACTTGGCTCGAAGTGTAACCGATCGCCGCTCGTCAATTCGCTTTTCATCCGAGATTAATTATCCGCGAAGATGTCGATAAAGAGAAATGTCGATGCGGGCGAGAAGGATCGCTAATTCCGTGATAATTACATGATCGATGCGCGTAAATATCGCGCGCCGCTCGATTATGGTAAATAAACACGTACCCGCAAGGTACGCGGCGAAACATCCCGTGGAATGGACCAGGTATGTCGAGCCTGCTTGTAGACACGCATATTCATGAGGTGAATAGGACAAGTCATAGGATCCGGACGCTAGGACTAATACGTATGGAACTCTTGCCGATGATATCTCACACGGCAAAATGAGTTCCAACGTTTCTTGCTCACAGACGTCAACAATTGTTTTCTTCTTAATTTCGCAAATAAGAAAAATTCTCAATTTTACTAAATTCTTTGTCAACTTGTTCGAATTTTTTATTGTGTAAAATTAACATCAACAGAATTGTCGAAGTTTGTGAACAAAAAAGTGTTTTGAAATTGCAAACCCTTTTTACTGTCCATGGAGCAAGATATTTTTTTTCTTTTTTTTTTCTAAAATTTTTGCTCTATTTTTTTTACGTCACTTCAATTTTAAATGGTAAATAATGAATTCAATTCAGGAGTGAAAACAATTCAGGAGTGTATTTATTATAGATTTCAATGAAAAAAATGGCAGATTAATTAACGATTTGTAACGAAATAGGCGAGGAATTGGAAGGATTATGGGCTGGGTACGAGACGATTAACGGACGGAGTAGGACGGTCGCTGATGCGGTGGTAGTATCTAAGGGGTTTTTCTCAGGTAACCCCGTCCGACTTGCTGGCCCTCAGTCGCGTCTCGGGGACTTAAAGGCTTCAGATTCTTATTTCACCATAAATAATTTTAATGACGCGCCACAGCAGTTTGGATATAAGGTAGAAGCCGGTGATACTATAGTACCTTCAGCCCTGGACCCCGCGCATAGCTGTAGGCAGCCTTGTATCGTTATTTATTATGCCGCTGTGCGCGTACGCAACTTCTCTCCCGCTTTTACCCCCTCGAAAACGCACACATACACGTGAACACACCGACAGACTCACACTTGTGTCAAAACATAGATTTATCGTTTCCTCATGTACAACTACTACGATGATATTTTTGTGACAATGGGATTTTTTTTACACCGATTTCAACATAAAATTGTCCAATTATACCGTGTAATTTTTTATATTTTTAACAAATTGGACAAATTTGTTGGAAATTTACTGGTGGAGGATAAATTATATTGATATAATGAACCGAAAACTGTTGTTGTAAACTGCTGGGGTCATTAAAGGGTTGGCTGTTTACCCGCAAAACCGCGACACTAGGCTGTGGATCATTCCTCCGACTCACTGTCAAACATTGGCTCTGGAGTTATGATCCCAAGGCGGAGTCGGACAGACCACGCCTGTGTGTTGGACCACATCAGTACTTTATACCTGTCTTACTGGTCAGCGTTAAATTTCACTGTACAGGGCGATTCAAACACGTGAAGCTGTCGTTGCGAGATCAAGGATCGAAAATTCCACGTGGCCATCGATAATTTTTCGCTTTTGCCCCCCCGCCCACGATATGCTTTGTTTAAATAGAAAAATCAAGTTCTCGATGGATAAATTTTCAGAATCTTCCAAAACAATCGGAAAATCATAATTCAAAAAATTTTTTGCAATGGATACTTTCGTGAAAAATTGCAACGTGTATAAATTGATAACGGCACGAACTACCAATACAAAATTTCTAAGGTAGATAGATAGGTCACATTCCTTAACCGTTGCATACATTTTCAACAAAATGCGTTCGTTCGTGAAAATTTTACGAATTTTTTTATTTTGCCGCAAAAACTCTGCACGCACGCACAATTTTTCAGTTATCGGAGTAAATACTTCAATGCGAATAGATTATGATAGACCGAGCATTTCTATTTAATTTAGCGAGGATTAATCGAATTCCCGATGTTAACATTATATGATATTCCGGAAGTTTTTCAATTTTCTTTCTTACATGAGTTTTCCGTATCAAACATTTTTTTACCTTTGTTTAGGCATCGTGAGTCGGTTTATCTGATATAGTGAAACCTTACTAAAGCGGTACTAATATTTAAAAATAATAAGGGAGTTCTTAACAGAAAATCCATATCAATAATACCTTCAGAGTTGAAAAATATTGGCTTTGTATTCATTGACCGCTTATTTGCCGATTCAATAAACCTTCCAAACATGCCCGTTCAACTCGGGTGTTTTCTACTAGTCAGCCGGTCGTTCTCAGTGCTGGCAGTTCAGGGGCAGAATCTGTACCACCAGTGCTAAAATCTCTAATACAACACCGTCAGCCCCTGTGCACATATGATCTGGTGAAGCAAGGGACACTGCAGTGGTACAGCTATTGGCCATCGACCAGTTAATTCCTCCTAAAACATCTTGAACCGAAAACAGTCCAAAATACTTTCAAGAAACCTCCAAAATCATCCAAAGTAAAAAAAATTAAATAATCCACCATTAACATCAATGAAAATTAAATTCTACCCTCAGCCATTTTAAACTAAAATGCCGAGCAGTTCAGAAATTCAGTTAATAAGCTTTCCAAAAGATATTTACGTCTCTCAATAAATATAGATTGTCCAATTAATTTTGGAGTACAGAAACAAAATTAATACATTTTCGGAGTCAAGGTCCTTTGAATCCTTCGACCTCAGGCCAAAAAAAGGACTATTTTCACTGGACAACAATTTTAAGATACTCGTATCCCCTTAAATGGCCGATCACTGTGAGATTTCACCAATTGGTCCGGTGCCAATAAAATCCTACCACTACAACCCGATGTCCTCGAGGGTTATAGGTCTGTGTACATCCGCAATACCCGTGCAATACTTCCCTCCACCTTCCCCCCTTTTTACCTTACTCCCCTTGACGCGTGGCAATGCTCATAGGTTGAAACCATCGCGATGGGTGTCGACCGTCCATTTAACGATCACCAATGAAATTCAAGTTTGAAGCGAACGCCCACCATACTCAGCGTTGAAATCCGCCCATCGCGACCACGAAGACCCGGGAAGGTCCTCGCGACTCCGCTATACTCCGAATCCCACCGCGTACATACGTACGTCCAGGCGCGCAGGATTTAATCCTCGGGAGCACAAGGGCCGCGCGCGCTATCGAGCCGTGATGCTGTAACGCCGGCCCGTTTTCCGCGATCTAACCGAAAAATCATCGTTACACGATAATTAAATAAACAATAAATATCCATGAAATTAATCGGCATCGTACTCCGTTATCTTCGACGATAAATTGTGCAATCGATACCCGGTCGTTTACGTGCCGACACTCAAAATTCCTCGAGTAAAGAACTAGGATAATATTCATAGAAATAAAATAAACAATTAAAGATAGGTGATTAATTTTTATTTTTGTTTTTTAATGTTGAAGGATAAAGTTTACCGAGTGCGCGATGGACAGTAAGGTGAAGAACTTTCAACGGCGAAGATTTCGGAGATCGTAATGATTTCATGAGAGAAGTGAAATTTTGTCTATCCGGAGCAAGGTTCGAGTTGTGAACTTCAGCGGAAGGCAGCCAGAAGGGGCTTTAAAGGATTTTTCACGTCGGAGTGGGAGTACGTCGTCGTCGGAGACATGAAGGTGAATTATTTTTTCATTACTGTCATTTTCATCCTTATTATTATTCGAGATACGCGAAACGATATTTGCATGTCGTAAAGAACTTCACACCCTCGATATGAATTATTGCGGACACTTTTGAGCGTGGGACGATAGGAAAGCCAGGATTCTGTCGGTGCCCTCGTCGCGGACGGGAAGAAGCTCATTGTTACCGTTGCGAAAGATCTTGCGAATAGTGGGACTGACAATGACATAGGTAGAAAAAAAAAATTGGATAAATTTATTGATAATTATTGTTGCACGGAGATGCACGGAGCGAGGGGGATGCTGCGTTCGTCCTAGAAGGGTGGGCTGTGTTTCTCGACTCGGAGCCGACTTCGTGGTTCAAACTGGACCGTGCATTATAAATTGTTCCGACGTTGTCCTCGTCGCGCTCGATTTATGGTGCATTATAGTGGAGATGCGTTTATCACAGCGCACTGCGATATATTCGTCGGTGCAATTTACCCTGGAGCTCTTTCGAATCTGATCTTGAGACACGGGGAAAAAATCTTGTCAGATCGAATAGTTCAGAGTAACTCAAAACTCATTTTCATTTAAATTATATTTTTAAATAAATGATAAAATCATTGAGGATAAAAATTGTGGATATTTGAAGATAAGAAATGCTCGTTGAATTAAGGAAGCTTTTTTTACCGTGCAATTATGGTGCGTTTAGGTCGTGAAGTACATTCGATATCAACTTGTTGTATTCGCCATGTTTCCTCGAGAAATGCGAAAGGAGTGTTCGGGGTTCCAATATAAAAAGTAACTTTCGAGCGCATAAATCGGGATAATCTTTTGATGCGCCATTTTGCGGTTTACCCGGACAATTTATACCCGACACCGTGTTGTCGCTTGGTGGAACAGCGACCACACACGCTGCTGCGAGGTGGATGCATCTCTAAAAAGGAGAGCAACGAGGCCTGATATGCGCCCGGGCGAACAGAGTTGGATCTTGCGCGTGGGACGTGTAAAGTATTTCAAATGGTTCTTACACGGATTTACGATTTCACACGGGTCAGATGAGATGGGACTTAAGTTTTCTCGCATACTCGATCGCCTTGCATGACACTTGCTCGTTCCAAAAAACAAAAAAAAATCACAAACCAATAAGTCTATTAGAATTAAAAAAAAACGTTACCAATTTCCCGTGCAGTAATAACAATATTTCTGAAATACGATCCTGGGAAAGAAATCATTATTCCAGTGATGCGTAAACAAAAGCACTCATCCTTGAGAAATAATCTCCGTACAAATCGATGTTCACGGTTCGGTATCCTCGTCAAAATAAATTGATACCATTAACAAACAAGTTAATTAATTGATGTGATTTTTTTCACGAGAGTGATGAGCGGCTAATAATTTTTGGGGTGTCGACAGGCAAGCATTCGGTCTCGTTTGAGCTCGGTATAATACAACCATATCCCGTACCGTATATAGTTTATAACGTTAGAGCGTTTTGGATCTCTCCGCTCGGTCCATGTCCATTCCAATTAGCCACCAATCCCCAGCATCACCCACGTGCTATAAAAAAAAAAAAAAACTTCCACGAGGTAGGAGTCGAAGGCGAAGGAGGGCAAAGGGGGGAACAGCATCGGAAGTATACGGAGAGAAGAAAAAAAATATAAAGAAAAAGGCCCAATAAAATAAAGAAACTTCTCGAGCGAATCCTCGAGGATCTCTCTCTTCCTCTCGGATTCTCTATCCGCTTTGCTGACACCCACGCGCGTTCGCCCCGGGTTCTTGTACACGCGCACCGTCGAGAGAGGACCATAATGGTCCTCGGGAGCGCCCGTTGGTCCGTTGAGGAGCGTGTGCCTCGATCTCTTCGGCGACATCATCCGCAGCTTCCGTTAGTGCAAAGTATGTTCCGACAACGGGCGCGCGGACACCGGGTCTTGTACGTTTCCACCATTGGAGCCAATCCTGGTACACGAGCAGGGCTCAATGAAACACCTCATTGTCCCTGTCGCAGAGAGGATGTGTGCTGGCGCTTTATAAATCTACGGGATCGTAAACGTTGCATGACCGAAGGAAAGGCCCATTGGCTGAACCGCCATTGCCGAGCTGTACACAGTCAAATCTTTACAAATTTTCATCTCCCCGGGAAAGACGAGATTGGAGCAAAATGAATTCCCACCGAACCACGATAATAATAATAGGAGATATTCCATTTTACCTCTGTCTCCCTAATATTTTTGGCGGAGGAATGAGAGATTTTTGTCGAGAAAAAAAAAAAAGATAAAAGAAAAAGTCAGTGAAGAGAACGTAAAACCAAAATCGGATAGGAGTTTAAATGGATTTGGAGTGTCCGTGTCGCATCGGGGGTGCGCATTGTCGGTTTTATCCGGTGTATGCTCGTTCGTTCTCCTTCCGCAGGAGTCTCTTTCCAAAGGACCTTTTGGCGTGGAAACGTGAATTTTTTTTTTCTACGAAGGCGTGAAAGAGGAAGGCTCGTGCCCTTCTAATATATATAAGCGAGGAGGGAGAAGCGGGCGCGCCCTGGCAGAACACTTTCTGCGGTCTGTTCGCCAAAGTCTGCCTGTAATATATAGTAGTGTTATAACTATACAAAAAAAACCATAGTCAGCATGGACGTAAACGTATACCGGCTGCATTATTTTCTCGTCGCATTTTTCTCAGCTCGGCCTCCCCATCTCACTCGCTCCTAGAGTTATTCTTCCTCGGGAGGTAAGAAGGTCCTCTCGGTTTTCGTTGTCTTGCTCTCGCTCATTTTTTTTCGAAGCGTTTGCACCGCGTGAAACGTAGTGGACCACTTTGTCAAGTTGTCACCCGGGTGTGCGACCCGCTGGCTCAGTCCTCGATGCCGCCGCCCGGGAATGAAGAAGATGCGAGAAAAAGAAACCGAGAGGAAACCCCCCGATGCTTCAAGGCTGCCGGACTCTGTGCACGCCCGCGCCATAAGGGTGTCTACCCTTCGTCGCCATTTTTTTATTTAAATATAGTGTGCCTAAAATTTTTCAAAATATACATTTGCATAAAAAATAATTATTTTTGCAATACAAATAATTATTTCCGCAATTGTTATCCCGAGGTAGAACATTGTTTTTAGACCCATCGACTCGTCGGACAATACCAGAGCGAAATAATTTTTCCTATGAGCCAGCGAAATTATAATTAACAAAAAAAATACTGCAAAAATCCATAAAATCTTGCCGATCTTCATTTTAGCCAATGGAGCGACTTTCCGGTTCCTCGAGTGCTGGGTGTGCATTACCGTTTTCATCGCGGAAAGGGATACCTGGGCCAGTGACACCGGCGACTTGTACCTGCGAGGATTCAAAAAATGTTTCTCATCCCCGTACACCGGGAAAGTCGCGACGAAGGAAAGCGAGTATCGGTTTCAATGAAGGGCACTACGGTGGCGCGGACTGAGAGTGACACGACCGGGGCCCTCGGGGCCCCGCGGGATTCGTGGAGCTCGCGCGCACGGTCTCCGGAAGGTGAGAAGGAGGAGGGCGAGGATACTTGACGGGAACCCTGCAGTCCTCATGGGCCACCGTAGGACCCCCCGTCGGCTCGGCTCGTCGGCTTTGAAAGTCATACCCCAGGGCCTTTTGCTCTCCTCCCTCGGAACACAAGTGAGAAATACGAGTTGACGAAAAACCGAAACCGAAACCACTCGAGAGGCTTGGAATTGTAAACGAGAACCCTCTTCTTGCAGAAGATACCCACACAGAGTATTCCACGCTATACTTAAGTGAATAGCCGCAGGAGAGTAAGAGGCCAGAAGGATGGACCGACAGGCGGATATATACACTCCGGAATTATTAGGAACGACCAGCTATCGACTACACAGTGTGGACAACCTCGATTCTGGTACATCTCCAGGGACGAATGCCCAGCCACTGAGAGACTTTGTCATTGTGCGAATCTGAAAACTATCCTCGTGGTAAATAAGCCGATAATAGTGAGAGCACTCGAGAACGCGACAAATCCGATAAATCGGATTCCATTGAAAAACCTTTGAACCCCTTCTTCGCGAGATTCTCGTGTGGTACTCGAAGAAGTATCGTTCGGAGACTCAGGAACATCGAGAAGCATTTTTTTAAACCAAAACGCTTTACTGTCTTTGGTCTTCGAGAGCCATGACAAAAAAAGTTATTTTCTTTAATTTTTTTACTGCTTTGGGTGTTGAAGATGAATTGTTTTACTCTTGCTTTTTTTATGTGTTTGAATTTTGGAGGCGAGTCGATAAGTTTTTCATTAAAAAATTTATATAATACAGCAGGAAGATTGGTCTCGGCTTCCCGCTTATTATGCGAGATCTTTGGGTAGCTGCGCGGAATCCTGTAACCTGTTATGAGATTGCCCGGGAGAGAAACTTAGGTGCCTGTGCTTTTTCGTATCGAAACGCATATTTTATACTAATAGCCGAAACGGGCCTAATCCGGCGTTTTACGACGCGCGGCTTTTACCATGAGGAATCGCGATGGTTATTATTGTCACCTATAACTCTTTTTCGGAGTTTCATTCTCGAATCTCCTTTTAGTTTTTATTGTTTTTCTGATTCTCGGGAATAAAAACGGTTACGGATCCGACCCGGCGAAGATTCTTCTGAATATTAATTGACGTGGACTTACATCGATTGTGAATGAAAAGTACATAAAAATGAATCGAGTAATTCAGAGGCGCGTCCTGGGAGCTCCGTTTTTCCAAAAATCTAAATAATTACCGCGCGTTTCTTATTATTGGCTGAAAATCAAAATTTACTCGGCTTACGGTAAACAAAATTTCTGGTGAAAATGTATATGCAGCTTATCGAGTTAAGGTCTGAAAATCGATAGGTCAAATTGAATATATTGATCAATTAATTTCACCTCTATACGGTCTATAAATCCAATACAGCCGTTTGTGAGTATAATTTAAAGAGGATAGAATAATAAAACATCATTTTAATTGAAAAGAAAATTGCTCTTTTGACGATTGAGTTTTGGAAAATAAGGGAAATCATTGAGTTTGACGCCAGCTCTTGAACCATTTTCTACTCGCGACGTAACATCGGTTATATTGTATGCAGGTATATGACAATGACACTAGGTCGGGGTGAATAAAGCTCCCCCAGCTATCGGTGTACATACATGTATGCCCGTACCATGTGCGAACATTTGGCTGCTGGTTATGGTCGGTGGTTAACCATACGTCACCTCCGCACAGCTACGACAATGACGGTGCGTAAGGGAGTCGCGCATAATGTAGCATTGTAACATAATACCGGAGTACGGGACTCACATTTATCGCGTATAGGCTTAAGCGACAGTGTACATATGTATACGCCTCACCCTACTCAAATGCACAATTTCTGTCTGTAACCCACGAATCCTGTAGTCTTGACGAAGCTTCCCGAGCTTTGCCGACGTGTCGGCCCTCGAGGGCAAAAATGGAGACAAAAATCCGGTTACCGAGGTCGATCTATCCAGAATCTTCATAAAACTTAAAAAAAAAATTAAGTCTATAATATTTTTATTATTAATCTGACAAATCCCTAATAGCAAAGTCTACCATTTTATTCCTAAAAATTTTGTTTCCTTACCAAAAAAAATATCGAAAAAAAATTCTGAAAGAAGATGAGGCTTTCGTGTTAAGAACAATATTTATCAGATATGCAAAATTTATTTTTCCGTGTCTAAAACTCCAACTGAATTTCCTTCCAGTTATTTTCAAACGTTCTCCGGTAATCAATGTTAAATTTTTTTTTTTTGTATACCACGCTCCAACCCCAGCCATTTGTAATTCTTCTTCGCCTCGAGTGTCCTTTCACCTCTGCCAACAACAGCCACGTATAGGTGGTCCTGTATGGCTTCTAGAGGGGTATAAGTATATAAACCGTAAAGTCACACGGGGTGTCATGGGCGTGATGTTTTCAGGGATTCCTGCCCTCCGCTTCGAGGGTTCCCCTGCGCCCCCCGTGACAACAGCGCGCATCGATGTAACTCGTAACACACGTGCGTGCGAAATAGGAGTCTCGCCGTCTATCTCGCCGCAGGTTTGCATTATACTCGTGACGTTGAACGAGCAATGGCTCGTCGTCATAATTCCTGGCGTTGGTTGGTCGATACCGATCCCCGGCGCGCAAGGAGCACGTACATGCGAAAGCCACGCGTTGATATCATAGGCCGAGTCGAGGATTGGCGAACGCACGAAGGAAGAAGAAACCGACGCGTCGCGGCCCAACAAAAGACCGAACGCCGATCCTCGAGAAGGGGGCAAGTTCGCACGTCGATCATTTTTCGAATTTTTTATTGGCTCTCCTCACTATAACCATAACCAGCGGCAGTTTCAAACGTCCAGTCACTCCGATAGATTTTTTCCTGCTGATAGGGTCCTTTGTGCATAATGGACGGACGACGAACTCGCTGAGAAATACATTGCGCATGGATAATATGAAAAGGAGGATCCTAGGGGATAAAAATTCGCAGTTACAGAATAAAATATTGCTGGGAATAATTGCAATGCTGAAAAATGATTTTCAATTTTTTTGGTAATACATTTTTTTATTTTATATATAAATATATAAATATATAAATATATTCATTATATAAATTTTATATATGAATATATAATATATACTATATATATATAATAATTATTGTACTTATACAAGTTTATATTGCGGGCTGATAATCAATGGGTGAATCACAGTAGGGATCTTCCTTTTTCCGTTTTGTACTTCCTTCCTTCCAGTAATTCCAGGCCCTGATCACTCCCCTCGGAGATAGCTTCCCTAGGGCTGCCACCCGTGATATTCATTTACCGAACACGCCCTTCCGATCGACGACTGCGCGCGTCGGTAAACGTACGTAGGGCCGGTCCGGGGGTCGCGGTACATAAGGATATATGTGGTAGACAAAAAAAGAGGGAAAGAAAACCGTAAGCACCGTTGGCAGGGTGTAACAAGGCATATGCACCCCAAAAGTAAAACTGCTGAAAGAAAAAAATAAAATGAACCAAAAATCCATAATTTGTTTAAAAAAATATTGCACTTTTCGTTATTTCGCAAAATATTTACTGTTTTGAGCATTAAAGGCTTTTGCATGATACAACAATAAAATCCACTGCTCGAAAACGTTCGATGTTATTTTTTTTCTAAATTGTGGTTTTGGATCTTGCAGGAAAACGTCAAATTTTTGGTTTTGGGGACGGAAATTTGGCTGCGATATATCGCCGTAATGTATCCGAGGAGAAGTGAAAAGGGGCTCGAGCCAAGGGGTGCGAGAACCGGGGTCGCTTGGTCTCTTCGGCAACCCTGAAAACTCTGCTGCGGTCGTGTCTGCAGCCGCGCACCTCTCAGCGGGACATCCATTCGATATCTCGCCAGTTCGCTTGACCAGCTGCTTGCCGACCGGCTTGCGAACGCGTCCCGGAGCTTGTGCGCGCCCATGTACGATTAGACACAGAAAAGGTGTAAGCTCGAAACTCCGACTACCACAAACACGTCCGGAACCACTGAAATCATCACTTTTGCCCCATTACCGACCTATACATGGAAGCTCATAGAAATCCTGCCCCCTGGTTTGTGTGTTAAATTTTGCCGGCACTCCGCCGAGGAGTTTTCGGTATTGTCCGGAATTGTCGATGCATCGGACACGGATGGCACCCACGATTTATGGGGACTCTCGAGCCAGACTCTTACACCGATACGCTCCATTATTGACGTATACGTTTCCTATTTATTGACTGTCGGGCTGGATGCGGAGTACCACTCGAACGAGGAGACTGAACGATTTTGCTGGGATTATTGAGAGTCCGGATGCGGTGAATATAGATGCATACATTTTTTTTATGTATCTATATTCGATACTTGGATACTTGGCCTCAGTCATAATCAGTGGACGAGGAGGAAGAAAAAAAACTTCATATAAGTCAAAAGAGCAATCAATTAAATTTCAAAAATACCAGACGAAAAATAATCGTTTGTTAAATACCATGCAAAAAAAAGGATAACGTCAAGAAAATTAAGTTAGATGGGTTGCCGCAGGAATTAACTATAGAAAAGGAAAAGTCTAAAATCTTAATATTAAGATTTTCTCAAAATCGACACTCGACATGTTCAAAACAATTTACGAAGTGCGCAATGGATTCTGAAGGAATTTATCCGAGTACGGTTTCAACGTAAATTTTTGTTTGCATAGATAGAATAGAAAATCTAACATTAAAAAAAAGTCTCTTACATTTTTGTTATCAAAAACATATGGTATCACCTCCGTTGGTAAATCAAGCCGAGGGAGAAAAATCGTCAAACATTGAACGTGTATTCTGCCATAACTGGCCGGCAAACGGTCGTCGCGGTTTGGTAGCAAATTCAGAACGACTGTGGAGATGCTTTGCTCCCGAGAGGACTGCGAATTCGTCGACTTGTAACGGATGGATCGACAAACTTAGGCCGCCACACGCACACGGGCGTTAACGCATCGATCAAATCTCCGCCCGTGTATGATCCACGGTGTCCCTTATGTGCGAGCAGTTACGGAAGGGTTGCCGAACACGCTTCTCCCAACTAATCCATCTCACTCCGTTCGATACAATACTCGCTGGTACGACCCCCCCCCCCCCCCCCCCCCGAATGAGGGTGTCGGAAAACCGCATCGCTCCCCAGAGAGTTGATAATGTCAATGCAGAGGGTGCGATCTATGTTCCGCGTCATTAGATACCTCGCAGGGTTCCGGGCGGTGGTGACAAAGATGAAAAGAAAAAAACTAGTAAAAAAAATGTTAATAGAAAAATTATTGCCAGGTCAAATAAATTAATTAAAAAATTATTAATTACGGTGATATTGAACAAAAAAAACTTTTTCATCAGAATCATAACTTTTTTCATCGTCAGAGTTACTCTCTGAATAAAGTTACAACAGCGGCGGTTTTATAAATTTCACACGTCAGCCGAAGTTCCGTCAATTTATTCAAATATTATACAATTTATTGAACGAGCAGTACAGAGACTTATTTTTTTGACAATCTAGGCCGACAAACGTTACACGAAGCGGACGTAACGGATGACGTAGATCGTTGAATATCCTGCGATCACGCGGTCATCGCAGGATGCGAGATAAGACCAGAAGCCTTTTGTGATACAGGTGGAGGATGATGTTCGATAAAGGGCCTCAATTTTAGGATTGTAGGGGTCAAAATTTTTTGAATGTGATATTTCATATTTTATCCTACTGTGTTGCGAATTGAAATTTTTAAAAATAATAAAAAACGAATGTTCGATAAATTAATTCATTTTTATTTGTCTTTGTCCGTAGACGGAAGTGGAGGACATGGGGCCGGAAGGAGTGTGCGACGGCAGCGTGCAAGCGACCCCGGCAACCGGGACCACGACTGCGATAGTACCGGACGTGTCGACGGGACTGATGGAATGCGGTGGCTGTGGCGAACGGGTTCACGAACGCACAGTACTTTGCGTCGGCGGAAGAAGTTGGCACTCGAGGTGTCTGAGATGCTGTGCTTGCGCCAGACCGCTCCACGATCAGCACTCCTGTTTCCTCAGAGGGATGAGACTCTACTGCAGACACGACTATGCACTGTAAGTTTCATACTGCACATAAATTAAAAAATATTCCCATTACTCGTTACGTAATTTCCATAATTTATTCACGTCAATGGTATTTTTTTAATGTGCACCCTTCAAAGCGATTTAAAGAATTCCTCAGTGGGTTTTATTCATTTTTTTCCGGGTGGACCGTTGAATCCAAGCTTTTTTCGAGCTGTTCCCTGCAAAGCGTCGTTGAACGTTGCTCATCCACGACAGAACAGTCTTCTACACACGTGTGGCCCACCGGCGGTTTTGATTTCCACGGCTGTCCAACTGGCACGAAGTGACTCGTCGATATTGTGCGCAGGGCGGTCTTCGAGCGAGGCGAAAGATAGAGGGAAGGAATCGAAGAAAAAAGAAACGACGGATGGATATCAAAGAAACGAGACGGAGCGAGAAAGGTGGTTGAAGTAAGGAAGACGGGAAAGAGACTCGCGATCAACGTGTTTATCCAACTGTCAATCAGTTTGGCCGAGTCGGCGGGTCTTACTCAGGAGAGAGCCCACGAGCACACGTCGACGTCGTTCCCGTCGTTGCCGTGTGATTCTCGTTGCCGACGTTGCGCAGGAGGGCGAAGGGGGGGAGGGGGGACCAACCCACCTAATAAGTCACGTATCTCAACATCCGATCACCGGAGATACTATAGGATAGTATTATACGTATATCGTGCGCACGAGACCTCCCCTATATCGTCTTGTCGACTTTATCAATACCGGCGATCTCGTCCGTGCCTCTCCGCGTGATGCTCGTACGCTGTGCCCTCCCTTGCATTCGCGGGAAAATTACCCATTTTTTTTTACACCGCGGTTCCTAAATTTGCACGTGCGAGTACTTATCCGAAACGAAGTAAAAGAGATCAAAATTAATCCTTGCATCCGGTTTGATCGATTATCTTTACATTTATTTTTCTATTCAATTGCACAATATGAAACATTGATTTCTCAACGATTAATTTTATAAAATACATTTTAAATTGTCAAAAATATTTTGTAGTGGGGGTAAGGGTTCATCGTCCATATGGTAAAGTCTGTAGTATCAAAAAATGTGAAAATAAGCTAGTGGCTCTTGTGGAAGGTCATAAAATGTTTTTTTTTTACGTTTTTTTCCTCACCGGCGTGAGGATAATCCGGTCGCGCGCAACCTACGCGCATCAAAAGCATGAAAATCAACGCAGACGATGTCTCGTTGATTTTCTTCTTACCTGGCTTATTGTTTTTTAACTGCGTATATAAATACGTAATGTATGCTAAGCAAAAAAGGTATTCGGCTCGAGGATTGAGACGCGTACTGTGCAGCCAATGGTCACACCCATTTGAGAATAACATTTTAATCTTCCGCTCCGTTTCCTCAACCGGATGGACTTTCACGGATTTGAATGGCAAGCGAGTGGAATTGTTTTGTCTTACAATTATCCTTCTCGCTTCCGTACATATCGATAATTAAAAGTCGATTGATATGAAATTGAATTAAAAATAAATAAATAAATAAATGAAGGAAGTTTCAAAAAAATCATGGACCAAAAATAATGTCCTGATAAATCACGTCAATGGACGTTTGCGGTCCCGAAACATCAACGTAACAATATCAGTCGTCATCGCGCTGTACATATCCACCGACCGTCGAAAGAAAGCACGAGCGCGTTCGCATGACACGATAAAGAACAAGACGAAAAAAAAGAAGTAAAGAAAAAGAATAAGGGAGAGGTGGAGAGCAGCATGACTACAAAAATTACGTGGCAGATTCCTGAGGACCTCCCGCATAGGCTCGATCGGAGCGATCATCGATACTCTACCGGGATATTATTATTTATCGTATCGCGCACGAGCGTCGAAACTTCCGAGTCCCGAGAGTCGCCGTGCCAGACACGCACCCAGACAGACCAACACTCCTTCGAACGGCTCGAGACAAATAAAATCTCGAAAAAAATTTGTTAATGTTTCGTCTATCGCCGATCCATAATCGCCACACCGAAAGAGGAAACCAACTTTTTTTTCTAGCAGGCCACCGGGGAAGAGTCGCGTGGCCGAGTGCGATCTGCAGCACCCTTTGAGATACCCCCGAATGCGGGGGCGTCGGTATCCCCTTAGAAAAAAAAGATACATTCGCCGGAGGGAGAAAGACTGCCGAATGAACACACAGATAAAATAGCTCGCGCGTGCTCAGCTCGAAAATGGTCCCGAACACCGTGAAGCATCGCATACGCAAAGATAGCGAAGGATTGCAGTAAAAAGAAATGAAATTTTTTAAGTGAAAGAAAAAAAACGTCAAAGACCGAAGAGAAGGGAGCAGATATACAGAGCGATAAAATTGAGAGTGAATAAGAAGTGTGTATCGAAATATATACCGATAATATCGCGACTACCGAGCGCCTTCTGCCTCTTCTTCTTCCAACGCCAAAGAAGAAGAAGAAGCAAGAAAGACATTAAATCGCGTGCAAGAGCAAAAGAAAAGCAAAGAAGATCGAGACTCGGTCGTATTAAGAGTGCAGAGGAAAGAGAGGAGGATACTCGTGCGAGCTCTGATCGGGGCTTCGGGCATCGAGAATCGGGATGCACTTTCCGTGTTCATGAATATGATAATGGGCTAATGGCCGGCTAGTCGTTGTTTAATTACTGGAGCCCACCAGGACCTGTGTCTGTTCGATTCCGTGCCTTTCTTCCTCCTCTTTATTTCTATTGCTCGTTCTGTCGCATGAGTGTCGCCGCTGACTCGGGCTGCTACCGCTTCTGTCCTTTTCTCCGTGTTTCATTATAGTCTCCTTCCGAAGCTTCTCTCTTCGTGGCGTCGACGATAGAGAAGAAACACGTCGACCGTTCATCCATGCTTCAACGAGAACGATGTGTGGCTGTTATAGGACCGAACATGATCATATCCAGCCGAGCTCTTTACACGATTTATAAATCCGAAGGCATTATGCGGAGAGCAAAAACGTCACTTCTGGTTTGCAAAATGTTTATACTCTGCGGTAATGTTAAGACGACTGGACCTCAAACGAGGATATTTACAAGTTGGTGATATCCATTAATAAAAAGTCGAAAAATGAGATTTTCGAGCACAAAGTGACGTACTACAAAAAAAAAATTAAACAGATTTAGCGTTGAGAATACACTAAAAATTGCACATTGCACATTGTACATTGTCTTCGATCTCCGGAGTACTCCGGAGTATTAGCATAAGTAATTAGAAAATTAATCGTATGCACGTAAAAGTAATCCATCATAGCCCGGTATGTTCTACAAATTTAAACGTTGACAGAAAGAAAAGTCAGGTTGAGAGACCAATCAAATATGTATCTATAGAATCGGTATGACAGACTGGTTGAGAATTTATCTACCGGTTAATTGCACTGTGTATACAAGCTCTACTCAGTCAATGCATCGTACCTACACTCCCTCGAAGAATTAGCTTGGAAATAATCTTTGAAGAATTGAAAAAAATGAGAGTTTTAAAGATACTTCGTCGTAAATCATATTTTATGACGTTTTGGAGTTTCTATTTTTTATTTTAATGCGTTTTGTCACTTACTTGCCGGTTCGCAGGGCCTTCGGTGCTAAATGCGCAAAGTGCGGTAGGAGTGTGAGCGCAGGTGACTGGGTTAGACGTGCCAGAGAAAGGGTTTATCACTTGGCCTGCTTCGCCTGCGACGCCTGTTCTCGTCAGCTATCAACGGGGGAGCAGTTCGCCCTTCTGGACGCCCGATTGTTATGCAAGGCTCACTATCTGGACGTCGTCGAGGGCAACAACACCTCGTCCGACGGTGAGATAACGTTTGTACACAGGGATAATCGATTCTCGAGCAGGTATAATCGACAACCCCGAGCGGGATCCCCGAGTAGAATGATCGATTAATCACGCTTGGAATTCTAGATTGCAAGATATCAAAGACTCGCCATAATTACGGCAAATTAAGTAACATTTAAAAACGATTGAGTCATCAAACAGATTCATCGATTTGAAGATGCTACAATAGAGATATTTTAGACTCAGTTGGTCACGAAGGGTGTAATTTATTCCAAGGGTACTTAAACTATTTCCAAGGAAAAATCCTATTATTGGTCGCAGCTCAAAAAATGTTGAAAACGCTTGAGAAGAAATAGAAAAAAAAATGGATTACGGAATTGATATTGTATTAGCAAAGATCTGATGACGATCGATCGACGCTCGATGCTTTCCGCAGACGGTGGAGATTCGGAAAGCGGTCACAAAGGTGGCAACAAGGCGAAGCGTGTGAGGACGACATTCACTGAGGAACAATTGTCGGTTCTCCAGGCGAATTTTCAACTGGACAGCAATCCTGACGGTCAGGATCTCGAGAGGATAGCTCACGTCACGGGACTCAGTAAACGCGTGACACAGGTCTGGTTTCAGAATTCCAGGGCGCGGCAGAAGAAGCATTTGCACACCGGAAAAATGAAGGGGCAGCACGGTAATCATCCAACGAGTCCCGTCACTCAGAGTTCAATTTCTTCAAGATCTCCACTTATCATGTTGTTCTATGTGCAGTGCATCAATCGCCACCGAATTCTTCGACATCGCCTGGCGACTTTGGCAGACATATAAACCTCCATCTCACGTACTCCTTTCAACACCAACAGCAGCATCAACAGAGCCAGCATCAAACTCAGCTCAGTCCAGCGATTTGCAAGAGTCCAACCCCGTCCATGTATCATAATCACGGTAAGATTGAATTTCCCAGTACAATGTGTATTTATGTTAAAATTTACAAAATGTCAAAGATCAAACCATTTATTTCTCTTCAGCTAAATACTCAGTTAATAGATCAATTTTTTTAAAATATTCAGGGTCAGAACAGTCCATGGATGAATTATCGCAGGACTCGATGATGCTGACGATGCCCAACGAAGTCTGAGCCACGAAGACTATCCTCGAATTTCTTCATGTCTCGTTGTAAATAATTATTATATAGTACTGATATAATAACACTCGAATTGCGGAGCGAGAGATGCAATATCCGGCGGAATCGAGCTTCGGGATCCTCGAAGCTGGACCCCTTCGTTTGTCTCGATAATAGCGGAGGTTTAAGTCGTTAGGGCATTCGAGTACCAAAGTGTCGGGAAACTCGAACAACGCGGGCTATGTAATTATCCGCGGAATTTCTCGAGTCGCGACAGGAATCAATGATTAATGTTAGGCCTGAGTTCCTCGACTTCTGTCGGATTCGATTTTCCTCGGAGTTTGCAGACTCCTCGGGGAGGAGGGACGGTTGGAAAGCTCGAAACCATTCTCGTCTGTGAGACGTTGAATCAAAATTTCAATGCGTTTGAGAAACGCAATCTACCTTGGAAACATATTGTTTATTTACGAATAACTCGATTGGAAATGTAGAGGCAAAAACGCTGGTCGATATTCATTTTAAAAAATTAATAAAAAAAGGAGCCAAGAGTATGAATCAATCAGGCACGCCGTAATTTGTATAGTACCGTTATAGTATTCGCATGACTATTGTTCGCCCGATAAAATTGGGCATACTCCGGGCTATTAGCTTTCTCGTTTTATATCTACATTTAAAAGAAAACTATTCAACGAATCTCAAGTTTTTGCGAGGTTTGTAGAATCGGTTAGCAATGGTACAGGGAATTTTAATATCGTATATTATCGCGATATACTGCAGAGAAGAAGAAAAAAACACGACATAGATTATATTTCTCCTTGTAAATATTGTAAACTAATCATCGATAAAAAAATACACGTACCTTGTGTCAAAAGAGAATCCTCGCATACGTAATTATTTATCACCACGTCAGCCGTGAGGAGAAATATCGAAGCGGGCAGAAAAACAACGAATCAATTCATGAATCATGTAACAGTAAAAGATCGTTTATTATCGATAACAGTACGGTTTTTCGTCGTCAATATGCACAGGGAAATTGGAAAATTATTCATACATAAAATTTCGACGTTATTTGCTCTCTACCCAGACTATTTTTACATTGTACACACAATAACGCCGAATGTCAATAGTCGTCAATCGTATTGACTTTAATGATAATAGTAATTATGATTAAAAAATTTATGCTTAAGTATCTGGGAATAAATAAAGGTGAGGGCGCGAATGGATAGTAGTCTATGTACTGTATTTACAACTTTTTCGACGGGCTGTCTATCTCACATTCGATTCTCATTCTTCACCTTACCGACTACAGGTAGATGCTATACACATACACTATATTTACTATAATACTCACGAGTCACGACGAACGCTATCGTTCTCGCCAATGTCCCAATCGCCGTTTCAGTAAATTTCTTTCCTCTCTCTTGCCGCTCCTCTCTCACTTACCGTCTTGACTCCGCGCGGCTCGACATTATTTACACAAGATCGCGAGGTTCCCGCTAGAGGATTCTCGAAGTTGAAACGATCGGGCCGATTATATACCTGGCCCGTAAGGCGGCAAGCGATACTCAGAGTCGGCAGGAAAGAGGTTTCGAGTGTCCGACTACCTGAGCCGGAATATTTGTCTCACGTGGGGTTGAGTCGAGGAGTCCTCGGAAGGTCAAGAGTACAAGAATTGTTCTTTTCGACTCGTTTCGACTCTTTTTCACCGAGCCCATCGTCTTTTCACTGGTTTCGAGAGCAACCGGTATTGCGAAATATCAAAAGGGAGCCCTTCGGATTTTCCTCTCGTGCCTTTGGGTTCGTCGAGGGCCGTAAATTATCCTCCCTGATGGCAGAACTGGGCCTGCAGATGGTGCGTGGGTGTCGTCGGAGTCATCGGTGTTAGGGGTGTAAGGGGCGTCATGGGACTTCCGGGACTCTCGCTGCCTGCACTACCCGCACCCTGGTAATTTCCCAAGTACGCTCCAACAACGTTCACGCCTCCCGGATAGAGTTGATCGCCCGGATGATGCTGCAGCGGGGGTGAATGATGCACTACGGACATAGAAATCACAGTGTAATAATGAGTACTCGATATTCAATCCTTTGACCTTGAGCCAAACGATACGAAACAAAATGCTATCGTTTTAATTTTCAAATTTATATTCCAGAAGAGAAGACACTCACTCTGAGTCTTAATCTTCCCACTGTGCTTCTTCTGTCTGGCCCTGGAATTTTGGAACCAGACTTGCGTAACACGCTTGCTGAGCCCCGTAACGTGGGCTATTCTCTCGAGATCCTGGCCGTCGGGATTGCTGTCCAGTTGAAAATTCGCCTGGAGAACCGACAATTGCTCCTCGGTAAAGGTCGTTCTGACCCTCTTGGTCTTACTGCCCTTTCCGCCGTGCTCGGAGTCGCAGTCCTCCGACGACGAGGTGTTGTTGCCCTCGACGACGTCGAGATAGTGAGCTTTGCAGAGTAACCTCGCGTCTAGAAGAGCGAATTGTTCGCCGGTGGAGAGTTGCCTCGAGCAGGCGTCGCAGGCGAAACAGGCCAGGTGATAAACACGCTCCCTCGCTCGTCTCACCCAGTCACCTGCGCCCACGCTTCTCCCGCACTTTGCACATTTGGCGCCGAAGGTTCTGCGAACATGGCCAATAAAAAAGAAGATGTTAAATAAACAAACAAACGAAACTAAACTTCCTGTTGGGGTATAAGTTCGTGAGGTTGAGGTGTAGCTGACTCTCGACGCTACCGTGCGGAGGCGACGGCGGGATTCATTCATGAACCGCTTCTGGACACGAAGAGACGAGCCAACACGTTGGGTTCATTAACATACTACATTACTACCGGGCTGGACCAACGAGCGCGGTGGCTGGAAGTCCGAGAGTGGTCGAGCAAGCGAATACATCCAGCAGACTAGAGTAGCGGGCTTGCGAAGGCGATCCTGGATGGACCGAAGTGGAGACACAGGAAAAAAAGGGCTAAAACACTCTTGGAAAGAAGAGAGAAAAGCAAAAACTAAGAAAAGTCTTTTAGGAACAAGATAACAGAGTGCATCTTTAGAACAAATTTATAACATAACATCGTGGCTAGAAAAATTTATAAATTGGACCGTAGTGAATAAAAAATCTATGAGAACATAAAGATCTACCGATCGAAAGAAGATGAAGAAAGAATGAATTCTCTAAGTCTCGACATTAGTCTTGTGGATCGGAGTGCAGCGTCATCGCTGCGCTTGCATTTCGCCCTTCTCGGGAGTCTCGAGATATCTACAGATATACATATAATATACTTTCGTGTCTTTCCCGACTATCGATTATGGTAATTCCTCGCCGAGGACACGCCTAGGAGTCTGCCTCCCGTGCCAGGACTGTCTCCTAGGGCCTCAGAACTTTCGTTGCACGATTAAAAAAAAAATGAAAGAACAGAAGGAAGAGATAGAGACGAGTCAGCCTGCACCCTGCACCTGGAATACCAATGGACTTTGGCGCGGCAAAGATGACTGTTACACGCTTGGATCTTTTCTTCTTCGTCATCTTCGTCCACTCCGAGCTAAGCTAGTTCTTATACGCTATCCGAGCGGTATCTTTCCGATTGGTTTGCATAAATAGACGGGTCTCAAGAACGAGATCGAGAGGCGTACCTATTTCATCTTCCAACTTGTGTATATATCTGCATGAGACCCTGTTCTGGTTCCTTCACTAATTCACAATATACATCCGCCGTATGAGAGGAATAACACGAGGCTCAAAATTGTTTACTCTCTCGTTCCCGCTCTGTATCGACGACTCTCCTTTTCTGGGACCTCTCTTCCTCTCGATCGTCCGTTCTTCCATCGCCGAGCGATATTCTCCGAGATTCGTTTGCATAAATAGTCGGGCGCCACCCTTCAGGCGTTCGACTTGCAATCCGCGCCTCGTCGAGACTGCAGCTCAAAAAAAAAAAGAAGAAACAGGAAAAGCAACAAAAATAAGGACACTTCCTTATTTTTGTTGCTTTTCCTGTTCTTCCTCCCGGATAGGAATCAAACCACTATTAAGGTCTTAAAAATCATATAAATCAAAGATAAAAATATAGCACCGGTTACTACTTAAATTTCACTCATAACCGATTCATATGTTACAAGTTATGTGTACACAAGTGACGTTATCATGTACAGTCGAATAATTGTACACTTGTGTTATACTAAAATTTATTTTAATATATATTGGATAGTCCCTGACCCAAAAAAAAATAAAAAAAATGGTAATAATCCCCAATTAACATTAGTTCCTTCCCCAATTATGATAATTATCTTTAATTCACTTGCTAATAAAATTTTTACTCCCCAAAGCCGGGAGACGGAAAGTAAAGAGAATTTTTCTTTTTAACTCCGCAACGATGCTGATCTCCGGTGTATTATAACTGCGCGTTGCATCGGGCAAGATGCACATGCAGCGGACAGATCGTATGCGGGGAATATCGATAAATCTTCAAGGGGGGAGTACAAGGAGAGGCATTGGTATATAGAGTTGAGTTCTCGGAGAGTCCGCGGCTACCAAACCGCCCCGCCCTAATTTATTCATTTGTTCTTTCACGAGCACCTTCGGCTCTCGGGCAGAAGCAGACTGCAGCAGCAGGAGCCGAATGCATACGAGGAGAGAGAGACGGAATGAGTCCTCCTATAAGTCACTGGAGGATTAAGTCGAGCGTCCGGCGGCGGCATCGGCTGTGTTATAGGATCGGTGGCTATTATAGGAATACCGGACTCTCTACCAGCGCGTGGAATTATATCGATCCCCGTTTTGTATGCTAGCATAAGATAATTCTTAAAACCACAATCGATATCGTACGCGTCCGAGCATTCGCCATAAGGAGCCTCGAAAAAAAAATGCATTTACTGCCGGAGGGGACTTTAAATATAAATGCCAATATTTTATGAATTAAAATAAATAAAAAGAACATAGAATCGCGGAATCTTTGAATTGATCGATTGAGATATTTCATTATCAATAATTAGACGGTGGGGAATGATAAAAAATTAAAAATTAAAACGTTAGAAAAAAATCGGCCTTTGGAAAATCGATTTTTTTCGATTTGTACCTGAAGAATTTTTTTTTTTTTATCCCACACGATTTATAGCAAGTGCACGAAGGTGGATGCATTAATATACACGCACGGCACATAAGATACCGGCAATAATATCACAGCTGTGCTCGGAGGCACCTCGGTCCCTTACGAGGCAAATTCCTGAGTTCTCCGATCGTGTACCGCACTGACACTCGACAACGGGCATAACTGACGCTTTTCCTCTCGTTGGCTCTCGTGACTCGGCACGTATAACATTAGTTGTCGTGACCCACCCGCGTTCATAGAAGATCCTTTCTTGTTACACGTAAAACCTATCGATCCCAACATTTCCTTCGACATTCGAAAACATATTATATGTATATATAAGATATAGAAAAAGTTAAGATCAACGTTGGATAAAAGTACGGTCATAAATTCCTGCCAGTGAGCCAGAAGAGGACTTTGAAGACTCGCTGAGATCGGAGTAAGAGAACTGTCCATTACAGACCAATAATTGTCATTATCAAAGTTGACCGATTTTCCATTGCAAATTTCAGAAATAACTCGTTAATTATCTACTCGAAAAATGTCCCACGACGCCCAGTATTATTTAATTTTCAAAATATCGATTTGGAGCAAATTACTGTCGTCGGTCGCTTCGCACTTCCACTATGAACGATGAAATTTAGCGAACAAAAGTACGTCGAAAAATCATAGTTTCAAATCAGAAGTCCCAAATACGTCACTGCTAATTCGAAAACTTCATTTTTCGACCCAAAGCAGTTATTTGATTTTTTTGTAAATGTTGTACGTCTCCGCACCCGCGCATTCTGTGTGATTATTTTCACCTCCATCACCACGATCGTAAGAATATCTCACGAATTCACGACGAGCCCAAGAATTTCGTTGTAACAACAACGTTCAGCAAAGCTCGCGGGTCACTCCCGCGTACGGAAGATTTTTTTATTTTCGACGAGTCACGCGTGTTCCCGGTCGTTGCCTGTAATCCTCTCGACGTTCATTCAGAATCGCTGGGGAAGCAGACCTGAAGCGATCTCCGGGAGCTTGTTGTGTACGATATAGTAATGCAGTAGCGGAAGAAAAAAAATGTCAGGTAGCATCTCCCAGAGGGGAAGATATCACTTATGGCACAGTCACGCGTTACGCCCTCTCAGAATGCCCTAAGACGAACAAATGATTTTCTGGTCCAGCCGAGGAAATTAAAGAACCGACGAAAAATCAGACGCCCTACCGTGAAGTAACTGTAAAGCTGCCTGTGCAGCTCTTCGGCCACGACACGGTACAACGTTGCATCGCGATGCATTTGATGCAATACGAACTCGAGCGACTTGTCCGCGGGGTGCCGACGGATCGCGATCGAATTCCGTCCACGTCAATAACAACGCCTAGTCACACCGTAATCCTACTCCAGAGCTGGTCCGAATCCACGAGGTAAAAAAAAAAAAAAAATTATGCAAAAAATGATAAAATCGAGCGGAATTATGCAGTCAGATCGAATTATTTTTGGGCTTGAACTTCGATTAAATTTTCACCAATTTTCTGCCACAACATTCACGCTAAAATAAATCGACATAAATCCTGAAGAAACCGGGTACTTGTTTCTTAATTCGAATCTGCACTTGAATCATCCAAATACATTTTTGGTATCTCAGGGACTTTTCTCCACAATTTTAAATACCCCGTACAAGTATTTTTTTAGAGTGCATGTCTCTTCCGGTTGAAAGACTTTGTGGACCGGAAGTGACCTATTTTTGGTATGACGTCAATACCCATCAATTTCACTTTTAATGGCACGTCACGCTTCTCCCACATGACGTCAGTTTGCCAATTTTGGTTTGTGATTCTCGTCGATAAATGTGGTAAATTTTCATCGTCACGATTTGATGGTGAAATGTTTTTTGTGTTGGGAAAACTTACAGTGCATAGTCGTGTCTGCAGTAGAGTCTCATTCCTCTGAGGAAACACGAGTGTTGGTCGTGAAGTGGCCTGGCACATGCACAACATTTGAGACAACTCGTGTGCCAAGTTCGTCCACCGACGCACAAAACCGTACGTTCCCGGACACTTTCGCCACAACCGCCGCAATGCATTTCCATTCCGTCGTTGCTCTGATCGCTGTTGCCATTAGTGACGCTGCTATTTATACTGTTGTTCTTACTGACTACTGCGGGCTTCTTGCTTGTGACATTGTTGTTGTTGTTAGGACAGAGCAAAGGATCGCTCGTCTCCGCATCGGTTTCGATTTCGGTCTGAAACAAAAAAAAAAGAGAACATTTTTTTTTCTCAATAATAACATTTTTTTTAAGCGCACTTTGTGCAAACTAATTTTGGGGAATTACCGTAAAGGATAATTTTTAATTGACGAATTGCACAATTGATAAAGTTATCGAGGAATCGGCACAGATTGACGACGATTTTTTTTCGATAAATTGCGACTCGCGAGACGATGTTGCCTATGGAATTTTAGCGCAATGACTAAAACTGCGATATTGAAAAAAATATATATATATGTATGTAATATAGTAGCTACGAGTTCAGAGTCACGTCGTCTACCACTGATAGCGATACAGTAAATACTCTCGTTGGGTATTCAGCTGCGGAAATGCGTAACACAATAACAGACGTGAAATCAAGACAGTTTTGAAAATACACCATTTTTTTTAACACGCAACTGATAGGATTCGAAGGCTTGTTTTTATCGTTGAACGCTTACTGTTTACATACATTTTTATTTTTAATATCAATACCGGAAGTGTGCCAAGGCCACCGGCTCGTAAATTGCGTAACACCTTTCCCCAAATTGATAATACGGAGATTCGTGAGACCCGATGATTATTTTAATTACACTGTATCAAATGTAAGTCAACTTTCTTTTCTGCTTTATTACTCTGGAGAAAAATGCGGTAGGAGAAATACGTGAGTGAATTTTCAGGTGAATTTTAGATCACCTGTGGATCGAGATTTGCCATCCGGTAATCCGATTAATGTGTGTCGAGCCTATCGTTATTTTCGTGGCTCTGATTATTCATAATTGCTCCTAGGCAGATTCCCGTATACATAGCAATAATCGTGGCGAATTCTAGTCAGTCGTGGCTTGTCAAATACAAACAGACAACAGCGAATATTTGGTTTTACATTATTCTTGTAAGGAGGAATAAATTTTGCTGGCACGTGTCTTCGAGTTGTTCTTCATTTGGGTGAACTTCATTTAGGTAAAATGAGGAAAAATTAGTTAAAAAAATAATTTAGCTGTTTGAATAACTGTTCCCGTTATATTTGAGGCCTCGCTGAAAAAGGATAACTATCTCGTAATGCTATCGATGTGTATCGTGGTATGATGAGTCGAGCCTCTCGACATTTGCAAAGCCCCGATTACACTAACGTGCTGCTACCTTTATAAATGTATCCAATATAAATTATGGTGGAGGCGGTCCTCAGACGTGACTTCTTATCACAAGACAAATTCATATCACAATATCTTCTGTTTTTTTCATTTTTGGAACAAGGAAAAATTATTACCGGCGTACCTTATTCGGTTATTATATATTCGGACGAGACTTTGAAACGCGTGTAATCGACGGTGTAAAAACTAGAGGGAAATTAAATATTCCGCACATAAACTACGAAGAAACACCGCTTAGTTTTCATTAGATCAATTACGTATTAACGTAGACGAGACTATTACATGAATATTTTTTGTGAATGAATATCTAGCCCGGCAAATATTTATTCAATATGTGTGCCGAACACACCGCTATTGCGTATTCAGCAATGAAGCAGATAAGGAGACGAACAAACGATAATAATTTTTCAAATTTCGCGACGACGCACATTTTTTTTAACGGCGGTCGGATTTCGCAATTAAAAATTGTCCCTCTCATTGATCCTCCCGCGAAGTTTAACTTCGTGCAAGAATTTTTAACGTACTCGCGAAAACATTTTAATGGAAGATTTGTAGAGTTTTTCGTTTCTTATCGTTTCGCCTGATTGTACAACGCAATTCTCGTGGCTATAATAATTTTTGGGGAGCCAAGACGTTTGTCATTGATTTATCATCTGGCAAACGCTCGTTGAGGTAAGGTTACATGCTGCACGTACGCACACACCTGTTACGAATAATCCTCACGGATCTACGAGGTAGATCGTTGAGGCGCCGCCAGATCGGTCGAACTGAGAACTCCCACATAACTCAAGACCGTAATCGAGAAGGGACTGTTGAAATAAAATTGCGAATGATACAAATAGTGGCACAGAAACATATTTAAAATCAAATAAACGGAGCCATAAATAAACGGAGTTGGAGCGATAAATATTGCTTGAACCGAGCAAGCACTTCTCGCTATTATATCGATCAAAATAAATAAAGGAATTATAAATTGATTGATAACAAGGTAATTAATAATCCGTTATTTAAAAATTAATTCCAAAAAAATATGTCGAAGCGTCCGCGAGAACGGACGGATCGGGTCGAGAAAGAATTGAAGTTTGCAGAATCTACCTCGTTATCCGGATCGTTGCTAGCGACCGGCGTCAAGATTTTACGAGAATCGGTAAATAAAAGCCCCATGGTCCGGCGAAGCGCTAGCGTGGACCCGAGACAGTGGACAAGAGAGAATACACCTAGGGCGTGGAATAGTCAGGGCTGAAATTTATGGCTCGCTGGAATGTGGCAAAGATGTGCCACGGAAGCCCGAAGACCCGACAAACAATTTTTTAAATAACACATCTCGAAAGGAAGAAGAACATTTTTTAATGAAATGAAACAAGAAAAAAAAAAGAAAAATAATTTAATAACTGCATCGGTGTACGACGACACACTCCGATAATCGAATAGTGTGATCAATAATTCGTTTTGAATTCGATAGAATCAATATCAGTATCAATATCAATTAATACAATAAATTGATAGTAATAATACATTTTACCGGTGGAATTCTTCGAATTTGAGCTCGAGTAATATAGGACTCAATTTAAAGGTAAATTGATCGATCGTACCCGGAGAAATATATTTTCTTACGCGATCGCGACTTAGATCGTTCGGCATAACTGAGGTGAAAAAAAAATAGAAAAATAATTTAATAACTGTATCGGTGTACGACGACACACTCCGATAATCGAATAGTGTGATCAATAATTCGTTTTGAATTCGATTGAATCAATATCAGTATCAATATCAATTAATACAATAAATTGATAGTAATAATACATTTTACCGGTGGAATTCTTCGAATTTGAGCTCGAGTAATATAGGACGTAATTTAAAGGTAAATTGATCGATCGTACCCGGAGAAATATATTTTCTTACGCGATCGCGACTTAGATCGTTCGGCATAACTGAGGTGAAAAAAAAATAGAAAAATAATTTAATAACTGTATCGGTGTACGACGACACACTCCGATAATCGAATAGTGTGATCAATAATTCGTTTTGAATTCGATTGAATCAATATCAGTATCAATATCAATTAATACAATAAATTGATAGTAATAATACATTTTACCGGTGGAATTCTTCGAATTTGAGCTCGAGTAATATAGGAGTAATTGAAAGGTAAATTGATCGATCGTACCCGGAGAAATATATTTTCTTACGCGATCGCGACTTAGATCGTTCGGCATAACTGAGGTGAAAAAAAAATAGAAAAATAATTTAATAACTGTATCGGTGTACGACGACACACTCCGATAATCGAATAGTGTGATCAATAATTCGTTTTGAATTCGATTGAATCAATATCAGTATCAATATCAATTAATACAATAAATTGATAGTAATAATACATTTTACCGGTGGAATTCTTCGAATTTGAGCTCGAGTAATATAGGACGTAATTTAAAGGTAAATTGATCGATCGTACCCGGAGAAATATATTTTCTTACGCGATCGCGACTTAGATCGTTCGGCATAACTGAGGTGAAAAAAAAATAGAAAAATAATTTAATAACTGTATCGGTGTACGACGACACACTCCGATAATCGAATAGTGTGATCAATAATTCGTTTTGAATTCGATTGAATCAATATCAGTATCAATATCAATTAATACAATAAATTGATAGTAATAGTACATTTTACCGGTGGAATTCTTTGAATTTAAGCTCGAGTAATATAGGACGTAATTTAAAGGTAAATTGATCGATCGTACCCGGAGAAATATATTTTCTTACGCGATCGCGACTTAGATCGTTCGGCATAACTGAGGTGGAGTTCATTGGGCGGATCTTCGGGCCGCGCCGCGTCCGGAATGCAATCAACATGCAATAAGGACGAATAATGATGGCAATCCTTTATTCACGCGAGCGTCGGCCGAGCCGGGATGAGGAAATCGAGAATGAAAAAGAGACGAGCTGACAGGGTGAAAAATACACGCGGCTCTCCAAGGGTCAAACGATCGTGCGCGCCTGGACTACCGGTCATCGTGGGCTCTTCGGCTCATCGCTTCAGCTCCGACTCGGATAAGCAACAGTCTATCCGCTCTCCGAGTCTTCACCGTCGATTCGTCCGACGGTTTCTCGATAATTCCATCTCATTATTACGAATCCTCGATCGACATAATTATCGATATTTCTTCGTTCGCTCGTGATGCGTATTCTTCCAATTCCAAAATCATTTGAAATATACAAAAATAATGATAATTTTTTGAGCAAATAAACAAAACAAAAACGAAACGTCTCGTCGAAATATCACTTTGTTTTTTTCTCAAGTCCTATTCAATGATGTGGATAAACAGTTGCGTGAGAAAATATTATTTGATGGTAATATAGTATTTTAAAAAAACTCACCTTCATTATAATATCCAAACGATATCAGGCACCGAGTCACTTCAGAAGAATCTTCTCTTATCCATCCTTCCACGCGATCCTCACAATAAAAAAATATCGCACGTGGTACGAATCAAAGTTTCCACAAATACCGTCGAATCTTCAAAGTATCCTCTCCGATCACTGAGGTCCCACCGAGCACAGCGCATCAAACGTTCAAAAATTGAAGCGAGTCGTGAAGAAACCAAAAGAATAAATCAGAAAAATTCCTTTGGCTTTTTATCGAATTTTCTAAAAACACCGCTGAAAGCAGTGTCGTCCGGATCGTGTCCCGGCTGAGACTGGTCATCCAGTCGGATTCGGTTCTCCCGCTAGGAGAAAACCTTCGGAGTCTCTCAGCTCTCTTCGGACGATCTTTCTTCCCCCGTCGCGTTCTCCGCCCGCGTATTTTACACCCGCATTCGGTACCACTGTTAACCGATATGTTCGGCAAAGCGACGAGTCGTACGTCGGTTCTCGAGGCGAGAATCGCGCGCGGATCTCGCTCTCCTGCCGATCGTTCGATCGCCTCGAGGAGCAAAGTCGATTGTCCCGAGGAGAGAAGGCTGAAACACACGGTTCGCTCGTCCGGACGTGGATACGAACTACGAAAGTCTGGCCGGGTTGGAAAACGTCGGGAAGGGAAAGGCTGGAGAAAGGGACTTCCCTTGGGCTGGTTTAAGGGGGGGTTGAAACGCAGCGAGAGCTCCGCAGCAACGGACGCAGCATCCCTGCGGAAACCCCGCTGAAGAACGATTCGTCTCGTTCTTTCTCTCTCAGAGAGATACGAGAATCGACGGAAGCTCCGCCTCTGGTTGACGCCCCTCACGAAATTCCTACCTTTGCGTACCTGGCAATCGCTCGTGCGCCAACAGGCGTGCAGGATGTGTTGCCTACGCGTGACGGAATCGTCAATGTCCCGCTGATAAGAAAATCGTAACACGGGGCGATAACAGATATTTTTTTTTCGCTTCGTGCGTCACGATTTTTTTTTTTTTTTTTTTTTTATTTTTTTTATTTTTTTTTTTAAGTACAACGCACGCGCGCGTGTCCCAACTATATCTTGTCTGTGTACACAAGAGGAAGGATGAATAACGATAGATTTTTTTTTTTTTTATTTCACTCGCTAGTTTCGATTCACCTTGCGGCGTTGGAGAACTTTCGATGATCACCGGGCTTTACGATGTTTCAACGTACGCGTTAAGAAATTTTTATTGAAAACAATTTTTATCAAACGCGTCGCTGAAATGTCGGCACTTGACGTTGTGTGTGTGTTTTTTTTTTTTTTTTTTTTTTTTTTTTTTTTTTTTTTTTATGTTTCGATAGTTCGTACGGCGAGAGAGAAACTATAAAAATATATTTCGGAACGAAACGATGATCTTGGGATAAATTTTCGACGAAATTAATTTCGATTAGATTGCCTTTAACGCGCGGATAGATGAGCGAGAAAAGGAGAAGAAAAATCGTAGAAACGCGAGTGAGAAAAAGATAGATTGTACGTGTGTGTGTGTGTGTGTGTGTGAGGGATCGAACGAGGGTTCACAATAGAACGGCTTAACGCGTTCCGTTGAAAGAGATGATTGATTATCGTTCTCGTGCACGACTCTTTCGCGATCCTCGAATATCGCGCCGATACACTACACATATATACATGTATACACCGTATTTATAACTAAAAATTCGGCACACGGGAAAAAAAAAAAAATAATAAAACTCGGTGAATGGCGAGCGATGATAAAACATGCGTGCACTGTGTTAAATATGTTACCGATTATTTATATCTCGCAGTATATCTCTCCCGGACGAACCGAGAGTGCGTTTCGTACGGGGAATCCAAATGTCAGTGATTTTACGCGCTCCGATCAGCCGGATAGTCAATCGATGTAAAATTAATAACTCGGAGAATGTGCGCGAGGAAGTTTACCAAATTGTTAATTTTATATTTTTAGTTACTGACATTTTCACATCTACGAACAATTGCACGATACTCAAACATATCGTTGATTACAGCGGATAATTATTTTTGCCAGAGTACGTCGCAAAAATAAATAATAACATTCGAATTATACCATCGAAAAGTGAAGAAAATTTGAAATAAAGTCTTGACGAGATGGAAAAAAAAAAATGTTTTCAAATTTTGAGGACGATACTTGTAAAATTTTATTTGAAGAATAATGTAATCCGCCCGATAGCGAACAGTCGAGATCCGAGGCTTTCGTTGGACCTTCTTGAACCTGTCTCATGCTCGATCTTTCCCATTTTCGTGGCGACAAACTTACCGGTGCACACGTGGATATAAATATTGTGTAAATAATGAGGAGGCGATATAAACATGCCTTTAAATTTGTGTGACCGATCCATCCGAAGTGGTCACACACGAGTCGGCTCACTTTTAGCGTCGCCCGCGACTAGACGTAGACTTTTCGAGTGGCACTTCACAGACACACGCACGAGGGTCGAATAAACGTGTCGATGAGCGTGTAAGTCCATTGTGGTGGAAAGCGAACGAGAGGTCGGACACAATGCGCCAAGAATTTTTATGACAAAATAGCGAGAGAACAAAAAAATATAAAAAGAAGAGAAAAAAAAAAAGGTGGAGAGAACGAATGCTGGACGACTGCGCAGGGGAAAACTAAACGAATGGAGCGTGACCACGCTGCCCCGACGGACATCCACACCCACCCCTTTATTTTTTTATTTTTTATATAGCATCTTATATTATATTTACCTGGGTAAGATACGTTATATATTATTCTCCTTTTCTATTTGGATGATTTTCGGGTCCGGCTAGATGCATCCCTCGCGCTCGATCGGGGACGAGCCGAGCACCTGTTTGTATTTCTGCCGCTCGCCGACACATAAATCATTCGGGAATGGACTAACGCCTTTTATCACTGCTGTGTCCCTCTCTGCTCCTCCCTTTCTTCTACTCGATGAATTTTGCCGTTGGTGCACTCTGGGAATTAACTTGTGAGTACGCGAGTTGGTGAGTCGACTTTACGTTGCTTGACGCAGGGAAAATTGGAAATTAAATTCACGGTTTTACATAAAATCGATGGAATTGTTAAATATGTCAGGAAAGTGTGAATTCAAAATCTTCGCAGAAAATATGCTCGATGCGTGTTTTGTGCGAAGTACAGAAAAACAAAGTACCTGTAGTGGATTCATGGATATAAATTTTCTTATGTGGAATAAAAAAATTTTGAATTTTTTGAAACTCCCGTCGAACGGTGTGGTTGAGGCAGGGAAAATTGTAAATTAAATTCATGGTCTTAGGAAAAATCGATGGAATTGTTAAATATGTCAGGAAAGTGTAAATTAAAAATCTTCGCAGAAAATATGCTCGATGCCTGTGTTCGTGCGAAGCCAAAGCACAGAAACCAAAGCACGTGTAGTAGATTCATGAATATGAATTTTCTTTTGTGGAAATAAAATGTGGAATTTTTTTCAACTCCTGTCGAAGGGTGTGTTTTTCGTCCGCATATAAATTCGGCTTACCGATTTGATGAATGTGAATTTTTCATCTCTCCATCGAGTAACTCTGCAGTCATTTATTTTTATCGAAATTATCGAGAATTCCGGTGACTAAAATCAGGAGTGCGTATATTTATTGATCATCAACAGCAAATTCCTTTTTTTCATATTACATCGGACGAAAAATTTTCTTCTTGCGTGAGTGTGTGAAGTTCGTGATAATTTTTTTTTTATATATATAAAATAAAATAAAGTTACCACGTGAGAACAACCGAGTTCTTCGAGGATGCCAATTACAAGAACAATGAGACGGTCCAGGTAAATAAAAGTGCGAAGCTTGCCGGCTGATCGCGCCGCTCCGTCGAGTCATTCTGTGACGATGCATCTATCCATCGTACTGCAAGTAACAACTGTGCGTACATAAACCGCCCGTACAACACCAAGATAGAGATGTCGGTACCAAGTTGTATCACCAGTACGCATGAATATTGCATTTCTCACTAAGAGTTGCGTGTCATATCCGCTATTGCATTGATGACGAATAAAATAAAGACGTAGAAAAAGAATTAAATAAAAAGCCTAATATACAAAAATCCGTTCCGAAACTCGAAGAAAAAAAATGAAAAAAAAAAAAACGATGCGAAAAAGGCGATAAATTCAACTAAACGATAAGAGCAAATATACCAATATTCATTATTGATAGTAATAATTATTATTATTTAGAAGCCTAGTAAAATTCCTTTTGATGTAGACCGACTTTGCTGTTACAAAAATATATGTGTATGGCTTTTATTTTATTATTAATTAGTTTGCAGTTCGTGCGAATAAAAATGCGCCTTCTACGTTTGAGCTTTATTGAATCACGACTATGAAAATATCTGCATCTTTAAAAATTCACTTTGGCAACTTATAGCGCCACAATTATCGGTTTGCGACGAAAAAGGGTAAGGACTTTTTTGTTTGTAATTTGGTTCTTCACCAACGCATTTTCTCCGATTTTTTTTTTCAATTTTCGTTCCAGTGTCTACGAATTTAATATTTCGGCACGCGACTACGAGATAAATAATAAACGAAGAAAAAAATCTTCAGAACTTTTATTCTTGACTTTCAATTCTACACCAACGTATTTATCAAAAAATTTTTACATTTTATGGGCTGGTTTTCATGATTAATTTAATAAATATTAAATTCATGAAAGCTAGCCCAAATAATAAAAAGAAAAATTCGGGCTCGTTTTCATGAATTTTAAATTCATGAAAACCAGCCCAAAATGTTTCAAATATTTTTTGGGCTAGTTTTCATGAATTTAATATTTATTTAAACAAAAAAGTCTTTACACTTTTTTGTCTTAAACCGAAAAGTGAGTTGCTATAAGTTGCAAAAGTGAATTTTTGCAAAAGCAGATATTTTCATGGTCGTGATTGAATCGGAGTACGAATTTTGGGCGTTTTCTCGGCCCTCGTGCTCTCCGCCACATCTTGTCGAGGCGGGCCAACTTAAAAATACTCGAACTCTCTCACCGCATCTGCGTCTCTTTCGCTCTTTCTCGTGGCTGCTCCACAGGGGGTTGTCCATGATGCAGGCTCTTCGGACTTCCCCAACGAACGGGACTCGCACCCGGCGAAACTTTCACGTCGGCCGAAAAAAAAAACCACGGCGCGCGATGCAAAACCCTCGCTTCCTCGCACCGTTTCGCTCTTTTACACTTTCCTCTCTGATCTTCGCGCTTATACGAAATGATTCTCAGGAATATCTGGTTATTCGGAGATTTATAGAGAAGAAGATTTTTTTATACTCGTTTTTTTTTCATTCGTCAATCACTTTTATTCTCGAATTTATGGTCTCCGGAAAAAACTGTAACGTCTCTTCGGTTACGAACCGTCGATTACGTGTCTCTTCGTTTCTCGATGCCACTTCTCGTGACAATCATCCTGATTGAAGGTATTGACTTTTTTATTTTTTTTTTATACTCTGCAGAAGCTGGAGCGTCAAGTTTCCGGAGAAGAGATGAAAAATACGAGTTGGAGTAACGAGATAAAAAAGAGAAATAGCAGCCGGTATATCGTGCCGGAAGTCGAGGAGAAGCGAGGAGAACATGAGGACAATTCGGAGCCTCCAATCGCGCTCCAAAAAATATCGACTCCATTTTATATTGAATAATAAATAAAAAATATAAATGAATAATGGTTAATTAATTAACACACATAATATTTTTCGGAAAAAAAAATCTCACCGAAAATAGAAAGAAAGAATATAATTTTGGGTGTGCAATTTTGTACGATTAAGACATCACGAAAGCAAACGACTGGTAACAAGTTTTTTATCACGTCGTTCGTTCTTTTCAGCCCGTTGAATCGTATTATTTGTACACAAGAGCCAAAGAAAAGCTCGAAAGGAAAGAAGTAAAAAGTTTGCGGTCGGTCCTCGCGAATGTCTCACGTTATGCACGCGCCAAGTGGGATGCGCGCGGGTGTTTCGCGCAACTTGTGTGAATAAAAAAGACGGAGTGCAGTCGACGCCGTTTCCTCGAGATCTTTGACCACAGGAGCGAAGTCCAAGTATCCCTGGGGATACTTGGATATGGGACCGTGCGCCGTGTTGCTTCTTCTGCTGCTGCCGGCCATTAGTAACGCTTACCCGGGATAATGCGAGAAAAATTGCGGTCGAATTATTCCGGTGGTGGAGAGACACACGCACCACAAAGAGGGTGGACAAAGGTATACGAGACCGTCTATATGTTACGCGTTGTACCGTCCTGGGAGAAGACGAAGGGCTCGCGCGAACCCCGGGGTTCCCCGGGCCTCGCCGAGCCACGAACACCGGTCGTCTGCGCTTCCAATCGGGTGGACACACAAATTAATCGATCGTCGATCGAGAACACTATTTAATCCGCGAAAAAAATTAATAAATTGATTGATATATTTTTTTATTAATTCATCAGTCACTCGATAACTATTTTTCACAGTTCCAACGATTAACCCTTTGAGACCCTCGACGGAGACTTTCGGCTACTGGGAATAAATTGATTAATAAATTTATTTATTAATTTATCCGTCACTCGATAACTATTTTTCACAGTTCCAACGATTAACCCTTTGAGACCCTCTACGGATATTTTCGGCTACCAGGAACATCCCGTTGGATTAATCGTGCTCGCACTCGAGAGCAAAAGTATCAAATTGTAATCGTGGACGACGAGTTGAAGGTTCGAGAGAAAAACTACGTTCTCAAAAGAGGGAGGATTCATCGCTCGTGGGAAATCAAGAATTTCTTAGACTATCCACCTTGCAGAGTCACTGCTGACGTTTGCCTCACGGCGAGTAGGATTGAGAAAAATTTTACAAAAGGACAAACCTTTTTTTTTCCATGTAAACTAGAGTTATAATGTGTGACACATTTCACACTTCGAAGGACTTCTTTTATTCGATTTTTTTTGTTATACCCTCGACGCCTTTTTATCGCGCAGCACTTTCCTAGATCCACTCGACCATTATACGGAGAGTCTGTTCCGCCAGGAGGATTCCAGCTATCGAGTTTCGTCGAGAATAGAAAAATAATAAAAATAACTAAAGAAAAAAAAAAAACCTGTTGCATATTCAGAACCGACTATCGAGAGTCGCAGACCCGGTTATTAACATGATAAAAGTGGAAATTTATGCCTGCGGTCTATGGAGGGACGGTATCGTGGCATAAACCGATTCGGGATGCTCGAGGAGTTTCTTTTTCCCTCGCCAATCCTCGCTACATTCGTACGTCGATCCTTATTTATTTTTTCCGTTCATCGAGAAAAAGAGCCCACCCCTCATTGTGTCGGCACGAGAGAACCAGCTAAAAAAAATACGTATAAATGCATCATTTAAAAAAAAAAAAAAATTCGTTGTAGAAAAATTTGATAAAGCAACGTTACATGTTACTCTCCTCAAAGGTCCGCCACCCGCTGTGCAAACACAAGCGGGAAATCCGGTGAAAAAGTAGATCATAGTCGTTTCTTCATACGAAACATTTTCGTAAAACATTAATTTTTTCGACTCCTCGCATTCTCAATGCTCGAATAGTGCATTTTTTAATTACCAGTATTTTTCAAATTCTTCAATTTTATTTATCATTATTTTATACTTTAACGTTACGTAATCGACGTCGTGTATGCTCGTGACTGATATTGCGTTATTCAAGTTCCACTAACTCGATGACCTATGAACCTTTGGTGAACGAGGAAGGCGACACCCGTTAGTCATTTTTCTTCTACCGTGTGCTTATGGTCGGTTATGGTACGAGTACGAATACTCGGCGGTACACGACGGTGCTGGTACACGAGGTTGACGAATGTGCTACGATCATGATGAGGGAAGGCGAAGTGACTGGCACATTGCTCGCGAGGAGAGACCGAAGTCTCGCGGTCTCAGCGGTGGTCCGGCACGCTCTCGCCTGCACCAAGTGCCGGCTGCTGGACGCCTCTACTCGATTGATCGATGCTGCGGGACTTGCGCGAGCAAAATATATAAATCCAGCCATATCCATAAATTTTTATACACAGATGACCTAGTTGGAAATATTGTTAAAGAGCTATTTATTGTATCGTACCTCGAAAGTTAATGACCCACGAAAAACTGTAAAAATTGTTCCGTCTCGATCCTTCCCAATCCTGTTCGTAGGTTTGCGTCGGAACGAAACAATTGAAGATCTTAAAAAAAAAAAAAAAAAAAAAGCGAAGGACTCGTGTTTCCTGGTGGTCCATTCGGCCGGTGTCTCCGCGGTGTCGCGTCAAAGATCACAATCATTTATTCGTATCTGTCGATGGTTCGGTCTCTCGTTCCTTGGCAGCGTCATCGTGCGTTGTATGATCGAGCGTTTTGTATCCTCGGAGCCGCGGTCCATCCGGCCAGCGTCCAGGGCTGCGGCACCAACGACGTCGGGGCAAAATGGTACCGCGAGTAAAAAGAAAAAAATCAATTATTTTCGCGGCTGTTTCGTCGTTCGACGCTGCTCGACGATCGTAACGAATCGCGATGATCGACAGTGCTTTTTTGGTTTCTTGTCCTGGGAAAGCGGGGAACCCCAAAGCATGCGTTACATGCCTAAGCGGCGTACCCGGTGGTACCGGAGAAATCGCTTGGCGCAATGGATGCTGCACGGCATGCAATAGGACCGCATGCACCGGGCACCGGTGATTCATCTTTGGATCTACGCGGAACGAATCCGCTAAGCCGGCAAACCTCGCGGCTATTACCTTCCGTACAGGCTGCTTCAGAACAACCTTCGAAAAACACCTCCCGAAACATTAACTGATTGCTCAAATTATCCTAAAAAAAAATACCGATAAAAAATATCGCGGTCGAGTGAGAAGCCCCGATACATCAAACTCCCAAAGTCCCATAACGAAGAATTCTACAAGAAAAAAGTAAAACCAATCGTTCTAGATCGCTACTTAATTTTTAATTAAAAAAAAATCAGACCTTAATGAAATGAGTAAAAAAAAGAGTTAACATTTTTTTAAAGCAAGCATATTAATATTGATACTCTGACGAAGGTATTTCAGGTGAGATATATGGATTCGGGACTTGTTCTGTACAGCTCTGTATTTGCTGAACGGAGAATTATGCAGTACCGAGGTGCGGGTTATTTTGCAGTTATATATTGTAATGTTCGTATGGGGATACAAGGTGCTTATAGATCATGCACGAGCACGCGTAATAAACTGTAATGTACCTGCGGTACTGCGGAGGTAAGGAGGTCCGAGAGACCGGGAAGAGAGATGAACGCGCGGAGATTGTCCGGCGGACACGTCCATTAGAAGCTGAGCATGCGCCGTATCGACTTCTTTCTTATCGGCTCATCGCGTTGGATCGTATCGTGTCGGATATTATGCAGCGCGCGCACCCTAAATCGGTCAACGGAACGAGTACTTCCTGCCGGTCTCCGTCGCCCTCGAGATAGAATCGTCGCGAGAAAAAAACCGCGAAGCTATCGGGCATCGTCCGAGCAACGTAATCGCGTACTTCTCGCATCGGAAACTCATCGGGACTGGACCGATCGGTGAGCACCGAGTTATCTTCCGCTGGGTGCATTATGCTTTCGCGAGACCTTAACGATGACGATCACGAACCTTCGTCGTCCGTCACAACGTTGGATTTGCGGCGATTCAGAGTAAAATCGCGCGCAGATCAGGCTTGACTGATCGCCTGATCCGGCCCGCATTTGGCGTTAAAACAGGCCCGGATCTAGCATGTAACGCGGCTTTAGATCCGAGCATGATGTAAATCCGGATTTGGGCTGGATCAGGCGAACAGGCAAGACTGATTTGGCCCGGATGTCACCCTGATAAAGTGCCGGATGAATCAGTCTTTCGGTCCGGATCTCCAGTTTTTTTTCTGTGAATTCACATAGTTCTGACTAGCATTAAAAATTCTAATAAAATGGAATAAAAAGATTATTATATTTTTTTAAAATCTAGCCCGGATCTCCCCGACATCCAGCTAGCCTGATCTGGTTCGCTTTATCCTTTCCTGAGCTGGCTCGGATGAGTGTACGTATTGATAAAATATTAAAAAATTGACGAAATTTATATGAAAATAATATGAATTAACTAACAAGCCTAATAATATTATTATTTTTTTCCACGTAAAAAGGGGTGAGACGCGAAGAGCAATCAGAAAAGTCCCGCATGATTTTCGGATACGCTGCGATATCGCTTTGGAGTCTTGGGGAGGCGACCAAAGGATACAAACAAATCCTGTTAGGTCGATTCGCTCTCGCCCCTTCGCACATTGCGGGTAGGAAATTTCTCGGGTTACAACTTTGATCCGCTGTGTCAACCGCACTACGACACCGACACAGAAACACGTATTTTCGGACTCGATCGCGCACAACTTCGCCTCGCGTCGGCCATCTGCGAGTATTTGCTCGTTCTGTCTGTTACGTCTCTTCGGATTTTTTCACCGAGCGGCGAAATTCTCCTCCCTGCGAATCGAACTGCACACACTCACACATGCGACGAACAACTTCGATGAATATCAACTATCGTTGCGTTTCTCGATCTGGCCAGGACGGGTGAAGATTCGCGGGCGCGAATTTACATTTTTAGGGGATTACACGAGTACGCGGCCGGTGAGGAGAGCGAGGGTTGCGCAGCTTCAGCAAAACGCGCCATTGTACGCAACGGATCTGCACCCGAGGATTAACGCCGTATATTTACAACTGCAATAATAGACGGGGGCGCAATGACCACGGGGAGAAAACAGGGGGTGTCACATTTTTTTCTTCGGCTCGATCCGTTTTTTTTTTAAAATCTTTTTTAACAACCCTCGAATCTCATAGACACTAAATTCCTTGCTCCTACCGGTCGGAAAATTTTTTTTTAAACAAAATCGTATTATTATCGTTATCGTTTTTATTGTTATTTTTCGTAAGAAAAAGGTGTTTGGTAGGTTAGTGTGGATGATAAACGATAATAACGAGGCATCGTGAAAGTTGGAAGAAATGATGATGGCAATGTTATTGGGATTTTATTTGACGTGTCAATTGATCGTGTAATTCTATTTAACATCTATGGAATGAATTTTCGGATGCAAGGGAGTTCATTCTGTGAATGTATCTGTTTACAAGAAAGGCCTCTGGGGGATGATGGGGAGTATTAGCCAGTTCGCCAGATCGTGTAATCCACCCTAAAGCTTCATCCCCTTTCTGCCGGTCGTATGCGAAGGATTCCGGAGCCGGCGAGCTGCAGCGATCGCAGAGCACACATGTCGCGCCATACGAGGATAGTTTCTTCGTACTTAACGCCTCGCACGCGATAATTGATACGCCCAGCATGGATTCCGGCTGGATGGAGAAATTACACCGATGCGGGAGAGGAAGGGGGCGATTTTCGATCGACCGTTCTTATTCCCAACTGTACGGTATTTATTGATCCGCAGCCACGGAGTAAATGAAATTTCGTTAATCAACAAGATGGATCCGAGATCAAAGAGCGCTCGGGCCAGCGGGATCGACTCGTGAATTTCATGCAAATTGATGGGGGATGTAAAAAAAAAAAAAAAAAAGAATTTTTCCGCTTTCTCTTCTTCTCGTTCTTCAGGATTCCAAGCTCCCTGCTGCCCGACCGAACGTTTTCTCTTTCCGCCACGATAAATTTCTTCCTTCCTGCCAAACCGCGACTTTTCATTCCCAAATGAGCCGCACGATTTGAAAGAAAGTTAAAGAGTCCGGAGCGCTGAGGCGCGAGACGCTTCCAGGCCCTTTATATCCGATACCAACCCCTTCTCACTCGTTTCCCTCGGGAGAGACTCATCAGGAATTCACGTCCAATTGGTCGCATTTCTAAAGCTTCAACACGGTTTTTCTTGAAGTTTTTTTGTGCTTTTAAAAAAAAAAAAAAAATGTAAGACAAATTTTTCAACGGGAATAGATTTCGTAGGTTCCATTTCACTATGGCATTGACATGAATTTCGGAGTGAAGGTGTTGGTAGAAATAAAAAATGAAAAATTCATCAAACATTTTTAGATAATATTTCTTCACCTCAAAGGCAAAAATATTTCTCGAAATATATACGGTACGGATTCCATAAGAATTAAAAAAACCACCTACTTGTCACCTCCTACCTAATATTTCACCTAGAAAAAAAATAATACACTTCCGACTCTTCCCCACCCTACGGCGATAAACCCTTCAACTTATCGTGTTCTCAAGTACCGTCCAACAGTGTCCTGTCCTGAAACAGTACAATTGTTCCGCAACCCGGTATCCATCCTCGTTCCCTTCGATACTTTTTATTTCACTGAATTATTTTTTTTGTCTCTGCCAACACCACCGGAAAAGCCGTCGGCGAGTTCCCAATTTGCGGATTATCCACCGAGCCATCCTCTCCGGGTTTCTCGTTCATTGTCCGGAGGCAACGACCAAGGGACATGGAGGCGATCGTCGGCTACAAAAGGGCGCGATCCCCGCCAACGCGGGTGAGCTAGTGCGTGGACCATCCGTACATACGTGGGCCACACGTACGCGCACAAGTGCGTTCGCACTTGTACAACGTAGTTGTAACTCGTTCGAAGGACCCCGGAGTTAGGCGTAGGTGCGCGCCGACCGGATAACGGGATTATCCGAGGGGGCCGCCGATGGTCCGCTTCCCCGGCATGGGGGTCGATTCGTCGAGGGGAACCCCCGAGGACAAGTGGACCGAATAATGTTGCTCGGTGCCGATTCCACTGTACCAACTCTGCTCCTGCTGCTACGGGGTTAACTGTTTCCACTGGCGTATCCTAACGATCGTTTCCGATATTCATCCACAGCCACACATTGATGTTCCCGGGCAGAAATTCAGTCAAGCTGCCTGATGGCTCAACAGGACTAGCTCAGGTATTGTTGAAGCATGACTGATCAAGCTAGCAGGATATGAGCTGGATCCGCGGGCATATTAAAGATCACTGAGGGTCTTCTCATCAGGACTGTTTGACGTAACTGCGATCAGGACAATGATTAATCGTAAGACACCCCGCGATAACGCCTCGGTTTCGTTATACCGAATGGGTCTAGGTCAGATAATATTAGGTGTACAACTCCATAGTTGTTTCCGATTCCATTTTTTTTTTGTTGATACTTTTATTCACTCAGTGTTGGAGGTTTACTTTTTTTTCTTTTTTGTAGTTTAAGCCGAGTCATTTCAGGAAATGTTTGATGTAAGATCGAGGAATCCTGTTGATTTTTATTTGGTGGCTGGCGAACGATGGAAATTTATGTAGGACTGAGAGTAGCGATTGGAGTCAGCTGTGAATTTGATCCCGGTAACCCTTTTCGCAATTTAAACGGTGAGGGAGTTAATATTTGGGTTTTTCAGGACGAAAACAAAACGCCCTTTTTATTTTTACCGATATCGTATGGCCGTTGAAACCACTGCGGGGGAAAATTTCGAGGACTCTCCGCAGCAGTTTGGCCCTTCGATTATATTTCTCATAACTCAATTCATAAAAATCTATCGACGTGTGCGGTGGTTGACTGTAATTACTGGAATTATCGGTCCACAAAGGTTGAAGCTGGAGCAACGCTTTCATGACCGGTTACTCGTTCTGGGGTGACGCATTGTCGAATGTGGCTTCTGCAATCGTGCCTGATGTCAGGCTCGCTTAATTACATTATTATGACAGTAAATTATGACAAATTCTACAGCGAAGCAAACCAATAAACTTGCATTTGCTCGGTTAGTAAAATACTTGAACATCATACAGAGACTACTCGGTTAGAAAACAGCTCCATCCTTAGAACCGCAATAGCCGAATAACACATTCTTCAGGAACCGAATTTCACTTCCGGTTCGAATCTCGAATTGCCCTCCCGACAGCCACGTAGAATTTAGGATTTTCGCTTCCATACGCCATAAAATTTTTAATCTCGAAAAAATGGCATATGTATGTCATTGTACAGTTTAAGTGAGATCGATATATCGCTCTCGAACCGAAGGTACGAGATTCTTCCCAGCAAATCAGATCGGTCTTTGGCTCTCGAACCGTAAGTTCGAATATTCCTCACCTGAATCACATACGCGTCTCCATTATACATTATATATGTCGATATTTGTATTTTTCATCGTTATATGCACAACACATATTTCGTATGAAAGACGCTTACCCACGGTAAATTCTGAAAATTGCAACCCTCCGGCAGGGTGGATGGTTCGGAGGGAAGATATGTTTCGGCTCGGGTCACAGACTCAGCACGATTGGCGGGGAGAAATGAGCCTGGTCTGGATGGTAGCATGTTTGCGATTTAGAATTCACAATTCCAGCGGCGTCGCACGAAAGCGAGGTTGGAACCTGCGACGCGCGGAGGGTTGACAAAAACGAAGAGAACACGAAAGAGGAGCAAAGGGAGAACTCGAATTGGATTTTACTGGGAACATTGCTGGTCTGGACTACGTCTGCGTTTCTCGACATGGCGGTCGCTGGAATTATGCTGCAGCTTTTGAAAAATTATTCTACTGAGCCAGGGGTAAAATGGACTAGGAGGAAATTTTTTTTTTTTCGAACCCGTCTTAAAAGCGTCGACGGCCCGCTTTTTCCCGTTGTTTCACTCTGCACGCTTTTCTCTGTGCTCGGTTTTTTTTCCACTTTCAGCTTTCCGCGGAGTTTTTTTTATTTGTGTTTTTCTCCATGGGTTTTCTCCGTTCGGACAGTTTCTGGCTCTCAGCTCCTGGGCTTTTCTCCGGATCTCCAGCGGGAGAACGGCGGAGGACAACGGGGCAACGAGGGGAAATGTCTGGGCGACGTTCGCGGGTCTCGAGGGAGGATCCAGGCAGGCAGAAGAATGAAATGATCGAGTTATGCCTGATTGCCGCTTGTTGTTCCAGCTCGATAAACCGGACTCGGTTCTCCGCTGCGCTTCTCTTTTGCCCGACTCTGGCATCGCCAACACCGGAGAATCCAACGGGAATTCTATCCCGTGCTCTCCCCAATTTTACAAATATACTGCCAAGTCGGAAAGGTCTCGAATCTCCGTTTCCCTCGGCTTTCTCTCTGTTTTACGTGGCTTCATCTTTTTTTTTTTCTTCCGATAAAAAAAAACTGAAATCTTATACCGCGAACCATTCTTCGGGATGTTTTTATCAGTCCTGCTGGAGAGATAAAATGTTAATAAATATAATTAATGATCGTGGCAATTATAATTACACAACGTTATCTGTTGTATTGGGGAAATCGTACGAATCTGTCGGAGGTTCGCGGAGCAAAGGCCAGCGAGTACCGAAGCTTCTATACAAAGCTAACGGCGATAATCCCCGTTCGATCTTCGATCCTCGACGACGATCCTAATCCTCTTCCCGGAAGTAATTAATTGCGAATGAATCGTACTACGTCACGCCCGCATCGCTGCCACTCCGGGCAAGCAAAAGATCATCGCGGTAAATTATCATTTTTATTTTTCAAGATATTCATATATTGATATTAATTTTTATATTATATAATTTATATAATTTTTGTCAAGAATAAAATAAAGTATCGGACGACCTGTAATTTTAATCACAGACGAATATTTTGTCAATTTTTAAAATTAAAAAAAAAATAACCGCAAGCAATTCTTTTTAAAAGTCATCCGCGATTTGGATTAAAATAAGGGACAACGATTTTTTAGAGTTTGCGCTTACGTTTTTTTTTTTTTCATGGTTCTCCTTTATCTTCGCTCGCACTTTAATTAATTTACCGACCGATTGATAAAAATTTCGCGACCCTTTGGCAAACCGATCGCAGTCAATGTAATATTCAACGATAATTCAGGGCGACAGAATTGTGAACGGAGAATCCGGAGAATGAGAGACGCGGAATACAAAGAGTTAGAGGAGGATACCGAGCGGATCCGCGAGAGACCTGGAGTCCGACTGTCGGGCCAATCATCCACGCTGACACAACATTTTTTATTCAGACCCCACAGAGACGCACGTCTTCTCTCTACCTGTCTCTCTTACAAACTTCTTCGTAACACTTCGTTGGATTTTAATTTTTTTATTTTAATCTCGTATTTTTTTCTCGAAAAATAAACCGTGCAATTAGCGAGGACAGGTGCGCGGTGCGTTATATCGGTACCGTACAAGATTCGCGGCAATATGAATAGCCATGTCTCTCAAAGACGACAAAAAAATACGTCCCTGTGTACCATTTGCAGCGTTTATGCCGTTCGATTGTACGGGCAACGTTATCGTTTCTTTGGATTCTTCTTTTTTTCTTTTTTCAAACATTAAATGAAAAAGAAAAAACAAATTGGCCACAAACCCCATTGACAGAAATAATATGCGAAAAAAAAAGTGAAGTTCGACTCGACGATTCAAAGTCACTGACGAATTTCACTCCGACAGCCGAAAAACTCGACCTGTTCGAAATTTCAACTCACGGAATTGCGTAAATGATATATTTTAAATGTTTTTTTTTCGCATATACTTGTTTCGCTGTGCGGTAAGCGACGAATTCCGGCCGACGCTTCGGACGGATCTGGCCCAAGGCTGGAAGCACTCTAGCCGTCGTCGTGGCTCTCCTCGACGTGCTCCTCGTGCCTGCTCGGTTAATTCGGCGTGTAACCGTACGCACAGCATCGAGTTAACGTTAAGATCAAATTGGATTTAGCCCGGGGACTCCTGCCGGTTTTAACGGCAAGTCCTGCAGACGTTTCTACCGCTGGCCTCTCTGAAACTTAGTCATCCGACAGGACCCTCCTAATCCGTTTACTCTCTCCTTCGTATCCCGCCTCGCGTGTCCCACTGCCGTCTCGTTTTAACTTTCTTGCCTCCTTCGACTCCGTCGTACGAATTTTTACCGCACAAAAAATTAATCTCACGGCACCGACAAAATTTTCGCCAAAATCGTGAAGATCGTTGAAGCGGCAAATATTCCAAAAAAGAAAAAAAATTGGAAATTCACTGGATTAATAATTTGCTAATATTTTAGGGGGAAAATAAATTGGTGCGAATTGACGGGATTTTTTTTTGGCAAGAACAAACATTACCGGACGAAGGATAAACCATAGATTTTTGGATTTACATATATACATGTTGACAGTCGCAAGGGTCGCGGTTTTCGCGAGGAACGTTTATAGTTGCGGGGGCGGAATGACGCCGCGGACACGCCCAGCAGTACCGCGGCGTCGCGACGCTTTTATCGATCAAAAGCACCACCAGCTTCCAAAGCCCCCTCTCCCACGGAGACCATTTTACTTTTGCCGTAGCTATACGTATTTGGAGCACACGAACGGCACTCGAGTTTCCGCAGTTTGCTGCTTTCGAGCCTTTGAGACACAAGGTAGAAAAATGACCTTTCGTTCAGGACCAAAATCGGGGGAAGAAAGCAATTAAACAGACTTATCGAACAGAGGTAACGACCCGTTTAGTGGACAGCAAATTTTTTATCCCGCTGTTCGGAAGATAGGCAAAGCTGACGGCTTAACAGGGACCGAGAGTATTTGATTTATTTTTGTCGCGACTTCCTATTATAATTTTAATTTCGATCAGTCAAATAAATCATGACCCGAAAAATATGTGCATGAGACTAAATTTCGTCAAGTTATGAGGACTGAGTTTCGCGTCCGGCAAACTTTCCTCGGGAAAGCTCAACTAAATAACAAAATTCTAAAAGTTAACAATTCTTTTTTTCTCAACGTCGAGAAGTAACGGAGGATTACCAGAGACGAAATTTAATGTCTTGCAGGTATCTTTAATGTCACAATAAATCGACCCTCTGGTACATTGTCGGCGGAAGGAGTCTTCGACTACTTACAAAAAAAGCCCAGACCAATGGTTAATTCTGGCGATCCAATTTTTTTTATCGTGTGTCACTCGTATTATATAATATACGGCTACGAAAATTCTTGTACGAAATGCAACACCCGAGAAATAAATATAATTCCCATCGAATCCGTTGCATCACGCTCTGCCCACGAGGAAGAGGTTCCAGTGAAAAAAGGAGTGGGACAAATACCATCGATATGCACCGGGCTCGTCGATTAACGGTGTAATTAATGAAGCCTCGCAGTGTGTTTTTTTTTTTTTTTTTTCACTTTAGTGTGGGGGCGCTGAGGATGCAGAAGAAGATGAGCGGGCGGTCCTCGTTCTCCATCCTCGTGCATCCAGTTCATCCAGTGCAGTAGCCAGAAGCTCAGCAATCGTGTATAGCGAAGAAAAAAAAAATCATCGAGAGCAAGATATTCTGTGCAGTAGGTGGAAGAAAGCGGGTTCGGTTGCTTATAGACTCGTATATCTCTCAATAGGCTCTTATCATATTTATGGGATGCACTGAAAGCGCACGACATGGAAACCGCATCTGTCGGCGCGCATATTTTTAAATACCAATTCGCCTCACCGCCTCCCACTGTCCTCTCGTCCTCTCTCATACGAGGATCTTTCGCCTTTCTCTGATCCCTCGGTATCCGCCATCGGTATCGACTGTACGGTAGCGAAGAAATCCTCGACTTCTTACCGGACCCGGTCTTCCTCTCTTTCGCCCTCTCCACGCAACGCCGTCCGATTCACACACCACCGATAAGCGCGCGCGCTCCGGCTCGCAATTATTTACTCCATATTTATTTGGTTAAATTTTTTTTTTTTTTTAGATAAGAGAGACAAGAAAGTATTGGGGTATCTAATTTATTCATAATCGACCACATCGAACAATCTCCATTGTACCGAAAGTAATTTCAATGAACTTAAACTTGAAAAAAAATATGATTTATTGGTGCTAAATTAATTGAAATATTGTTCACGTTTTTTTATGCATTTTTATGGAAGGCTGATTCGTGTAAAAAAAAAAGGGTTGGATGACTCAATTTTGAATCTGTGAGAGACGCTGCTGGTAAAAAAATTGCGCGACTTTTTTCTGCGTACTTTTTTTTGTACGATGGGTAGAACGGGAGGAAAAAATTCTGTACAATCGCACGAAGTTGGTTCGAGTGCGTTGATTCGAAAGGAATAATCGGATTAGAGTTTCATACTCGGTGGCTCGGTGCTCGCTCGGGCACTCGCCCCACCGTCGCACCGTCGCCGTACGTGGGGTCCCAGAGTTCATTGTCGGCTTGGACTGACTTTCAAGGGATGATGCACAGCTATCGTCAATGAAAAATTTCACTCCTCATCGCCGAAACCCCGCAGAAAAGATTTATATTTTTAACTAGAATAAAACTTCATGTCAATAAAAAATATATACTAATAATTTTTATTTTCAATAGATAGTGTGATTTAATCGTTTATCGCATGTTCTGCGACCGAAGGATCCTAAATCGACCGTGACTCGAGATACCAATTCAAAACATGAGCACAGCCAATACAAGCTACACAAAAACTGGATGCGAACCGCAAAAATAATAAATAAAAATACGAAAAGTATATGAAAATAAAAGTAACCGTGGTTGAAACAATTAAAAAATAAAGAAAATCAATAAGCGGTAAATGCACTACGTAACAAAAAAAAATCTATAATATAATATTATATTATCAGAATATCATAATAATACAATGATATTATTAAAATAAAATATAATAGGAGTTAAAATTAATTTTTATTATTTCCAATTGATCGTGACGAGGCAACTTCCGTCGCTATTGCTTCGCGTTTCGTTTGGAGAACAATGTGAAGAAAGCCCGTAGCCAGTGCATAGCGTATTAACGTCTGCATTGCATCCGTTGGGCCGCAAGGGAGGTGTAAGAGAAGCGCGGACGGGATTCTTGTCGAAGCCACGTGCCGACTATTACACGACATTAGAGCCAGCAGTAAATTCCCTCCCTTCGTAATTTCTGCCCCTGCTTCCCATGTGTACGTATGTATGTTAGGGTGCATCGAAGCATCGAACTCCCGCGGATTGTCCTGTCTGGGTCGACACACGTACACAAAGATCTCGCATCGCGGATCACTGACGACTCGCGAATCGACGATCGACTCACTTCAATCTCCCACGCTGGCTTCTCGAGCGTGATTATTATTTGCTCTCCGGAATGAAAAAATAATACCACGAGTTCATCGAAGAACCAAATCACAGTGGACACGCACTGGACTCGAATTAATTTATCCTAGGACACGATAATTACATTCGAAAATCCGTGATTAAAAAAAATGCATTGAAAAAATTTACCACAAAGATCCGGACATTTTTTTCATGTCCATCTCCCAATTCATTGACCGATAACGAAAACTTATCGAACGAGGAGAATCAAGAATCTGGGATCCGAGAATACCTTAATTTCCCTAATTTTTGTTCCTTTCGTTAAAAAAAAAATTCTCAGGCTCTTCGTTCATATTAAAAAAAATCTTCCTACCTATACTGGATGAAAAAAAATCGGTAGATCACCCTCCCGTATTATTTCATCTACTGTGTCGTAGCATTCAAAAGATCGACGATAGAGATCGGGATGCTGGACATTATCGCATTTGAATATCGGTCCCCGATCCACTTATCTGAGCATGAGTACACCTGCGGCTTAATCAGGATTGTTTCGCACGCGGAGACTTCGCTCAATCGGCAATCAACCCCCTTTTTATTCTCCGGTACTTCGATGTAACCTCTGGTTCGATTTTTTTTTTTTTCGCACACGACAATTTATACTCCACTCCCCTACAAGTTTCCCAACGACGTTTGTCATCTCGGTTCGTCAATGTTATCCGGACGGTGTTCACCGGATCGCGGGCTGTGGGAACAGGTCGTTTCCTCGACTCACAGGTGCACGAATCTAAAACCGTGCGAGGGCACACAGGGAACCAAACAAATCCGGCTCACGGCAATCCGGGACTTAACGATCCGGCGCTCTTCTCCCGTCCCGCACAAACTCCCCGTCGCCCGTACAACATCGTACACGGCCTAATTATTCCAGAGGCTAATTGTGTTCGCGGTAATCATCAATAACGTGGCCGAGGGTGTAATTTTAATCAAGGCTGCTTCAATCAAAGTGTACTATCATAGCGAGTGATTTACTATGGTTCGACCCACAAGGTATATCTCTTCTTTTTATAAATAAAATTTAATAAATTGGTGATTGTTTTTTTTCTTCGAAGAATTCTAGATTCTCGACGTCCGGAGTTTAACACATTTTTAATAAATAAATGTCGGGTCGTTGAGAAACATGGTCCAATGAAATTTCACTGAAGCAAGAGACTCCAAAATGCAGCAAGATATTTGACACTCATAGTTACCATGACTTTTTGACTATTACCATTTTACAATAATGAAAATGTATGTCAGTGATCGTTAAAAAAAACATAAAAATTTTCACCAGTTTTATTCGGAAAAAAAAAAAAATCAATTTTTACTTTGCGGTGGAATATCAGGCCGCAATTTCGAGTGTGCTCAGAGTTTCGTCGATGATAAATCGACCGATTGTAAATTCCTTTGGAGTCCGAGGCTCGATGTCGGTTCGGAGACGCACACGTCCAGAGTGCCACGATGGAAGTTGGGCTTGACGCGTGTGAAGATGATGTGAAAACGAAGCCTCTTTTCTGTATTATTCCCGTCGGTCTGGTCGAGCGTTTGCGGCCCTATGAAAACAGTTGCCAGACACTCCATTCCGACACGACCTTTCTACACCGTCTTCCGAGCTCGGTGAGTTATGGGCAACCACAACTTCGTCGATTGTTCCCCACCGTCCCGATCGCCAACGCGCTTTCTCCGCCATGCGTTTTATATCGACGATACATGCATGTGTATGCACTTACATATATATAAATATATATGTATTTATATGCATGAGTAGTGAGTACGGTGGAGAAAAGCCCATCGTTGAATTCTTGTTCGATGATGGCACGTCGTTTACGCCTGGTCCCATCCTTTCCTGTGCATAATATATATATATCTATTTATGTATATATGTATGTATGTATTTTTTAACGCATGCTCAGGTATAATGTTGCATGATATACTATACCGTATTTATGATGTGGTACTTGTGTAATAAAAGGAACCGCTGGCATGCGCTATCAAAACTTGTCACTTTACAATATCATCGGACACCTGTTTACTTTTTTTTTAACATCGCTGAACATGTTTTTTGTTTATTCTTCATCTATATTCTTAATCTATTCGGATGTATATTTACTCAGAGAATGAAAAAAATTGAACTTGTTATCTTATGAATCACTATCAAGTTGGATAAAAGTTGATACATAGACAGATTGATAGTGACGTTTATTCGTGTCCTGGAGCAAGCACCCTAAGGAGACCGTGTTCGAAAAAGTCATGCATTAAATTACGAGAAATAAAAATTATTCCATTGATTTGTTATCGATAGAAAATTTTTATTTCTTGTTATTTTTTCGATGCACAATTGGAGTCTAAAATTGGAGTATAAACAGGAATAATAAACTATCGAAAATTGAGAGCAGGGATGATCATAAAAAAAATTTTGAGAAATGAGAATATAAACACGCATCTATTTGGAAATTTATTTTTCTATTTTTGATTTTTTCACTGAATCATAGGTAGGTTGGATTAATGCTGGAAGAAATCTGTTGGGACGTATGCTTTGGTTGTTCTCTCGTCTGATGAAATATTTGCGCATCGCCTTTGCGGATGTTGTGCATATAGTGTATACAGTGATAGTCCTGTAATTTCGAGATTTCCACTTTGTCGCAATCTCGGAGCGACGAGAGGACGCAAAACACGGCCCCTTTGCGGCAGCCGTCGACGTTCCAGCCGGCGGCATTGGAGCAACGCAACGGAGGATCACAGCGAACGGAGCTTCCTGCTCTGTGATCTCCTCGTTGCTCATACGGCGCCGTCTGAGTTGAGTTTCATCCCTCCTCGAGTTAGGTAACAGTCGGGGAGGGATGTTGGCACAATGCGGACGTGATTGCAAATCCGCTCGTTATCGTCAAAACTCCAGTTCGACAGGGGGTTGGGAGGGAAGTCCCAAACCCACCCCACGTACGTCGGTCTCACTCGACGGCAGATTTTTAGGCCGTGGTGCGAGTATCGAAGCGACGGTTACGACTCTGAGTCGCATTTGAGATAGATACGAATGTCCAGTCGGAATTAAGAAAGAAATATAATTGTAAGTAATTGTCAAGTCCGAAAAGTAATTTGACTCCAATTCACTAAATCTATTTTAATACCGATCCATCGAATAGCCTACTACTACCTGTAGATTAATATTGTAAATGAATTCATTATTGATTCAATGGAAATCAATCAAGCTGATTGTTTTTCTTACAGGTCGGAAGTTAAAGAATAAAGGAAATAAATCCTCCTCTATAAGGAGGCAAAGACTTAAGAATTTAAAACAATATATATTCTTGTTGTTAAGACCGATAGAGTTGTGAACACTGACTGTGGATAATTATGAGGAAGGTTTCTCCGTTTGCACGAGTGTGCATGTCAGTCGGTTCGGCATTATTTTCCCTTCGCTGTAAAATTGAAACTTCGACCGAGGACCGAGTTGAAAATTCAATTTAATCCCTTTCGGCATTAACTCACGGGCAACCGGTGAATTTCATTTTCGGCGGTTCGAAGCGCAATGGGATATGCATTCGTAATTCTCTCTGCTTTCCACAAAGAGAGACGATGACGGTACCATCGAGTCTATGTTACCCTACTCCACTGCCACTCTACGTTCCTCTTAATTTCACGAGGGTTTTCCCCCCAAAGTAACAGTGCAACACCACCACTTTAAATATTATTATTTTTTCTGTGAAGATTCTAACCGAAACAACAAAAGTTCCTGAGGCACGTTCGAAATATTTCTTAACGAACGCGGTCTCTTGTCAAATAAAAAAGAGTTGCCCCAGCTAGACTATAAAACGGCGGCGTCGTTAAATCTTTCGCGAGTTCTCTGATTGGTATAGAAAAATGTACTCCGATTTGAACTATCCAAAAATATGTGGAAACAATTTTTTTAATTGCAAAAAAAAGTATTTTCTTTTCAAAAAGAATTGTTTCACTTTTTTTTTTAAGTCTGATAATGGTAGGTCCTGTATCTGTTAGTAAGATCGAGAGCGAGTTCTGAAACTATCGAAAAATAAAAAAAATGCTACATTCGCGAGGCCCGTGCTCGCGGTCGTTTAAGGGCGGGCCCCGCAGACATCTGGGGACCCCGAGAGACCGTAAATCAAGCAATCAACCGTCATAAATGTCCGCCCACGGGATTACACTTTTCGGTGCACCAACGTCAGCATCATCTGCACACAAGCACACCGCTGCGAGACCATTTTTTATACGCGTATATACGAGACGTTTGGGATTCACGAAGGGCGCGCTCGTGGATTCGGCGACCCTTTATTCTCTTTCGCGTCTCGATCTTCCGACTCTTCTTCGTCCTCGGTCAACCCTTTTCCTTTTTTTTCAGCTTCCCCTTCTTTCTCTCGGTCGCTTATCCTCGTTTCGGCTGTACTCTCTTCGCCTATACGTGTAACTCCAAAGTCTTGGTTGACCCATGATTTGCCCACGGCGTGATTCGATTCGCAACGCTTGGACGCTCGGATATTGTTGCCCCAACAAAATCTTCCCGAGATGACTACGATGAAAAAAGAAAGAAATTAGAATAAACGAAAGAAACGAAAACATTCAATGGATTATCGTCAGCTCAGCGGATATTCGGTCCGTCAGGTATTACTGCATATTGTACATAGTTCATACTTAAACAAGAGTTTGAAATTACAATGTGACGTAAATCAACGATCGTACTCTCATATTTACGACAAACTCGCTGGGTGGGTTTTCTCTTGTGTGAATACGGAAAGTCAGCTATAAGATTCACATCTTGAATTTTTTGAAAATGCACAAGATGTAAAAAAATGTGAAAGCAGAAACAAGGGTCTTTCGTAAGTATAAAAATGAACATTGCAATGTTTGGGACATACCAGTACACAAGTGACAAATCAAGAATTATCAGTATAACAGTTTATTTATAAACGTAAGTGGCGTAACGAAGATCGTTAGAAAAATAAGATCATTATATTAGTTATCAACTGCCCGTTCATTTTTTTTTTAATTGTTCATCGTACTTTTGATTACTTAATGCTACTGAATATGTGTACGAGTGATTATAATGTCAGTTTAACTGACGATCGCAATTGCCGCGCTTATATGTGCTTCCATGAGAAGATCTTGGATCTTGATTAATATTATTGCGTTTTCATAGCGAGCTTCTTCAAGTTGTTAGCTCTGGACGTACTTAATTATAAAATGAAAACATAATGGCGATAAACAAGAGGAACGTTTACACGAGCTCTCACGATTACTCGGATATGAAGTTTCATCCCATTACTTCCTAATCCTCCTTATATGATTATTGTTTGTTTGCCTTTTATCACGATTATGTATCATTAATTATTATTGTTGTAAAACCGTAAAAATTTATTTTCCATCGACGTTAAGGACTATTCAGTGTTTTTCCTGCCAAATTTGCGGCCTTCGAGAGTACGATCTGTATGTCCATGGAAGGAAAATTCTGCAAGAGTTTAACGTTCGTTGCAAAATCGTTATCGAGCAACTGATCTCTCAGCAATCTGAAATTAATTCAACGGTCAGTAACACATTTTTTCTGAAAAAATTAATATATGAACAGATAAAGAAATAAATCATAAACGATACTCACAGAATCATGGCACAGCAAATGTGAATGAGAAAGCTGAATCTCTTCTCGTCAGCGAACAGCGAGTCCCATATTCTCATTACATCAGGTAAGGGAAATTCTTGTGAAAGTAAAAGAGTCAACCATCTAGGAGAAGTTAAAAGCATCGAATTTCAGTGTAAGCACTCTCGATGACCGGCGGACGATGTCCAATTTAGCGACAGTTGGCCAAAGAATTTTCTATCAGTGCGCGTGTTTTCTCAACTGAAAAATAATTGAATCACCAGAGTACCTGAAACTGTAGTACTGAGGGCAAAGATCTTGATGCTGCAGGCGCATCCAGACTTCGTGATCGTTACTTTTAACTTCTTGAGTCAATTTGGACATCATCGAGTTTATACCAAACTCAGCCTCGTCCAACGATTTTATAAAGAAATCCCGGATCTCGGCCATGAGATTCGTGAAACAGAAAAAAGTATCAGCCTCGGCGTATTCTACAACAAAGAAAAATAATGCATTTTTTTCTTATTTCTACTGAATTAATTTTTTTACAACGTACCTTTCCACGCGTGATCCGGATCGCAAGCGAACGCATGATAAATCGGACCGACAATCTCGTTCATCCCCTGCACGTAACCCTGGCCGGGATTCAATTTCGCGTAGAGGAACAAAATTCGTTCTAGCACCTCCCAGTGTGCCTCACCTCCCTCGGTCAATGGAGCATAATCCTCCGGTGCTTTTCTCACCGAGACCGCTATCTGCAAGCGTTCAAAACAACTGATATGGCACTAAGACGCGTATGCAATTTTGAACCAAACCAGAGAAAGATTTTTATCCGCATCTAATAGCGTACCTGCTGCTCCATTTAGTTGTAGACAGTGGAAAGAAAATATTACATTTATATTCGAGAGAAATCGTTAAGAAATAAAACAGCCGATCATTGCGGATTTACCTTTGTCACACCAAGACCTTTTCTTTCGACATTCGCGCTTTTAAGAACAGTGTGCTGCACTCTGCAGTGCAAACGCTTAGGGCCGTTCGCACCTACCACAGCCTGACATGGGTAGTCCGTGCCTTGCTGGAAGAATGATATGTCTGGACAGAGCCTTCTGAAAGTTTCATATTTTATTTTAACAAATTGCACTTATATTACTTGCTTCATTTAATGAATCATCAAGGTCCCAATTCTATGGTTAATTTACTGTTATACCCGAATTATAAAAACTATGGAGAATGTTAGGTAAAAATGTGTGCATACCTAACATCCTTGTCTATCTGCAAAAGGACCTCGTTGTCCTTGAAGAAAGTCTGCCACTTGCTACCTGGATTAGAGTTCAAGGGATGATCGTCTAATGTGACATCGACCCTTTCGCCTTCAAGTGCAGCTTCACCTGGCATTACTATTAAGTCTTCTGTTTTTTTAAATAAAAACAAAATTATTGGCATTATATTGTACCAATCGCCTACATTCCTCAACCAGAATATATGAAGAGCTTACCAATAAATTGCTTGTATAATTCTCGCTTGCGGGACAAGGTTTCTGACCAACTGGCCCTTGTCAGTGGCAGATAATTCAAGAGTAGCTTCCAGCATAGAGACCGCAAGCCACCCTCATCGGGTATGCCTGCAATAGAATTCCCAAAAACGCATAGACATCCCATATCACAACTATGAAAAATTACTCAAAATATGACTTTTTTTCGTAATGAAAGAAATAAAAATTTCTTGACAAAAGAAATTTTGACAATGTAAACAGGAGCAAAGGAATATTTTTTTTGAGCAGATATAACTGCAAAGTTATGTCTAAGGATTTCATGTGACTAGATGACAAGCTTGTAGTCTTGCTTGAATATAAATACTACGAATTCCTATTGTGAATAATAATGACCATGGAAGCAGATTCTCCTTAAGTCGGCCACATTGATATCCCCCTCATTGAGAACTTCCTCGAAATCGATCAATCTGTAACAACAAACATGTGACATACATTCGGTGTAAAACAAAATCACAAACCACTGTCAAATATTCCGTCGTTTACAGAAAAAACATGTGAGATTACAAAATAATCGGTTCATAATAAAAAAAACTTACCTTTTTCTGTGAATGCTCATTTTGCAATTGCATGTGGTTTGTTACTGTTACGAGTGATTATATAAAAAAGTAAAAATAATAACCGTCACGAATTATTGCACGAAAAATTGTACACCTTATCGATATGTAGTAGGCGGTTTGACATCTATTACACGCATACGTTCACACAAACGTTCTAGCAACAGTTTATTGTTGAAGCGACATCGAATTGACAGGCACATCGGGCGCCATTTTTATTCTCGACGAGATGAGGCTTATCTCCCATCGAATAACGATGATGGGCTTTATCTTGACAGTTCAGGCGTCCCGACGCTCTTATCAATCCCATATGCTCCGAGTTTTGATATCCTGTTGGGCGATGCAATTCTGTCACTGAACGCCGGACGCATAGTTACGCACATAACCTGACCGAGGGAAAGCACGATCAGCCACCTATAGCCGATACAGTCATTTCTAATGGACTCTGATAAACAATGTATATCGTAAGGTTGTGTACAGTCAGGACGAAACGCTGCCACAAAGATGACATTTTTTATGAGCGTTCATGATCTCCCTACTGATTAACCGGTTCAATTTCAAGACAATCCCCGGTACAGTTATTAAGAAAAAAAAAACATAAAGTTGGATTATTTGGTGTGCTCGTTACATTACGTTTATGAAAATGTTTCGATAATTTTCCACAGTATTTCTGCCGAGAAGCCGATGCCACGAAATTGAAAAACCAGGTACCGTTAAATCGCGTATCTAACTAACTTTTGGTGGCTTGCAAATCATAATTCACAGTACCGATGAATAGTTATTAATTATTATAATCGCGAATTTTTCTAAAAATTGAGCAGAGAAGATATGAGTTTTCGGAAACCTGGCAACAGCGTAAACGGCATAAGCGTTCCCTACCTTAGCTACATTTGATGATTTTGCATGTGTCCTCCAAGTTATTCAAATAGGAAAATTAAACAACACGAATATTTTTTATTATTACACATATCAATAAACAAACAAATCATAAAAATACGATTCGTCGACGACGATGACATCAGCTTGCACTTCGGTTGGCCTATGAGAAACAAATTTTAAAAATCCAAAGGATTTTTATAACTATATAAACAAAATATATGAGTCATCAACAGATATATATAAATTTTCACAAAATTTATATCCTAAATATATGTTATAAATTCAGAAAATCTTACATATTTTATTGTAAATATAAAATATATCTCATCTCAATCATGACTCTTTTCCGCTGCATTTTAAACTGTTAGCTGCTTTTCTAAAACGGTTGCATTCACACACGATTCATTCGCTGGTATCTTGATAATCGTGCCAACCTCTGTCCCATAACGCTTGAACAAATTCGAGTCCAGTGTTGGAATATTGAAGCAACCCAAAAGTTTATTTAAATGGGAATGACCAACAAGGCTGTGTAGAGCCCCTAAAAAACAATCAAAATGACATTAAAAATTGACTTTGAGCTTATTTTTTATATCAGAGCAATAACCAGTGGCTATGTATGACTTTTAATATCAAACTTGCCAATATCAGAAAGTGTAGCAATGGCTTGAGATTTTTTTTTTGCGAGAATTTGGAAAAGAAATTTCTTTGCATTCTATTTCCACGTTTCATTTCAAGTTTTAGACACTCACCAAGAACTGCTTTCGAATTGACGACGTACGTGTCTTTTCACTCCGTGTTCATCGAGTTGTGAGTCCCGCTGGTAGGTACACGATTTGTGAGCAAACAATTTTCACATCGTATGTGAAATACAGAAGCCAATCCACCCATATCTTTTTCATCGATATTAGTCAACGAAAAAGGCATTGTACATGAGGTATATTTCATGTGGCTAACCAAAGTGCCCATGTCAACGATGCAACATCCTTCAATTTTCGGTGCAAGTTCTTGCCGAATACTTGCCCGAAGTTCTTTTGCGCTGTTTTTTCCACTTTGCACTTAAGCATATCGCTGCTTATAAACTGCTTTGCATGCAAACCTTGCCTTTTCAACGAAAGCATTTTTTTCCCGAATCGAAGTTCATCGTTGGTAAACAAACACCTCGGTTTTGAGGTTAAGAACGGACCGCCTGTATGTCAGCTGTGCGACGCTGCTGCCAACCCAAATATATTATCGTGGGTCATAATTTACAGTGTTGCCAGTTTGTCTTCCAATAATTATTATCGAAAATAATGTAACAAACTAATAAAAAAATCATTCCTGTAACTATCAAAAAGGAATTGTGCTTGAAGCATTAGTTATTAATCTATTTATCTCGTTATTACTGTTCATTCTTTACAAATTTATGCTCGTGTTAATCGTATTGACTTGTGTTTGTGTTGCAGCTCTTGATCCGTACGACTTTCAAACGCAAACGTTGGTAATATCTCGGCCCTCGCGTATCAGTTCTCCTATCGTTTTAATCAGGCGCAAAGCTTATAAGCTGGGTGTTAACAAATGCTTTAATTAAATGCACAGCTGTAGCTCATCTTCCGTTAGGACAAATTGGATATCACCTGTACTACAGATGGTCTGCTGAATTCAAAAAGGTTTTAAAATCTCTGCAACAAAAAAAACCCGCATAATCACGAATTTGACGCGTAATTGATAAATAAATTAACCGACAGAGACTTCAAAATAAATATCCATTAATGACTTATTGCTATTATCACTACGTGTACTGTGTTCGTGGCTTTCGTGACGTAATGCAGTACTTTAGACATATCAAATGATTTTGAATTTTCCCTGCGCGGTAGTCTCAAATTCACTATAGCTGCTGACGAGCCGACGATTGCTCAAGCAGAACTCGCTCTTGCCGGATCATCGTAAGCGCATTCGGTTGGCTACTTCCCGAATGTCTAAAATTCAATACATTGTTTCGTCCTCCCTGAATAGGTAGTGATTTTAAGGAATACAATACAATGGTCAGCTGACAACTTGTTAATTTACAATTCGACCAATCCAGTCAAGTAATGACTTTAATAACGCGGGGGAAATACTTGGGAAAGCCAGTGCGTAATCGTGAGCGCGTTTGCGCAGTACGCACTTAGACCGCTTCGACGGAAAAGAGAAAAAAATCTGTCAAGTAATTAACGAAGATCCGTGTGTTGGCGAGACGGTCCGTTGATACTCGTTGAACTCTCGAGTGGAGATGGACTGCCGGCTAATTGACCAGCGTTATCAGAGTATAGCGAAAGGTTTCAAAATATTTCGAGAATCGTTTTGGTAACACGGCTTTTGCCTGCGAGAAACATTACAATGCACAACCGTCACTGCTGATACGTCTGACACATCTGGGAGTTGTGTACCGTTAATTGGATAATTTTGAACGAATATTCTAAATCGTAAACACGAGAACCGTTGCGTGAATCACAGCAGCGATTGAAGGCGGAGAGAAAAAATTCTCATCCGCGTATCTATTGTCGGGACTTGTATATTTACGTCTAAACAATATATATATATACATATATATATAGACTGAGCGTGCATCATGGCGCATCTGAATGCACTCTTCGGCTCCCTACAACAACTGGAACCAGAGTCGCTGGCCGATATGTGCTTCAGAACTATATGTGACAATCTTGACATAATATCGGTGAAAGATGAGAGTGGCTATAGAATGTTACGAGAGGGTCTGAAAATTCCCAGCGAGATAGGCGATAAGCTCATAGAATTTGTTCAGAGGAGCAACAACGTAGAGGCCAATGACTGCTTCTTCGCTATATTCAGAAGTACCAAAGCAGCCAAGCTCAAGAGGGTCAAAATATCATCAAGCTTCATCACTGATTGGTCTATCAGGGTAATAGTTGGACCCGAAATTACGCATCTGGAATTGGATGACTGCTGCGAACTTACAGGCTTGTCCATCGAATACATCAATGCCATGTGTCCCAATCTACACAGTTTGGCTTTCAGACGCTGTCAGAAAGTGGTTCAACATCTTCTGGAGTGTAAGACAAAACTGATATAATTTTTTTTCTATCTTCAGTTTATCGAGATATTGTGAGTCTCATGGTGTGAAACATTTAATTCTCTTCGGTTGGCAATTATTGACAATGAAAAAAATCATTTACATAAAATTATTGAAATGATCAGGGAGGAATAAATTATGGAATCATTGAAAATTGAGGAGAAAAAGATTGTCTCAATAATGCAAGCAAAAAAATTAAATCCTCATTTCTAATAAACTTAATCTTTCAACAGCTCCTAAATGCAGAGAAGATTACGGCGATCAAGGCTATGTTTTCAAAGCTCCGAACCTGCGGCGTTTGGCACTTGATCATGTAAACATCCTTACACCAGATTATCATCTGCTTCTCCATGGATTGACAAAATTGACGCACCTGGATCTTTCTAACGCAACGAACATAACGTCCTTCAGTTTTCTGGGATCAGTGCCACATCTTGTCTCTTTGTGTTTCTACAATGTTCGAAACAAAGCCAATTGCAAAGATTTCATTGAAAATATTTGTCAATTGAAGAAATTAAGGCATCTTGATATATCGCACGCCAATCACACAAATGGTTACTATGAAAACGCCAATCAAGTTCTGTCAGAGTTGATTGCCGGGCTGCCAGAGCTAGTATCCCTGGATATCGGTGGTACGAACCTGGCGGGCACCGGCGTAACTGAGCATTCGTCCACAGAACTACACAGCGAGTCCACAGGGCAAAGTGACATACAGGGACTCGCAGCCAGAGTGCACAATCCCCTGCAGTTCCTTGGTCTGTATGGAACCCGGCATGACGCTTGCAGAAGACACGACATACCGGCAAAACTGGCAAGTACCGTTTTTCAAAGGATGCAGCGAAAGTACAACTACTAATATTCCTTAAATATGGTTCATCCTTGGATATTTCCTTTTCACAGATTGCAGGCAATGCCAACGAAGAACAAATACTCATAGCTCTAAGAGTATGCATGAACAATAAGCAAGAACTACTTCAAAAAGTTTTGAACGGTCTCTATCATGTATATAGGTACGAGACTTGCAAACGGATGGATCAAGCTTTATACACTGTTATCGAAGTCATGGAGAAACATCTTTCGGAGAGGCACATTCAGATATCTGGAAGGTAATATCTGCTTCGGATTATAACATATTTATATTTTCGTTATGGGGATATTAGAAGTCGAATATGTGCAGTTAAAAAAAATTTATTCAACTAATGTGTCGCATAACTTTGATTTTCTTGTGCAGCGCAACGCTCTTCTATATCGTAAAAATGAAGGAGAAAGGCGATTTTGCGATACAACTGAAGCGCCGAATAATAGGTACACTTGTAGCGGCAATGAATGCTCATAAAGATGAGGAGACGATGATGCGAAATGGTTGTTTGGCATTGTGCCAGTTCCACATACCTCAGGATGTGGTAAGCTTTCACTAAAAACTCACTGTGTTATCGTACCCTATCAAATCTGTGTACTGTGAAAAAATCTAATGGATTTTTGTCCCTGTACAGATGTGGAATTGGGAAGCGTTGGTGAAAGTTCTTTTGCATTCGGCTAGACACGCAGAGTCCGAGGGCTATGTTCAGCGCATCGGGATATACCTGTTGAATTCCCTGGCGTGCCAAGTCGAGGGAAAGAAGAAACGACTTTTGGGAGAATTGGGTTGCGTCGAAACTATGCTCGATCTCGTCAAGTATCGTGTCGAGTTAAGCGTATTCGATGATGTTCTCGAGGTCGCTTGGTCGACGATGTGGAATATGACCGATGAGACACCAATAAATTGTCAGAGATTCTTAGACGAGCAGGGTATGAGCTTGTTCCTACGGTGCGTGAAGGTGAGCGCGGTTTGAGAAAACCAATGTTCAATCACGTTTATCGAAAAATCAAAGAAAAAAGAATTATTATGTTTTGCAATCAGCAATATCCATACAGAGAGGAACTGCTTCGAAACATGTTGGGCCTGCTCGGCAACGTCGCCGAAGTCGACTATCTTCGCGTCTACTTGATGCAGCATCAATACGTAACAGTTTTCGCTAATTTGATGGCCTATGATAGTGACCTGATAGAGGTAAATTCACAAAAGTAAAAATTTCGGCTGCTCGAATATCGCCGTCGTGACGAATAAATTGTTCCAACAGGTATCCTACAACGCGACGGGTATATTGGCCCACATGGCCTCGGACGGTGTGGAAGCCTGGACCGTAAAGACACCATGTAGAAACGACGTTCTCTCCCGCATGATAGGAACTATTGACAGTTGGAACCTTTCGGCTCAGCGTAACATAAACTATAGATCCTTCGTGCCGCTTCTACAACTCTTGGACGTTTACCACACGCCTCAGTGCCAGCACTGGGCGGTCTGGGCACTCGCCAATCTCACCAGAGTCTATCGTGAGTAAAGTCTGAACAAATTCCGATCGAATCCCAAAACTCGTGATTCTATAAAAAGGAAAATATATTAACTCTTAATTTGTATTCGGCAGCGTCGAAGTACTGCCAGCTGCTAGAATCCGAGGATGGCCTCGACAAACTGACCGATTTAATCAAGGACCGGAGACCCTACGCGAAAATCAAGTCCATCGCCTTCCAGGTTTTTTTGAACTGCGGACGCCAGTTCTGCTATGACGATCTTTAAAACGAAAAGAATGACAAAAAAATCGTTGAAGAAAGGACTTATGAACTGATTTTAGTTGTTTCATGTTTGAACAGAAAAATTGAGAAAAAAAAAACAAAAAAATATTTAAAAGAGACGAAAATTTAATAATAGGGAGATGAATTATCGGTAGCGGGTTTAACGGTGCACAAGAAATCACCGAAATGGCAATCAGAAAGTGAATATTTATGTTATTTGTAGATTGACCTTAAGTTTTTTTTCTCACATCACCACTACCGATATTTCGTCGCTCATAAACTTGTAATAGGCTTAATGTAATTATTGTCTTGCGGCAGCAAAAGTTATTACAAAAAAAGCGAAAAAAAATAATAAAAACGAAAAAAAAAATCTATCGTCCTGTTACTCTCTGCTTTGTGTTTAAAATCGAAACAAAAGTGAAGAAGGTAAATAAAATCTGTACGTTTAACGATGATGGCGTGGGGACTTATTCTTATGACCGTTTAGTGTCATAGCTGAGCTCACGTTGTAAAGGAGACGGAAGTATACCATGTACATAAAAAATACGCGCTTTAGGTTGTGTGCTTTTGAATATCGATTATATGTTATATACTATCGAATTGTTTCACGATCGATTATTCATGCAATACATTTTTTTCGTGCCAGTGAATATAGATTTAGAGATTTTGTTAAATATGGTAACTATTGATTTCGCATTAATGAAATTTCGAGGCAATCGCTACTGTTCCTACATTGCCTAATTGATTACGGCAAAGAATACTAAACAATTATGATGAATTCGCGTGGAGATTACAGTGTTCCCTGTACCTCACTGCTAATGAAATTGGTTCAGATTCTGTCGAACGCGACGATAAATCGTATTAAAATTGGAACCTCGGTGACGCCACAGTTTTGGGTTAAATTATAATTATATATAATGGCTCGGTAGTTAACTTAATTTAAACAAATTTTAAATAATCCATCTTGCAAGACTTATCCTGCTGCGTAGGTCCTTTCAACACACCTGCGACTGCATTACGTTCTATATCCGATATTTGCACTGTCGCTCACTCGACTTTCAAGCGTCGGTAAATTACCCAATCGTTTGGGTCAGTTACGTTCGAAATTCCTGTAGGCTTGAGAGGATTCCTTGGTGGGAGATTCAAAGTTGTCATCCTATTCAGTAACAATTGTAACTGGCTTATGAATGTAGAACATTTATCGCTTAGTTTTCATGTATCATCATCCACAAATATTACACTATTTAACTTTTTTATTCTAATATGCATTCGATTCCGGTTATGTCAGAAACGATTTGGAAGTCATAGTGTGCTAGAAACTTTGCGTTGGGCGAGGTTGGTCATAATTAAGGTTTCACTTTCGGCCACCTATACGTAACCCCGATCCGAACTTGAAGTTTTCGGTGGGTATAATAGAGAAGTGGTGTGGTGATGGTGGTGGTGCTGCTGCTGCTGCTGCCGCACGTCAAGTCAATCGTTATCTTTCCTAACCTTTTCGCGCGATATCCGCGATACCCCTCGACTAAAATTTTTTTTTGTCACAAAGTGTGCCGGCGTTGAAGATAATAAGCGGGTGTTACGTCGAGGAAACATGATGCGGCTCGATATATTACTATCGTAGCCCAGGTTTAGAAAAGGAGAGATCAACTGTGTCGGGAGTTTGCACGGTGCCGCCCAATAATAATGGAGCTGCTGGTACTCGTGCACTCGTGATTCTCCGCACGGATCTTTCCTTCTCATCGTCGTCGTCGTCATCGTCGTCGTCGTCGTCGTCGTCGTTATCGTCGTTATCGTCAGCATCAGCCTCGAAACACCATTCTCTCGACGCATCGATTGAACACACGTTTTCTCCTCGCACGTTACAGTTGTTTATTTTTATTCTTCTGTCCCTTCGTTCATTCATAAACATTTAACGTTGGGCTCATACGACGATCAACTTGCGTCGAGACAGTGCATCATCGACGATACACAAGAACAATACCATGGCATCCTCGAACATGGGGATTCAAATCGGCTCGGCGTGGTTACAGAGAAAAATCAATCTGAGACCTCAACACAGAGGCGTGCACCTTGTTACAGAGGAAATATTACGACAGGTTCCAGAACTCTGTCAATTCTCGGTCGGCCTGTGTCATGTACAAAGTGAGTAAGCGCTTTATCGAAGGTAACCTCGGTACAATCATGTTTATTCATGTGGACTGTACAGTTTTGCATTTTGCGGAACGTTCTAATTGATTTTTACCCTGACATTGCAGTTCTTCACACGTCAGCCAGCCTGGCGCTCAACGAGAGTTGGGATCCCGATGTGAGGGACGACATGGAAATGATGCTGAATAAAATCATTCCAGAGGATATGCCGTACAGGCACAGTTGCGAAGGTCCTGACGACATGGTAGGAATAATCACTAAGAATTTTACAATTTTGAATTTCCTGAAGGTTTTGGTTCATATAAAATTTGCATTGTATATTTGTATTCAGTTTTTGTCCAAATGACAATCTCTATAAGATTATTTACTCTGGGGTGTTCAAATGTTCAATAAATGTCATTAATCTTTACTTTATAAAGAATCAAATTATGTTCAAAGAATTAGCATGGATTAAACACAATTTTGAATTATGTAAAAAGTCATGTGTTTTGTCTTTCAAAAATATAACATTATTGTGAGTCTGGAAACTTTTATTTTAACACTGATGTTTGTTTCAATAAATAGTAATTTTGTGCTCGAGGCTACTAGGATAGGAAAAACGATTTTTAAATATACACATTACCTAATCTCTGCTTCGTGTTTTTCAGCCAGCTCACGTGAAAGCGTGCTTTCTCGGTTCTTCCCTGAGCATTCCAATAACCGACGGGAAGCTTGCGTTGGGCACGTGGCAGGGTGTATGGTTTTGCGAACACCGAAACAACGCCGGTAGTAGAAAGTTAGTTATAACGCTGACAGGATGTCTGAGAGACTCAGCGCGGAGTCCCCTAAGTCCTGTAAGCCCTATAGCATCGACAAGCAGCTAGGACCACTCTCATCCCCGAAGGCGTGGCAAACGTCAGCTGCGCATATCGACGTCTAGCGATTCGAGCTAGCAGCCGCCTAAACATTAGCTGAAACCTAAGAGTTACCAATTATACCGGAAAGAGTGACCGGATACTTCTGACTTAACTGTGAGATTTAACAGACACAATACAGAACAGAACACAGGAAACAAAAAACGACGAACGCAGCAGCGACCGCGCTCGGCCGGGGACTCCAGAGGGCACAATCTCTGAGCCATGGATAAAACTAAAACGAAAATGAGAAAAAACAGGTATCTAAGTTCTTTTTAAAACATCTTTTGGCGTTATTACCAAAAGTTCTTGAAAATAATCTTAACGATCGGTATGAAGAAACAAAAAAGAGAAAATAGTGAAGCAAAGATACAGGGCAATTGTTTGAGATGGGTTAGGGAAAAGAAAACGAGGCAGAGCAAGGATAGCATGCGATTCTTTGATATACATATCCATTTTTTACTTTTTCTGCTTGCCTTGAATCATTGAGAAAATACTTAAGTGAAAAAAAGGGTAAAGGAAGTATATCGACAGAAGTGAAACATGCGTTGCCGTGCACGGCGTGTTGTACACAGATTAATTCGAAGTCCGATAGAGTAGAAACAAAAGAAAAAATAAGAATGAGCGTGTCGAGAGGCAACACTAGGCTATTTCACCATTTTTAATACAATTTTTCGTAGTTAAACGAATCAATTGAACGTTGCACGAGGTTACGGAGACGCGAAGATACGAGAACGGATGGAGGCAAATGGAAGGGAGTAGATACGAATTCGTGCTTAAAATTTGAAACTTTGGGAAGAAAAATATAAAAAATAAAAACAAGCTGCCAATGCTCATGTATTACCGTAGGATTTCCCGATCCAAGCATTGAATTAAATTTAAAAAGGAATATGAAAAAAGCAGAGAAAATAACGGTATTATCCAGCACTCTTTCTCTACGCTCTTAGAGGGAAGAAACAAGAGAAATGAATTAATGAACAAACAAAAAAAACAACTACCGCATACTGGTATAAACGCGTCCAATACACCGAATTTAATTATCATAGCTTTGTCCGTGGGATCCTTTAAAAAAGAATAACCTAATGAAAAAATATGGATAAAAGCAGTTCACGAGGGAGAGGGGGAAGGAGTAGAGAAAATGAAAAAAACATAAATAAACCCAGAATGGGGGACGAGAAAGAGGCATTGAATGCGCGTGTTCGGCTAAAAATCGTGTATCCTACTTTTGTACATTATACGACGAAGGTCAACGTTATCCGTTGAACCTGGGTACACATTAATAGTGGCACGCCGCATCCTGAATCACTGCTTGTTTTAGGCTAGTCGTTTTCAATGACGTTTCCATTGCATCGGGAGTGTATATAGATTATACATACGTACTATTTGCAAAAGGAAAGAGAACAAGAAAAAACATGAGAATTCACTTCTTTGCTGTGCTAAGAACGAAACATTTCCGCTCGATGCGTGCAATCGTATCGCGTCACTGATGATAAATGCGCGTATGTTTTTTTTTTTCAGTTTCGAGCAATAAAGAGTAATCGCTGTGGGTATAGGAATTTCATTTTTACATTAGTGATGCGATACGCGTATCTGGTAAATAGATTTGAATGATTTGTTGCTACGATCACACGTAAACACACAAGCCACGCAAATAAAAATAACATAGTCGCGCAGTTGAGTATGCTCAAAGGGGCGCGTGACCGATTGATTTATACATAAACATATAAATAAATATTTATTATACACGAATAAAATACAATGCAGGCAGCGGAAATGCTTGAAGGTTAATGTTCTGTGAATAAAAGAGAACTAGCATTGAAAATTAAAGCAAATTAAGTTCAAAGAAAAATAAAAAATAAAACAATGTTAACGATAATTACACAAGCCGAGGTATAACTCGATTAATCTCAAAGCTTGTCACGAGCTTTCAAATGAAAAGAAAAAAACAAAAAACCAAAAAAAAAACTATGAAAATGAAAAAAAAACCGTATGTAATGTTAAGCGAGCAGTCGATGTTAGCTACGTATATCCCTCTCGTGTATAATAGTATAAATTGTCGTCCGCTACAAATACTGGATAAAAACACAGCAAAGAAAAAATGAAAAAGTAAGCTTCAACGTTAAGTACGCTAAAAATTAAAAAAAAATACAACTTCACTATAACTTACATATTAAAGGAGCTCAAATTATGAATACGGCTACAATATTAAATGGAACAAAAAAATATTAAGGATAGCGCGAAACGGTCTTTGGTCCAAAAATCTTGTGGAATGCGAGAGAGCGATAAAACTTACGGAAAAAGCGACAAAACTATATGACCGAGAGAAAAAAAAACATAGTGAGAACTCGGATAATTCATGCACAAAGGCAATCGCGTAAATTACCAACAGCGCCCGATAAAAAAAATTGTTAGATAAGCAACGATGGCATCCAGATGCGACGATACATGAAGAATTATAAATACCAAAAAATAGATAAATAACAATAAAAACACAATACACAAAGAACACATTGACACTCGTATCGAAAAATTGTCGAAAAAAATTTTTGGGTCGCGGCATTGTATGTATGTAAATAATCGCCAATCGAATAATACTCTAGTACCCCATTTTATCGATCCGTGATTGAGTTCGCAATTCCTTTTTTTTCGTCGTCATTAATGAAGCTGCGCTGAATTCCCGCGTCTTTCTGGATAGTTCACTTTATCAGCATTATGAAAAACAAACCGACAAAATACCGACGCGAATCAAACTTATGAACTGGAAGATATGTACAATTATAACAAAGATTCCGGAGGCTACTGCAATTGATCTAAATTTTCGTAAATGAGAACACAGACAAACAAAAAACGCTAATTTTTGTCCCTTCTCCCCATTCGAAATGCGTTAATCGATCTTACACATTAGGTTCGTTGTATTTCATAGCGTTTAATATATTTGCTATTATTCCTTTCGGCATTAAGTAGCATATAGTCTGTATATACAGGGTGATCGAAACCAAAAAATTAAGAACAAACTAAGAGTACTTATCTTGTTAGAGGAGAATTCCACAAATAATAATTTTATCGCAATACATTCTATCGCAAGCCTTGAAACAACAGTGTCAACACATCCTCGTAGGTTTACCACATAAACCACTGGTGTTTCATGGTTATACGATATTTGATTCGTCGAAATATTAATCATTATTACACACGTTGTAATTCTTCTCGTTACTCACACACGAACGAAAAACAAAAAAAAAGAGAAAAAAAATGTAATGAAAAGTCAACAAAAAAAAATATCTATCTGTGCTCCATCTCTGAGATAATAGCATTGTAGATTACGGAAAAGTCCAGTATCGCTTTTGGGTTTCCATACGTCGCTAGACGAGACTTAATTAACGTTTATTTTTTCGCATTTATTAATTCACAAAATATCTGTTAAATCATCGTACCGGTGACACTTGTGTGTCCTACCGATTTGAAAGAGGATTCAATATGTTTACTTCTCAATTCGCCGCAAATTAAATACGTTGCAGGTCGAACGGAAACATAATAACTTATACTATAATTCGCAATATAAATAAGAGAAAAAAAACGAAACAGATGAAAATAACTAGAAAAATAATTTAAAAAAGAAAAAGGAACAGTTAACTTTCTTGTGCTCCTTAAAACCGTTACATTACCAAGCCACAACACTGCGTACAAATGATGTGAGATCATGATTTTTATTAAATAAAGAAATATGGAAAAGTATATACGAAGGAAGTTTTGTATTTTGGCTTCAGTCGTGTGCCTCCCTGAAAGAGTTTTCTTTCAATTAACAAAAACGGTTCAGATCACGTGATTTCGTCACACAATTCGACTGAGAACGGTTTAACAATTAATCTCATTCAAAATTGGCTATAGTTCGTAGTTCGAGATTGCACAAATATGTGCACAATTTTCGTCGCACGGAAGATAATAAATAAATTTTAAAAATTATAAATTTTACAATTGTTAGTTAAATCCGCGTGGAAAATTCACGCTGACGATTACGTTCGCAAACTGCTTTCTATAGAAACGAAAAAAAAACCCAAACAAACAAAATAGAATAGGTCAAGCTATTGAAAATGTATATGATCGATAATTATACTCACTTTTTTCCATTAAAAAATTCGCATCACCAAGAAATCAGTTTTCCTTCGCACTTATAAAATCGCACGATTATCGCAGCATAATGCAAGAACATTAATACAAAACAAAAATAACAAAGAATCAATTAACGACTACCCCTTAAAATGAGGAAAAAGAATCCAACCCATTTAAAGTCTCTACTAATATTCGTTTTTAACTTTGATCGCGGGTTTAAAAAAAGCCCTCCGAGGAAGCTTCTTTACAGATCGGTGTTTCAAAACGGTCGCTTGAGGTAAAGTACTGTGCGGTATACATGGAAAGCTGCCTTCCACTTAGAATTACGTGCCGTCTTCGAGTATACAATTAATAAAAAAAATATTGTTAACGTTCTCTCACACCGTACATCAATTTTTCTTCATACTAGGGACGTACATTTGAAAAAAAAGGTGACACATAAAATCGAGAATATTTCTCATCGGCGAAAAAAAATATCACAAATGTTCACGAAAAACGAGACCATGCATTACATTTACCATTATAAATGAAATCATTGGAGCAAAAAAAAAAATTTCATCGATCATTTAATAAACAAAAGAAAAAACGTGCTGAAAGGTGTTCTTTTCTAACCATGACCATAGATATTTGATATTCGCTTGCTGCTACATGAATTTTTCTGCCGACAGAGTAAGAAAAAAACTTTTTGTACGATGTTCCGCATAACAAAAAAGAAAAAATATATATATATATATTATAAATATAAAAATAAATCAGAATAGTTAGGTCGTTAATATTATAAAACAATGCTAGGGATATAAAAAGAACCTTTTAACCATACCAACATTAATTCAGACAAGATGAACAAATAAACCAGTGCAGATAAGTTGAATAGTCAGTTGGTAGTACGTAATAATCTATATAATTATAGCGAAAAAAAATTACAACAAAAATGCCGATTGTGTTTATCATACGGCAATGCATGCTTACGTATGCTGTGGCATGCAAAGTAAAAATTAAAAGAATAAAATGAGCGTAAGTTGTAGGTAATTTATACTATTTACCACACGAGTGTAAAACAGACATTGGAAACAATCTGACGATTCAGATGGAAAAAAAAAATTGTTGAAACATGACAATATAGAGGATTTACATGAAGTTTTGATTATGCGATAAGGCCGAGTTCGGATGTTTCTCTTTTTCTCGATATACATATATTGTATCAATAAATAAGTGCTTACAAAAAGAAAACAAGAGTCGAATATCCGAACTTCGTCGTTATGCTTGTGAATAGTTGACGCGAAAAAATACGTTGTTATTTATTAAATAAATAATAATATTAATTTACAATCGACGTAAATGAAAAACGCTAGGTGTAAGTAATAACACTATTATATCTAAAAAAAAAAGGAAATAACAATACTGATTAATGGTAGAATGCCTGATATGAGTGAAAAAAAAGAAATCATTAACGATAACGTGTTATCGTCTGAGCACTTCTGATTTTCACTGAATATTATACTTACGTAAGGGGCTGGAATATCATCAGTGGCCATCTGCATTTCTCAATACCTCACTTACGAAAACAAAAACCCTCCGAGAAACCAAAAAACGAGCGCAACTTCTGACATTTCGTGAATCTCCAAGTTCACCCATACCGATTCACGAAATTCTAGACTATCCCCCTAGAGAATAGTATAATTTGTTGACAAAGGGTGTTTTGCGAAATTATAGATGTAAATATAATAAAAACAAGGAAAGAACAAAAAAATTTATTTCAATACACGGAAATGAGAATTTTCAAGCTATGACAATTCAAATAAAACACTATTTGCATTTTATAAATGTAAGGTAACATATGCCCCGTACATACATTATAGTTTATGTAATAATGCAAATGTATCTGAGACAAACGCATGAATCAATGTTTATGAATATCCTTTGATGCTAAAAAAAATTGAGAGAGATTCATTGCGAGATTATACGATAAGAGTTAATTACGGTGTTTCTTTTCCTTTGAGTTATTGATAGAGTGGTATGTGGAGTCCCTTGATTATTTCATTTCGAAAAACAAAAACGAAAAAAAGTGCTTTATAACAATACCGCCACCATTGTCGTCAGCCTCTATTGATTCGGTTATCTCTACTATTTACTGTCTAGTTGTAGAGTTCGCGTTCCTACTCGGAGCATCGACGAACGTCGAACGGTCCGCTGTGTTAGGATGATTTCGATTTTTCGAATACAAACAATCTATTAAAAAAAGTTTCTGTTAATAGTAATTTATTTATTAATAATAGTAGCAGTCTTGATACGCGTGTCTCGTAGTTTTACAGAAAACCGAGAAGAAATGGTCCATAATCATTGCTCTCGTAATATGCGATAAAGTAAAATTATAGTGCTAAAAGGGTAAAGCTGTGTTGTCAACTTTTATTATTTCATAACTAATTGATTAAACGGCAAGCTTCTTTAATACGACTTTATGTCACTAATCAACTCGGGCTTCTTATCGGCGTCATTAGATTTCGACTTCGAGGCCTCGAGCTCTTTATAATTTTCCGGCACAGGATGAGGACCCGGATTACTTAGGCCGTTAGCTTTTTCCTGCACCTCCTTGAACGAAGCTTTTATGTTGTCCAATGCCGCACCCAATCCAGTCTTTATCTGATTGAATTCTTGAGTGACGAGCGATAATCTTCCAAGAAGATAATTCAAATTTTCATCGACCTCAGACATCCGTTTCGTTATCTCACCCACCTTTCAAAAACAAAAACAACAAATTATGTCACTGCGAAATTTTCGTGATAATACATAAAAATACATAAGTATACATCTTTAGCCATACTTTGCTTTCCATGCCGCCCATCGTCGATGTCGTGCCGTTAACGTAAGCTTCGTTTTGCTTGTGAAGCTTGTCGAGCGCTTTAGCACTTTCCGTCATCTGCTGGTACATAACGTTTATCTGTCGCCATACCTATTGAGATAACGAAATGGTTAATGCTAGTTTGATTTATTTCTACCTTCGTTCCATGATCTTTTTCATTACTTGATTCATTTCCTGTTCCATCTTAGTCGTCAAATTTGCCACAGCGCCGTTCTGATTGTCCATAATATCATTCGATATGCCATCAAATCTTAGATTGAGCGTCTCGTTTATATTATTTCCTTGGGCTTTGACAAGGTCACCGACCTCCAGGAGAATCTGGTGAACGCCATACTCGACCCGTTTTTTAGTGTCGAGAACGTGATCAGCCATCGACACCATCACCGATTGTCCCTTGCCTAGATCGTGCAATTCTTGGTTCACACGCTCAGCGTTGTTAGCCAAATCCAATCTGAGATGGACAATTAAAAAAATAAAAATGAAACACGACCCGCTTTTCTTAATCAGTCAAGTTGATTAATTAAATTGTTACCGCAGTTGGCTAACGCTATTCTTTGTCTCGTCCTTGTATTGAACGATTTTCTCTTCGACAACGACGACTTCCCGAGTCATCAAATTTTTTATGGCGTCCGTGCTCTCCTGAAGAGCCGCCAGAGTCCCGTTATGCATGGTCGTTACTTCGGAGGCACTGAAAAAAAAAGATGCGAATGGTATAACAACCGAAGACCAGACGCTAGAACGACTTGCGGGACCGATTAATAATCTACATGGGTATTTTCTGAATACGATCCGATGTGTCCTCCAGAAGCTCCTTGAGATTTTTCAGGGTTCTCGTTTGTTCCTCGATGGCCGGTCTTGGGTCGGAAATCGGCTTCTGAGGAGGATCTTTTATCCGTTGACTAGCTTCTCCAAGAGCCTTAACAGAGTTTTCTATATTCCCAATTCGTCCTGCGATATCGTTGAGCTAAAAAAATGTTTCATAAATATTTCATACGGAATATTGCCTGGAATAACAAAAATTAAATATATCGTTAATTTATTATTGGTCTGTGCACTAAAAAAAAAGTTCAGTTGGCTCAACAAAATGTCGTTTGACTGAACTAAGTTATCCGGATCGATACGTTGAAATAAATTTACGATGTCGATACGTTGAAGTAAATTGTCACAACATTTGTCAATTGAATCAAATCTCCAATCAACAAAATATATTTAGTTGAATCAACAGAATTTTTTTTTTCAGTGTGGAAACAACGGATATGCTTACCTCACCGGAAACGACTTGGATTTTTTCGTTCTGTGTCGTCGAATCGTCCTTCAACTTAACGATTATGGAATCCAGTTCGAATTCCACTCGTGCTACTTGCCCCCCGAGCGCGGCTTCGGTTTTGCTCAGCTTATCTATAATCTCTGCTGATCTGTCGTTAATCGGCGGCTGTTGAGCTGTAACGGAACGACTGAGAATTTCCGATAATTTCGACTCCATACTGTCGGCCATCGAATGTAAACAAATGTCTAAATTCTCCACTATATCGGTAGTCTTTTGAAGTTGTATTCTACCGCGCTCATCAATCTGAAAATGGCCATGAAATTAGACTTAATGTTCGACCGATTGATCATATTTCTAAAAAATTTTTTTTTGCAAAAAATTAAAAATTCAACCTTCTCCATAAATTGTTCGATGCCGACGATTCTCTCATCGATCTTGGTGAGATGTAACTTCAGTCCATCGACGGTGGAAATCCTCTTAGACAAAAGACCTATGGCCTTCTTCATCTGCTCGCCCAACTGACGTTCCCGGACCTCGTGTCTTTCCAGTTTTTCCGTGTTTTCTCTCATCATATGGACCAGACTCAACATAGCATCCTTTATGTCCTCGTGTCTGTAAAAAATGTGTTAAACTTCTATGCAGTGGAGGAATTGAAAAAAACACACTTACGTGATTTCTCTTGCATAGCTGGGGCTGTGAAATAGTACGAGTACCAGCAGCGTTACGATGCACAGCCTCATTTTCCTCGTGTATCGATGTTTATCTTCCACAGAAAATTGCAATCTGAGGCAAGAAAAAAGATTTTTAAATTTTGCAATTTTTGTAATTAAAACAAAAAAATAATTTGATGCTACAATGAATTCATTACAATAATCCAATGATCGATTGAATTAACAACAGTTTGTAGCAAGGAGACCCGAACGACCGTCAAGGAACTCCGAGAGTCGAATGCGCCTGATCCCGTATTTCTTCCGCACGTATGTATAACTCTCACTCCGACATAATATATTCAATAACCCACAGTATTGAAGATAAGAAGTACGAGGGTCGAGAAAGATGACCCTCCGTCTTCTCGAGCGAAATAATAAAGCTGTCTTCTACCGCGTGTTGCCAATAAAACTCGTTATCTCTAAAATTTTTCGTTACTATTAGAGCTCATTTTAAGTACAATCTTTTCATTGAATGTTTCGCGGAGAATATGTTGTCGCAGTGGAGGACAGCTGGTTATGGCCAATATTCAAAACATTTTTCGAACCTTTGTCAGAATATTTTAGGTTTGATCAAACTATCAACAATTAATATCACTATAAAATATGAAAATATTTGCAATAACAATATTTCCCTGAGATCTTTGTCTCCGTTTTTTCCGGCTAATAGATCAAAATACACATTCTTATCGTTCACATGATAATAAAAAGATAGAAACATTGTAGGATTGAAAGGATAGATGTTTTTTGACTGATTTTTGTCTCTTCCATTTAGGTACCAGGACCCCCTCAAGGGCTATTTCTCCGCATCATCCGAGACGATTACACCTGATTTTGCGCATCTCGAGATTCCAGAAACCTATCTTTGTTCCGCAACGTACGAGAGATGAGATGCACTTGAAGATTCCGCGAGAACAGAGTTTATCTCAGGTATGATAATAACCAAGATGAGCGCTCGTTTTCCTCTTTAATGCTCCTACTCTTGTTGCAGGCCTTCCCGAGCCCAGCGCACTGCACAAAAACAGATGGCTTTGTGAATGCACCACATGGCTTCTACCGAGAAACCCTTAGAGCAGGCATCTGCAGGCACATAATCGGCTATACATAGTGCATAGCTTGCATGTAGTACTGTGTGGATTTGTCGGATACACCATCACACAACCGACCAGCTCAGACTCCAAGGATTACGTTTTAACTATGTTCCAACGGCCGGGACGCATTTAGATACCGCCCCAGTGTGTTCCTTCTCGCCTCTACCGTTGAACTTGGATCTCCAGGGCAAAGACCTTGACACATTGTATTAGAAAAGAAACACAAAAACTAGTAACCTTTTTTGCCGCAAAAAATGTACTTTACAACATTTCAATTTTCACACCACAAGTTCTTTTCTTCTTATCCGTATGAAGATGAATTATCCTTGACGTATTTTGATCGAAGGCATTTTTTCACGCCTTAAGCGTATAAAATTCTAAATTCGTGAGATCACAAATTCAATTGCCAGTAAAAAAAAGAGTGAAATCTATGAACAAAATTTTAAATACCATAAAGGTGATCGTGACGTTTCAAATTCGTAAAATAATAAAATTATAAGATCCTAACATTTCAAATTCGTGAGATCATAAATTGAATTTCCAGTAGTAAGAAAAAGAGAGTAATTTGTAAACAAAATTTGAAACACAGTAAAAGTGATCGTGTCGCTTCCTCGGGGAATCCCCTTAATTGCCGAGAATTGTGTAAATTAGACGGTGATTAGAGATTTCCTTCAACTATGCACCCCGGGATAAGTTCTCGTCGAGGAATAAACACTATAACGTATCTCTTAACGCGTAAACGGTTGTGGGTCATAAGGCTAAGATACATAAATCGAGAGTGACATGTTTATGTTGCAGGAGGAGAAGTGCAGCAGCGTGGTGTACATTAGGATTTATGTCGTTTTGTAAGCCAGCACTGATTCCCGACTGGCGTGGACTCGTGTGCATCTCCGTCACCAATTAAATCCAAGTGCATTGTACGTTGGGGTGGGACGAAAAAGAGATGCAGGCTCTGCGATGAACGGGTAACCGCGGATGACTCCGAGCCTTATATTTGGGCACGGTGCCTCCTTTTGCTAAGCTCTAAATCAGGCAACGCTGTTGGTAAAGTCTTGCGGTACCAGGAATCGACGAACTAGAGTGAAGAAGCATCGATGGCCTTCTCGGTATTCTATGTATGATATGATATTCAAATATTCTTAGAAGCATTCGTGGCGATACATCATCGATGATTAAAATTGTATATCCTTTTATTATCATTCATAATATTTGGATTTGAAAGATTAACTTCGATAGTTTCATGTTAAAAAAAAATCTCCGACGATATCATTAGCATAATTATAATTGATAAGCATTCGCTTAGAATATTGGTTTTGTGATAAATTTATCGGGTTTATCGTTTCGTGTTAAAACAAAACATTGTGGTACAAGTGTTCGTTTCACTAAACGTATTACAGTGATAAACCTATCCGGCGGAAGTGAAGAATTAACGTTGGAATTAAATTAAATATTCTTATCCGTCATTGAATGAACGACGACAGTGCGGATCAGAATCAATATTATACCGGGGTATTCCTCAATTAAATATACACACTCGATTAATTCCCGTCTGTAGGGTTGGCGGTAAACTCGATGCAAGAACACACAAGCAATCCAATTCCAGACTGATGGAATAGATTGCTACTCATTGCACAGTGCAAGCTGAGACTATAAATAGAAACTTCGGTAAGGATGCTTCTGTCGGTTCAGGCATAGTTTACATCTGGATAAGTCATGCATTTGTAATGCAGCGGGGCCGCACTTTGCCTATAACTTAGGATTAACAGTGCTCAATTCATAAGAAGTTAAATCCGCTTCTCAAATTGGGAATTTCTCTGTCACGACAAGAAAAAACAAGAAGATAGGCTGACCATTGAAAATTCACGAGAAAACGAAAACTGGATTTACAGTTCAACTTGAACGTAAATCGCGCGTTGGTAAAAAAAAATAGAAAAAAAAACATAACTATTCTATCTATAATTTAAAAAATTCCCGCTCTCCGACAACAATGAAACGGAGTCATAATTGTCACTGTATGGCATCAACGTTGAAAAAATATTCAATGCGTGTACTTACCTCGTTACCGAACGAAATACTGTTTTCTCGGCCCTCCGCTTATCCAGAAAATTATAGACGTTGTGTTATCCTACCCGTTGCACGGAGAACTGGATGCTGGGCATCATTAGGTAACTCCCAGTTGGGGCTTTTTTAAAAAAGCGCTTTTCATGCGGGCTCTCGCAGCTCCACCACGCGGAGGATTAAGGATCCACCACATGGGCGGGGAGAACCAGAGGCCACATCCATGACGACTTCCGGTTTCGCAGCAGAAAGCAGAACGCAAGATTATCAACTCGAAATGTGTATCGCATCATGGCGCCGAATACATGCGGCTTTTCGGTTTTTTATTCTATTCGATAGCTGTTTTAACATTTTACCTTAACAATTGACACGCGACATCGTCAAAATGTACAGATTACTGAAAGGCCAGTGCGTTTCGATGAACAACAAGTACACCGCTACGCTGCAGTACAACTTGCAACAGTCAACGAAAGTTTGCTCTTTCTGCAGCTTCTATCATCAGAAAATACGAAATCGTATGTTTATATTTGTATGACAGCGTTTATTGCTCTCAATGGTGCAATTAGATCGTTTTCTTTGACACGATTATGAAACTGTTATGTAAGCTCGGCGCACGCAAATTTCCTTACCAGACACGCATGTTTGACCTAGGTTAACGTTCGATATATACAAAACATTCCAGCAACTTTTTTTCGACCGGTCTTTCATCTAAATAAATCGGCCCATTTGGTTTACCCCGAATATCGACATTTTCTATCTGCTTTGTTCAATTACAGCCACCGTAAACTATCTACAGCAACGACGTCAGATAACGACAATAAATACAGCTTTGTCACATTTACCTGGTCCCAAAAAAAGTAGGAAAAAGCAGAAGCGTTATGCAGAATTACTGGAAGGTGAGAATTTTCAAATATTTATCATACGATGATTGAAAAAAGAACTTTGTCATAACCGTTTACTGACTGTAACATTTTCCTTCATGTTTTTTTTGCAGTGGCTGATAACATGTCCAGTAATCGGAAGGCTTCAATACAAAAATTAAATGCTAAAGAACTTTCAATGCTTGTTGACCAGCCGAATATGACTTTGGATAAATTATACAGTGTACAACTGGAGCTTAACAAAATCAACAGTCAGAGGATAGAACAATACGAGGGTATCGAGGTGTCGAGTGATCTTAATTTGCTTCAGGTGAGCATAGCAATTTTTGATAATAATAGGTATTGTTATTGTTGCAGTAATACTAATAAAAAAAAGTCAGTAAAACGAAGTAAAGTGATAGTAATAATGATTACTGATTATTATTATCATTATTATTGACTTTTGGCAAATTTTTTTGTAGAAAGTAGGAGTAATAAAAGAGACAAACTTTGAGAGCTCAAAGCCTGATGACGATGACCACGGTTCTGTATTGGAGGATTTGAAGGCATCAGGTTTGACTGATCAGGCTGGGATGATAAAAAATGCATCGTTTCTGCAGACACTGAACGACGATCTGAACAAGGATGAAGTAGAGGAGGAGACGAAAGCAAATGTGCCTTTGACGTAATTATAAAGAACATTGATATTCATCCGACGATTCTACAAAGTTCCATAATGAAAACACATTTCAGAAACCCCAATTTTTTCAGCCGCTCGATGAGGAAGGCCAGCAGTTCAGCATTGAAGCACAATCGAAACAAAATTCACCAGAACGCTTTTGAGGAAGTTAGCAAAGCCATTAAAAAGGCTAGAGAGAAGAAGTTAGCGCGAGAACTCCGCATTTACCTGGGAGTTTGTCTGAGCTGCGGAATGACCACGAGAGCTCATTCCACTCTCTTGTACTACCGAAATAATGGTATAAAATATTCAAGTATGAATAAAATTACCGATGTCGCGTTGTACAATGTCCTACTGAGCGTTTACGCATCGACGGCCAATATGCGGAGAATCAAAGAATTATGGAACATCATGAAGGAAGATTCGATAAAACCTTCGCCAGCAACGTACGCCTCTGTCTTCGAGGCATTTGGAAGAAGGCACCAGTATTCCGAGCATAAAGGTAACAAAACCCCTATTTTACACTGGTACGATTGAATTGCAAACACATAGTGCCCAAAGGTCCTGGGAGTCCTTGAAGTTTCTAAACTGTCCTCGAATTTTGCATGCAGTTGGAAAGTCCGGGAATACCCTTGAATTTTCTGTTTCCCCATAAATCTTAACCCATTCCAAAATGTACATTGCCAGAGCCCTAAAAAAATGAATCCTAAAAAATTATATATCTGAGTTTCGCTAAGACACGTTATTTCATACCTCGCGTATGATATGCGAATTTATTTTTGATAAATACCCCAACACAATCTGGAAACTGTCCTCGAATGGCCTCGAATTTTGTATAACCAGCTTCTAATTGATTCTAGTTATTAGAAGTTGATCCATTTCTTGTAATTTTACTCATAGAATTTTTAAATGATGTCCACTCCGACATGGAAACGAACGGCATAACGTTTGATGACGTCATGAAGATCCCAAACTATATTCTCGATCAACAACAACACGTCATGAAGACAATAACATCGTTGCGCCCGGATTTCCAGCCAGTTGAGACTATTCCGGACTACTCGTACACCTGTCATCTCTTGAATAAAATTAATGAATCTCGCGTTAATCCCAGCCCGGCTCAGGATTTAATGACCGTTAACGATATGCGAAACAGAATGCGAAATCAATTGAAGAACGAGGTTAACACCACCATAAAAATTAATAGCGTCGAGAAGGTTGACAAACTAACATCATGGGTGACCTTTTGCGTGAGTAAGAAACTTCCATTACAAACAAAAACGCAATAAAGAAATGAAAAAAAAAAGAACCCAAATGAATACTCGGGGGTTTTCAATCATTCTTTGCATTACATTTTTATAGAGGAATATCATTACCGACCTGGAAGCTTCGTGGAGGAAAACAGCACTGAAAGCGTTCGATGGAAATCGACAAGCACTGAAACACCGCGAACACATACCATTCTCTCATCCAATGAGTTTGTATCCGTATCTTTGCGTTCTAGATAAAGAAGAATACGTCGATGTCATAATTCGTACCGTTCGAAAATTGGCGGATGGATCGGAAAATTTCAGTCCAAGTTTTCCGTATCTCTATGGATGTATCGGCATGGAAATTAACAAGAAGTATGAGGTAAATAAACCCAAACGACAACAATGAATTAATAAACAATAAAAAATATATATATTATTTAACTGATTATTCATTCATCTAGATCGTCGAGATTCGGCGTACCGGTGTACTGGAAACGACGCAACAAGTTTACTTTGATTATTGCGACTGGTACTTGAATCCTAAAGGTACTTCGAACTCTCGTATAGCTTGGGAAGGCCTTGTTAACGAAGCACGAAAAAAAGGGCGCTCGATAGAATCCGATAATTTTGAGTGGCCTTATCGCGTGCGCCTCGAAGTCGGGAAGTTTCTCTATGATATTATCCTAAAAGACATCAAGATCGATATTAATTGCGTGAGACATAACAGCGCAGAGAAACACTATCTACCAGCTTTTTATACGCTGTTCCGCACTAAAGGCAAATATTTACAGGAAGAAGTACGTATCCAAGTTGCTGATCAATCGAAAAAAAATTTACAATCCTGCTGACTAATCGATGATTACTTAACTTCAATTTCTTTTCGCTATACAGATAAAGCCGCATCCTATACTTTCGCGACTCTATCGTGAGTCTCAGCCGGAAACGCTTACGTTCCCTACAAATCTCGTGCCATCGGTTTGCCCACCGAAACCTTGGCATTCGATCCGCAGTGGCGGTTACGTCGTATGTAAAGCTGATGTCATCAGAATACCTGCTGAAGCAGTAAGAATTTAAAAAATGTAATGCATGCTGCGACATGGGGAGTTGCAGATGGGAGTGAAGTATGTGGTCTTTTGTAGTGGCATCAGTGGCAAAGAATGGACAGTGCTCCTCCCGGGCAACTCCGGCCACCTCTAGATGTGTTAAATCAGCTTGGCTCGATCCCCTGGTTCGTAAATAAACCGGTGCTCGATGTAATTATCAAGGTAAACATGAACAAAAAATCCGTTAATTGTCAATTTCCAATCGGAGTGTCTGATAAAGTCAATTATGTTTTCACTTCCCAGGTCTTCCAAGATGGAGGATCAACCGAACTGAACGTTCCACAACATCCCTCCGTCCTCCCGCCGGTGCCTCTTCTTAAGCCGGACTCCGATCAAACCGAGCGGATAAAAATTGCGAAAGCCAGACTTGAATGTAGACGACGAAAGGGCGAGATGTATTCGCTCTGGTGCGAGTTGCTGTATAGACTATCCCTTGCGAATCATGTAAGCACGCATTCTTTTTCACTACGATACTTTTGTAGCAAACGCCGCTGATTAAAAAATTGAATTTTTTTTTCTTTAGTTTCGAGATGATATGTTCTGGCTGCCGCACAATATGGACTTCAGAGGTCGAGTATATCCTATTCCTCCGCATTTGAATCATCTTGGATCGGATCTCGCCCGTTCCTTGCTCATTTTTGCTCTGGGAAAGCCTCTGGGATGTAGAGGACTCGATTGGCTTAAGATTCAAGTCGTAAACTTAACTGGTTTAAAGAAGCGTGATCCTGTCAGCGAAAGACTAAAATACGCTGATGAAGTTATGGACAAGATCTTGGACAGTGCGGAAAATCCTCTAACGGTAAATTTGTTTTGAAAAAAAAAAAATGAAAAGGGAATAGTCCTTCATGGTTTTTTTGGTGCTATTGAAGGGTCAAATGTGGTGGTCGAAATCAGACAGTCCTTGGCAGACTTTAGCAGCTTGTATGGAAATTGCAAAAGCGTTAAAAGCACCTGATCCAGAAAAATACGTGTGCCATTTTCCGATTCATCAGGATGGTAGTTGCAATGGTCTTCAGCATTACGCGGCGCTGGGTCGCGATCAGATAGGCGCGGAAAATGTTAACTTGCATCCGTCTGACAAACCACAGGATGTTTACAGCTGTGTCGTCGCAATGGTACATACCGTCCGAAATATCATCAACCATGTGGGCTCAAAATTCTGCTGATAATGTCTTGTGAATATGGTTTTATAAATGCTTTGTAGGTCAACGAAAGACGTGCGAAAGACGCGGAAGCCGGTAAGGAGATCGCGATAATTTTAAAGGATTTCGTAGCAAGGAAGGTAATAAAACAGACTGTGATGACTACCGTCTATGGCGTAACAAAGTTTGGGGCCAGATTACAAATTGCCCGGCAATTGAAAGGTAAATAAAAAAAAATACCATCCGCCGAATGAATTATAACTTACCACATTTATAAATTCCAATTCACATCGAGCATCTTATGCTTTTTTCCCTGGTTGCAGACCTAGATAAATTTCCTCAAGAGCATGTATGGGCAGCAAGCATGTATTTGGTGGAGCAAACTTTCGATAGCTTGCGAACGATGTTTGCCAGCGCGCGAGAGATTCAGGACTGGCTCAGCGAGTGTGCGAGATTAATTTCGATAACTTGCTCCTCAAACGTCGAATGGGTCACGCCTCTCGGACTTCCTGTCGTGCAGCCGTACTCAAAATCAGATAAATTGTTGAAATCTAAAGACTTTGTTGAATTGAGCGAGTAAGTAACAATGCTGTTATGATTTCGTCGTTAAAGTCATCGTCTACCCGATTTTGAGAAATATAAATAATTTAATAGAAATTTTATGGTACACTGAAAGACCACTAATCGATTGTTTTTTTTTTAATTCATTCGCAGACGACCGAATACGATGAAGCAGAAAAATGCATTTCCTCCAAACTTTGTACACTCTTTGGACTCTTGTCACATGATGCTTACAAGCTTGCACTGCGAAAACGCAGGTCTGACTTTCATGTCAGTTCACGATTGTTACTGGACTCATCCGTGCACAGTCGAAAAAATGAATGAAGTAAGTTCACGTTGGTATTATCGTTTACTTAAACTTTGTTTTCCCCTCCATTCTCTTTCGATGCAAAGGCAGCCAGACTCTATGAATCCTTTTTTTGTAACGAAAATATTGTGTTTGCAGATTTGCAGGCAACAGTTCGTTGCACTACATTCGGAACCGATTCTCGATGACCTATCTAAGTCCTTGGTGAACAAGTATTGTGCTAACCATGCGTAAGTATTGAAATGACAATTTGCTCCGTGCCGCCGGAAATCGTGCCTCTTTATAACAATTCTGAGTTATAATGAAATTATTCAGTGAACTTTGCGGCGACGAGTCAGAAGGCCTGCACCGGTGGAAACTCAAGTATACAATTTCCAATGTACCAAAAAAGGGTACGTTCAACTTGGACGGAGTACTCAAATCGGTTTACTTCTTCAGTTGATCTGTCTTGTCTACGATCATCATCACCCCATTATTCGTCGATAGAAGGATAACCTAAAGGTTAGTCCTATTATTACACAAAATAAATTTTTATCGAAAATGGATTGTGTTTAGGTGAATTTTGAAAAACACAAGTTGTGGTTCAGTTCGATGCAGATGTTTTTTAAAATATTATTTCTACGTTTTTCATTATTCTAACTTCAAAACTGGTATACACAAAAATTCTAATCTTCTGGGTCTGTTGCAGCAGAAGCTACATCGAATTACCGAGGCGTTTTTGTTGTTGGGGCCTATTATCAGTCATCATCAGTAATTATTAAAGACGTGTATTATACATTTTTAATGGTAAGATAAAGTAACAACTTATACAATTACATCATTGAACAGAAAAAATCTTCGGTCCTTCCAAACATATCTCTTAATCGTGGGGGGTGCAAGTTCGACACGTGGCCACGGGTGGAATTTCACAGATACATCCCATGCATGGTATGTTGATCGCACGACTACCGAGCATGTCGCCGATTCTCATTGTACGATTTCCAAATTTACACAACATGTCTAAAAACAGATTTTCGAGAAAAAAATTTAATTACAAGATTCTGCTTTGTGTTGGTAATCGCTACAATTATAAACGTATCAAGCTCACCGGGATCTTCGGGTCTGATCGATTCCGACGGCGGTGTACCGGGTATAACAACGTCATCGTCGGTCTCTAAAAAAATCATGTTACTTCATATATGTATTTTGGAAAGTTGTTTGTCCTAATTTGCTAGAATCCAGTAGGACCCCTTTAGGACCCCTCAAGTCCTGATTTTCTCAGGCGTCCGGAAGGACCCCAAACCCTAATTAAACCAAGTTCCCCGGGAGGATCCCCCTATTATACTATCCTGGTCAATTTCGCGCGAATCAGTAAATTGATCACTTTCATGAACATTCTGAATTAGATAGTGCAAAGCAAAAGTACAGAGTGCCCGAGCCACAACGACCTGCTAATATAATAATGGATATAAAGCTTATATTGTGATATGAAAATTGTTGAAAAATCCAATCCAACTTACAGGAACCGGGGTTTCTGTATTTTGGCGTACATCCGAGCTCCTCGTAGTATTTTGTCGGACCGCGACAGTAACATTCGTCTAAGGGAAAAAATCAGTGTCGTGCAACTCTCTGCATTGCTCTATTTATTTATTTTTATTAGTATTACTTTCACAAAACTGCGTTCATTCGATACTCACCGTATAACTGACAGCCCGAAGGGTTGGTCAAAATTGTTAACACGTAGAGCCCGGCAAGAGCGAAACTAATATCGAAGCTGCGGCTACCCACGGTGAACTATCGACTGAACGGCGATGATCGTTTGGATTTTTTCGAGGCAGGACCAGAAACCGAATTTAATGCTTATCGCTAAATTGCTACGTGTTTACACAGGAACCGTGAGCTAAGACCTTGGTATCATTAAATTTCAGATTTTTCTCACTGTGATAATGAAAGCAACGTGGCCCACGTTTTTGTCATGAAAATAATTTTGTAAGAATTATCAAATCAAGCGAATACACTAACATCCGAAAATGCTTCACCAAATGCTGATAATATTCAACGTAAAGAAAATATTGTGAAACTGATTTATTAACCATTGCGCGCGGAACAGCTGGGTAGTAGATGATTACACGTTAACTAGGCGTTAATCATTTTCATCAGCGATTTCACTAAGATTTTATTGTGTGTTTTTTTTTTTTAAATCTTTCTATTTGTCTGATTTACATCGCATCGTATATACATCACATCCCCTGAATGACGGCTGTTTCATAAAGTCGCACTCGATGTCTGGAAGACGTTGGCACGTCGGTACCGGTGGCACTTCGCAAACGCATTTCACGCACATAGAACTCTGATCGGTTCCCTGAACAAGCTCATCGCCCAAGCGCATTGTCAGATTGCCGAAGTTGCACATCATATCTGTAAAAAAAATTATGGGAAATCGATTGTCCTTAGACTCCGTCATTATATCGGTAAACTAAAAAACTTGACGAGTCCAGCGATAAACTTACTGTGGTCTGTTGGTTTCGAGGAATTCTCAAGCGATGGAATCACAACGTCATCCTTGTTTTCTGTAAAATTTAACAACAAATCAATACCAGTTAATTAACCGTTAATAAAAAAAATACTCGGTCATACTGCTAGAGTGTTTATTTGATAAGCTAATAAAAATTATTTCCGTGTTTAGCATTTGTATTAGATTTTAATGCAGTTGATATTTAGAACTTTCGTACTTGATTGACTTTGCGACTCGCTGCAATTTCATCAAGCTTAATCTTGATCATTCCTTATCTATGTTATTTTTCAATAGCGTTAAACGGAATCAACGCTAATTGACCTTTCCCGGGAATCGTGCATTCATACAACGTAACGTCACCTGCTGTTTAAAGAACCGTAGACTGGACAAAATCATGTACTTACGACACCGTGAAAATACACTGCAACTCGTCGAGGGTGACTGATCGATGTAGTAAACCGGAGCGCAATTGTGGCGAACGTTGGCGGCATTTCGAAACATTGGCGAACAGTAAGATCGTTTGGGGGTAGCGCAGAAGGGCTCGATATTCTCGTCTAAAAGCCATTCAAAAAATTGAAAGTCAGAGAAGATGTGATTAAAACGTCGTCTGTTATATCTCTTGTAATAATATAAATTTTTTATTTTATTTGATAGTAGAGTGCAAGGGTATATTTACTCTTGTATCCTGGCTGACATACACACGTCTTGTCCGGTTCTCCTGGTGCGTTGAAGTATTCACCGTCCTTGTACGTTTTGCCGTCGACTACACAGGTCGCACGATCGTCGGGTTTTTCGGCTATTGTCGACAAAAGAAATTTTGGAAATTTATTTCACAAAAAAGTTCCTCACATTTCAGAAATACTTACGACAAACTTCTTCACCGGGACAACAGTTCAAAGGGGAGCCTTTACGATAACAGCCAGGGTTTTCGGGACCAAAGAAGCAATCCACCTCCGCACAGGTGAAACTCGCCACTCTGGAAATAAGAAGAGAAATCATACGTTTCAATGCCATTCCCGTGACAGTTCTTGCTCCGAAAAGTAGTTGTTACTGAACAAACCCCGAGTAATCTCTGTCACAGATACAGCCAAGGTCACAAGGGTTTGCATCCTCGTCTCTAAGATTCTCGCCTACATTGTACAAGTGACCATTGACGAAACATTTGTCGACAGGTATGTTCTTTAAAAAGTCGCAGTCGTATCTCTCTGGGCATGGAGAGCTGGCATTAGTCGAAACAGGTGCACAACCGAGAGCCTTGTAATAGGCGGTCGGACCCGGACAGGAAGAATCTGAAAGGAAGATATTGGTAAAAAATCTCCAGTCGTCGAATTTTGTCGTATGAAGCTGGCGACAGTTGTAATTTTATTGAAATAATAAAAAAGCGTTTTTGACTCACTTGATTCGGCGCTGGTGAGGGAAACAAAGCAGTAGCACAGCGCGATAAGAGCGAGGCTACCATTTGAGCGTCGGGCACCCATCGCTATTGAGATCGGAAGCGCTACAAATTATATCATACGATACCAATCGGCTTTTATAGTAGCTTCGGCTCGTATTTGGTCATAGGAGGGGATAAAATGCACAGCGATCCTGTTGGTCATCCATCGATGATCACAGTTGGTTCGTAGCTGATCAAGCAGTTATTGTACGGGTCGCGAAGACGACCCCCATATTGTATTTTTTTGTTTGCATACAGTAAAACGAGTCTATGATTTTTTAATATTATTTACTTTGATAAATCGAAAGGGAAAGTTCACGACCAAACCCAATACTGAAAGATTGTTATCGAATTGTCAAATTGGTAATAAGCTACTTCCCGTCTGGGTCTTCAGTCGAAGTAGCTGACCGCACAGTGGTGAATCCCCGAACGAAAAATAAAATCTATATATACATCGATTTTACCGTTTTGCCGTTTCGAGGTGTTTAGCTTAAGATGTTAAAACCCCACATGACATTTTGTTTTAATAACATACTTCGTCTTATTTATGACCTCTAAAATTTTATTGACTATCATCTCTATATTCATTCGCTAGGACGCAGCATTTTTGTAAATCGAATTAGCTCTAAAGGTTGTCGAATTTAACGTGCTTGGTGACGTCGCATTCTTCGTCGGGTAGACGTTGGCATGTTGGCACAGGTGGTACCTCGCAGATGCATTTAACGCAGACAGAACTGTAATCGGTTGCTTGACTCAGCTCGTCGCCGATGCCCATTGTGAGATTCCCAAATTTGCACATCATGTCTGTAATCATGCGAAATCAATTATGTTAATAGGTCTTTAGAATGAATTACCGTTATCTTGTTGCCAAAAAAAATTGTAGTAATAGTACAGTTGCATACTTCCCAATCGCCGTCAGGAAACCACCTTTGCGTACAATTATCGCGTACTACTTTATTTAATTCGGCGCGAAAATGGCAGTTTTACGCACTTTTCGCCTGTGCAAAATCCCCATTTTCGTAGTTCGTAAAGTAACATTTTTCACAATGCTTAACTCGTGTGAGTGCAACACTTGCCTTCAGGCTCGTGCTGCAAACTTACACTCAGGAAAATATTTTTCGCACTAGAATCGTAATGTTGTACTCCGTAATAAGACCTCGACTTTCTATGCCTATAGCGTGGCAATAGGGTGCGGAAAGTAACTGAATTTCTAACAAAAAGTGTCTAAAAAGTAGTGTCAACTGCACATGCGCAATATTTTTTTGCACAGCATACTAAAGAGCTTGACGTTTGCCACGCGTTGCATCGATACAAGAGACAACTTTACATTGCTCCAATGATATTTACCCGGATTCGGTGGCTCGTCGGTCGCAGACTTCGCCTCGCCGACTGCATCAGACTTAATCACGGTATCCTTATCGTTCTCTGGAATAATTATCAAAAAATGTTTAGAACATTTATCACTCCGAACGATAAAACATCTGCGCACTCGGTAAATATTATTCCCGAGACAAACGCTGCCAATGATCGTCTCGACAATAATGTTTGATTGATCAATTATTCAGTCCACTCACGGCATCTCCACGATACGCTACAGTCGGTTTTCGGTGACTGAGTGTAGTAGTAAGTCGGAACGCAATTTTCACGAACATCGGTGACATGACGGAGCATCGTTCCGCAAGTAGTTGTCTTGGGAGTTACGCAAAAAGGTTCGATGTTCTCCCCTAAAAAAAACAGATAAAGATATTCGAAGGTACAAATATTTAGGTACATCAAAGCCTCAATCATCCTGAGTTAATTTATATACCGGTGTATCCCTCGCCGCAGTAACAATGCTTTCCCGGTTCTCCTGCTGGTTCAAAGTATTCACCATCTTTGTAAGTCTTGCCATCGACGAGACAGGTCGGACGTTCCTTGCCTTCTTCGACTGAAAAATTAAATTGAATAAGTCTCTGATATTCAATATCTTTCAAATGATATTCTCTTGAAGAAATATTCTTTTCAAGTACTCACGACAAACTTGGGTACTAGGGCAACAGTCGGTTGCGTTGTGCTTGAAATAGCAGCCGGGATCCGGCCGAGCGAAACAATCGACTACTGCGCAGTTGAACTTCACCCTTTTTTTTTCAGAGAAACAAGAATTATTGAAATAAATTATTGAGTATCGCTAACGAGCATATCGTCTGGCGAACTTACCCTCCAGGTCCTTGAGTACAGACACAGCCGATGTCGCAAGGATTTTTGTCCTCGTCCCTGAGCATCTCCCCAATTTCATAAGAGTGACCGTTCAGGAAACATTTGTCCGCCGGTAGATCCTTCAGATGATCGCAGTTGTATCTCTCCGGACACTTGTCCCCAGGATTCTTGAAAATTGGCGTGCATCCGATTTCTTCATAGTGCTGCCTTGGACCCGGACAGGAAACATCTTAAAATAATTCATTATTAAGATACACGATCGGCAATAAACTCAATTGATTTTTTCTAGATACAAGCGTAACAGCTTATAAAACCGGATGTATATAAAATTTCACAATATAGCCACTGCTTCGGTCATCCGAGGAAGGAAAAACATAACGCAATGGTCCGTACACGTAAGATTCCGGACCTCCAGCAAACTTCACCACGCCATAATAACAATAATTCCGTCCCATTCGACTGATGGAAATATGCAAGAATTTACTTTGTCCAACAAAAATTTGCATAACTCGTTTGAACCTGACCTAAATGTACGTCTTTTAAAAATGCCATTACACATAAATTTTCGTAAGAACAACAGACTTTATTTCAAACTGATAACAAGGCTTAGGTTTTTTCAACTAACAAATTGACTTTTCATTTCGGGAGGAGTCAAATAATTTTTTTTAATTGATGTATTGAAATGGGTAAACATTGTGATATTCCACTGAATTTTTAATTATGTTAATAACTGTGGGACGAAATTGGATACAAAACTGTATTGCAGATTGTGCGTCCAGTAAAAGTGAAAATTGGTGAAACAATTTGGCGACTCACCAACTTCGGCTTTGGTGAGAAGGGCAAAACACAGGTAAAGCCCGGTGAGAGCGAGAATACCATACGAGTTGCGAACAGTCATGGTCATCGAAGTGCGACTCGCGATGTGTTTTAGGTGAGCAACGTTAGCTCCTCTTATACGGTCGCCGATATTCGTTCGGAAGTAAGAGGGGAGTAAAGGATCCCACGGTGAGGGACGTCGAAGAATGGGAAAGACTACCGGGAGTGGGATTTATTGTTTGACTCAAATACTCATCACGAATATCGCTAAAACAACTTGTGAACAGAAGATGTTTTATCTTCGCGAACGCCTAAGATATTTTTTGGTGAGACGCTATAGAGGAGACTTTCAGAGGTCAAGCTTCGATCAACAATGTCCTATTTCCATCATTGGGCAATTATTTTCATTATAGAAATCAGAAAACTCGTTATACAAATATGGTGAATCCAATAATATTTGCTCAGGAAAAATACTGGTAATATCTCAAGAATAGGAACATCGGTTCTAGCACGAATGTGCGTGACTTACGAGATGGCCAAATACATACGTGTTTCCGCAGGATTTCCTCATAGACACAATAAAATCGAGCGTCATCGACATATCAATGTGGCATCGAGAAAAGCGTCTCGCTCCGCAACGGACTATCGTCAAAGACTGTAAGGCCACTATATCGACTCCAGTAATAAAAATACGCAACGTAGATATTACGAAAAATATAAACAATAGTTCAGCTTTTCTGTTGCTCACCTATTCGTGTGTCCCTACGGATAATAGAGAATAATCGGAGAATAAATATGGCGATAAACAAACGGAGAATTTTCCAGTATACACAAAAGGCAAACAAAGGAACTAGACGCGAGAATATTAAGATCTTTATCTTTAATACAGCAGGCAGAAAAAAATCACGAAATAATTGCTATGCCCGGAGGCGTGCATTCGATAAAAAGCCCGGATAGATAATGCAAACACGGAAACGGATGATTTTTATTCGAGGAGCGTACATTGTCAAGGTCAACTGCTATAACCTCTACAGCGTGGAATCCTATTCTTAAAGGTTAGCTGTCGATAGTCGAACGTTTCGTCGTCGTTCGTCTTTGAGAAGCCGATTTTGTTGGATAAAAGTTTGCATAGCGTTAATTACTTCGACTCGAGCGATTGCAAATACTGCAAAATAACATTGGCATCATCGATGGCACTTGCCATATATGGAATACTTTCAACGGGAAGAAAGTAAACCTTACAGATCGTCAATGTTTGGGCGTTTGGAGATGGCACAATATTTATGGGAGAGATGTCGTGTAGGTCAATTTCGCTGATATTTCGCAGAAGTATTTTATGTCAATTACGCCCCTCTGTTACTTACCAGTCAGTGTTTTCGAACGATCATCACTTTGAATGCGCTGTGAATCTACGAACAGCGAAACGTCATCGACGGATCGATCCAGCGTTAGGTCAGGCGTTCTCATTTAACGTTGACACTGACCATTTTTTTCGGGAAATCGTTGAGATTATTCTAAAGACAGAGATAAATGTGCTACAAAAAAAAACTCGATGATGCATCATCGAAAAGCAGATATCACATCGAGCGTATGAAGATTTTCGAGAATTAGACAATTCAGAAATTTGTGCCTCGTCAAAGGCCGGAAGGGGATGGATATACATTATCAACGACACGTATATTTTCATGACCGATCACTACAAATATCACGGTTTCCCATTCGTTTATATTTTCTTTACAGATATCGTTTTTATGGTGTTTCAGTTATGGCTATTTATTAATAATAATACCGGAAAACTCGAGGAAAAAACAGATTTCAACCGACCCGACTGTCCCTTAACGTGATTCTATCTTAACTATCGTTTGGCGTCTCTATCTTATCTATCGTGTTGTGGTTTTTGTCACCGGATGCGACGAAGCTAATCGGTATATAAGTCACGTTTCTTCGTGTAATCTCCGATCGAACGTGTGAGGTATTCATTGGACTTTACCGGTAATCATTAATGTGCATTGCACGCAGTTACGATGTTTTTTCTATTGCTAAATAATAAAAATAAAACTCCACGAGTAAACCAGCCCGGAAGATGTCTGTACTCGTCCATCAACGTAAATGATTACTAATCTGTTCATAATATTTTCATTATCGTCCCGATCATTTTAAAGTAACAAGGAATGTCCACTGACCAATTTTTCATCGACAAACGCAACATCAACATTATTAAGCTTGCATAGAAGTTTTTAAAGGCCGTGTCGAGGATTAGCTTGTTTACTCCGAGTATAAAATCGTATCAAACCAATCAGTTTTAATGGCTGCGGCAGCAGTATATAGCTCCGCGATGAATAGCCTGAGGCAGATGCGGCGTATTATCTAATTCACTCTCATCAATAATTCACTGAATAAATCGGAACCATCGGTCGTACCGTGCCAGCGGGGAAACGTTTGATCCTTTGAGGTACGCGCAGTTTATCACAAAAAGGTTAAAAAAAAGATTTTACAGATAGGCTTGCCAGCCACTGTACAAGCGACAGAGATTGACAGGATCTCGTGCTTGCTGGATGAGTCGTTCGACCTGACCGGAGATACTCGATACCAAGCCGTCCTCCGTTCCCTGAAGCTTCTGCTCGATTCTCAGTAACGCCCGTTCGGCGATCTTGTTCGTCTTCTTGGTGTTCGTTTCGCCGGCAGTTTTGTTGCTGGTTCGTTGAACGTATTGAGAAACGATGCAGCTTTCCTCGGACTTTACCGGCGTGATGGCCCAGCAGAAGAGTGGATCGTAGAGAAGTACTTGTAGCAGCGTTATCAGAGTTTTTCGTCTATCACGCAGCACAGCAACGGTCTCCTCGCAGCTGCGTCGCATCACACCCTCGGCCCCGCATATACCCATAGCAGCTTCCATGTCGCGGGTCAGACGGAAAGGTACCGTTTCCGGTATTGGCAAAACCTTGCCTTGGGCGAAGGCTATTCCGAAATCTATATGTATAACTTCGGCTGTTGTCTGATCGATGAGAATATTGCTGAAGTGCCGGTCTCCGAGGCCGAGCATGTATCCGACCATCGAGGTCGTAGCCACGCTCCTCGTGTAAGCTAACCTTCTCTCGAACCATGTCTCCGCCGATGGATACTTCTCCATGAAGAAGTGATGAAACGCAGGACGCAAATTTTTGCAACACTCCATGAATGCCTTCAATTTGACGTCCGTCGACGATCTATCGACATTGTGCAATTTCAATCTGCACTTTTGTACGCTCCAATCGTCGGGGTAATACTTGGAGTGCAGACCGAGTTTTTCAGGGGTATCGCAAAGGACGTTCGATATCGGTAATGTGTTCTCGCACCATTCCAACACTCCCGATCTTCGCGACAGAGGCACGATCTTATACGTTCTTATGTGCAACTTCCTGCGTTTCGTTTCCTTGCTCGCTCTCAGCATCGAGTTCATGACCGTACAGACTTGTTGCATAACCGCATCCTGTCTGAGATCGTCGCGACCTTTGACCAATTGCTTTCTTGCTATCCCATCGGTACCAACGCATATTACTTTTTTTGGGGCGCAAACTCCGCCCGGAATCTCGAAACTTGTACCGTACTCCCTTATCCCGATTACATTGTTGTAATTTCCGTTTGGCCTCACGTCCAGCGTTATCGTCGGCACGCATATGTGCTCGAAGTTTCGAACTCTCGTGATAGCTTGACTTCTCGGAATACTGTGGGGCATGCCGGCTTTTTTGGCCTGAGCGTCAGATACGGAGAAATAAGCGAGCATGATAAGCGCGTTCGACAATTGGCACATCTCATGTATTATTGGACGGATGGTTGACTCAGCGAGTTTCTGTATCAACGATTCCGCTACGACGATACGCCCTTCCGGTTTTTTTTTCTCGCCTCTCTTCTGCGATCCGTTTTGAGCTGGCTGATATTCTTCATCTTTGTACGTATTTTTCAATGACAACAATACGGGCAATGTATGATGCGGATGTTGCCTGGCGCATCGTTCCATGAGCTCATTGATTTTCGATGTGAAAACGTTGATCTCGTTGCTCATGTGCGGCGCCAGTTGTGGCAACAGCGTTATAAACTTGTGAGATGCGATTTTCGGGAGATTGTCTTCTAGAACCTCGTTCAGTTCTCTGCAGAACATGTTGTCGAGCCACAGCGATACCAGACGGAATACCAGAAGATCGTGCCCGTTGCCATTTTGCAGCGTGAACGTATAGTATCGCGTCGCCAGGACGAGATACATTTCTTTCTCTCGTTTTATATCCTCGAGTTCGGCCGCGTCGTTGGTCATCTGCTTTTGATAGGTTAGCATTGCTCTCGTCTCTTCGATACCTTTCCCCGGCGCGGCTTTACCGCTCTGCGTGTCGTTGTGCAACTTGGAACATTCTACAAGACTCTCGTACTGCGGCGATTTCATAAATTCAATTATCTGTTGGTACTTAGCGTCGGCAAACTGAGCGAGATCTGCCTGGGCGTCGGTTTGGTTCTTGATATCGTTCAAGGAACGCTTTTTTATACTGGAGCTCGTCCTTATCGATTCTTCGTAGTATTTTTCGATAATCGCCTGAGGATTTTCAGACTTCGTTTCGGCCATCCAGTTACCGTAGACTCGCAGAGTCTTGGCGCGCAAACTCGGATTTAGAGAAGTATTTTTAATCAGATTTCTGAGAAGATAACGACCGACATCCTGATTGTTGCGTTTCCAGGCTAAAAGGGCTTCTTGGTAGGTCAATTGATCAATCGCTCCGGCCGATAGACTGTTCATCTTCGTCATTGTTCCCAGAGAACGCGCGGCTATAGGAAAATATCCTTGCTTCTCGGCGATTTCGGCGATTTCCAAGTGCGTATGGACCAAGGCACGGCGCATCGTTACCAACGTACTACCGGATTTTTTCATACCATACATCACCACTCTCTGTGACAAAATTGGCTCCACGTACTGGAAGTCATGGCTGTTGCCGAAATCTTGCTGATACCACGCGTCGAACAACGCGTCGTACTTATCGGGCGCGGTCGTCGCAAATTCCTCTATCTCTCGGAGCAATTGCAATTTGGATAATATCGGATAAACTGTTTGGTTGCATTCTGGAAAGAAAAGTGCATGTATTAGTATCTCTTGATTATCTTAAGCCCACGTTTCTATTGAGATTCAATAAAAAATGTACCCAAACTCATGTTACGCAATGACTTCACGATGCTGGCTCGAGCATTATCGACAGCGCTCTTCATGCTCACTGTATCACCGTCGCATAGACACTTAAGTGCCTGATAATGAGAAGAGTGGTAATCCTTGCTTTTTATACTCTGTAAACTCGATGAAGCATCCGCCATGGCATCGGCGACCCGCTGGGACTCTACGATGTTCCAATCGGCGAGACGCCATGCAGCTTCGTACATGAAATCGTCAACGTTCTCCGTGTCTCTGTTTACCGTGTTTACCGTCCGTCCGAGTAGATACTGGAGTCCCGACTGTTGCAGAGCGTTCAGCATACCTGTAAAAAAAACGATTCCATTAACCATTCATTACATTTAGAAGTCACGCCTGCTACCGCTTTGGCCGCTATAGTAGTCAGCTATCAGTCCGTTAATGTCGTTTCGGTTTCGGATGGCAGGACTTATAAAATGCTAATAATAACTTCTTCAATGTCAAATAATAACACTCTTACCGCGTGACGCTGTGCTTCCGCAGGTCATATCAACATCCTGATCGAGCATAACTTTGTCCCACTGCCTAAGATGAATGTAGTGTTGTGTCCTGAAGGACGAGTCGGTCAGATGCGACAATCCGCATCCGTAGATCGAATCCGGATCGCCTATGTGTAGATAAGCTTCTCTGACGATATCCTGCAGCAATTTACCCCGTTCCGGTTCCGATTCGCATATACAATCGATCGCCGACATCCAATTCCCCGGTACTTTGTTCATAAGCAGGCCCGAATCACGGATAGTACTCTCGCACCACAGTTCCGCGTATAGAACTGATGTGAAGTAAGCCGAGCAGTACTGAGCCGCCTTGGCGATGAGCAGATAATCGAGTGCCAGTGGAGTTTTGTCGATCGACTGGATCCTCATGAAATTAACGACGTTGAGCATGCAGCGTACACACTCGTAGCTTCGTCCGACGTCCCGTTTCATTGAAGAATCCGCAGTAATCATAGATTGGTCCATCTCGTTGTTCGATTCGAAAATAAATCTGAAAAATCTATTGATAACGAAGGACACATCACCGATGAGACTATCCTCCGTTCGAATGATCAAATTCATGATTCTCGGCAACAGAGCCTCACAGAACTCGTGGCTCAACCGGCAAACAGGCCTCAGGCTGTTTGTGTAAAAATTGACGAGGCAATCAAGAAGTTGGCATGTTAAGTCGATTAACCATTTCGGATAAGAATGATGATTCGTGGGCATCCACAAATCGACGGTCAGATCTATGCATCGCTCCCAGTTTGTTCGATCTATGTAGATGTTCTGGGACCTCGAAGCTTTCGCTGTCCCGAAGGGATAAACGTAATCATAGATCCGAATGAATTCTTTTTCGTGCGACTGTTTTGTGAACAATTTTTGTCCCCAGGTCGATGCGAGAACCTCGTAGAGAGCATCAGCGCTGGCTCTTTTCAATTCCACGTTGTTCTCGATGAGATGATCGGCCAATCGACTTACAACTTGCAAGGTCAGCATCGGAATTTCGTCGTTGCTGTCCTCTCGACAGTATCCGTTCGCCGGATGCAGAATCATTGTTGTGAGGTCGGCTGGACCAATTTCGCCGAGACACTTCACAGCTTCCAGCGAGACATCCGCGTCGCTGGATTTCGTTAGTTGAACGAGTTTGTAGACCAGCCTGTGCAGCGTGCTTACGGCACAATCTTCGGCGAAACCTCGTAGTCTCTCGAGTTTACTGTACATAGCTCGCAACTCAATTTTTCTTGTCGACAGTTGACTCCGTACGTGCGAAAGTCCAGCGAGACTGCAGCTCAATGTCTTGTCGTGAACGGCGTTCAAGAAATGCTCTATCTCGTCCTCTAGACTGTAAACAGTCTTCACTTCGTACTTCAAGCTGTTGTGAATCTGTGTAATCTCCTCGAAGGACTCTTCGTTCGGAAACGAGTCGAGTTCTGTAATCCCCTCTTCGAGTATTGTTTTCTGATCGATTATCAAGAAACGCAGTATCGACATTGCTCCGGAAACTTTGCCACCTTTGATAATCGATACCAGCGATGAGACTGTGAAGCTCAGAACTTGCTTTATCTCGGCCGATCGAGCCGGTAAAACTTTCTTCAGGAACAATTGAAAATAGGTGCAAGCCATTTCAGAAATTGGATTTGTTTCTTCCTTTATCAGAGCGACAAGAGCGTGAGTTATGTCTCTGACAATGTAAAGGGCCATCGGACCGAAGTAAGGGCTGGATAATTCTTCGATAACGATCTTGTAGAAATAAGCGTACTGATGAAAAGCTTCGAGTCTATAGTCGATGCCATTGACTTCGTAGATATTGCAGTTAAGGGTCAGCAGTACCCTTTGCAGGTAACTCGGGTGTCGTCTGACTATATATTCGATGATCGACGAACCATTGACCGGAAGATCATCCTCAAGGCAACTGAAGCATCGATTCACAGTCTCCGTGTTGATATTCTGTGGATTCAATTTTGGTAAAAATACACGACGCTCGAAGAGCACACTGAAGTATTCTTGATCGTGAATTCGTTTCACGAGTTCGACTATCACTTCAGGAAGTTTTTCAACTAGCAAATCGTTGAAATTTTGGAGACTGCGGAATTCGCCGGAGTTTGAGCGCAAACGATCGTATATCTGCGAGCCGTAGTTCTCGTCCAAATTATCGCCGTTTTTCATCGAAAGGAGCAGCGCGGTTATCGATGGAAAACAGCTTTCTATAGTCCTCCCGAATTCGACGTCAAGATTGTTGCACAGGATGTACACGTCATCGAACTCTCGTCTCTTCAATTTTATCATCAGCAGAGTCTTGATGTACTTTCTCGAGAAATCCTCCTGGGACTCGCAGTCGACAAGTGTCCATGGAAAACATTGAAGAGTATAATTACTCTCGAACCAACGGGCGAGAAGGTAGTGTAAGTTCGTCTCCACCAATCTTCGTTGCGCATGTTCGTTCCGCGTTACCGAGAGCAACGCTTTTTTGAGCGTCGTTGTCTGGACACGTTTCACCAGGGACATCTCCATAGCACCGAATAGAGCTCGACCCTGGAGAAACTCGCTGGCACGGATTATCGCTGTGAATACGTGAACTGCCGTTATTTTTCGCGTCAGCGTTTCGTCAACTTTCTCGCTACCCTCGGGTAATTCGTCCGTCATGAATAATTTTGACACCGACGATTCGACTTTTTCGAAAAATTTTAACTTCCAAGGAATTTCAATGCATCTCGATGAAAATATGACGTAGAGAGCTCGAACAACTTCCAAGCGCACCAGGTAGAAAGGATTACACACGAAGCCCAAGATGACATCGGTGATCGGTGATGCTTCGGCGGAACTACGAAGTTGCCATTTCAGCTGTGGATTTAATCGAATGATTTTTGCCAAGCACTTGATGAAGTCGGCTTGAACGAGTGGTCCGAAAATTGGATTTTCGTTGACAAGTTGTTTGTAGATCTTGCACAGAATCGTTAAGAGATCGTCGACGCTGCGACGAAGTTGTAGAGCTGCTTTGACGAAGTGTGGCAAAACGTTTAGTACACCACGTACGGCGGTTTCGTCTTTTTGTCGCGCCATATAGAGTTCTTTCAGGAATGTCGTAGAAATTTCGAGACAATCGTCGCTAGTTGACAGCTGTTTCTCTGACGATCCGAAAGCCTTGAGAATAGTCAAGGCTCGTCGAAGATTCGCGGTGTCTAATGTCTCGTAGATATCGATCTTCATCATGTTCCTCAAGACTCTAATCTGCGAGATAGAAATATCCTCGCCGATCCAAGCGCAGCAGTAATATGTAAGAACTTTATGAGCGGAATTTTTAACTCGGTCGGAATCCGACAGTCCGCCAAACGCCCCGGAGCCCTTACGGTTCATGAACTTTCGCGAGTGGCCGCTGGAGCTCCGAGAATTTTCAGCGTTGACGGGATCTTCACTGTCGTCGGGTATGAGTTCGTAAATAAAGGCCACAAATTCTATGGACGACAGTTTGGTGATCATTTCCGCGACTTTCCAGTGATATCGCGTGCCGTAGAGGACCTCGAGGGCTTCAACGATGGGCACCAGATAAGGGCATTTCACAGTATTCATTGTTGGCAGAGATGCAGTCATCTTTTTGAAGCTTTGAGTAAACAAACTGATGAGTTTCGGTATATGGTCATCAGCTCGAACGTTAAATTCTGCGTAATTCGACAAAATTTTTGCTAGAACTGCAATTTTTTTAATGGAAATACCGACTTCCTCCCGTACGAAGCCGTTAGTCAGCGAGTCGGTCAGTAAACAGACCAGTGTGTCCAAAATTGCCGGAATACAGGCGATCCTAAGTTTCGTCTCTGTCGTTTTCGGTTCCTCTGGTTCGTCAAAGAGATTCCGGCGAAATTCCAGGGCCAAGTGGCATCGCTCGATGTCGTTGCGTACTTTCGCCTCATGATCGTCGAAAAGATCTCGTTCGAGAGCTCTCACTCCTGCGATCTTTTGTCGAATCGGTAAATCATAAAAATTCTCGACTTCGCGGAGTTCACGCTTGTGGCAGGATTTTATCGTGAGACCGGTGAGCAAGTTTGCCAGAGATACTGAGGGTATCTCAGTCGATGATTGTGACGATGGAATTTCCAGGGTCCAACGAACGAGCGATTCTCTTACAGGAGCTTCAGGTTTTGCGGATGTAGTGCCGGCGTTGGAGAGTTCGGAAGGTATTAGCACGTAGTTACAAAACTTCAGCAATGTTTCCACGCTCGGCGTTGACCATTTTATGGCCTTTGTCAGGTAAAGACGCAGGAAGGCAGAAGGATTCGAAACGCTGCGGTGCTCGATTAGCGATTGTAGGAGGCGATGACCGAGTCCCACGTTCTGATTCACGCTCAGCCCTCTGCATCATAAATTTTTATCAGGTACAATTTTCTTTGCTTATAATTATTTTAATCCACGTTATTTACTAAATTTACCGTAGTATAGTGTCCCAAATCTTTTCCCAACAAACTTCGATGCTTTCGGTTTTTTCGATTTCGTGGATGTATTTTTTCTCGAAGTTGACAAGCACGATGCAAAGTTCGCATAAACTATCCATTATATTTTCTTTGTTTAGCGACGCTGCAACAAATTCCGTCACGTTCCTTAAGAAGTCAACGTAATCGCTCGATTTCAGACAATCAGGATATTTTCTCAGTAAGACTGTGAGTATCTGAATAGACGCCCACGTATTTTCAAGATCAACGTCTTTGAGCATGTCGATCGGCTTTTGAATTGCCATCGACAGACGTCGACGCTTGTTCGGTTGACTGTACTCCTCGGCGACTGTGCTCGTAAATTCCTCCTTCACGTACGATGAATCTAGCATTATTTGTCTGTAAACTGATGAATTTCAGCAGTAAAAAAATGTTCCATGCAGAGCAAACATTAACCGGAATTGGTTTTGAAAAACGTTATTACTTTCGCAAGCAAGTTTCAATAAACACGGCGAAAGTTTCTCCGACTTCACGTCTCTAATGATATTCGCGTGTATTCCTCTAACGATGCTTTTCCACAAATCCCAGTCACAAGCGTAAGCCGCGTCATCGTTAGCGTCCACACCACTCGGATGATGAATCTGTACGAACAGCAACATCATGTCGTATTTCTCAGGGCATCCCTGCAAGGGGACTATGAGAGGCAAGCATTTTACGCTCAGCTCGCACAATGCTATTCGGCTCTCCATGGCAATTTGCTGACAGACCACTCGTGTCAGTTCGTACACTGGCTTCAGCATCATTCCCTTGTCAGATTCGGTGTCCTTGAAGATCTGTTCTGAAAATATTTGTTTTAATGTTACATCAGTCCAATGAATCGTTTGATTGACAACTATTTTGGATTGCATAGGTTTTTGGAAAATTAATTCCCAGTATTACCAAGGAAAGGCAGAATTTTCTTGACCTCAAGCAGTAAATGGGACTGCAAACACCCGTACTGTATAGCCATTCTGGCCATGTCGAGAACAATGCTCTTCAAATAATCAGAACTGTTTGAATAAATCTTCATGCTCAACATCAATATCTTGCTCCACTGTTCTCCGTTTATTTCCATCCTATAGCACTTGTTCATAAGAACATTATTGACGAGGATATCGATGTAAGCTGCATGAAAACATTTGTAAATTTGTTTGTCCAGTATCTGAAAGATCATAGCCATGAGATTGGCACAACAGAGAGACATCCTCCTTGTGCTGGTGGCGAGGCTAACAGTTTTTGTCATCACAGTGCCACAGCTACTCCGCAATTGTGCGACTGTGTTGATTCTCTGAGCGTTGCTCGAAGGTTTCTCTGCTTCCTGAAGATCAATTAACCGTCCATGGATTAATAAAATGTAGAGCTACTATTTTTATGTTGAATACAAACGGCTAATGTTCACGTACTGATAGAATGACACGATGAACAATAAGCATTATTTCGTTCCACGAGGTAGGACCATTAAATTTTGCGTCTGATACAGCATTGATCGCCTCCACATATTCTTCATCCGAGTAAATATCCAACATGTTCTGGAGGAAGTTCTGGCAACAACGAGAGAAAAAGTGTGTAGAAAATAAAGTGAATAGTGGGAAAAACAAATGTAATGGTGAAGTTGAAATGCAGAATTTCAGTGAGCAGGGAGAAAATTACGGAATTACCTTGCGATCGGTAACTTTTTTGCTGTCGGCGACAGCAAGAACATTGGCGACTCTCGATAGATAACGTGCCATTTTGTGAAAAACAATCGTTGCTTATTCCGGCTTGCGGGGAAAAATCAAATTTGTGTTTTCTTTCAACGAACATTTGTCGACTGTGCCCGGTGAAAGATGAAGTGACAATCTTGATCGAGTGAAAAAACTAAAAAACAAAAATAGTTCGAAGTAAACCGATGTACAATAATACTACGGGGATGAGGTATCGAATATCCAATTTCACGTCTGTCAACTAGGTGTTCGTTGCGCCGCCATAATCAAACGAAAAATAAAGGCGCGTTTACACATCATCTGCAATTGGCAGATAGTTGGCATTAGCTTCAAGGCTATAGGTGGTTAATTGTAACGCTTATTAGAGCTCACAGTCGTTACGTGACGGTTAACTCTTGCACTTGATATTGCACTTTAGATTATTTGAAAAACAACAAGTTTTTACTCATTTATATTTTGTAATATAACATTAGATCGACTGAATGGTGAGGGATAAGCATAAAACCTAGAAAACCTCTAAAGTATAAGTTATGGAGCTTTATTACAAAGCGTAAAAATGGGTGAACTCGTAGAGCTTTCAACTGGTAATTTTGAGTTCTAGAGTTCTACCATCTTTCGTCGTGGTATTTTAGTGAAGTATCATTCATGGCCACACTTATCGAATTTTTCTACCAGAAACTCCTCACTGGTGGTTTGAAAATCTCATTTTCCGACCGGAAGTGAACTTATATCGGAAATACATTTCGTCCGGTTTAAAGATAGATATTTTCGACCGATAAGTGCGTCACTTACAGTTGACAAAAAACAGTTCGAATCTAAGCAAACAATCCGACGAAAAATAAGCAAATGTTAAAGAAACACGAGACGTTCATTGCATGTATTATAATCCTGTTATAATTACTTGTCACGTTACGCGACATTGAATGTCGCATATTTTCGGCATGACGTCGGTTGTGATCGAAGCTCGATATCTTCAAACCGGAAGTGACACACTTGACGTATGACGTCACCTTCGTTCGAAAAATTGGAATGTTTAAACTGGAAGTAACCTATGTCTGAAAATCTAAATTTCTATTCGCTGAATTCCATAGTCCGTTCCGAGAGTGTAAAGCTTATGACCATGAAAATATCTGCATCTGCACAAATTCACTTTGGCAACCTGTAACGCCTAAATTATCGGTTTAGGACAAAAAAGTGTGAAGAATTTTTTGTTTGTTTTTTGGTTGTTTACCAACGCATTTTCTCGGATATTTTTTTTCAATTTTTGAGCTAGTTCTTACGAATCTAATATTTTTTTGGACGCTACCACGGGTTGAATAATAAACGAATAGAACAAATCTTTAGAACTTTCATTTTCTACGTTCAATTCTGCAACTACGCATTTTATCAAAGATTTAAAAAATATTTTTTGATAAAATGCGTTGTTGTAGAATTGAAAGTAGAAAATAAAAGTTCTAAAGATTTGTTCTCTTCGTTTATTATTAACCCGTGATAGCGTGTCAAAATATTAAATTCGTAAAAACTAGTTCAAAAACTGAAAAAAAAAGAACGAAAAAACAAACAATAAAGTCCTTACACTTTTTCATCTTAAACCGATAACTGAGGCGCTATAAGTTGCTAAAGTGAATTTTTGCAGATGCAGATATTTTCATGGACATGCTAAACTTAATAATTCAAAAATTTATTTACACTGTGTGTACGGAATATTTATAGGATAAGAAAAATTCCATAGCCATTGTTTTAAGTCTCAAAACAGGCAGAGAATTCTGAAACGTCATTTCTTTTAAACAAGCGATTCACCAAGATGCGATCGTATAGTGTCATGAAAAAAAAAGAAAAACACTGACACCTCGTTAACGTTGATATCTTCCTTGTGCCGGGCGTTTTTTCTGTAATCTCTCATAGCCAAACGCATTGTGAACCATCTCATCCGGCCCCTCTTCAAATTATCATCAATCTAGATCCATTTATAGCATTTCCTCCCCTTAAATATATTCCATCTCTAAGCTCCGTAGAACCAGTCGGGATACCGTAACGCTAACAAATTGACACCCGAGCGCCACGGAATAGGAGCGAAAACGCTTCAGCAGTTTTCGATTACATTCGGTGAGTTACTGATATATCCTTGTGAAAAACATGGATCAAGCTATGGAATTCAAGAGAGTCGCCGACAAGTTCAGTCCGATGCTGGATTCTTGGTGGCCTTATGTGATTGGTTTGATCATCGGAATACTCGGAGCCATCAGGTATTTCAAGTCTCCGTTGTTCTGCATGTGCACGCGCGAATTTACAAATCGTTGGTTTTTCCATTGGATGTGAAGATGCAAATTTTCAGATCCTACATGGCTGGACCGATGTGTCCCAGCGACGATCGCATTGATGATAAGATCGTAGTCATCACCGGTGCAACGAGCGGCATCGGAAAGGAGATTGCTCTCGAATTGGCGCGAAGAGGCGGACACATAATCCTAGCAGTCAGGGACGTCATTGCGGGCACCAAAGTTGCTGACGAGATAAATGCACTTCCAGGTGGCAAGGCTCAAATTAAGATCTTGGATCTGTCATCCTTGAAGAGCGTTCGCGACTTTGCTGACAAATTGGGTAAGTTTCTGAAGCGTAATTTCGATTTGTCGCCGACGATTTATTGACGAACGTAACCCGGAACGGAATGTTACAGTGAATAACTGGAGCTTCAGATTACTGGTAAAAAAATCTTCCCCGGAACTACATGCATTCTTTGCCGCTCTTTTGATCGTATAATATTCGATGATATTGCGAGAACGATCGATAATTTATAATATGCTTCTTTTAGCGATATTCTAAAACAAATTTTTCACCTATGTAGAAGTAAACGAGATCGATATTCTGGTGAACAATGCGGGTATAGCTTTTCACCCGTATGAAAAGACCGACGAGGGCTTCGAGCTACATTTCGTTACCAATTACCTTGGTAAATTCAAAGCCGATATGTCAACAGCGATAAAGAAGCAGATGCATTTCTAATAGATAGCAGAATTAATTGAAACAAAATATTCTGTATCCCAGGGCATTTCTTCCTGACCCAGCTTCTTTTACCAAAATTGGAAGCCGCCAAACAGGGAAGAATTATAAATGTTACTGCTCAAGCACACTGTGCGAGCACAATACACTTGGAAGACTTGAACTTGGAAAACAATTTTACTGCCCGTGAAGCTTTCGGTCAGAGCAAATTGGCATTAGTTCTCATGACTGTCGCTCTAAGCAATTATCTAAAAGGTGAAAAACGAAAGGTTACCTTAAAAGCATATTTAGCATTGTCCTAACGTGAATTATTTAGAATAACAAGGAGAAAACTGCAGCACAATTCTTGTTATCCTTGTGAATCAGGAACCAAAGTTACCTGCAACGCGGTAAATCCGGGTTTGGTTCGAGGAACTCGACACATGAGAAGTTCTCCAATCGAGCATGGATTCATGATCAAACTAGCTATGTATCCATGGATGTGGTTATTGTTGAAGAATCCGATTCAGGGAGCTCAAACCAGTGTTTACGCAGCAGTGACAAAAGCATTGGACAAAACGACTGGAAAGTATTTAAGGTAGTAGAACTTTTTTTTTTTTAATAAAAATTTAGCCTTGTATTAATTTCTGGCACTTGATCAAAACAGAAATAACGTATTTTTTTCCTTCTAGCGATTGTGAAGTAAAGGAACCATTGATGAACCCTTCTCCCCCTCCCGACTCGATAGTCACGCAGTTCTACGCAAAGTCAATGGCATTCATCCAGCCATATATGCAAGCAACCCAGGCCGAAGCTCATCTAATTAAATTGGGACAGGAGAAGATCGATGAAGAATCTTAAAACTGTGACATTCTATTCCTTACGAGGATCATTCGTTTTCTGCACTCTGTACTCGAATTCTTGCTCGATTGATGCATTATCAAATACATTTTCGTTTTTTTGTACACAATTTCATTTATTTATATCGCAGACATTTTTAGTTCCTCTACATACCATTGGATCATACGCATCAGCTGGCATTCAGCTTGGTCCATTTCTCGCTCGTCATCCACAGCCATTTTGCTATCTGATCATTCTTAGCTTCTTCAGATACATCTGCTTCTTTACAGTTGCTGAAAAGTATAAAACGAACAATATTAGGCCACATATTTAGAGCTGTTCAATGATACTGTGACCGCCCACCTGAAATATAAGCCAGTCTTGTCTTTTAGTTCTGGTTCTAAAGCTGCGTAAAGCACAGTCTGGGCGCCACGCATTGGTGTTTTTACGAATATCCAGAAGAAGGGTCTTATGAATATATAACTCAAGGTACTGTTGAAGAAGGACATGTGTCGAGTGATCTCAGTGTTGACAATACCCGGATGGACGGCGTTTACCGTAACTCCTGTTCCTGCATTGAAAAATTATAGAATATAAAAAGTTTCACTAGTATTGAAATATTCGTTATACCAATTATGAGTGCTCAGCTTCAGACCTTCTAATTTTTTTGCCAATTCTCTTGTGAAAAGAACATTTGCCAGTTTACTTTGCGAATAAGCTTCCGCAGGATCATAGCTTTCTGCGCTATTGAGGTCTGTGGTTTTAATTTTACCGCGCAAATGAGCTGTACTCGATACATTAACAATCCTGGATGGAGCTGAAGCTTTCAGCCTCTCCAGCAGTAAATTTGTTAGTAAAAAGTGTCCCATGTGGTTGACACCCAGTTGAGTCTCTATGCCATCCGGCGTAACACTTTTAGGACACCGCATAACCCCTGCGTTGTTGACCAGAATGTCCAGCCTAGAATGCTCTGTATAAAATGAGATTTTTCATTGATTCACGTTCAAATTTCAAGATCTACAGCTAAGCTATACCTTTTTTAAAAGTCTCTGCAAATTCCCGAATACTTTTGAGCGACGCTAGATCACATGGTCTGCAGTAAACGTACTTGTTTCTCGTAGAAAGTACTATCGTCCTGCGAGTCTGTAAAGTTTCGAAGATATTTTAAAAAATAGCAATCACAAAGACGGAATTTGTTTTGAAGCAATAAATAAAATGATTTCAATGCCATTTCCGTACAGTTTCGCATTTAGATAAATCGCGACAAGCCATGACGACTTTGGCATCCCGATTTGCCATTGCCAGGGCGACTTCCTTGCCGATACCCGTATTCGCACCGGTTACGATAACAACTTTGCCCGTTAATTTTTCTTTTCCTGTGTAAAGTTCGCCACTATTTTGATCCCTTAAAAAAAAAAGAATGAAAAACAAATTAATTCAAAATCAATGTTATTATTTTCTTGATGAGAGGGAGTGGAAGCTTATACAGAAGGCTATAATTTGAGGTTAAGTGAATTTTGTAGTCCTTTGTTGAGATGTAATTTGCGATTTACACTTTACTTTATCAAGAAAGTGGCTCCAGCCAACGAGGCAGCTGCACTTGCGAGCCATACCGGCTTCGGTATTGACCAACCCATTTGTTTAACACAGACAATTTTAATGTTTAGTCTTTCGTCTGCTAGCCCGACGAACGGGTGAATGAACTGTTGCCTCGACCAATAGGGATTGAGAACCACGTGCGTTTGAAGGTCGCGTTAAACTCCGCTCCTGTCATTGTAGCCGTACAGCCGCACAGCTGATCCTCTGAGCAAAGTGTTCTAGTTGACGTGTAATATTTAGAATCGCCTCCTTCCCTTCAGTGCCATTTAAGCGAGCCTTAATTCTCGGGTTCTGATGATAAGCATACAACACTTAAAAGCTGATACCGGCACAACACTGCTTGCGAAAGACTTTTCAGTAAATATACTTTTTCAAACTGCATTTGTTTCTTGTGACTTTCGTCGAAGCTATACGAAATTTAGGTCGAAATGATCGTGCAGAAAGTCTGTCGCTTCGTCGGAACGGCGAGAATTTTTAAGAAAGTTGCGGCTCAGCAGTTTTCCAATATAGTTCGCACGGTAAGAGGCTTTGATATAAAAAGTGTTCAGAGTCCACAAGGACGAATAGTTAGTAAACAATAAAGGTGTATGATAGTTTCTACAATATGCATACAAAATTAATATATATTCTGCCCATGTTTTTCTATCGCTCAAATTGCATTTGAATAACTTCACAAACTTCAGCTTCACAAAATCCTTAATTTACATTACTTTGAACCTCACAGTGAACTAAATAATCTTTAAATATACACACTATAGAGGGATTTTTTAGGTCTGGATGTGCAGCTCTTCCCATAGAAAACTTCTCACTGGAGGAACCTTTACTTCATTTGCATTACTGAGCTTCAAGAAACACTCTGATGACACAGCCATCACAGCCAAGGAAGTCCTCATTGCTAAGGCCGATGCTTTGTTTGAGCAGAGAGAATATAAAAAGATCTACGACTTGCTCCAAAATTATCGAGTAACTACAACTATTTTTAACACATTTTATAACATTTCTTCATATTTTATCTGCACAGAACTCCAAAAGAGTGCGGCACAATGCAGAGTCCATGAGAATGAAGATATCCTTCAAACGAAGGAATATAAATAACTGCTGTTTTTCATTTCCTTTCAAGGATAATAAAGATGTAGAAATATTGTGGCGATTGAGCCGAACTCTATACAACATGTCCAAAACGACGAGCGACGTTGAAGCTAAAAAAATGATCTTCGAGGCATACGATCTGATTGTAAAAGCCTTGGAAATAAAAGAGGACCACTATGCTGTCCACAAGTGGATTGCCGTTCTCCTAGACGCAAAGAGTTCGTACGAGGGGAAAAAAGCCCGAATCCGCGAGCTCTACAATGTGAAAAAACACATGCTGGTAATGATCAAAATACCGAACCTGTCGTGGAGATAAAGGAGTAAATTTCCGACGAATTTTTTTTTTCAGAGAGCGACTGAATTAAATCCCAAGGACGCGACGACTCTGTTCATGCTTGGCAATTGGTGTTACCAGGTTTCTGACCTCGCCTGGTACCAGAGGAAAATTGCTACGGTGATATTCGGCGAGCCACCAATCGCGGCGTTTGAGGAAGCTCTGGATTTTTTCGAAAGGGCCGAGCAAACTGATCCGAATTTTTACAGTCACAATCTTCTGATGCTTGGGAAGACTTGCTTGAAATTAAAGAAAAAGGAAGACGCTGTGAAGTATTTGAAGATGGCCGCGGAATTCGCGGCGAAGAACGACGACGACCTCGAAGCTAAGCGAGAAGCTGCCAAGCTTCTCGCGAGTATGTAAACTTTTTGCGAACCGTCTTTACTCCGTTCTATTATCAATTATACCAGGTGATAAAAATTATCTGATTCAGTATCGATATCGTCAACTATGCATATATTTTAAACAATATTTTTATATACACTTATTACATTTTGTACGAACTTTTATCCTTAGAACAATAGACTGAGTATAAAAAATAATGGTATTAAACACAAGGCAAAAGCATTCGAATAATTCTTTGCGCAAATATGATATTTACAGTACGAATCAGCAGTAATCAGACGGCTTGTCAACGATCGAGGTCGCGTTCACTGTCGGACTCAAGGCCAATATGCGACAGATTTCTTTTCATTCTTCTGCGACTTTGTCTACGATATTGTCGTGGTTGTACCTCTGGGTACATGGGATACTGAAGTCTCAGAGGCTCCTGATGAACGTAATTTTCCGGGGCGAAATGATCAGCGTTCATAAAAAATTGTAGATTGTGCATGTTTTCTTCATTAGCGGCGGGGTGATGAATATTGTTCATTCTTCCTTCTTGAGCACTTTGTAACGCTCGGATGTGATGATTGTTGACCAGCACCGGCTGGACGCACAGTTCATGTCCGCAAGGGCAAGGATATTGAACCATTCGCATTGGCCCGTCTCTCATGTAGACTGGTGACTGCACTCTCACCGGGTCGAGTGGATGTTGTCTGGGACGAGCGTGCGGCATTTCTCGATAAATATTATGGTACCTTCAAGTTTCCTATAAATAATAATAATAATTATTAGAATGTGACTATTATTCAAGTTATGGCGATTTTAATATTGTTCTGTTAAAGACAATTTGAGACGACAGAATAAATTAGCAGAATATTTTTCAAGAACTGAAAAAATCAGCCGAAACATTACAATGACTTATTTTCGAGGTTCCGCTACTTACAATTACAAGTCGGAGTTTCGTCCCTTGCCTGGTTGCTTCGCTTCTGGTTCTTAGCTCTAGGAGGTTTTTCGCAAGAGTGATAGCTTTCGTTTGTGAAGAGTGTCCTTTTATAGTCGAGCTGACCTGCAATATTCGGTGCATGGAGGAGGGATCGGCAATTTGCCGACGCATTAATGCATCAGCCGATTTGTTGAATATTTTTCCGATCGACTGGTCAACCCCCACCGACTACCTGAAATTTTATGAGCAAAAAGTTTCCACGACCGCTCGACCAATAACCCGATCTTTTGTCTTCAACATTTCTGGCATGAAAGCGGACTACCAAAACTTCCATAATAATTACAAATTCATAAAATTCTATTTATGTTTATTGGTTTGCGACGAAAAAGAGAGAAAAATACATTTCGCTTAATACATACATAGGAGTATATTTTCTCGGCGGTGTCTTTATTCTGTAAATTTCTTTTTAAATAAATAATAATTTACTTGGTAATTCTAACAAAACGAGACACTGGGAATCAACTAAAACCTAAATTTCTCTTGCTCTTGTAAATACTAATATCTATAAATCTTACGTACTATCCACTTTGTATATATCTATTTATATAGTATAATTTCAAATTATTCGTCGAAAGTCGTATCGCTATTATTGTACATCCTAGTGTCATGTTAATTCTACGGTCACGGTTCAAGCGCGCCACGTCATTCTCTTTAAAATACATAGCCATAGGTCGTACATCGAGTTATAATATTTAGTTGATGTTCCAGCGGTTCTAGCCCGTTTAGAATAATAGTTGATAAAATGTTTGCACAAACCTTCGCAAGGCAAACAATATTAATCGAAAATGTGAAAACAATAATTTTTTCATACTTGGCGAATCTTCCATAACGGTACTACCGCTGAGACGTCCCCTTAGCCCTTTCCTGCTAAACGGAACTTATGGGACCTCTGCCTTGGGCCAAGCTTAATTCGACTCTCCAAGGGCTCCTTCGGCGGAAAGGGGTCGATTTTTTAATAGCCTCGCGATGATTCGGGTAACGATCACATTAATCGCGGGGAATCGCATTATTTGCACGTGTATTCCTCAGTGCGCTCGGTGCACGTGTCGCAGTGGACCCTACAGCACCAGTGAAACTTGCATCTACATTGCCAGGTTCTCGTGAATTGGTGAGTGTTGTAGCCCCGTCCACAGCACATTAGGTCACAGCCGTCCGTCCCTGAATTTACCAAAGAAACGTAAGAAAGCATTCATTGATAATTTTTTTAGATAATATGTGACGGTAGTCGAGAAAAGTTATTAAAAAAAAATTTATTTAAAGCTCACCTTTACTCGTCCGATTGCACGATCGACCCTGTGTGCCGAGACTACCCTGCGCGAGGTCGGGCTCGCAATAATTCGGCGAGGCTTCTAGAAAAACAAGCTCGCTTCTCTTGGGAATCCGTTTCTGACTCATTCCCGGACCACCGCTCACTTTTGTTCTCTTCAGAACTAGATGAGGCCTTCGCTGTTTAACCAATTTCTTCAGAGGTCTTCGTTCGCTCCGCGAATTCGAGAAGTCCAGAGGTGAACCCTGAGACTTTGCGTCGTTGCCCAGAATCGGTACGATCTCCATAGAGGATGAGTGCGTGAGGAAATCCGACGCCTATTAAAAAAAATATAAGAAGACATATAATAAAAAATAGAGCTGATTTGATAGTCAGTAACTGCATTCGGCCATCGCGATTTAAACTCGTATCGAGTAACTTTTGCGAAACTTGATTGCTCCCCGAGAATTTTTCTTTTTCTCCCGGTCTACAACTTGAGTAAAATTACATAGCAAGAAACTTGTAACAGTATCTCTGACGAATGTTTTTTTGTATACTGTGTACCTGAATCGTGGGTGGTGGCGGTGGCGTTATAGCCATAACCGGTCGGGCTCGGTAATATTTCTTCATGAGTGCATCGCCGATCTGTCGAAAGCTCGGCAAAGTTCTCCAGCACGTTCTCACAGTGCAGGAACCGGAAACACCGTGGCATTTGCATTCGGTTTGCAACAGAGCCTTTACTATCTGAAAAACGAAACAAAAAAAATTCGGCTTATGTTCATAAAAAAAAGTATACCGCAGTGAAAGAACGTCGAAACTCGAGTACACTAGTTCACCTGCGCATACCCCAATTTCCCTATACAAACATAAATATATGCATATATACATATACCGTTGGGATGCGAAGAGAAAAATAAATTAAAAAGTAACCATGAGAGCCTCGATCGTGTATGCGTCTTATGTAAATCTTCGTCGGACGACGGGAGTAACTCTCGAGTTCTCGTAAATCGTGACTCGGCGGCGCAAACGCGAAAGGAAATAAGAAGAAAAGAAATTAATAAAAAAAAAAAAAACTGTAAGAAGAAACGAGCATTGCAGAAGTAGAGAGGACGAGAGGAAGAGATCCAGGTTACACCGGTCCCGGTGAGTCGCCCGATGGCGAACCTTCTGCCCGGTTAAAGCAAAGTTAAAATACCGACAATGAGAGCCCGTCAATGTCTCTGTCGAATTGCTGCTCTCGATTCTCGTACATTCGTAATAAGCAGGGTCGTACAATTTGTCAGTGCGAAAAAAAAGAGAATTTCTCTTCCTTTTCCTTCGAAGATCTTAAAGAAACATATTTATCGGATACACGAGACTGAACCGCAAGCCATTCGGTTTAATGTGCATGCACATAAGAGCAAAGTAGAAGCCCGTGGTCGGATGAACCACTTTGTATAAATTTTTTGCGGCGCATAAAAGGATCTCACGTTCAATGCGCTTTCGTACCGGCAGGTCTTTTGGCCTTTCTATAGAATTTATTCAAGAAGGCGTATGGGAATCCAATTAGCCTGACACTTTCAGCCGCTTCTCTTTTAAGGGGAGGATCGCGCTAATTGAACTGTTTATTAACATTATTGTGCGAATTTTCTTAAAGATATTATTATAAATGACTTGCTGGTATTACGAGTTCGTTACCTTCTCGCAGGTACCCAGTAACATTTCATGCGCCCTTCCGTCGAAAGGACAACGATTCGTGGTATTTACCCTCTCTTGCGGAAAGAAATATTTCGGACACGACATAGTCTGCGAGGGTTGATTGGCTTGGTTTTATTGGCCAATAAATCAGTTATCGGTATGAAGCACCGTTTCGCCCAGGGAATCGTTCATGAGTGAGAGATAATATCCCACAAGTTTGCCCGAAGCCTATTATCTGGCATGTAGACGTCTCGTTATTGATTCCAAGTGCCTCGTTAACTCGAGTTACTCAACGAAGCCGGAAATCACCGATTAGAGTTACGATTTTTTTTTCTTCTTTCAATTAAAAATTATTCTGATAATTATTTTGAGCGTCTACTCGAAAAGTTATTCATGTGTGCGACTAAAGAAGAAATGATTTTATTTACAACGTGCTCGACTGTCGATTAATTCTCAGGTTCGCGTATCGGCTATGGGACAACCCACGAATTTTTCGTTATTCTCGATTCGGTCGTGCAGAAGGCAATATCTATAATAGATATACACAGTGCGCAGAGTGCGGAGGCCGGAATAGCCGAGACATTTCGCATTTAATCGTGAAACCTATACTTTACGTACAGAGAGTGCCCCGGCGATGGAGGTGCACACGCTCTCTCGCACCCGTATTTACAAGCAGTACAAGTTGTAACCGATCTCGATAGAGAGATAGATATCCACCCGTGGGCTCGGCCTGTCCGCGACGTTACCTATCCCGTTACCTGTTATTACCCCGACGTCGACGGGGGATCGATTTACAGCATAATTCGAGGAAATCGGCACGAGCGTAACGAATCGTTATTAATGCCCATAGACATGCATGCGCTGGCACCGAGTTCGCATAAAGCAACGTATCGGTACCTGCTACAGGTAGTACAACGTATTACAGATACACAGTATCGACTACCCATGTACACATGTATTTGTATCGGCGGTACAAAACAAAATGGCAAATGCTCGGGTTTAGCGATTGCGAGCGATATTCCGGCGCGGGTTGATTAATTTGTTTGGACTCTGTTCGACCGGTCGGATTAATTGAGTTAGTCGATCGCTGACAGCGGCTATTCAATTAAGCGTATCGGCTGGATTACGAGCGGCTCTGCTTTGACCGTTTGATCTTAACATATACGTATACACATAGATTTATATATATATATGTGTACGGGCGTCCGCAGGTATGATTTCTCACCTTTCTTCCAGCCTTGTTGTTGTGAAGATTCATGAGACTTCGCGCGTCACCCTCGACCTCCCTCGCGTCTAGAAACCTACGCGCGAATCTGTATGAACATCGGGAATTCATAATTAATTAAGGACACTACGAGATGATCGCCTCGTTAGACGGGACGAATTAATCTGAATTTCGCTTCACCTCATTCCGTAAGTCACGTCGGCGCTGCAGCCACCCCATTCCCATCCGTTCGGCGGCAACTCCTTTTTCGTCCTGCCAAAATAATTGCCGATTAATAATAAGATCTTCAGCTGATAGAATTACCAATATTTTATCATTGGCTTTTGATCATCGTAGTGAAATTAATAGAACAATAAATCTTACCGTACAGCAGGCTCGCAACCACAAGCTGTGATGTTACCCCGACTGCAAGCTGCCGTAATAGCGTAGGTCACACCGGCCGAGCTTATCGCGTACGTGAAAGCTGCTTCCCTGCTACCTGCGAACAAGAAAAGAAGAAAGTTTTCATGACAACTGTATACGATATACGATCTTTACGTTTATACTGCAGATTTTTTTTGTATTCGTCATTGATTCTTCACTCCCCTGTCGCAAATCATTTCAAGCATTGTCGTAACTTGTTTCTAAGGTGGTGAAATTGGAATGAAAAGCATCAGAATGTTCTCCTACGACCGTACATGTGTAACGAGTGTCTCTGAGGACGTTAATTTTTCTTTCACGGGAAAACTTTCGCACGAACTCGAGAACCAAGCCCCGAGGACTTGCGGTGTCCACACTCGGTTGCACCGGACGGTGCACGGTGCGAGCTGAGAGAGCGCGGGCAGTTTCTGTCATATTAATTTACAGCCGCGCTCTCGCGGCCCCAGCTAAGCGTGAGCACAATTAATTACCCGCGGAGAGCTTTCAGCTCGTTTGCCGTGCGAGATGAGTTACCGTTGCGCCTTCGAATCTTTCTTTTCTTCTCTTTCTTACATTCGTTTTTTGACCTCCTCCGATTCTGTCGTTCGTCTCGGTCCCACGCGAGAGAAAACTTTACGCGTATCCGTGAGCGCCATCGGCTGACTCGGTCTCTCACTTCGAAAGGGGAGGAATCGAAGAAAATGCAGGATGACGATGCTCATCTTCGCCTTTGCCGCGCCTCCTCGCTATCTCCAGCTTTGCGAAGCAAAAGTTGCTCCTGCATCAAGCACTTTCTTATATTCGACTCTTAATGTTCTCTCGATCGAAAAATCATTTTAAAAAGCCATTTGCAGTTGCCTGCCCAGTATCGAGTACAGGTATAGATGCAGAGCGTGTGAGATCGACGCTTCAAACTCGATGATTCACACTCGTCGTGCGCATAACTGTATGCATATTGACGGAGCAAGATCGATCGACTTCCGCACGGTAAAGTTGACCGAGTCGGTGCAAAGTTTGTCTCGGATGTTGCGTCAAAACGACCGGCTTCATCGTGCGACTTTGCTTACCCAGCGGACTAACCCGAGAGCGCAATGCAGAAAGATATCGATATCGCTGTGCGATCGGTTGCCTGATTTATAAGACGACCGGCGATAGCTATCTCCCGCGATCGTCTTCGGTGTGTCGCAATGGAGCCGATTTATGTAGCACGCGACATTCTGCCGCGTGCAGGACTTTGCATCGTTCGAGCGTATCTTGGAAACGGATAGCTTCTTTTCTTCCAACACCCTCGTTTCCCTACGTGCGAGCCTTATTATGCGGTTGTTGCACGACGTCACGGCAGAGAGGAGTGTCCCGCATTCTGCTGTCCAGAAAACTTGACGGAAGAAAAAACTCCCAACAACGGATTATTTCTTCTGCCGTGCCGACTGCGTTTTTGGCATGATCGATGATTGTTTCGTCATCAGCACTTAGTACTTTATTTCAGGTACAGACGACTGTCGTCCTTTTACGGTTGAGCTTTGTGCGAGGAGTCGCACATGTGAAAGCGAGTGACTCGGACCTCGAGTATGACGAGTCGGTTCTCTCCAGAGAGAAAGAGGAAACTTCCCGTGCGTGGCGTTCATCCCGTACGCCATTCGGTATTCTTCCGTGAGAGTCGCACGCGAACCGCGCGCGCGTCTTTCCACCGCACGTTCTCCAAAGCCGGACGAATTTATGCCGAGTGTTTATGTCAATGGTCGGCAGGGCTCACATCTATTTAGCGTCGGAAGACACTGCACCGGAGAGCCTGTAACAGATAAAATTTATAGTTTCGTCGCGCGCGGCTCCGTGCACAAGTACGCTAGAACATATACACACAGTGTATATTGTATCGCGAGTGTGTACAAGGCTGACTCTTATACAGGCGGATGGCCGCTTTATGACCCGACCCGATCCTCTCGCGGGGCTTTCCATAAATTCATTTCAGCTGTAAATTGCCGTGGAGCGTGCCAAATGAGAGCCGCTTCCATATTAGGCTTGGTAGGCTTTGCCTTCGGGGCGATCGCTGGACAGTTTGCGCTAAGGTGTGTAAAGCCATATCGCCAAGTTGTACAACAACGAGATCGCGATCTATTTAAATACCGTGTTTTAATATCCATCTTCTCGTACGAAACCTCGACGATTAATAGACTTTCATGGCAATTTATTAATATTCAGTTGAAAAGGTAAAATCGGAAGAAAAGAAGAATCTCGACTATCGTGGCCGAATGATGTTTGTCAAACGTAAAAATTAACACTTCGAAAAAAATTGAACGAGGAGCGAAATATTAAAGAAGGATTCGTCGAGTGCGTCTCCATTTTTCATGTTTTCTCGTGATATGAATTGTAAATCTCGGCGGTCGGTTAAGTACTCGAGTTGGCGAAAGCGAGGAGGGTGCGCATGGAAAGGCAAGAGACCCTCACGGCGCTCACGGTAAATCAACACTATACGGCACGTACATATTTTCTCATTTCTTTTTTCTTATTTTTAATTCTTCCTCATGTACCGTCAGGGGTTCTCAATATCTGTAACGAAGCTACGAGAATGCCGGACATCGATGGTAACACCATCGCCTCGTCACTGTCCGTTTTCACCGCATCTCTTCGGCAGGTGTGCGCTCGTGCTTTGAAATAAAATTGCCATGTCGTTGTACACGACGTCCTGCTAATTGGCTGATCCCGAAGGGCATTCACACTCCTCGTCAGCTTGCCAACATTGATTTCGCGTGATAGCGCATTTTGTTGAATTTTTTTCAGTCCACTCGGACACGTGAAAATAAAAGAAGAGTTAGACAGGCCGCTCTCCGGCGAACTGTCCGGTGCGACCAGAAATACGATCCTTCCCGACGATTATCCTGGTTGTTGGTCACGACGAGTTACACTTTGTCGGGACGATGATAAAACACTCGGGTGAGAGCGAGGGAAGGTGATGAGACTAGGAACTTCATCTCGCGCGATAAAATTCCAACTGCCGGGAGAAGCGGGCCATCAAAAGCCGGAAGAGTCGGGAGATACGTCGTTTCTTCTTTTCTTTTTTTCGAGCCCCGGACAGCCTTATATCCGTTTACATCCCGTTCGCGTGGATCTCGGATGACTCGGCTTACAGTCTTAATTTTATTTCACCTGAAGAAAAATAAAATAAAAAGTATTACAGTGTGTAAGACATTACGACGGTTCTATGGACACGATTGTTTCTCGATAGGCAACTTTGTTGCGGAGAAAATAACGTGCTCCGATACGGAAGAGTCCGTGTCGCTTTCGGGATGAAGATGAGAGAGGATCGGCCGCGTTTACGACTTTGCAAACTCGAAGCACCCGGGGGAAAATGGACAAAAAGTGCATTAGACGATCGTGGGCAGTTGGACGAAGGAGCAAAATATATCTCAGCTGCTGTGCAGAGTTTACGCGTATTACCGCACAAATAAAAATACACAAATATGCATGTCCTTCTGAGAGAACTCTCCTTTTTTTATGACTCATATTTGATTGCGATATACGAGCAGGTTTCTCTATGATTAGTACGATAACTGCGTTTATCGTAAATTCAACCGAGGTACTATTAAACGACAACAGGTGAACGATAATCTCTCGGCAGAGGCCACACAGAAGGACTTTTATATCACTCCTGAAAGCGAGGGGGTAATCCAAATCGTCCGAAGAAATTTTTTTTTTTTCGTCTTTCTCTCGGCGTTCAACGCTCGGCAAAGAATTTGTTTAACCGTACCCGAAGCGAAAGAATTTGAAGGAAAAACCTACTGGATTTTAATAATTGCACCGTGAGCGGTGATACAGACGAATCATATATTAAACCCGCGGATCGCGAGATGCCGAGTTCGACCTCGCAATGCTTCCTTGCGTCATTGATACGGAAGATGCGCATTAGCTACGATCCTTTGCTCGGTAATCCGATATGTTTACCTAGGATCGAGCACACGTGCGGTCGATCGTATTCCATAAGTGGATACCGACGTGAAATATTGATTTAATTAACCACTTCTCATGGCCGAGAGACCCCAGCGGGAATAAAGAGTGCGGTGGGAAAAATCGGAAGAAATATCGAGAGAAGAAAATACCAGAATAAAAAAAAAACGGTACGAGTTGCAGCGTATATTGCATATACGCTACCGAGTTTCGTTCGCTCGCGATAAATTCGATTCTGCTCTAAGAGGTGTGAGTAACGAGGAGCAATAACCACGGCAATAATTAAGTGTTCCCGGTGTGGGACCATTTGTCCCGATGGCCATTAACCGAGCAGCCACACAGCTCAGCTTCGACGTTGCACCGTATAGTGATACATCTCGACTGTGCATCGCACAGCAGCTGGCAAGAGCGTAGGAAGAAAGGGATTTCTCTCGTTTCTCCCAGGGTGGGTAATTATCCTCGATCTTCTTTTTCCCTGAAATAAATAAACAAATAAATAAATAACGAAATAAATGAACCTATAGCATAATCAATTAATTGATACCATTTAATACAATTCCACAGGAATTGATGTTCGTGCTACCTGAGCGTTAAATTTTTCGAGTCGGAATCGACCGCGGTATCTTCCTTGCATTTTTATTTTTTATTTCTTTTTTTTCGTGTTTTCTATCTTCCTCCACCTTCGCGTGGATTCTTGTAACATCGAATTCCTTGGAGCGGTGGGCGGGCGACATTGCGAACAAACGAAGGAGTTGAACGGGCGGTATATATAAGGTCCCTCGTAGTACCAGGGGACAATGAGATCCGGGGTTATCGGGAGAAACGAGCGTGTCGCGGAATGAAACAACGTTACGACGCGTGTTGCGCGTTCACACCGTTTTTTCTTCACCCCTTTCTCTTCCTTCCTCCCCGTGGCATCTTGTATTCGACGATGTACGACAAGATCTTTATTTCGCCGTGCGGAGATTTTGAGAGAAGAAAAATGTATCCCTTTAACCCCGCAACGGGGAAGAACGTGGTGAGGGAAACGCGAAGAGTGCGCACGTTTCAAGCTTGCGTGAGGTCTCGGAGAGACGAGATCGGAGGTCAATTCGCAAAGTACACGCTGTCGGTCCTCACGCCTCGGGGCAAACGCCACAGTGATTGGCCTCTCACCGCTACCAATTTTCTTTCCTCTGTAAATAATCTCCATCCTTCCTTGTCTTGATTTAGTCGCTGCGAAAACAAATCGTACAGTCATTTTATTGAAGAACAAAAAGCGATAGAATATCGAATTTTTTGGTAAAAAATTTGAAGTAATAATTTTGGATTTTTTGAAGATTTACCGAAAATTTGGCAATTCCACGTCCACTTTGGAATTCTACTTCATGTGCGATGAAAACTGTCCTGCTGAAGTAATAGCATGTGGAATGGCAATTTGTACTCTAAAAATACCGTATTAGTTATTTTAATTCCACGTTTATCGCTAGCTGAAAAGTGTCCGGTATTTTATGATGATTTATATATTTTTAAGATTTTATGTGTATCATTTTTTTTTCAAGAGTGATTTATTGTTGAACTTGCCGCTGAATAAGCTTTGCAGTAGAGTATACAGCAGTGGTACAAAGCTTGTACAGAGGCCGAGATGGAGGCGGGTTACGTACGACGAGGACGGGTGTGCAGAAAATACCTTCGGTCTGCATGCTCTGTCTCGTAGCTGCGCGTCGTATATATACGGCGAACAGAGTTGCATCGCTCGTAAGAAACCCAACTCATCAGCGGTGCCTCGGGGCCGCCTCTCGACCACCTTAACGAGAGAGTCCTCGGGGAGCTCGAAGGAGGCTTCGAGTCAAAGGAGAAAGACCGAGGGGGCAATGCGGTAATTAATAATCCTTAGCCAACTCTAAATCAAATTAAATGACAGTTCGGTAGCCACCTTGGCGCTCCGAACAACTACGATTTTACGATCGAACTATATAATACCACTCGGGCCAAAAATATGCCTATGGGTTTCTGTTTCGTGGAATATAGTTCAGGTTGTTTTTTGCACTTAAAAAAAAAGTAATCTAAAAAGCCTTTTTTTTTCAAAAGCGCTGGAAATAATTCTTCCATGTCCTTTTAATGTGAAAGTAATTGGGCATCCTAGGTCAGTGAATAAAATTCATTTCTTCCTATGAACAAGATGTTCTAGTGGATACATTTTAGAACTCGTAGAATGGAATTTTTTTATGAAAACGAGCGGCGCTAAACTATGGACAATTAACATTTAACGATAGAACTAAAACGAGTCATGATAAAGCTTGACATTTAATGCGCTCAGTTTATTCAGAAGAGAACTCTGCAGAGCTAATTATAGCGATCCGGATCTACTTAACCAGTTCGCGACTCATTGTCTTGTTCACCAGGACGACACGAAAGAGGGGATATAAATCTCTGCGCAAGAAGACCATAAGAGAGGGAGACAGAGCAAGAAGAAATAAAGAAATCAGCACGACCGCACGTGTGGACACGATCCGGAATTTTACCGTTCTGTTTCTCTCCCCGATTCTCTCTGCCTCTCGAATCAGATAGTCGAACAATTAACCAATTACTATAATTAAGACACACTCGGTCCACTTAGCATTTGTACGAACCCCGGCTCAGCCTCGTTGAATTTGCATTCGAATCTGCTCGGCTCGTTTCCCTTCGTTCGTTTTTTTTCTCAATTATTTTTTTTATACACCACAAGAGAGCCTCACGCTTGTTCTTAACGATGCATCTCTCGCGTGGATGGCGAAATCGATTTCTTCGAATTCGTTCGCTTCCCATCCCGAGCAGACAGTTTCTTCTCCACGGTGCTCGATCGAGATTCGCGATTAAACTTTCAAGGATCGTCTTCATTAATCAATTAATTGTCCTCCCACGCAAATCGCCCAGTGATTATTTTTTGTCTGTCGATGGTGACGTTTCTCGGCCGAGAGGATTGAATGATAATTTGTGAGGTGCTTGACTAGGTTTATCGTCTAGTTATTCGTCACCTTTACGACAGGTGTGAAGCCCGAGCTCGGTTGCAGCGGACCACCGAGCCACCGCGCACAATACTTCGCGAGTGGTTTACACGTGTTCTCGAGGAGCCGGGAGACTTCAGAGCCTACGCACGATCGCCAGGGGGTTGTCTTGATCTCGCGTTTATAGCGAGATCTACGACTCTACATCGTTTACATCGTTCGATACACTCGTCGAATGCGTGCAACTCTGGCGAGCTTTGGCGTACAGCCTCGCGATTAAACGTTGAAACGATCAGCCTCAAGATCCTTCGAAACTCCTTTTATATAGATCCCTTTATATAGATAAATGAAATTATTTGTGATTTTTTTGTTGTGAAAATCATTAGTTACAATTTCCCTCGGGCACTTTGCAGTCCTTTCACCGATTTCTCTTTTCAGAATTGCTAAAGCTACGATTTGTTTACAATTGCTTGCAAATGGATTAACCCTCGAGATCATCGTATATCCTCGTGACAATTATTTCAAGCAATTTTCCTCATTTATTTCGAACGTCGAGGCAAACCTGTTCGCGCGAGGATCACGAACATCCGGCGACCCTCGTTTATCCGGAGAAGTTACAAGCCAACTATACTAGTAAATTCGGCAGACGACGAATACTAATAATCCTTTAACGAAATCCAACAGCGCATCTACGAACGAATAGCCGGTATGGATGAACAATTTTTTGTCTTAACGTTTCGTCGAGCTTTTTTATGGATCATGTAAATTTTCAGGTTTAACCAGCGTCCTCCGCCTTTCTCGTCTCGTCGACGACCGCTGCACGAAACCTTCCTCTCGGTGTACCACTTCGTTTTTTTTCGTTGTTGATATTTTCCCCGGAATACATTCTTCGACCATCGATGCCTACGTCTTAATAAGGATATCGGACCGAGACCCTCGTCTGAAATTCATCCTCATGCGGGATACATCGTCGCCGATCTTTCTTCCCCGATCGGTCTTCCCTTCGTTCAGTCATTATCGATGAGCTCCGGTGATTCTCATCTTGTTAGCCATTTTCACAGGCGAGTTAACATCCTTGCAATGTACACGGATGAGAGATGTCCCGGCGTGTATGCATTTCGCTGTACAGCCGCAGGGACAAAACCTATATAAACGGTGATATATTAATTTATTGACTAGTTGCGTTTGATACTTTATGCGCGAAATGCGCGACGAGAGGAGAGAGAAGAACGGGTGCCCGAGAGAAGAGCTATCTTCCGTCGAAGCCCCCGGGGTTCGACTACCGTCGCAATGGTCCCCTCGGCGCTATAACTCAATCCCGCGTTGCCAGAGGATCTTCGCCCCTCGTGAAGGACCGAGAGAATCGCCTTTGGCTCTTCCTTCTTCTTTTTCTCATTTTCTTCTTCCTTTTAATCTTCTTTTTTCTTCTTCTTGTTCATCGACGACCGGGCGCGAGCTATCGCCCTCTTGTCGATGACCGGCTTCGACGTGATATCGATACTCCTCTCGACTCATCTTTTCCCTCTTCCTCTTGCTCGCACGCTGTTTTTATTTTTTTTCAATCTCGCTTTCTATCTCTCGCAACGATATGCTTCGATATTATAACTGAGAGTCTTGTATCCGATAACGAGACGCTCTCTGCGCGGACAAGTTGTAAATGGAAATCGTCCGCGTAGCCGCGGATGCAGTAGTGCTCCGTCCGGCATGTTTCGATCCCACGGAACCGGCGTGTGTCGAGCCGGGGGATGCGTTGCGTGGAAACAAGTCGGACACGGTGAGCACGTATAGACTGCTCAGGAGCGAAAAGACACGAGTCCCACGTTAATGTATATGGGTTCGTGTCTTTTCGATCGTTACCAAACGATAACGACTATGAACGAAAAGAATTCTTCATTTTCGTAGAAAAAAAAAACAAACAAAAAATTGTCAAAGAATTGAGTGAATCTGTATGCGTCGAAGTGGAGCAGCAACGTCTTTGGAGGCAATTTCCCATCAAGACTATAAATCCCTTGGTTGTCTCGATGAAACTGCAGGAGAGCTGGAGAATCGCGAGCTCAACAGGTACGATCCAACACCGAGCGGGCTTGTTGCTTTCTTGAACGCTGCTCCGTGCAACAGATTAGATAGGTACATCGAAAAGCTGAAGAGTTATCCGGTGGCAGGAGAGTCGATAGATCGTAGGAGATACAATTCGACGTTTTCGTCCTGCCATGTTCTATGGTGTCGGTAATTGCGGGTAGGCGGGGCGCAGAGAAGACGATCCGAACGACGTGGAGGGCTCTCAGTCTCGCGCGTCTTCGATCCCCTGTCCGTTCTTCCCGCTCGTACCAGAGCACCGAACAAATTAGCGATGAGATAAAGTCGACAGAGACAGATCGGTCCGTGGGACAAGCGGCACCTCGCGATACAATTATGCCGGTCTCCGGAGGTGTGCGCTGGCCATCGTTGTGCGTAGAGTAGACTTCCTCGTAAGTTCGATTCTCCTCCGTTATAGTTTCATTCATTCTATTCTTCGTCTTCTTTCATTCGTACCTAGAAACAAATGGATGGTGAGAAAAAAGAAATTGAAAATATCAAAATGTGAAATACCTATTGGCCATAATTTTTAATAATTGGCGCTGGACTGCGGTGAATAAAATGAAGACCCAAGAAAAAATTAATTACTCGAGAAGAGATGAGTGAGAAAAAATTTTGTCACTGTCAAATTCACCTTAACTTAAGGGAGAGTGAACTGTAACACGAAGGCGTCGAGGCTCGTCATCTTTGCGCGCATGTAGACACGAGTTTCATGCGAAATGAGTACGCACGTCCCGGAATACCGAACCGCGTATTATAGCGTGTAATGCATTCGACGCGACCGAGAGAGGCATTGAATATTCATAGGGTGCAGAGGGAGGGAGGGGGGGGGGGCTGGTCCCCTTCGTCGCGAAAGGCACAACGTTTCATTACGCTCGTTTCTCCTCGCGATAAAGACGCGCGAACGTGGGGCGAGAGGGACAGCCACGCGTATGTGCGTACGCCGCGGTGGTTCGCAGCGCCGAGAGCCGCTTCTCACTTATCGCCACGACAAATGTCCTGTCGTGACGTACCAGAGGATCTTTCACCTTTTTTTTTTTTTTTTATTTTTTTATTTTTTTTACTCATTCGTAGTGGTTCAGCTCTCAAAAATTTGGCCTCCACGATCGTCGCACTTGCTCGACTGTTGCGCGATAAAACGAAATTCATTGCGCTCCGGGCGATAGTGTGTCGGCGAGATCTAGATAATCCGATTAATCGCCTCGCTTTATTATATTAGCGGATATTGCATATAAATTTATACGATATGTGTTACTCTTGAGCGGCACGCACTTGTAAATTTCATCGTGTCCTTAAACACTCATGCACATACCTCGCGGATCAAAATCAGTAGGGAAGAGAAAAATCGACGGCAGCTGCCGGAGACCACGGGACTTTGGAGGCCTACTTGATTAATGATCCCGAACGATTTTAATACGCAGCTATTTATTTATCTAATGCGATCGAAATGTCGAGTCGCAGCTGGGATAGAGATCTCTCGCTGGCATGATACGATGTCATTAAGGTACAAGCTTGCATATTAATGGCAATAAAAAAGGATTATCGAGTGGAAGCCATGGAAGATCCGCTCGATGAGGCTCGGACTTTTTTCGATTTTATAAACCCTCTAGGAAAATATCTTGTCTTTCCATTCAAGGAAAGATAAGAAATAAACGATTAACGACATAAAAAAAAAAATCACGTTCGTGTATCGGTAATTGATTCGTTCCTACGCGGATTTTCCAGTGTTGTAGACTGTGTGCCGCCTCGCGAAATGGCAAGTAGGTGTATCGGCGCACCGAGTGTGGGCCAATCCAGTTATTTGAGACGAATAAGACGTCACGTCGAAATTGGACGACGAAAGAATAAATAAAAAACATACGGACATCCAGATGGGAGGAGTCGAGGCGAGGGAGGCCTCGAAAAGAATTTTTTTTAATGCTTTTTTTTCATCGCTGCGACGAATTGATAAGTCGACAGAAACATCAGCGCGGACACCGACGTCGATGACGTTACACGTTCAGAGGCTGTACCAACGGTTCCGAGGTCTGTTCTGGCAACTCGCCACCAGATACCTGTCGTGCTTATCTACCGAATGTCCCGTAGGTCCAAATTATTTCTTAATTTATTCGACGCCTTTTTTATTTTTATTAAAATTTTGTGCGCGGTAACGAGATGATTGTGTCGCGCAGAACTTATAATATATAAACCAAGATTTTTCTCACACACTAATTCAAACTGTAGAATCAAAAAATAATTGGCTAGACAAAATATCAGACTAGTACAATTGGATAGAAGTCGACTACAAAAATTTGCATTCGGAGCTCTAAGCAGTCAACTGTAATTTTGCAATCATAAATAAGATAAAAAAACTAACGTCGATTAAAAATACGGCGTGAAAGTAATTATTATCGTTGAATGATAGCCCCATTTTATTTTATTATTGCCATTAAAATAAAAAGAGGAAGTCCGAGTACGCATGAGATACGCAACTCTGTCTCGCGGCCACGAGTCCCACGCGACTTTCTATATAAGTTTCTATCGCAAGATAACCGTTAATTTAATACATGATCGAGAAACGATTGAATTAATATGAAATAATGTTAATCGACGCAGAGAGCCGCTGCCGTGTCTCTAATTATATACAGACTGATTCAGATTCTATGGTTGTCACATCGAATTTCTCGTATATCTCGATCGTCCTGGAACGGTGAATCGATGTGAACTCTGTTGATTGATTTGTATATATCTACACCTGTAGCCCACGTAATGCGGTCTCTTAATTACCGTAATTCATTTAGATTATTAGAGAGGAGCGCTGCCCACGCAGCTTTCAAAATTTTCCCCGATATCGTCTCCTCCCTTTCGCAAACGCCCCTCATCCCACGAAATTATTCTAATTTATGCATCGTCGCTGTTCGTGAATCATCGACTGAGAACTCTCGTCGTTAATTCAGACTCGAAGAGGAATTCTTCCGATCTCTTTAACAAGATGTGTCTGAGTGCGAGAAACTGTGAGGACCCGATTTGGTAGCCGTGGACAGGTACGAGGAAACGAGTCGATGCAGAAAAGACATTAAAAGACCGTATCTAAATCTTTCACGACTTTATAGAATTAAACCAAAAAAATTGCTATGTAATTCAGTCATGATTGCGGTGACTATAAAAAACCCCCGGTAAAAAGATTTCACGCCTCTCACGTTTCGAAAAATAAACTTCATATTTAAAAATGAACGGTGACGCATATTCGCAATTCTCGCAGACCATTAAAAAAAAAAACGGCCTTCTATTTTCAATTTTCGAAAACGCTGCACTCGGCGAACCAACCTTGCACTCTGCTCGAATAATTTGCCACCGACCGCGAGATAATCGTAACCCGATTCATGCTCCCGGTCTCGACACCCAACATAAAAAATATGATAATAAAAGCGACGTTAACATATCACCTGTTTAAATTTACCGAATTCATACCGATCGGGCACGACATCGGAATATAACGAAGCGTGTTTAATCGAGTGTTTAATTCGCCTCTGTCGGTCCCGCGATGACTCCTCCGCGAGAGGAATAATAATATCAGCTACGCGTACAAGTCGAGCGATTTAAGTGCATGCGAATATTATTATAGTATGCCTCGAAGAAATGCCGCCACTGCATTATGTTTATATTACTTGTGCCTCTGTATGTATGCGTGTGCGAGAGCTCACGAGAACCGCCCGCGGTACACGCGGCGTATAGAGATCGTAGAGTGTAGTATATCGGCGCACTTAGCTCCGACATGTCGAGCGGCCCCGTTAATTTCACTAATTAAGTTAGCGAGACCGACTGCCCCCTTCGCTTATAAGCGTTATTTATACTTTTTCTTCATTCCTCCAGTTCCTTCTCCCTCCCTCGATCCACCGCATATTAATTTATCCTCATCCTTTTTTCCGTTTTTTTTTAACCCGAGAAAGATACTTCCTTCGAAAGATGGAGTAGGCAAAACGCACGGCTTTTCTCCTGCCGCGAATATATTCGTAAGTGCACGGGATCGACGCACGATTTCTCCTCTATCCTGGAAATAACTCGAAGCATGGTACCGTCCTCCGAGGCTGCAATGAGGTACTTTACTTTGCTCTAAGCTTCCCGCGCCGAGATTCCTGCATACAGAAAAATAAAAAAAAATGTTACCACGATCGAGGCTTATAGCATAAAATAATAAGTCAATGAAATCGTGCGTGTCCGTGCCTCGTGGTTGCGTGCGTGCGGTAAATCACTTTGCGTTTAGCGAGACGCGATGGGAGTGAGAAGGGCTTGCACATCGATTTTTTTTTTTGTTAACCCGAGGTTTCGTCTCTCGCGCGCGCCTAATCCTCGGCCGGATCATGAGAAATTGCTGGTGACTAACCGCTTACCGAATGACCATACCCTGCTCGTTTCGCCGTTTCGTTTTTTTTCTCGTTTTGCCCGTTCGACTTGGCCGGTGCCTGCTTGGCTTGTCAGTCCCTTCTCTTTCGTTTACCTATGCACGAACAACGAGCCGCCGAGGGATTTAGCGGAAACTGATGAGGGCATACTTAATGCTCGACATGACAAATACGTATGTTTAACGATATTTATGCGATCGGATCACGTCAGCTTCTGCTCACAGCATCCGGATTATCTCGTCCTTAAAAAGAACACTGGCCACTCGGCGATATTTGCTTTGATCGTTTCTTCCTTTCGTTTTTTTCTTCCTTTCATTTTTTATCAATTTGATAAAGATGTCCCTGCAGTTTATAATATCCGTGACTCATCGGCGGAACGTTATTACTTTTTTCCCTGAAAAAGAAAAAAAAACCATGAACATTTCACTAAAAATTGCAACATGGTTGAAAGCCTTTCACTAACCATTGAGGGTACAATCGTACATTTTTCACGTCGCCGAGCATTAAGAAAAATTGCTTTCCTTCCGACCTCGTCACTTTCGCACGATATTAAGTTCCTGCCGGAACGCACGGCGTCCCGTGGAGATGTTGAGGTTGAAAAATGAGGAAAAAAAAAAAGAAGCAACAATGTCGAGGAGGAAGAGTACAGCGCGAGGAAGAAGAAAGAAGCCCGTGGGCGTCAAAGTATCTATGTTTCTACGTGTCCTCTTTCGCGGCTCGGGCGGCGAGCTGCCCGGAGGCCCGAATGGCCTCTCTTTCGCCAAGGGAACGAGCATAGAAGCTGGCGCGGCTCGTAAGAACGAAGAGGATTCTCACATGTCGAGCATAAGTTACGCGCGTATTATGCGCCGTTCTTCTGCTCCCGAGGAAGCGCGTACAAAACGGTAACACGAGAACCGGACCTCTCGCGCGATTCACGCGTCGTGTAGGTACCTTAACTACCTACGCTACAATATAACTTCGCACTCGTTCCCCTCCTATCCATGTACAGTTCGAAATCCTAAAACAAAAATTAAGTCTGACTTCCCACCAGCAAAAATGCAAAGGTCTAAAAAAATTCCGCAACACTTAGTCTAGAAGAGAATACCATTACGAATACTTCATTGTTCATTATAATTTTTGATACGATTATTTTTCGACCAATAAATTGGGGATTCGAGACCCGTCGAGAAATGTAATTGAAAAAAAAAAAAAATGACGAGGTTCCGGCTAATTGCTTTCTCAGAGACGAGCCCTCGACATTGGAAATGTCTGAAGAACGGCCGATCTCCCTCTCATGGTAAAACAAAAAAATCCAAAAATGAAAAAAATTAAGCAAAAACCTCAAGACCGGAGGGAAACATCGCATAAAATAAATGTAACATACTACAAGAATTTATTCCACGAACGCCCTCGACGGCGGTGCCTGTTTCGCTGAAGAAACAAGTACACGTGTGTGTGCCGCACTCGAGTTAAATTTTATCGTCGAACGAGATCATCCAAAGACAGGGAACAAATTGGCTCTTCGGAGCATGTTTTCCAGTCAGGTTTCGTGTCTCTTTTCTCGCGAATGTCACGGTAAAAAGTGTGTCAGTTTCACGACGTATTTCCATTGGTAACGAGCTTCTCGGATCTCACTGACGCGTTCGCTCGGCAATTCGCATTCGGTTTGCGCGTTCCTGGAGAACAGTGTAGGGCGGTTTATACGGTAGCCAGATTCTTATATTTCCATGCAGCGCCGGTTTGCAGAAGTACTCGTTCGAGGCAGTAACGACGATACGAGCATCTTTAATCCATTAGCGCGGAGCGACCGAAGGAGCTTTTTTTCTATGGTGTGGACAGGGCGTATGCTCCTTATGTATGTATCGCGGCTGTTACAGCATATACGGCTACTTGAAGCTATATGCGAGCCGGCGGCGGCGGCGAGTGCGTTTCAACACCGCAAAAGGTGATGCTGGAATTTAAACGAAGGGGTCTCGACGAGGCCGCCGTACCTCGGGCTTCGGGTGTGTATACGAGCCGATATAGCTTCTCCGATTCTCACTCTTTTATCCTTAAGGGCATGTGAAATGCCGCGGTCGGTAACAAATCGCCTTCCGTATTTTCTCCGAGAAACTCAATATTTCTGATGAAAGTAAATTGTTCCTGACCATGATACCCGATACGGATATTGAGTGAAAAAAAATTGCCGATTACCTGTGTGAATTTCAATTCGTAAAAGCCGAGCAACATTGTGGAGAGTTATTTTAGCCGAGTGAGCCGACAATTTTCCAGGTAACTCGTAGCTGCCCGAAAATAAAGCAACGACGAAATATTCTGCACGACGATCGGTTCCAGTGTTCAAGTGGTAAATCGTCGAAACCCTCACCACAAGATGGAAATTCGACGAAAGAAACCGCTTCCTCGTAGCACGACCGAATTACTTTTACGAGCCTTCGGACGAGCGGGTCTTTTCCCTTCGTTTTCCCTTTTGGAGCGGTATCGTGCACGCCACTCCAATGAACCGATGATAAACTCATTGAAGTGGCCCAAAAGACCCGACGACGTGAGAGAAATAGGTCTCGAGCATTTTTATTATCTCGACGATTATTACACCCGAGGGTTTTGAGGGTCGCCGGGCTTTACGGCACGTTTTTCTCTCTTCCTCTCGGGGCTCCTCGAACTCCATTCCGACTCGTTTCGTGTCAGCAAACGACTTCGTCATTGTTGCATCCTGCGTTGAATATCGGTACTTAATTATACGATATCGGGCTGTAAAGAGCAAGAGAGATAGAAAATGAGACACACCGCATGATATACTTTTGAAAAAGGCATCCGGAATTTTTGTAAATCGATACTTAAATTAACTGTGCCTCCGGTGAGCCGTTATACACAGCGAGGGTTCCACCAAGGGGCGGAGTAAGACGAAATGAATGTTGTACATAAAAGAGAGAACTGGTGCTGCTGCCGTTCTCGGATCTTATACGATGTGCACTGTGCACCCGTGTGACGAAGGATTTCGATCGTACGCCACAGGGCGCTAACCCCGAATCTTCCCCCCTGGCGTTATTTATCCTCGGGCCATAGAGCCATTCTGTTTTAATATTTTTCTCGACACCGGAGTGTCGGCTTTAATATAATTTTTTTCGAATCCGTGTGAGTAATGTACTCTGTCGTATCGTAGAAAAAATTCTTACCCCACGTTTAATCTATGTATTCAATCACAGATTGTTTCGTTGGAAATCCTGTGGGCATTTTTTATTAATTAAAAAATACGAAAATTATATTTACCGACTACCACGACGTGGCCGAAAACTTGATCGTTCGCCACGTGAGAGCAATTCCATCGATGGTGCCTGAACTGGTGTCTGCATTCGCGCAATCCAAGCTCGGCGCCCTCGCCGACGGCTGGCATAGCATGCGGCGCTTTTCTACACTGCTCACGTTGACTCTTCGCCAGGCCGGGGATGCGACTGCAAACCGCAGCTCCTACAACCACTGCACCGACCATCCTGCAATAACAAAAATCCATTAAAATTCACGATTCTTGAGTTTAATTTCAAACGTATCGCAACGACATTCAGACATACTTGACTAATTATTCCTCATCAGTAATCATTTTTTAACATAAAAATATAAATATAAAGTAAACACCGCAAGGTGTTCAAATATTCAGCAATAAGTAAATGGAGCAAGAACGAGACAGAGAGAAACCATCCAAAAATTGGTGCAAAAAAATTATCCACTTTGCCTTGGTCTTCACAAGTATTATAGCGACAAGTTTCAATCGATATTTATCCGACGTCGACTGCTCGTGAGCATTTTCCGAATAAAGTTAGACACGGAAAATTGAGTATCCGCGGTGGCCCCTTTGGAGGAAAAAAGTGTCAACGGTCGCCGCGGGGTGAGAAATGCGAAAAACGTCCGCGTGCCACAGGGGAACGAGAAAGCGAGAGGAAGCCGAGATAGGAGAGAGAGGCGGAAGATACGGATCCGGGCAAGGCAAGGAGACGAGAGAAGAGTCGGATTTCTGAGAAGCATGAAATTGCAACGATTACGCCGCGACCCGGGGCGAGTTATTTGCATTGGAATGCATCTCTCGCGCGAGCCCGCGAACGCCTTCGTCCCGAAATTCACCACATGAGATAATCTACTGGGTGTCCTGACGAACGTGAGAACCACGAAAAATAATTCACGTTGGGGCGTTTAACACGCGAGTGCGACAAAGCTGAACAATTTCGCGCTCACTCTCTCTCCCTCTCACCCCTCTCTTTCCCTGCCTCACGCGAATATTATCTCTTGATCCGCGAGCGTGTAACTTCTTTTTCTCTCCTTCGTCGGCGCACTCTCGAACCTCCTCTCTTCTCTCTCCCTGTCGCTTGTTTTATCGCTGTTTTGTTTTATTTCAACACCGAAGAGCCCCCGAGGGTTCGTATACGTGAGATCAAGATATTATTTTCACGGGGAATCCTGCGCGCAAGCCAGATTTCCTACGTTCAGCCTCTCGCCGCGGACACATGACAAGCATCTCGCGCGATCAGATTGAACGGCTCATTGCACTCTTTTTTTTTTGCGACATAGACGAGCTTTATTGGGAAATTCTGCGGGACATTTTGATAATTATCGAGCAAGTTTTTCATACAAAATTTAATAGGGTAAAAATATCTTTGCCAAAATATTGACATAAAAATTACTGGATTGCAAAGGAAACATTGTACTCGTAGGGGAGAATGGGGTAAAACGGACGCGTGGTCTACATCTGCGATAATTTTTTTTTCTTCGTCCTCGAAAAAACGGGTGCAATGAGTTGTTTCGCTCCGTTCTTCACTGCCAATTCTGTGAGGAAGGTGACGTAAATATTTTTTCGTACAATCGCCTAATCTTGCTATTTTTTGGTGATCTGCATGCAGGTGCAGCTAGGATTGTCACGTTTTAAGAATCCTGATCAGTGGACGTATCCAACAGAGCAATTGGAAGGAGTGTCTTGGCTGCACGGTTTCTGTTGCACACGCTCTTCGTAGATGCAACGTCGTCGGAAATAGAGGCGTGAAAGCCTCTCGGCCACCTCGGCGGAGTGTGCAAACTACGTTTAATTATGGGCTGGACACGAGAGTCACTCGTTACTTCGATTAGACACACTTAACTAAACCATTACGTCGCCCGAAGCTCATCCGTCGCAACTCCTTCGCCTTCCACCGCATGGACGTATATAGTCATGCACATGTGCATGCAAACTGTGTGAAACTGTCCGAGGGGGCAGTCACGGCGGCGAGTACTCTCCATCCGAGAGAGACACCGTAATTATTCATTTACTTTTCTCGCACATGGCGTAATTATGATCGCTAATACCCCATCGGTTCGACGCCGCTGGGGCAAAGCATCCTGGCGGATTAAAACTTGTCCTTCATTTTTCGTTTTTCCTCGAGAAAGAAATGATCCAAACTGACTGTGACGCGGAGACTCGAACGGCGCGGCCGTGCGTCAGTATTTTGCTACAAATTTTATCGCTTCCAATTTAGATGATCGGCTTCGATAAAATACCAAATGATAATTATACAGGTGAGTGAAGGGATCGGAATGCGCCGGGCACCGGCAATCTCTTTCTCCCTTTATCTCTCCACTGTGCGAGCCGAGCTCGCCATGTTGGAGGGGTCGTAACCAAGTTAGAACAAGGGATTTATGCATGTGATCGGAAGCGGTGCGCACCTTGGCATTAAGCTCATAATGTATGACATTACAGCATCCACGTACGAAGGGGGCCTAATGGCGAGTCATTTGCAGCCGAGGTTCTATAGCGTCTCGAAGTGTATCGAGCATAAACTCCGTGGTACTGTGTTACACTGCCGTTGGTACTCTCGAGTGTCAGCAACAAACGAACCGACCGTTCGACTTTTCCTTTCCGACAGAAACTCAATATTGTCGACCGGACAGTCTCGGTCCTTTTTTTCATTTCAATTATCATCGTGAACGACAATTAGATTCGTACGTTTCAAGTCGGTACCAAGTTTGTACGTTCCATAATTCTCCACCTGGAACAATTTTTTAAATACAATAAAAAAATGAGTAATCATGTTGAAAAAGTGTGCATGCATGATCGCTGACTGTCGCACTACGACGGAGTGTGGCGGAGTTATATTATACGGAATAATCCGAATGGACACGGTACAATGGGGAAATTGCCGTCGGGGCACTGTGATCCATGAAAAATTGGCGGATCGAGGAAAATTATCGGCTTGGTCGGCCGCTCGTCAATTTACATAATACCTTCGTGATAAGCTACTGTTAAGACACGACTGTGTAATACTCTCGTAGTTTCGCTCGACCGTCTGTGTCCATCTACACTTCGGCACTGTTTCGCTGTAGGAGCATGTTATTTCTTGTTGGAATAAGAAAAGTGTTGGGCGCCAGCGCTCTTCGACTCGTCGACGCCCCTTCGTGCGCCGTCTTGCTCCCAACCTTCGCTATCTTTTCCTCTTTTACGCCGACTTTTATTATATACCTGAAAACACCTTTTCTTCCCTCATTCGATCCTCCCCGATGTTCCCTCCAACAGCCTTGGCGGCGGAACTTCAAGGTACGCGACCCACCCAGGTATTCATCACTCTTCGACAATAGTGTACTTTTTACCTGCGCACACATATTTCACCGCAATATACGCCGAACCGAACACTCGCTAATAGCTCTCCCTCTGGCTATATTATATATTCAACCGATTTAACGATCGTTGCGTCCCATTGGATCTCAAAGGAAACATTCGTGACCGGATATTTCCTCGAACGGTTCGTCGGCGAAAAATTCGGGTCGTAAACTAACTCATTGACTTGGCCCGTTGGGTTGGGCCCGTGTGAAATCTACCTTGCGGTTGACCACCGGTCAATGAGTGTGCAGACACCGTATTGCCGTTTTTGTTACGGAATGCGGTATGGCGATATAGGTAGACAAACCGCACAGTTATTGACCGCTCGACTCTTCCGTGCGTATTTATTGCTCACGCAACGGAGTTTCAAAAAAAAGATTCGGAAAAAATTCCGGTTACGCGTTACGTCTCTGCGGTACGTGATAAATTTTGCAAAGATTTTTTTGCGACGTACTTGCAGAGCAAAAAAAAAATATGAAATTGTCTCGATGGATAGAAATTTTCCATAACGACTGCTGGTCAAAGAGCTAGTAAGACATCAAGATCAAAGCACAGTTGTCTGCCTCCTAGTACAGAATTTCTTTGGCTGACTCATTGCCGAGTAAAAAAATAAAAGCAAAATTATGCCTGTGAAGATCGAGCAATGCCGCAGTCATGGATCATGTGTTTTATCGATTCTCGATCTAACGAGGACTGACGATCCCCATCTTGTCCTGACACGGATCCTTTCAGATGTTCACCGGAGAGTCGGAGAGCGCGCGTCGCCAATGGAAGAGTATAAGAGGACGAAGAAGCATTACCCTTTATTCCTGACCCTCAAACTTCTATTTATTTCTTTTCCCACGACACGGGTGCGCGACACAAATCCCCCCGGATAATCCTGACGTCTCGGTGTCACGGCTGCTCCTGATCCAGATGACGCGAGTCTTTCTGCTAGGTAGGTTGGCTGACGCGTTGATGATATCTTCCTGCTGGTTTACCCAGTTCGGCGCAGTGATTGGCAGCTTAAGCTGATGGCTGAAACCAGCGATTGTTACAGTATTGTCTCGTTAGATTCGAAGCGACTTCCTGTGAAAACTGCCGATCGCTGGTCGGTGGCCAATAATTGTATTATCTATGCCTACAGTTGTATCTCTCAATGTTATCCTAGACGCCGCAGGACTCTCAGGACAGAAATAACTCTCCGAGGAGGTAACTGTAAATCAATGATAATCCTAACCGGTCTCATCTTATACGAACGTACGTACTCGAGACTCCCACTGCTATGCTCGAGTTTGAAAAAATCCGATCCAGCAACAAAGTACATTGAAAGATCGAATTTTGGTCGCGGTTTTTATGTTTACTACACCTACGCAAGTTATCGCTTGTGGTTAAAAAAAATCCTGCACCAGTCATTTGAATGCAGATATGATGAGTTTTGTTTTAAACAATTTTTTTTTAGGCAACGATTCACTTTGTTTTTGGTCCCGTGCATTCTAAAAATTAATTCGACAAAACCTTTGGCGAAAGGAAGTTTGGAGTGTTCGGTTTAAAACGATCGTGCACGTTGGTGCGTCAAAAAAAAAAAATGCCTGTGCGTGCGGGCTGAAACTCTGGTGGCGTGTCGATGAGGAACACCGCTTCAGATCGAGCCAGAAACGTGGCGAACGCTCACACATTCACAGTCTTTGATGGACGACGTTTCGAGAGATGGCGAGGGCGCGAAGGATTCTCCCGGCGAACGCCCAGAAGTCGATGGTCCGCGAGAGGACATTCATCACGAGGCCGATCTCTCCGCGGGCACCGAAGAGGAGAGCATTGCGCGTGTTAGTTCGCTGGTCGGCCTGTGGGATGCAACCAGTAGCCGGATTAACGTAGAGGGTCAGATGGACCTGTGTAATTACAGATGTCTCGGCAAATACTTATCGCGTCGGTTAAAGCCAGCATCCTGCAAGGAACGAACTTTATCCCGAGGCAACGGAGATCTTCTCTGTCTTCATTTTTATTTACACATCTCGAACGAATAGGAGAAAACGACGTTTAATCGAATTAAATGTCGTTATAAAAAAATCCCCACATCGCCGAGATATTCAATTTTGGTCAATTAATTTAACAAATTGTCCGGCGAATTTAATACCGTGGTGGACGAAAAATAAGAAATTTTTTGAAGTGCAAAATTTAATTATTAATGTAAACGGATTATCACACAAAACTGACGCAAATGCAACACAAACGGATGCCTATTTTTCAGCTCAACAAGAGATAATACAAAAATTAACTAATATTAACGCAGCGCCCGAACACCTCTCGTGGGTTTTCCGCTAACGATAGGGAACTTTTCAAATAAAAATCTTGGCGTAAATAGCATGTCTGCCGAGTTCGAACGATCAACGGAATAAGAAAAAGAAGAAGAGGAGGAGGCAGAAGGAAAAGGCGCGTCGTCGCCACGCGAGAGAGTTTCATCATCATCGCATCGCTAAACGATCCGTTCAACCGCCACCCGAGTCATGAATCATCCCCTTATCTAGCAAGAAGATGCACGACTACCGATCCCGGCCTCTTGATACTGCAAAGAGAGCTTCTCACCAGCAGGCAGCACCTCTCCGACGTGCGAGGTATGAGAGAGCTCCTTCCAAGCATTTTTTTAATATGAAGTATAGTGTAATTCCTGAGAGAGAACACTCAGCCAGAGAATTCAATTAACATTGTACTATAGAAAAAACTGTTCAGGATATCGAACACTTTTCTTGTTTTCATGAAAGCAATTTTTTTTTTGTTTTAGGATTTTTTTCTGTTAAATTTTTGTCGAGAGAAAGTTTGCCAGACTTGCTCTGCATTCTATTTTTAGGTAAAAGTGACAAAAGTGTAATTTCGACCTCTTTTCAAGACTCTCCTTCCCTCAACTCTGCTGCTGGGAGGTCCGAGAAGATCTTCGTTTATCGAACATGAGATCTGTCGTGACATTTTCTTTTTTTTTTCTTCACGCAACATCCTTTCCGTCGCGGACACGGAACCGTCCCGTTTGAGTTGTGATTGGCGAGCGGGCCGCGCTGGTTGACCACCTTGCAACAAGCGACATATCTCTCGCAGCGAAGGTCTTAAAACTCGGAGGGAGAGAGAGTAAAAGGAGCTTCTCTTTTGACGGCGTGTGGCGAATGGGTTTAGCTCGCGCGCCACTTCCACGCGTGACTAATCGAAAAAAATGCGCGCGACGGTCGACCACATACACAAACGAACGCCTTGGGATAGGTCCAGCGACTAGCACTGTCGAGAAATTTAAACCCTGGATTCTCCTCGAGATTCAACGAGCTCAAAGTGTCGCTCGACAAACAAACTTGACATTAGATATCCGTGATGCAATAATTGTTATAACAAATTGATTCGATCGAGTCTCCAAAGGTAAAAGAGGATTGGAGCAGAAAAGGCGTCTGCACGGTATTTAAATTTCAGGAACGGAAGTACATACACATTTTTTTCTCATTCACTGAAGCTGGAATCAAAATCCCAAAATAAAGCGGTTCCGAACAGATGTTAAGAGATCAAAAATATAAAAGAAAAAAAAAGTTCATCCTATGATTTTTTAAACGATATTTCTCATACCGATGACATTTTGAATCACTGATAATGTCATTCGGGCTGTGTTCATCGTCGTCCCGATACTTAATTGATCCGACGAATTGATACGATCTGGTGTGAAATTCCTCGCCGCGATTGCTCGCAAATAATCTCTCTCACTCTCTGCAAAGTTGTACACGTTCACTCCGAATGCCGTATCGTTCGATAATCGAAACCCGGGGACAAAAGAACCACACTGGGTGGGCCGCACGGCTGCTCTTTAGTTTGCTTTAGCGGCGTGACAAGAACTTTCGCGACCCTCTATTCCACATACATAAACCACCGTCCGCGCGAGTGTATAATTCCCGTCTGAATAAGATAATATGTATACTCGTTCGGCCAATCGAACGGTCCGGGAGAACCCGGTTCCGATCGGAGCAGGGCGCGGACGATCCTGCTGGGATACGCCTGGGCCAGCAGCCCAAGCCTGGCGCCGATAGGACTCTCCGAATGAGAAGAGATCCTCTTCGTCGAAATCTCCCCGAGGCGTGTCTCACGTTCGCAGCGAGCTCTGTATCAGCGTTATGCCCGATAAGTCGGCGAACAAGTTGGAAGAATATATCTGAAGATAAATAAAAAAACACACAAATTAAATTAGGATTATAAAAACAGAAAATAAAAAGAAAAAACCAAGACGTCTGCGGAGCCATTTTGGAGAGAGGTTGATCTCACGCGGACCTGCTCCGAAAATAGACAAAAGTACTACGAAATACAAGAAACATTTTGTGGTACTAAAAATACGACAAAATTCCTCCCTAATACTCAGAATACCACACAAGTACTCGAGTGCTTAAAACTGAACGTGTAATGAGTATTTAAAATACACGATCCAGCTAGGAGTCTGCCGCATCGCCAATACTGCCGAACTCTCCTCCACTTTGCATTTCATATGCCTCGATATGCGTAGATAAGGATTAAAGAAGTCTCTCTCCAGCTAAGTGGTTCGAAACTTACGTGGGTTGGGCGCGTGAGGTTCTCAGACGAGGAGTGAGAAACATATACACAAATGTGTGTCTCGTGCGCGGTTTCTTGGGATCGCGCCCGAGCGAGGAGCAGATCTCACACGAGGAAGAAAAAGCCGGAGGTATATAGCTTGACCCAATGGCAGGCGCACGACCGCTATGATCGCGCGAGACCGACGCTTATTACACACCCTATCGCTTCGGCATACGTCTAATGCCCGTATTTATGGTACGTTTATTGAATATTATATTTCCTGTATCGACGCTGCGGCAACACCCATGGCTCGGACTTCGACAAAAATCTATCTCGGAGTCGTGAGCTGCCAGCTTCGCAATAATGTATCCCGTAGGTAGGTACTTAAGAACATCTCGGGGATAGAGAAAGATTATTCTTCTGGGGAAGTTGCACGACTGATTGGAGAATCAACGTCGTCGATTAAAATTATCTCACGATTGGAATAAAATTTTCGGGAAAAATCGAGAATTTTTTTGCCGTTCGTAAGATTTTTTTTCAATATCTTTTGAAATCATAATTGAAGACATTTACAAAAATAATTTTTTGCATATGCAACGTCGAAGGGTCAACGGGAGAATTGGCGAATGTGGGTCGACGAGTGGACAGAATACTCACAACATCGGTTTCTCGGTTATTAAATCTTCAATTTCACTGCTCCACGGGCAGGTCGAGAGCACCCGCTTGGACGTTCGTTTGATTCCGGTATTTATGATACTTTTTATTGCGTATCGTATTTCCCGTACGAGTGCGGGCGTGTAAAACACACAACGGCTCTCGACTCCCTCGTTTCTCTCTTGCGTCGGAGGAAGTATTATCGTAGTCAGCGACAAGCAAGCTTGTACAGACAAACGTAAATACATGTGCGAGCTCTCGCCTTCCAGGAGATAACTTTAATGTTCGTTTAAGCACTCGTTGAATTTCTTCTACAAAGTATCCTACATGAAGTTGCGCTGGTCCGTACAAACGCGTACGGCCGTTCGATCTGCCACTCATAAAATTATGTTCCAATTAGAATTTACATCCTCTACTTCTTCACCCATTTCATCATCGCCAAGCTATCGATCCTGGTAAAATCCAGACCCTGCAATAGGCAATGCCTAATCAATTATAATCCCTCTTTGAATCAACATTTTAATTCGTTGGGTTAACGAATTAAATTGTTGGATTACAAAGTGAAGTTGCCGGGATAAATTTGTTCGGCCACCGAAGTACATTTCTGGGCCAATTTTTTGAACAAACTAATCAATTTGTTCGGTTCTCCATTTTTGTGTACGCCGTACACATCGGAATAACCAGTCGCGAGAAGTACCACGATACCATAATTACAAGCCGGTCGAGCTCTGCATCGCCGAGCTAATTGGAATTAGTGCCGCACGTTGCTCATATATTTATGCAGCTGCGACTCAATGAGAATCGCGTATTTCCACGATATCCGCATAGTACGAGGATAATCGATAATTGAGAACCTTGACGCAACGGAAATCACCGTCTGCTAATTCCAGTATTTCTAGAAATTCCTCTTCGGCTACTTCGGTGTGTCGTCGGCGATTGCCCCCGGTAATCGAATTATCGGAGAATGACTCGTGAGAGAAGTGAAAGTTTCCGGGGAGTTATAGAATTCCATGTGAAACCATTTCCAGGATTGGAATTCAACGGACTGTTCTTCTTTTTCCTTTTGTTTTTCCTTCGAGTTCTGTTTGTGTTTTTTGGAGTGAAAAACCTGTCGAAGGTCCTTCGGAGATTGCTCATAGCTTCAACAAATCGTCGGTGTTGCGAGAGGCGATATGGAAGGCTCTTTTCTCTTTCTCGGAGAGGTCCGTGCCCGGAGTTATGTATCTCGTGCGGCGAGATCGGACGCAGACACTTCGCGCCCGGTTAACTGATCCTAGGGGACGGGACGACCGACGTTTATACTTAGCCGAGACTAATTAAAAGGATCCTGAGGAGGAGAGAGCGAGGTGCGGGCAACCGGACGAACGCGCGTGGGGAATCCACAACGCGAGATAAGATCGCTATTGACGCCAAGAGAGAAATGTGTCGTTCGTACCTCTCTCGTCGTGTATATATTCCCGTATAGCTGCATGCGCTTCGCTCCGCTCGTGCAACTTATACCTCTGCCTCTTGCACATCGCCGGACTTCGACGCGTCTCTGGACTCTTCGTCCGGACAGTCGAAATGTTCGACACTTCCACGAAGAATATACGTACGGGCAATTTATCTCCGAATTTTTTGGAATTCCAATTTTTTTTGTTTATTCGATTCACTCCATACGATAGGATTTCATTCTGCACAGAAAAAAGATTCATCTTTTATACGAGGAACACATTGAAATGCATTAGACATTTTTTTTGAAGAAATGGAATTAATTTATATGCTGACTCGGCCAAAGGCCGAGCATTTTTTTTTTTCGAACAAATAAATCGCGTCTTCGGATGCCTGGACAGATAACGGGCTAGAAAATGTGGTGTCAATAGGCATTTCCCGGCGAGGAATTCGTCGGCTCGTCAAAAGTACAAAAAGCTTGGATCGCCCGGTGAGTCGTCTTCTTGCCAGCGGTAGGCTCGACGGTGGCCCTCGCTCGTTTATTTGAAAGTATAATTTTACGATACACCCCGGGTAGCCCTCGCTGATGGTGCCTTTTACACATAATTTGTCTGAGGACATAATTTTCGTTGTTCTCGGCTGTGTCGTTCCTTGTACTACCCTTTCGAGCGGAACGCCTCCTGCGCTGTCTTCCGCCTTTCGGAGTTTTGACACAACGACTATGCTCTCTCGTTTATCGGCGCTGTTTTTTCTCAATGCCGCATGATTTATCGAGATCGATAAATCACACTCCACCCGTTTCTTCCCTTCCGGTAAACATTTAAAAAATAATAGTTTCCTCTCCACAGGATGAATGTCGAAAAAAAATTGGAGACAGTTTCTATCCCTAGTCGTCCCACTAATACACAAAAACTTTAATGCTCTCGAAAGAAAAAAAATTCATGACATCATGTCTGAATGGAATTCTGGATCAAGTGTGGAAAATGGTGTGAACCTTGAGCCCGATAGTCGAAAATTTAAACCCAACGATAATGTCGAATGCACATATATTCCAGGCGTGTTAGCGAAGGCGCCGCCGGAAATCCATAAATTAGAATCAACAGCGACGGCCGGAGTGGCCTAATCGCGAAAAATACGAGCGAGTTTGTGCGAGGCCCGGGTGAAGGCTTTCTCGCAGACACTGGGTGGAAGTATAATCCCGTGTGGATTAGAGAGAACTAAAGGAGTCAAAGAGAATATCTCCGGGAACGGACGGAGATAGAGAGCCGTTAATAAATTCGCTTGCCAAAACAGATCGGACGCTGGCTCATGCTGGTTTTGGAGCCTCAGAGAAGATGAATATAATAAAAGGCCACGGGTGCATTCCATTGTGCGTGAAGGACGCTAATATTCGACAGTAGCGTTATATGAGTTTGGAAAAAAAGCTTCATAAAAAAAAATTTATTTATCATTGAACGTTATTAAAAAAAAAAATCTTAGGCTCATTCTTACTTCGATACACCGAGCATCTTTCTCCGAGCTCTCGCACTCTCGATCGTGCACCTCTGAGCGGGAGAACCTCGCGGAGGATTTCTCGAGGAGGAATAATCGATATTGACGTCTGGAGAGATCGAGCGCGCACGCGCACTCACACATACCGGGTCCTCCTCGAGAGTTGTACGTACTGCGAGAAGCAGGGCGAGGCTCTCGCCCCGGAGCACGTCGTACGATCATTAAATTAAACCTAATGCAGGTAAATCAAGGGAGAGAGAACTCGAGACCGAGGCTACGGGACGTTAGCGGGCGAGGCATGTAGCATTGGAGAGGACTGCGCGCATATCGATTAGAGAGAGCTCTCGTGTGTGCATCGAGAGGAGTCGCGGAGAGAAAAGAGATCAAGCGGGGGAACGTCCGACCAAGCCCAGAGAGGATGTCCCGGGGCCTCCTGCATCGGACGCGCGCGCAGCCTCTTGGTCCACCGATAACATAAAATTACGAGACTTTTAAAACGGCGCTGAAAACGCCGGTTCGCTCTCGAGAGAGATCGCGAGTCTCATGTAGGCAGATGCGATTCATGCTCAAAGAGACGCGTGCAACATAAGGAAGATCGAACGAAACGGAGGAGAGTCCGAGCCCGAAGAGGGAGGAGGGCAAGAGATTGAGAGCAGAAAGCACACGCCGTACACGAAGGTCGGAACTGTACGCAGTCCGCTGGTGGGCGTTTCGAGAGGAACTCTAAGAGAGCCGACATAGAGAGCGAGGTATAAAATATAAAAGAATAATGAAAGAACGGAATAACGATTGAATTTATGTACCAACAGTACGGCTTTGTCTCGCGAAATTATCATACGTGAAAATTATACAAGGGCGGGAAGAATGGGAACGACACATAATCGATGGATTATCATATCACAGGGGGGGTTGTCGATATGGGATTTAAAAAAGCGCTAAGTGCCGGTCTTTAAGATCGTACGATAAAAATCGTTTAAACGGGTCGTATCATCCGCTCCAAAATAATATATGCAGTGGGATTAACCGAGGCACGTCCAAATGCATCGTTTGAACTCGATAAATAATATACTATTGCCACGATAGAGCTTGGCTTCCGCAATAGAAATTGGGTGCTTCCGCGATGAAGAATAACATTTTTGAACGATCGCTCTGTGCAAAATATTTCGCGACTGATGATCAGCGACAACATTTACGAATTCCCAGGACAGCAATTTCATTTAAAAAATTCCCTGAGTAATTGAATCACATCAACTTTCGATGGTTAAACAATTCAGAATCTTTCTCAATCGATCAGCGTATTGCCGCGGTAGAGCTTGCTTGAACACAATCAGATCTCGAAGGATGTTAACTGCTCCGCAATGAGGACGACGACGAGAGCTTCACCGAGCTACCACCGAGCGCATTGACAGGATAATTACACTGGCGTAGGCAGAATAAACTGCGCGCCGATTGTATACAAACGTCGCTTGTTCGAGATCGAGAAATCAGCCACGGTCCATTCGTACATGTCTATCCATTTTGTCTTCGTGTATCTCGTTCTCTCGTCGGTGCTTCTGTGAGGCAATAAGTCCGACCCGGCGGTACAGCTTTGGAGCGACGGCGCATGCGCATTTCACGCTGCTACCGTAGCGCTGCAGCCACCCACAAGGATCCGCGATCGATGCATCGATCCTTCTCGCTCCCTCATCTTCTCGGTGTAATTCGGTTTCCTCTTCCGTGCGTCACTCTGCAGTGAACTGGCAAGAAGTAGACAAATCGAGGCGAAGAATCCTCGAGATCCACGGGAATGTCTTGAGAAACGCAATGCGTCCTGTTCGGATGAAATTTGCATAATTCGAGAATTGTGCTCGCCGGCTTGACCGGCTTCGAAGAGGGATCTGCGAGAAGAGAATAAAGTTTTAATACCACAGAGCAAGAAACAGATCAATGATGTAAGAGATGGATAAAGTGGAATTCTCTGGAGTGTCACGATAGGGGACCCAATGGTCACTCGCTACACGTGACTGATCAGAAATTTACTGTTGGCCTGCGAACTGAAATCGTTCGCCTATCTCTCGCTCGTTTGAGACTCGGGCACAAGCAGATTCGAGCAGCAGCGTCAGAGATACGTATAGAAAGTCCAAGGCGATAGACGTAATGTTGGAATAATTGAAATATTAAAGGAGAACCCGCGTGGGACGAGAATGAAACTACCAACCGACGCTCGAGAGCCGCTGTTCCGTGGCTGCGAAGAGACTAAGCTGTAATGGGCACGGTTCATCAAGTATTATGACTTTGATGCAGTTTGGCTTCTGCGCTATCCATTGCAACAGAATTTTATAGCGAAAAATTAAATCCTAACTCAATAAAACTAGATCGATTTTGCCTTACAGGGTCATAAAAAAATTAACATTTTTTTGCCGACACGAATAGGTTCTCCTCCAACCTCATCGTCCGGCTAATCGCATGGCCAAGTATGGACCAGTATCTTCTCAAACGCTCGGTAATAAAATATGTAATACCTGTGTGCCAGCTTCGGTTCGTGAGGCGCGCATGCAGGATGGAGACCATAAATCGAATGGACCGGACGTTCGAATGGCAACGAAAGGAATCTGATACTACACTCTCGTTCGCTTCTATAATACTTGATCCCTTGCTCGATCCTGAACCCAAACTCCTCGCTATACAAGCCCTCTGGGACATACAATACCGTTCGGATTCGAACGGCGTTACACATGTAAGAGCGCGTGGCTCCGTCCCGGGCCACAAAACCCCTTACATAGCTGTGCTATCCACTCGGAGAAGAAAACTAAAACAAACGAAAAAAATTAATAAAAAGTTTCAAGATACCGAGTACTTCGATCTGTCGTGTATGTGTGCTGAACTCCTATTTATGCGTGTTATACCCGAATGAAACACAGAACGATGCTCGAGCATAAATTCGTGGCTGCAAGGAGCCCGCGGTGTGGTCCTCGCTGCAAGATGAACAAAAGTGCATTATGCACGCACTGCACTTATGTGCAGTTTTCATTTTGTATTTTTTTGTAGTAGTATGAATGAGTATGTATAGAATCGGCTTGCTCGGTGATTCTTCGACAACTCGAACCAATATTGCATCCTTCCTACATCCTTGCCCACTATAAATACATATAAATATTCTCATAAATCGTGTCATAGTGGGTGCGTTACACGCGTTTGCAAGAACAAGAGGCACGAAGAGGGAGATGCTCTCTCGATATTACAGGGTTGTAAGTCATCATCGGGAACTCTCGGTCTGTAAGCCGGGAAAGAGAATATTGTATACTACGCGGAGAGAAAGATATCGAGCCAGCTCGCGGCGTACACTCGAATTGATCATCGCCGCTATCCGCGTTGATGGCTCTCGTTCGTTTTCAGTCGGGCGCCGACCAACGATCTTTCACGATCGGAGAAGCGATTTTATCAGAATAAATTTTGTTTCATTTTAACAAATTTAGCCGAATTATTTAATTTATCGTTTCTGCCGGTACGATAATTAATCTCTGAATTTATTTTTACACGTCTGTCCTGGAAAATTTTTCGAATCGCTCGATGCTCTCTTAATTTCTTTTTTCAACGAAGTATATATAGAAATATCTCCTTCGTGGTTTTCTCGCTCTCCGAGTGAAATGACTCACGCTAGTGTGGGATATCCTCAGAGTTTCTTTTGTTTCTCATCGTTTTCCTCCCTCCTCTTTCTTCCTTCCATTCTCGCTATCTTCCATGTGCCTCTTGATAGTGATCAGCTTGTTAAAGTCTTGTTGCGAGAGAACCACCGAGAGATTACTTCTTCCTTCTCCTTCTCCCTTTCTTCATTCCGAGCGGAGCCCGAAATGTAATATACTCTCGTCTCGCGTGTGGTTCTGGGTGCGCTTGGTAATTGTACGCGAGGAATGAGAGCTCGAAGATGTAGGAGCTGAAAAATCTCGAGCGGTCGAAAGAAGCGGAAAGAAGAGGCTCTTTCTAGCCGGCGGAGAAGCCGGGAGGGTCAAGCCGAAGCGAGTGAGCCCTACATAAAACAGTGAGAGAGGTCACGGGTCTGACGTTTCGGACGTGTGATCGGAAGATACCGGGATGGGTCCTAGGGCCCTCCTCTCTTCACCTCGCTCGTTTCCTTTTGTTCCATCCGAGGAGCAATCCATCCGCGCAGCGACTCGCTACGAGCCGCGAGAGGAGCAGAGGCGTTTCATGAGAACGAGCCCTCGAGAGGATTTAGCTCATCTTGCGAAGAAGAGATGAGAACTCTCTCTCGCCCGTGATGGACTCGGTGCTCGGTGCGCGAAGCAGCTCGCAAACTGAGACAACGGCTGGAGAAACTGAAAACGTGACTCCGATCATGAGTCTCGGTGCAGCGAGGGAAGTCGCCGCAGCGGGCGAACTGTAAATGCAACATTTCTGCATGAAGTCACTAACATTGCGCGGGAGGATGTGGATAAAGGAAGACGATGACGAAACCGAAGAAACAGAAGAATGTTCGTCTTCCGTTGGGATTTTGATGCAGCAGATAAACGTGAAAGCGCAGCCGTGGAGGGATTCCTCGTTGCATCGTGCCTGGAGTCAACATCGTCTTCACTGCGGATGCCACATTTTCTTTCTTCACCGAGTCGTCTTTTAAACCTGCATCCTTCGCGAAGAAGCTGTTGAGCGAATCCAACATTTGTTTATGGAGTTGCTGATGTTGCGCCAGAGAAGAAGATGAAGGCTGGAAGAAGAAAATGATGAGAACGAAAAAATAAAAGAGGGAGAATGCTCGTCTTCCTTTAGGCATTAGATATAAGAGATAGGCGTGAAAGCGCAGCCACAGACGGTTTCCCTATTGCATCACGACTGGAGTTAACTTCGTCTTCATCGCGGATGCCACTTTTTACTAGGCTAAGCCGCTGGCAGACCTTCCACATCCTTTCGCAAAGAAACTTCGCGACCAGGGTTAAGAAAGACCTAACGGGAAGATACACACTTCGCGTATGTGTGGAATATACGTGTTCAACGTCGTACATTTTTCATGTTCGAACGGCCGAGTTCTGGCGGGATTCCGCAGCGGGATGCATTCAAGTGTGGCCTTTTGCAAATGTCCAGCGGTATTAAATCCTAGAAACGGCGAGCGAGATCGTCGCGAAGCCGTTGCGCGATAACTGCGGACGGTGCTGAAACATATGCGCGAACTCGCGTCTCGATATTCAAGGAAGAGGGGAAGAAAACGTTTGGCTGCAAAACCGAGGACTCTGTCGTTGACAAAAACTGTAGTCGTTTTTCTTTGAACCCTAAGACCTGTGCCTCAATGCTTTTGTCTCAATGTTTTTGCGCATATGTACTTATAAACCCGTGACAAATAGGTCGACTGTTTGACGGAATAGAATTTTTTTCGTTCACCCTGATTCTCTAACAAGCAGAAGCTTTTAGCGAGAAACGAGACGGGAAGAGGTGAACACCAAGAGCTGTATCCTGCTGACTTTCAGGTATATGTATCTCGAGGGTATATCTTCGAGATCTGATCTCCCAGCAGGTACAGGAGGGAGGAAGATCGACCAGGCTGTTGCCGAGAAGAGCGGTTTGTATTTTTGTACAGGAAGACGTAGGAGGAAGATGAAACGAGAAAGGAGAGAACGAAGACACCGTTCGGGCTGGAGGAGGTGGCGAAAATTTCAACCCTCCTGGCGCCTGAAGATATATTGGGCGGCGCCTCACCATTCACCTTTTTCTCATACCACTCTTCTATCCTATCTCGCACATCGCTTCCCCGACTCGAATGGGGATAAGACAAAGATAAAACTGTGCAGATAATGTTTATTCATTCAAACAAAAAAAAAACCAAAAAATATCGAAGTTTCGACAAAGCGCTGCATTTTCAGATGATTTTCAGCGCCAACTATACGCGAATCAGAGTTTAGTTCCTCTTATAGCCTGTACCGTTACGAATTGCCGAGAGTTCAGGACATCGCCCATCGGTCTCTCCGCACCAGGTCGATAATCGTCGCTCTGTCAATGTAATCATGATGGATTAAAGTTAATTAGATTTAGACCGTTTTGCGAATAAACGGCAAAGTATCTCTCGCCGCTGAGTGAAGACAAGGCGACAGCCCACGAGTGTGTGTCCCTCGGTCTCCCGTAATAAACGGTAATAATTATAATAAAAGGCGATGATTACAGTGATTATGGGACGGGAGGGTTGAGCCGCGGAAATTATTTTTTCTGCGTACACACGACGGAGAAACCTGCGGCATTGCCGGACGGGGGATGAGAGAGCTCGGGAGCTCTCCGTGTAGCCAAGTCGCGCAGTTTGAATACATTAAGTGTAACTTTTGTCACCTCTCCAACGAGCCAGCTACGAGTACCGTTTTAAGACAGGCTCGGAGATCGGAGAAGGAAGACGACCAGTCCCGATGCTCGGCTTCCTACTCCTCGTCACTTGCTTTCCATACCAGGTGCGAAAGGTAACTTTGTACTCTTTAAAAAATAATATTTATTTTTTGGTTATTTTCTCCTGCCACTGTCAACGACTCTCAATTATCCTGTAATATACATGCTGCGTACAGGCATCCAGAGGATGCCAACAGCCCACATTTTTCACCCTAACAAAAGCTTCACAGCCATCATGCAAATATCCGTTCGAGCGTGCGGCCCGTTCGCGGGATCGTAGAGTTGCGAAATTAATGGAATTAAGTTTATCGAGGGAAGTCCAGAGGCGTACGTGTGTGTAACGTATGAATATCGCCGATTTTTTTTTTTTTACATTTTTTGCATACGTTTTTAATGGCGTATAAGAGAGACTCGGACAGTTACCACAGTTACCACGTCATGGACAGTTTGCCGAGCGATCAGTTATCATTATATTACTCAGTCGACTACCGCGAGACTCCGCTACAAGCGAACACTCTCCGATATTTCTCCGTGCATCCATCTCACGGGGTACGAGGTTTCGGACTCGAGAGATCCGTCGACGGCCCTGTTATTACATCGTGATTCCACTGCCATATATTTCCGTTCACCAATAAACCGGACAAATTCTTCAGGGACGTTTTCATTTATATATATATATATATTTAATTTACGGGAAACTAAGCGCCTGGATGGAATTTCATAATTAACGTCCTGAATAACGGTAACCAGCTGGAGTGGATTCTGACTCATAGATCAGATCATTATCGCGGGCGGATCGAAGATCCATTTGAAATCATATTCGAGTTTTGTGAACTTACTGAAACTGGTGAAACGTTTCAGTTCGCCGGTTCCAGGCGGGTAGGGTGGGGTCCCAATGTGAAGTGGTATAATTGACAGAAATTCCGGTTCAACAAGCGTGAAGCGAATACGCGCGTGTCGCGAGGCAATTGAGGATGCTGCAGGCGAACTTGTGCGGTGGCTGATTCATATCCTTCCCGGTGGCGTGGACTCGGGGAATGTTCGCGGATTGAACCGGCTAAGGGATTCGCTAATCTCCTTTAATAGAGACGTACATCAGGTTCGTGCTCGTTTAACGTCGAAGCACACGATGCAGATAGCGCCGATGATACACAGATACGAGATCGTAAATCGGCTAATGTGAAGCCATCGGTTCATCCATGCGTTTCATGACTTTCGATTCGGCCAATGCGAGCTCTCGGGACTGTGGTCGGGTTTCAATTTTTCGAGGCTAAATTATCCGAGGAGCATCTCGCGCCGGACCCTCTCAAACTACTCCAATCTCAGCTCTTTCGTCATATAGGCCTTATTTCTGAACTCCGTTCATTTCCTCTTTTTATCTCCCGAGTCACCGTGGAACGAGAATAAATAACGTATAGAACCTGTTTTATGAGTGTCCGAAGCTCTCGCGTGCTTACGATAACAACGTCGAAACTGGACCGTGGGTACTTGCAGCGAGCGCTGTGGACACAGATGTTCCGATCGAGAAATTCTTCGGATACTCGTGTCGATGTGACCAAAAACAATCGTACAGGAAATTTTTACCTCCGTTGTTTTCTTCATAACAACGATACGAATGTTCCCGATCAACTTTTCTCTGTGTCCTCACAAAAAAATACTCCGAAACCCCCCAACGATTTTTTTCAGTCGACCAGTCGACATAAGATTTCGGGCTGGCAAATTCAAGATCCTCACCGGACGGGTCCGAGCTGGTGAATTATTTCAAGTTCAACCTAGATTGTCAGTCCTCGGAAGAAGCTCAAGCACTCTTTTGTGTTCATAATCAATTAAGATCTCAGTATTGCCAGAATACCATTGAAAACTCTCTCTCCCAAAACAGATGTTCCCCAACACGAGGCTCTTTCATGCGAGAGGCTGTGAATCGAGGGCGACATCCACAGCTCGAGGAACAGTTCACAGGACGAACAGACCTCGCAGGATCCTCGCGCTCAAACGGCACTCGGAGATATTTTAATGGAGCTTTGTGTCTCCTCCGGGGTTTCGCGAGCTGCCGAAGGGCTCCTTTATTTAACGTCGTCCTTCTCATTCTGTCCCGCTTCGTGCTTTGTTTCTCTTCCGTTTCGTTTCTCGGTCTCTCCTCGACGGCAGCTCACCGCACCACCATCACCGAACTCCTCGTTATGCTTCTTTTAGGCGGCATCTTCTTCTTCTTCTTCTTCTCCTCTGACCACTGGTTATTTTAATTGGATCTTCGCCGAATCCCTTTTTTCGTCCAAGCCGCGGAATTGTCTTGTGCGCCCTCCGTATACCTAACCCGAGATGTATATACCCTGACTGTAGATGCTCCCCACCTATAGGTTGTATTCCCATCGGTTAGGCTCGCATGTGTCCTCAAGATAGCCATTGCTTTTTGCCCTTCGGGAAGCGGTACGCACACGCTCTTCACTCGCAGCATCGTTCCTTCTGGATCCTCTTGACTGTGTCCCTGATGCTCCCGAGCGGAGTCCTTGAGCCGCGTTGTTCACCTCTTTCCTCCAACTACCGTCCTCATGCGTATTTGGAATTCAATGGTATTCCGCGCACTGCGAGTCGACTCATGCCCGAGACAATATTGAATGTATTCACGCAGCTGTGTGTGCATCTATGAAGAAAAAAATCTATCAATTATTCTGCTCTGTGTGGAATCCGTTACCGGGTTTCAATGATAAATTTTTATCCATTTGAGGCATAATTGTCCGTTATTCAATGATTCTTGGAGGTCAGTTCTACCTAAAATGAACGTGCGATGAGACGAAGTGGCGAAGCCTGTTGGGAATTTTTTTTGCCAGAAATTTTGTTAAATTTCTTCATCAGCTCAGGCTTCAGCTCGTGGCCTGTATTGACGAGATACGTCGATACACTTGTCGATTCTCTCGGCTGTAAAAGATTTTCAGCTTGGTTGATTCTTCGAACGGAAGAATGGGTCGAAGGGAGCCGAGAGCCGGAACGCAGACCCCTTTTACGAGGGGGGTTTTGGCGAAAATGTTCTCTCCATCTGCGGGGCCCTGCGCCACGAGAATGGGGGCGACTCCTCCTTCGCGCTGCTGCCGCTGGAAGCTCGTGGGGACTCTCCATTGCACGGGGCCTGCCGGCGATGTTTCTTCCCGTTCTTAACCGCCGCTAATAAATGCTAACGCGCCACCTTTAAAGAGATGAAGACACGAACAACACGCGCTGGAACCAAAGCTGACCAGAGCTCGCCGGTTCGGTGGACGATGCCGCGTTACTTCTTCGCACCGCGGGGGGCTTCCGCCGCGCGATTCCCTCACCGGGATCTTAATTCAACAGCGGATGAACACCTTTGTCTGGTAGATTTCTAGGTATATATGTGTGTGTGTGTGTGTGTGTGGATCTAACCATCCAGGATCTTCCTGAGGTCATGACGCTGATAGCCGTGACGAGAAACAGCGAACGAGAGTTCGACAGAAGATATTGGATATTTCTGTGACAGTAAACTTAAATAAATCATGTTAGAATGTAATAAAACATGCCCTTCCTATTCACTCTCAAACCGTCAGCTCAACCTGAATTTTATTTTTTTAAACCATTTTCTCCACATCGGGAAAATGATTGACAGATGTCTGGGTTTCGAGACACAATCTGACAAAAAAATTGTGAGTTTTCGACTCCGCCCTCTTGAGCATTAATAGATGAACCATTTTTGGTCGAGGAATTCCCTAATTTAGAGTTCCAGCACCGACGCAACAATGCCTCCCAGCATTCTCACTGGTCAGACGTCCCGCGTGACGACGACGATTACAAAGGGGAGCGCGCTCCAAAGAAACCGAGGATGGGCGCGCTCGTCCATCCACCGCGCGCTGGGACGTTGTCTGGACAAAGAGGGTAAAAAAACGGTACGTTGTTCATCGAGTGACAGGTTTTAGCCCATGTCCGAATGAGAATGTCGACAATCCCTGCTCGGTAAAAGGTACTTTCGATGATTTAGAGACTTCGCTCTTTCACACTCTCCGCGCGCTCCGCAGCGTGGCATTCATTCCATGTACTACAGCTCTATTACAAGACCGATACAACACGCGACAATTGAATCGTCACGCTCGTCGACCTACGAAGCTGTGAATAAACGCCGAAGCTGTAACTTGAAAGATACACCTACTTATTTAACGCCGCCGCTTTTGTAGATGCCTATTGCCAAGAAACCGATGCTTCAGATCCTTGAAGGAGAACGCCGTAATTGGAGCTCACACTTGTTTGAAGTGGTTTTGAATAATATCAAAATGGAGACTGGGGTCACGTTGTTGCCCTGGTAGAAATTTTGAATCTGATGTAATGTGCGAAAAATTCTACGATAAAATCCCCATGAGAAAATAAAAAGAGCATTGGTCCAGCGAATCTCCTTGGCGAGTATGGACTTTGGGGTCCGCTGGAGATTCGCCATTCGCGCGATCGATCGCGTGGGAAGTCCCGTCGCGGTCCCAAGCACTCCAAAATATCGCCGATTCGCCAGGGCCAGACAGATTGTGCCGGAGATAATACTGTCTCCGAAGTCCTAATTGAATCAAAATAATAATACTGTACTCGCGGGTGAGGACAGGTCGAGCGAATTATGTTAATTTTTGTCTCACGCTTGATTATGATTTATAAATATCGTTCTGGTCGCAGTTGTGGAATATATTCTCGACAGGAGTGCTCAGTGTATTTTACCCGTTGTTATCGCGGACCTGCGGGTCCGTTGAACGAGTTGATTGCCTTAGCAAATTAACTTCGCAGTCTCGATATCAATGCTGACGTGTTATGTGCGCGCTCCGAAGAAATATACGAGTCCGTGGCTTTCGTATTTCTCTCGTGTAGCCCTCCTTCGACGATCGCCTCTCAGCGGATGTGTCGGAAAGGAGACCGGGGCAACCCGAAGCATTTTCCATCCAGATCGTGAAAAAAAATTTCCGAAGCCTTCGTCCGATTGTGTTTTCTGCTGGAAGCCTGCATCAGGTTACCAGTCGATACGACCTAAGTAGCCCCGGTTTCGAGCAATCGCGAACGAATGTATAAAACGATTCGAGATACATACGCGAGCCGATGTCAAGGCTGCTGTAAATTCCGACATCATCGGGAGCCTCTCGGCGATAAAGACTCTCCGATCGGCTAAGAGAGACGACCAATTTGCAGTCAATTGGCCCCCCGATACGTCGAGGAGTGATGCATTTAATGACGATGATCTCGTTAAATTCTACGATAACGACTGGGTATTGAGCGGGCTACACACTTGCGGTTTAAATGCCTTCTGTACTGCACCAACCGCGTGCTTCTCGAGGAGCCTTCCGGATTGGTTCTTCGCGGAGCAATTTAAAAATTACACGCCACGGTGAGAGAAAACGAATGCTTCGAGACTACAAGCCAGCACAATGCAAAAGTTGGCGTGCGCGCGATCCTGAGAACGAAATTTCGTTCGGGTGAAGGATAAAATAGTGGCCGTAAGTTTGGGACGATCTATTGGCCGGGCGGAAGTCCTTTGGCTCCTCCGGCAATCCTAACGAAGTGTGACACGGCACGAGCACGAGTTGTGACTTTCCCGCGAGAGGAGGAAGATATCTCTGCGGGTTCTTCACGACGGTGAGCGATGAATCTTTCGCACTCGACGACTTTGATCTTACGGAAAGTCTCGCTGTCCGGTGTCCGCGAAGTTTCTTCCGAGACTCTGCTAAAATTTGAACACGTGCCCGGCGCCGGAAATTCTTTTGTAACTTTGTCGATGACGAGAAAAGATCGTCGTACTCATCAGCGAATCATCGACGTGGACCACCCGCTGGACAGTCCAGTACCCACACACACACAGAAACGCGCCGCCAAAGATTCCAATCTCCTGAAATCAACGAAACTATATTAATAATTGGAAGAAGATTGAGCAGGTTTTACTTTTAATTCAAGAATTTCGATCGCAATCGCTGTGCCAGTTAACTCTTCGAGTTATAACCGACATCAGCATATTTGCATTCGATCGTTGCGCAACATCTTCGATGATTTAATCATTTAAAAAATGGAAATCTCTCCAACGAGAATCGGCAGAAGGAAAAGTGAGTTTTTTAAACATATTATCGGTGATCGACCTAAAATTTCTACGTCGAAATCTCTCAATGGGAATGCGTGCCGCGGCTTCTCGTTCGTCGAAGAAAGGAAGGCGATGAGGATAGAAAGATGGAAAGAAACGTCGAGCGAGGTGGTCCGAGTATCGAACGTCGGCGAACCGCTCGGACCTCGCTCGTCCGCAAACGGCCCTAATTGCGGGCCCACGGGTCTCCGCCGTGGACGTGGTGCGCGCGGGACGATCCTCGCGTGTTCCTTTTCTCAAGGACGGCTTTTGTGAATCTCTCTCCGCTCCCCTCCCTTCCTCCTCGGTTTATAGGCTCCGGGAGCCGGCGAAATTCAAGCGCGAGATATTTTTCGCGCACGTCAGGCAAAGCTGTATACGCGCCGGTGGCACAAAGAGTATAAACTTCGCCGGATCCGGTAGCCGCACGACACGGTAGAACAGGAGGTGAAGGAGATCGAGCGAGAGTATAAGAGACTAATATTCTTTCGAGAAGATCTTTTAGCGTGATATTGACGGAGCGGGTAAACCGGGGACTGATGAAGATGGCGGGTTACTATCGTCCTCCTCCAGCCTTCTCCCTCGCCCCACCTCATATAAAACGTCCGGTAAGAAAAAGAGACGTGCAAACGGTACTCCTGGCGCGCGCGGTCAACCTGTCGCAAACCCGACGTGGTCACACACCGCGAGTGGGCCGAGCTTCCCATTGGTCAACCGGTGCAATTGGACCGGCAGCCTCTGTATAGATATACGTATACGCTGTAGAGTGAATCTATCGGAAGAGTTTCCAACTTTTATAGCGGAGATATTAATTCCAATGGGAACAGAAAAATCAAGAGAATTCAATTCAATTAAGAAATCATGAAATATCTGTTGGCACAAATAGAAAAAAAAAAATTTCTCACAATTTCGTCGTACATTTTGCAAATAGATATTGCATAGATGGACGAAGAGGTTCGTCAAACGGTTAAATCTCGTACGGATCATACGGATTAAAAATATATACATTTATGTATTTAAATATTATCGGAAAATTATTTTTATAAGCGAAGGTATATTAATAGTGTGTCTCCACATTGTGTTCTCATACCTGGACTGACGCGGGCCTTGGATGTGCCCCAGAATGAGGAGGGCTATCGCGGTCACCGCGATGTCACCGCGACGCATCTCTTACATCACAATCACCTTGTTTAATGATTTCATGAATCCGTATTATAAACCTTCTCGACCTTCTCCGTATCTCTTCCCACCTCAGAACTATCCACTCTCACAACAACAACAAAAATCACAAAAATTTAAATCACTTTCCCGAAAAAAAGAACTACAGAATAAGAAGAAAAAAAAAAAACTCCACGCGAGAACGAATTTGAGGCTGCTCCGAAAAATCGTCAAGTCGTCAACTTCCCGATGATACGGGCACTAAACGCTGAACAAACGTTTGCAATTTTCGGAGTTATATGTACACACTATACTTTGTTTGAACGATTCGCGCGTGTTGAGACCGTTCACTCTCGAGGATTGTTTGCCGTCGCTTATTGACCGGCGGCTTCTCGGCGGTGAAGAAGCAACAACGGAAGAGGAGGATGAAGAAAGAATGAGTGGCCACTCTCCTCAAACAGCTTCGGGGGATCAACGAGTTTTCCTTACTTCAGAGTAGAGGATGGAGAACAAAAAAAAAGGAAAAAAAGCCGCAGGCTCCGATTTCTCGATAGACTCGTGTTGCTCGGGAATTAACCGCCGATACGTGCTCCCGATCAATCTCCTGCCGAGACTGAACAAACCGCGTTTTATTCGCCAGGTAAACAGGTGGTCTATCTCGGGGCGAGGAGGCAGCTCGAAAGTTTCTGCATCGGCAGCTCGTGCGCCTCACCGGTCCAGTGTTTATTCTCTCTCTCTCTCTCTTTCTCTCTCTTCGTCTCACTGGCTCGAGCCAATCTAGTGATTAGAGGCACACACACAGTCAGTTGAGTCAGTTATCAGTTGAGAAAAACCTCAACGTTTTATCCTCCTAATGGCCAAACGTCGATGAAGTCGCCGTGCGCCTTGGCTAGCTCGGCTCGATCACAACCCGGCAATCCAAAACGATTTTCAGTACCAAGAGCGGTCATTAGCGAATAGACACTAATTGAAAAGATAAACGTTGCCTTGCCTCCGTTATCGAAAACTTGTACTTTATATCGCTCCCCTGGGTTCCACGAGCTAATTCATACCAGCGGTCGCTCGTACGATCGCGATTGCCTTTTTGATGTCGATGCTGGCTCGAGTCCGCTCTGCATCGGACTGGTAGTTCTTTTCCCCCTTTTCATTCGGAATAATTTAAACAGTCCTCCAGGCCGACATTGAAACACGCTCGGACAATACTGTCACGCCTAATTGTCCGCTGGATGACGCATGTCTCACTAAAAAAAAAAGGTGAATTAAAATTCAACGTCGGAGAAGAGAGAAAAAAAATTGAATCACGTCGCGTTCCGGTCACCCCATTGTCCGGCGCGTATATCCGTTCTCATTGTTTCGACACTTCCGGATAATAAATTTCAAAAAAGAAAAAAAAAAAGCGAAGCAGCTCGCCGATGGTAATAAAGAGCGTTGGGAGGCTGGCGCGAGCCGGATGAGAGAGACAAGCTCGACAAATGGTACCGTTATCGTTCTGCTGCGTTTAATTGCTCGAAGCGTTGCTAGACGATCTTGTCACGGCTTCTGCGATCCATAATCTTTTTTATCCCTTTGGCACTGTGAGGTGGCACTTGCGAAGACAATAGCGAAATTGTCCGAGATTCTTCGTGATCGTCCAAACAGTCCTTTCCACTTGAAACTTTGTCTTCCTTAAAAATAAAATGTTTGTTTGAGCGAACAATTTGTGTGTTATAATCGAATTTTATCGGAGTCCCTTGGCAGTCGCGTGCGTCTGTAATCGGAGCGAAGGGTGACTGAGCAAGGTGAGTGAGTTCCTCGTCGGTTTCGCGCGTACCGCCGCGGCGAGGCTCGCGATTCGCCACCGCCACGAAGAGTTCCCAACAGCAAAACCACCACTAGTACAGCACTTCCAGCGGGGAGGGAGGCAAACGAGATTCGATTGTTCGAATTTTCCTGGCCGTCGACGAACGAAGTCGTGTCGCATTCGGACCTTTATCAGTCTTTTTTTGTCGACTCATTGACCGATGAGGGAAACGGAGTGCGAATGTGGAGACAACACGGTGACCGGGTCGACGGTCCGGGCGAGGAGATTTCAACGAGCGGCGGGAGAAACTGGGCAGCGTTAACGAAGAGCAGTGGCAAACACACGGCACATGGGAGATTTGAACGAGCGACAAGAGAGGTATAAGGTATAAGGCAAACCGCGCGTTCGAACGAGAGGAGGGTCCGCGATGGACTGGCCTCGCCGAACCTGCAGCGGCTCCTACCTTGCTTTGGGATCGGGTCCCAGCAGCCGCAGCAGCAGAGCCAGCAGCAACGGCTACGGACTCTTGTGGTTGTCGTAGTACACACTACAATCTTACACCACCACTACGGGCATCGCACTACGAGAGACCAGATCTCCTTTTTCTACCTCTACTCTACAACCTTATTCTCATCCTCATCGACTCTCTTACCTCCACTTTTCCACCGGGTTTGTCGCAATTTTTATCATGGCTCAATCAACGACGAACGGGATGTTTCTAGCTCGCGGCCGTTGCTGGATCAAACGTTTATTTTTTATCCTGACGAAAGCGGGATGAAGGCCAAAAAAAGGTCGATAATACAACTCAGGACAATTAGCCGTGGAAAAAATTGTTAAGTCAGCTTGACCCTGCTGTTTTTTTTGTGCTTTTTTATCGCTGGGAATCTCGCACAGGTAGTCAAATGGAACCTTGAATGAAGAGATTCAAGAAAAAAATTCGTGAACCAAGGAAACTCGACTATCTCCGACGACGTGGACGGACTTGTTTTAGCGTCAAAGTTGATCATCGCGTGAGGAATGAGTCGGCATGCGCGAGGCCCAGGTATCAAGATACGCGGTAGCGTCTCTTATATTCGAATATATTAGCGAAGACGACTGAGTGAGAGAACAAAATTATAGTTCCGTCAGTTCAATAATCAGAAGATGGCTAAAGGAAAGTTATTAAGAACTTCGCATTCAATCGTTTCATGGTTGAGCTGATGAAAACAATATTGCCATATTCTGTGAATAACAAAAATTGTACACCTCAGTTTTTCCATTATCATGTTTTTGTTTCTCGGACTGCGAGACATTTCTTCAGGGATTCCGCTTTTTCCATGTCGGATGCCCCTCGCACTTGATTAGCGGTGTTTCTTTTGTTTTTGTTGCTAATGTTTCATAAAAAAAATAACATTAATAAACGGACAAAAATTTGTAGCACCTTCGACTACGGCTACTATCGAGTGTACTTTTTGCGACGCGCATATGCACGTCGCGGCCCGTAGCTATCGATACGAATGGATGAGGTGCGTATACGAGTCAAGTGGATATTTCCAATCTTGGCAAACGTATGGAACTATACCGATATTTCATGCGTCCGTACTCGCTTACCGCGATAATGATTCCTGCTATTGCTAGACACGCGATTCTGACCCGTCGATTTCTCACCACTTTTCTATTCGACCTTAATCGATTTCACAACCATATTTTCGGTATTGATTGTGTACAAAAAAATCCAAGTTGTGTACCCACTTAGGTTGATGGCTGGCATTGCGATGCTCATTTCTGACCGATCAACTTTTAAAGGGGGTTCGGTGCACCCGTAGCTACAGAATCGTCACATGTCATGAACGGTTGCCGATTCTACAAGTGTTAAATATTACGCGTAAGCTCCCACTAACTCTACGTCGTTTTGATTCCGGCTTATCGATATGCGGTGCCATGGCTCTCCGGTCTTTTCTCCTCGATGCCGCGAATCAGATATCTCTTTTATCTCTTCCTCTACTCGGATTCTTGGGCTCCTCGTAGCAACCATAATCGGGACGTGAGAGAGGCGTAAGCCACGTGACTGAGCGTGGTTGAACATGAAAGGACCATCGGAGCGAGAGGTCCCGGTGAGAAGAGAACCGTGTGGGTCTCTCCTGGTAGCGCAGCATCTTTCGCGCTTAGCGCGACTCTTGCACACTCGAGGGCGTGTTGGCCTGTTGGTACGGGGGGGAGGGGGGGGGGGCGAAGTACCGGAACGGAGACCCCGCGAGGGTTGCGGAACCCGCAGCGGCAATCTCGCGCGGCAAGCAGCCAGCCTCCTCGAATAAGCCGGCTGCCGCTGCGAGAGAGGAGCTGTGCGTAATGACCGAGCCTCACCGATGACTGATACGCGCGTGCGATTTCGATTGCTATCGGGATGGGACGCGCGAGAGCTGACTCGCGTGATTCATTCTCCAGATGGAAAACGAAATGGACGGGTCGACACTCTCTCTCGTTCTCCGTCCTTCCAGACCGGTAGCTTGGAGCGCTCACATCGATATACGATTAACGATAAGCTATCCGTCGTTCTGTATTCCTCTTTCTTCTACTAGACGACTGCAACCCTCAGCCATTCGAGAAGCATTGGAAGCGACGATTCGATGCCACGGAAATCTGAAAATTTGTTTCGTTCGATTTATTTTCGTTTAATAGTGGTGACTAATTCGATTATTGAAATTCAATATATTTTTTTATAGCAAAGAAGTACCGGCTGGACATTAATGAAGATACGAAATTTTGTTGCTTTGGAAGTTTCCGAATGGATTATCTAAAAAATGAGTAGAGCTTCCGAGGACAGATGTTAGTGATACACTGACGTTTTTTTTGTATCAAAAAAGAATGTCCCAACATGACAATCGTATGAATCATACTATCCAAATATGGAATCTTTATCGTGAGAATATTACACAGTTTCCGTTTTAGTAATAAAAAAAATGTGCTCCAACATTCCGGGTCCAGTCGAATTCTCTCTCATTCTCAATGTCTGACGAAGTAGGAAAGTCATAGCAACGTAAGAGAGGGAGACAGACAGAGAGTTTAAGGTCAATCTTTCGGTCGTGACCGAGGCGCGTGACTCTTTGTGGGTAACGTCTCTGGCGAGATCGCGACCGGATTATATTCCCACAGTTGCGCGGTTGCAAGTCTTACAATGTAATATCATTTTCGCATGTGTAGAGCTCGTATAAAAGGCTGAAGGTGCGCCGAATTTATCCGGCAAAATTTGCTCGGCCCTTTAATTTCCATCGGTTTTTCGTGGAAACAAAATGTTACTGCCGGGGTTGTTTTTGCTACCAGGAGGGAGTCGGTGCACGACGTGACCCCTGGGAGCTGCGGAGCGTGACCGGCGCCGCGAGGGTGCACGCCCTACCTCACTGCAAGAGGGGGTAAAAGAGACTATTAAATACCGTAGGAATACGTATTCCATTAATTTCATTAAATTACAGGGCATTAGAGCCGAGTCTATGAAATGAAAAACGATCGAGAGGGGGTTGAAAGAGAGAGAGAGATGTAGTGAGAGAGAGAGAGAGAGAGATCGAATGAATGAAAAAGCCAGAAGGAATATACGCAGTGAGCCATATGCTCTAATTTTACAGTGGCAAAGGGTCGTCTGGTGGGTACGCTCGGGAACGTCGGAAACTCGATACTCTCGGAGTCCTCGGGAGAACGAGACACGATCATCGCAAACCGCTTCGCCGATGGTCGATCGCTCAAGATCGGATTACTCAAGTCCTCGATTGTGACGTGTATTTATTGTTGCGAATAAAACGGTCTGGTTTACTTAAATATTGTTATTATCCATCTTTTCGAAGACTAATGGAAAGTCACACCTTTCCTTCAGGGTCTGGGCGTTATAAATTTCAGAAATTAATATAATAAATAATATTCGAAAAGAGAAGTAGCGCAAATCCCTCGCGGTCGAAGAGAATTTAAAATTGAATCTAAAATGTCGAAGCTACCGAGTCGATGCGATTTTATTTATCACCGTGGATGGGAGACACGCGAGTTGCGCAACGTTCATCCGGTTTTTAGCATTGTGTGCAAGCGTATAATTATCCGCTACTGTGCATCGACGCGTCCGCACACGACGAGCATGTTTCACATTAGTGTTTCAACCGCTACCGTTATCTAAGCGTTAACTGGATACAGTTTTTCTTAATAATTGTGACAAGAGCGAATGTGCCTATCGACGACGGAGTTTCGCAGTTGCGGTTGGCCGTTGACTCTACGTATGTTTCGGAATAATGTGCCTCGGACGGCGGACGAGCGATGAATTCATATACGTTCAGCCAGACACGATTCCTGTTATTTGTTCCCACAATACCGATTAAAAGCGGAACGCGAGGCTAGTATTGCTACCGGCAAGTTTTCTTCGTTCACATGTATTTTTGTGAAATTAATTCCGGGGCTAACGGGGATGCATTTGGAATGCAATCTCGTGTCGAACGTTAAATCGATTAAAAACATTCATCGGCAGCTTATTGTTAAAAAATGTAATTGGAATTGGAAACAATAAAAATAATAATTACCGTTCTATCGGGGGAGATAATTGTGTTGAATGGGGTTAGTCAGATACTGCGATAATAGATACTGCGCTAATAGACACGTCCAGGGCTTCGAAATCGATATACTTTATTAGTCGAATAATTTATTTTATGCTAGAGCCGGACAAAATGGACTATCTTTACCGATTTTGAACGAGACCTTAAAAAAAGGTCTCGATTGCAAAGGAAGACACCATTTTACCCCACAATTCCGTTTTGCCTCGTCCTCTCCCCTATGTACCCGTGTGTTCGGTACACCTACATGCACGACCGATATTCCTGCGAAGGCAGAGTTCTTGTACGGGGAAGCGACCGCGAGGGACGAGGACAGAGAGCGAGAGACCATGAGCCCCGCTTTAATGGGACGTTATTAGCTTTATGATTGCGTTATTTATACGCCGGCCAATTACCGAGCTTTATGGACCCGGGGAACGCGCGAGAGAGCTCACCCGATGTAATAATAATGTCTCGGGTTCGCGTCCCTGTGAGCAAGAGAGAACCCGAGACCTCAGGTCTTCGAGGCAGACAAAAGGTCGAATTATGTGCTATGTGGAAATATCATCCACACACGCGCGACGCCGAGCACATCGTTCTTTTTCCCAATTTCCTTCGAGGGCGATGTCCAGCTTTTCACTCGAACGAGATTCCTTGTTCCCTGAGCGTGACACACGATCCCGAAGAAACTTGTAGCGGGTTTTTCCAGTGCGGCTTCTGAAACGGAGACTTACGTGAATTTTTTTTAGCAGGGTGGTTACGTGTCGCGGCCTGGTGGGATCCGGATTCTCCCTAGTCTAAGCTCGATGCCTACCCCAATCTTTTATGTCTTACTGTCGATCCAACAATGCCACGACGTATTAGGCAGTAAAGAGACTGCGAGAACGATGTTTTGTGCTGGATGCATTGTCGGGTAAAAACATCTGCCCTTGTAATACAAACCGCTAATAAAAACATCGAGGGCCGGAGTCGGTTATACACATAGATCGAGGGGTGAAGAAAACGGAAGGAGCGTGGCGTGGACGAACATAATAGGGGACGAATTGAAAATTGAGTTGCTTTAAAATTTTTTTTCCTCAGTCGATGCAGTAGTGCGATTATTCGAGTCCGTGAACTGCGCCTTATCACGAAGACGTTGAGAGACATAAACAAGATGATTGATATGTGAAAAGGTATTCTCGAAAGAATTCGTACCTTCATTTTTTCGCTCTCCATTATGAATACTCGCCCGAGCGGATCTCGAAAATCTTGTTATTGTGGAAAATTCCAGTTATCTAAAGTTCACAGGTACGATGATCTCAGAAACGGTGTATGTATTCGAGAATACAGATTATATTTACTCTACCGGCTGATCTTCGAGCTGATCCAACTCCACATACTCTCTCCCCACCGCAACGGCACGTCTCGACTCGTGAGCGTTTTATCGTTCGTAAACAATTCGAGTCATTTTTCTTTTTATTTCGACCAAGCATTGCGCCCGCACAGTCTGAGCGGTTAATTTAATTGCCGTGAGTTTGACGATTAATAAGAATTTTACGGCTTTGGGCGCGTTCGTCGAGGAAGAACCCGGCTCGCCCGATAAACTCGCGCGTATCGCAGCTACAGACTTTTTTTCTACGGTCGCTATCACCCTATCTTTCATTTCGTTTACACGTCAACTACGAGACGAACAAACCTGTTGGAATGTTTGCCGAGGATTCATCGAACTTCCGGTGGAGAGGCTCGAAATTACCGAAGAACTCCGTACAGCCGCGTGAGTTTGAAGAAACATTTTTGGGCCGAAAAAAACGCGAGGCGATAAATCCAAACGACGGAGAGTGATCGAGGGATCGAAAAATAAATCGCCGGCTCTTGCGAGAGTGCTGCAATCGAGAGAATGAGTTTATTACTGCTGGGGCAGCGGCGAAAATTCACAGGAAGAGTTCACAGCCTGAGAGACGCCGGGGTCGGATCTGTGAGGTAACTCTCGCTTCCTCTTTCCCCGACGTTCACCCAAAAGGACGGGCCCACACCTTGGGCCTCCAGGAACCGGCAATCGATACTTTACGATCGTGGAGGCGAGAATCACAAGGGACCTACCGATCTCTTCCGGTTTGATTTGAACGCCGAGCTTCGCGGTGAATCGAATCGCACCCATACATCGCTCGTTCTTCGTGCAACGTTCGATATGGAGGGAAAATCCAACTCGGCATCCCTCAATGTACGAAATTGAAAAAGTCTGCTGAAGAAATTTTTCTGCAAAAAAGAAAAAACGAGAATTGAAAATGGGCGTAACCGAGGCTCGATCGTGTAACGACGTACCGTCGAGTGATATTACTTCCTATTAAATACTCGAGCGACGTCCCACGCGACAAAGCGACTGGCATAGGATTATTTCGCATGTACTCTCCTGCCCCTCGGCCAATGAGTGACTGTTCCGAGTCCCGACGAACAGATGGAGAATAAAGAAAGATATAGTTAAATAAACGAGACGCCCATAGGAAAAGAGAGTAATAGTTGTTTTATGCGGTGTATTTATATGGTCGAGCGTGCAAGGGTTCCGAGACTGGAAACAGGATATGTAGGCGCCGACAACGCCGCCGTGCTTCGCGTTTCCGTACAGGAAGCCCATAAACTCTGACGGTTCGAGAAAAAATTTCTCTGACATCCACGCCCGAGATCTCTCCTTCTTACCGTTAAACGATATCGTCGTAACTTTTATCTATCTCGGAGAAAATCACAGTTTCACCAAGTCCTGCTCTTTCATCAATTCAATCGTCGCTCAGAGATTTTTTTAACGTAAAGAAAAATATGTTATTCCGTGATTGCCACCCTCAAATTTTGTCATAAATACTTGCTAAGCAGTAAAAAAAGAAAAGGCTCCGAATAGTCGAAGAAGTTTTTAAAAAATCTTCTTATTTCCGAGCTACCATTGTATGTTTATTGATCGTGGGATATAAACAACACATTCTGGAGCAATTTGCTCAAGATTATCGCCGACGTGGTACGTCCAATCGAAAATTGAGTGTCCCGTAGGGTGGTATTAGGTATCGAGGGTACTTGGCGTTTCAAGGAGTCTCGACCGTGACCTTGCCTTGGGAAGGCAAAACCAATTTTCACGCTGCACGAGAACCTGATTTTGTTTTTTGTTGAAGCTTCTTGTGTACCGTTGTATAGACGGAGTTCTCGGGTCGTGCATCAGGAGCACGTCGGGTTTCTCAAACGCCCCGAGTTGCCTCGATGAGAGGGGTAAGGGGGCGGTTGCTTGCAGTAAAACGATTTTAAAGAAGCGAACGAAACGTGAAGGTGAAGTGAAAAAAAAAGAGAGAGAGCCGAAGAGAAAGATGGAACGAGAAAGTCCTAAGATGGCTCTCGGGAACTCTTAAAGTGCCGCGGTCTTTCGATAATTAGAGGGCGGCCATTGTTACACCCGGCAAGACGAGAGAAAGAGGCGCGAGTTCAGCGAAAGAGAAACGAGAAGCTACGAGTCCCGCAACGTCTCTCCGACGTTGCGGCTAAAGTGAAATGGGAAGAAAAGAAAAAAAATTGTCTGAAATCCTTCTCGCTCGTCTCATTGCCCGAGCTCGGAAATATTACGTGATTTAAGTGAGGGGGGGGAGAAAATTAAAACCGTGAGTGCCAACGTATACCTTTTTCAAATCGTAAGGAGGGAGAACCGAGAGACGTGAGGACCAACAGGTCCAGTGTTGCTGAGGATTCATACGTCATTTTCGTTATTCCGAGCGTTACGATACGAGCTTCTTTAGATTTGCCGGCCTCAAAAAAAAAAATTAGTCAAAAATTTAGAGTTTAGTCTGAAATATCACAACTAGTATTTGGATCTTGCATATTTAATGAATCTTAAATATTTTCCGTCATGAAAAAAGTGCATCGGGGCAATTCATTTTCATAAAGGTTTTATCGGATCAATGTGCGATTAACGATAAATATAACATTCGGGATTTCTTATGTGATCGTCAAAAAACAATAATTCAAAGAACCTGTCAGATAAACAAATTAATTGAAAGTAAAGAACTTGACGCGTGAATTCAATTTTCCATTGCCAATAATTTTCTCGAACTCTGTACTATAAATTATGGTTAGGCTACGAAGACGTTCCTCAAATTTGACTCAGACCGGACAGAGTGCTCAAATGAAGCTGTTGTCGCCGTGGATAATTATTTTCGTCGATCGCGGGGGCCCGTTCCCCAGGGCCATCGTCGGCCTCGTTAACGAGATATCCACCGCGGGTATTTCATAAATCACAAAAAATAATAAATAAACCAACGGAAAGAAAAAAAAAAACCAAGCGTATACACATTCAAACAGGCGTGCGCGCGTGAGAGGTAGAAAGAGAGATGGAATTTAAAAGGGATAAAACGAAGATAACCGAACGAAGACGCGCATAACCGAGAGGAGCTCTCTCGCGCACGAGCGCACACACTGTGGTCCTGGTTTTTTATAATGAGCCAGCGGAGAGCAGACCGTAATTGAGCGAAGCATAAATTTACGAATAAAGTGGGCGTGGTGTATCTTTTTGATTAGGATTAGTCGAAGAGAGATGAGCAAGCCCTCCGGCGTCTTCGATTATACTATATACCTATATATGTATGGCACATAATTTAGTAATATCTAATAATCGCTTCGGTAAGAAATGCTCGATTGAAAAAATATACTGCGGTCAGACGAGAATCGAATCAATCTTTATTCCTCGAGGAATATCTCTATAATCTATATACGACGGCTGATAATTCATTAGTATTAAAACAAAAATGTAATCGCGTGCCACGAACGAATTAGGACCGGGAGAGAAGGAAATAAATATAATGAAAAAATATCTCTCGAATTACGTGATGTTTTATGATTTTTCTGCATGCAGCCACAGCGGCGAGTGTGGGATGCATCAGAGAGCTGCCCGTGACAGGCATTGGAAGCGGCAAGGAGAGGCGAACCGAAGAGGGCGCCGTCCATCTCGCGAGACCGTTGAGTGAAACGTTTTCTCGAGTCTTCTCTTTCTCTATCGCTGTGGGCAGCACCGCGGGCTACTTCGTTCCCAATGATTTATCGTGTATTTACCTCTCTCGCAATGTATTTCATAGCCTCGACGAAAATAGAGATTTAGAAGCCTGCTATTTATGGGACCTTCCATTCTCCTTCCCTACACGCACTCGAAATTGATTTAAGAATTATCAAATTAATCCGCGGCTTCAAATCAATTTTGTACGAACACGAACTCACCGGAGGAAGAGTCGTCGAATTCCCGTCATCATCGACGTTTTAAATTAATCACATTCTACACGATATTTATTTAACGGCGTTTTTATTTGCACTCCTGTCAAATTATACCATCCGGCATCACATTTGCATTCACTGTCGACAGTTTTGGTAAATTGAAAATAAATAAATAAATGAGTACTGCGTAAATATAATGTTAAATTCAATTTAGTACAGTGAAATAAAATACAGCAACCGGTCGCGAACAGACTATTTAACATGCCACGCAGCAATCGAATCTTATATATTTTTTATATTAACAAAAATTCATATATTAAATTCTCGTTCAAAATTGATCGTTGAGTAATATTTCTCGAATAAGAGAAAGTAATTAAATAAAATCATTCGTTCAATTACGTCTAATTTATAAGTTTCAAGTTCATTTCAATGATATCCTCGTGTATCGAAGAAACACGTCATCACAGAAAAACCGTCACTGAATTTTAGTACATTTTTATCTCAGTGTACTATGTTGTTTAAAAAAATTCAGCAATTGGTAAAAAAAAATTAAAAACAAGAACTCATCAAAGAGCATTGAATTTCGCGTGTCTGAAAGGAAGACTAGCTCGCGGCGTACTAAACCTAAAATATTAATATCAGACGGGATATGATAATTGGTGCAGGTACGAGCCACTGTACTCCGTTCCCGTGATAACAGGTTTCCCTCCGTTTGGTTGCACATACGTACATACGTGAGTATGTATACGAGAGAGGCGCAGGCGCGCGCCCTTCTTCCCATACGGCAACCGCACTAGTACAGTGCGACCGAGACGGTCTCATCTCCGTGTGTGCGATCATCTCGCTCTCTCTGGTTTCGAGGTCGTAAAGATAATGCCCACATCCCACACCGGGCCGCCGCAGAAACGAGAGAGAATTATCCGGATTTCGTTTCAATGAAGATCCCGCTTCGCGATTTCGACTCACTCTTCGCTTCTACGCTCTCGAACGATAGCGAGGAACTGGAGATGACGGCCCGGTTCGTAAGGAAGGAGCGGGAATTTGCCAGACAATTCGCCCACAAGTTTATTCGGATTTCTCCTGCAAGTTCCGTCAAAGATAGTTTTCTTTCTGCTTTCCAAAACTGCGGTAATTTTTTTCCAATCTATGGATCATCGAATGAATCTTAAATTGCATTCTATTTTAAGTTTAAAAAAAAAATCAGCAGATTTTGCCTCAATTTCATGAAATAAAAAAATCTCTGAACTGCTAATTAAAATAATATTTTTAATCCCAAAAAGTGTCTTGCCTTGTAGTGATACAAGTGACATGGCGGAGATAACAATGTGCCAGCGGATTTAAGGATACGTCATTCATAAATGGGGAGGTACAGTACCGGCGAGAAGGCAACACCGCGTGAAACTTGCCTCCCGGATAAATCAAGCAATTAACTCGACGGCTTGTAATTAGCGAGCCATTAAGAAGCATTATTTATCGGCCCACTTGTCACGCTCGTCGAGACGCTCGGGGCTCCTCTCGCGAATTTGTTCTCCGTACTTGCTCCGTACACCGACGACGGTAGTATTACAGCGGCAGGCAAGGTTTGAGGCTGCAAATGCGCGATCACCCCGTTCGGAGCGTACAACGATATCGTCCCGGGGCAATCGCCGCAATATTCTTGTACAATATAATAGGTAGTAATATGTTTCCTATTTCTCCCTCCGACAGAATACGGCAAGCGGTCCTTTGTCGACTTAAAGGAACGTGCACACAACTTTCGGAATACTACTCATTGCGAACTTCATTTTTCAGCCGATACTTCAAGTTTTCCTTTCTCGGAAATAATAATCGGAAATGAAGAACACCAATTTTTTTTTTGTTATTATTCGTTTAGTAAAAAAATATTTAAAAAAGTATTTTCGTGAAATATTTTATCGAGAGTCTATGAAAAACGTATTTAAAAAATGATTTTTAACTCACACGCGATAAGCTATATTTTCCGTTCATATTATAACGTTCAATTTTATGTGAATATTGATGACTGAAATATCTGGCGGTGTGCACGATCCATAAAGCGACGCATTTTAATCGTTCGATTCGCAAGCATGTTGCTCGATATGCTGCATGCAGGACCGTTGGAAATATATTACCGAGCGGCACTTTGAGAGAACGAGCGAGATAGAAGAGTAAAAAGCGAGCGTAGGCGCGCGCGCGCGCGCTACAGCTCGGTCTCAACGTATGCACAGAACTCGAGTACATACGTTTTAAAGGTATCCCTGCATGACTTATTAGGTACCGACATGTAGGCTCATTTCTACCTCTATTAATGCGCCGCTATAGCGAAACGACCCTAAGATCGCGTCGATTTTAAACCTTAAACGAGTGCAACATTAATTTCATAAAATTTCAATGCATATATTTCTGAAATTTCGAGAGGCCTGCGAGCCAGTCAACTGTCGCCAATTTTCGATTCCGATAACTCTTGTGCTCTCTTACGTAACACCAGTTCGAATATTGATAAGATATCCTGTAAAAGAATGAATAAATAATTAAAAACGGAGAATATATTGGCATCCATAAAAAAATATTGATCGTAATACACGAATATATCGGCCTAATTTGAAAAATTTGCGGACATCTTCTCGCGGGGGACTGTAATTACACGCACTACGCCGATAATTTATATTTTCACTACGTGCGACGATATCGATGATGATAAATAACGAAAAGTGTGTTGAATTTTTTATTCACACGAGGGTATCGCGCGAGAGATTTGTTACCGTCACGGTGAATCCTGTTCAATCAATTCGGTAGCAATTAATTTTACCGTATAATTAGCTTTTACATTTTGCGTCAATAACCGTTGGCACGCCGCCGTTTTGATCAATCATTTCCATCCACGTCGATATTCAAATTAGAAATTGATCGACTTCCTTGAATCTTTGACGAAAAAAAAAATAATTTTTACCCTTGGATAGTTTTTCTGGACTTTTTGTCTAATCAAACGATCGTATCTGATCGAGGAATGTGTGCATGCATATATGCTAGCAATAAAAAATAAAAGAAATCGTGACTGCACTTAATGCAACCTTCCAAAAAGATTGTTCATTATTTGTGTACAAAATATTACTGCAGTGACTGGTTTTCTTCGCGAGTCGCGAAAAGTATTTCTCATACGGCTATCAAGCGTAATTCGCAAAAGCGTATCATGCTCCGCCGAGCATAGATCATAAAGAGCCGGAGACTCTTGGGGAGTTCGTGCGGCTGATTGACGAGATCGATTAGTACCGGTGTTTTAACCACAGGAAACGTATTATTATACTTCGTAAAAGGCACAATATATTGGCAGGTGGGTCATAACATCGAAGGACGATTATAGTATTTTTTAAAACTTTTCTGAATGTGATATATGAAGAAAAAATCGTATGATAAAAATGTAAAAAATATGTATGTTTAACCATGAAGAGAAATATAAAGTCCGTCGTATTCGCTGCAGAGAAGAATTGTCGGCAAGCTCGTATATTTCGCATTGACGCCGGAGCATAAATGCAGCAGCAAGAAGCAACCGATTATGAACTCGCAGTAGTCTCTATGGTATCGTAAATCATTCTCGCTTTGTAATTGCAGTTAAAATGTCTCATTATGCAATCGTGCATCGCATTCCCCCATAATGACACTGGTGTACAATACCGTAGACTCGACATGTATCCTTATTTATACACATAAATATATTTTGCAATAAACTTCTGACTTTCGCATTCGATACTCGAGGCGTGCGATTATCATTTCTATTCATTATCCATATAATATCCGGGACTAATGGTCGATCGAACTGACGATACTTTGTACAATATAAGCGGCAACGGATTGTTACGAATCACTGCGCGCTTGGGATATCCGACATCCATTGCACAATTGCTCGCTAATATACGATCGAGGGAGTCGAAGGAAAGTAATATACGTCTGCGTTGTGTGAGAAAATAATTTGCATAATAAACTTTGACTCACGTATTCTGGGAAATGTGATCATTTATTTCTGGGCAACGGGAGAATTCCGATAGCCTTTCCATCCTCGCCTTCGTGCAACTTCAATCCCATCTCCCGTAAAATAACGTTATCGACGACTCCAACTTTATTGCAGCTCCGTATTACCTCCCGATTCTCCGGACTGTTCTCACACAAGTTTTTCAATGCTAATATCGTCCATTGCATTATTACTGTGTTAATTTAATAAGGATTTTATATGCGGACGATAAAATAACATTTCCAATATTTCGAGGAAAAAAAATTCTGCAATGCATTGTATGCTGTGGAAAAAAAAAATCGAATAATTGACTGGAGATTAGAGTATGAAAGGATACATGGATTTCTCGCATCGATGTTGCAGCAGTCTAGCAGGAGAGGTATACCGTCAGTTTCGCGTATCTGGAAAAAATAATGTGCAAGGCCGTAGATATTTTTATGATTCTACAAAGCAGATATCAAATCGCAGGCTACATTGCCGTGCCATCTCCTGTAGCAGCGTACTCGATATTGCCTTTATTCAGCTTCGTGAATCGCTCGTATTTTTTTATAGGTATGTGAATATACGGAGGATAAAGCAATCTCACAGGTTTTGCAGTGAGATGTTTCCACTGACAATCGACAACGGCGCCAACAGACAGTTTAAAGTCCACTGCAGCCGGTAAGGCAGGAATCTATTTTCTTTCGAAAATTTTACGCCGTGCTTTGAGTTTTTTGCAATATAGGCCACGAAATATTACTCACCAAATCCTGATTGCCTTTATGCTTGTGACATAAATTCCCGATGGCTCTTATCAGTCCAGCTTTGAAACCGAAAGCAGGATGATTCTGAATATCATTTTCGATATCCGAACTCCCTCCTTGCGTGTTGCTCGGGGCAATGTCACTCAATTTTTGTACAGGTGTAAAAAAATTGTCAGACGCTCTGCCAGCCATGTGTAGTGATTTTAGTAAAACTGAAAAAAAAAAAAAAATTTTAAGTTTTAACTATAAAGTTGCTTTCTATATTAATTAGAAAATTATCAGACAACGCAGAAATGAATACTCACAGATACAGTTTATAAGAAGGCTCTTGTCATTTTGTAGGAAGTGGCATTCCGGGGAATCCTCTGAAGAGATCACACAGATTATATCGAGTAGAAGAGTAATCTCCATGGGTTCCATGCCGTTCAGATAGGAATCCACAGTCTTCAGAATCAAGTCACTTCTCTTTCTGAATCTCTCGGATAGAAATTGGATACCTTTAAGTGGCAAATTACTGGTATTCTGATTGTCGAGATGAGAATATACCAAACTGCGAACATCTTGGTGAAGTATTTCGAGCAAGTAGAGTTTACATTCCACAGACAAATTGTCGTAAACACTTTGCAGCCAGTCTGCTTTTTTCAGCAAAAATGTGAAACTCTCTTGAGCTGCTTGAATCCCCAGTTGGTCAGCCTTTATCAACGGTTGAGCAAGACTGTGTATCTCTGTCTCGGAAAAGTAATCGATTGGGAGCTGTTTTAAGGCATTGTGCACGTAAGCACAAGCTGCTCTGGCTAGAGGGATTTCATCAGACCCGGTCAGAGCTCTGCAAAAGGTTGTGCATTGAATTTTTATCAACTCTAAAATTAATAATTGAAAAAGCTGATTCAAAAGTAATGCAAAACTTATATTTGCACAGGTTAGCTGCAGAATAGAACTAACATAATGGCAGCCTTGAAGTCATTCCTGTTCAGATGACGAGGCAAATGATCACCCTTGCATGCGAAAGTTACCAGATTGCATAGAAACTGAGTGTTCAATCTGAGTAATTCGTATTCGTCTTTGGAACATTCGGGAGTGTTCTGTACATATTTTACGAGGTAATCGGCTGCCCAAGTAGTGACTCCGTTGTAAGGAAACGACGCGAAATTGTCCCTATAATCACCGACGTTGCTCAGTAACGTGTCGAAATTGTGAGAGTAATCTTGCGGCAATTCGTCATCGGCATTGTCTGGCTCGTGCTGGTAGCCTCCGACGCACGAATTTACGAGGCATTTCGTCAGAACAATTCTCGCACTCACGGGAACGTCATCCCATGGAGCGGTCAGTAACTCCGATACTTTGGCCAATATTTTTCTATCTATAAGATTCCTGCAAAAAGTTTTGTAAAGCGTTAGAATTTGAGCTTCGTTCGTTCACGAATCATAACTATTGCAGGTAACAGAAATTGAATCGAAACTGACGATTAGGCCAGCTCCTTTCTCTGTGTTGATAATTCGCATTCATGCATCGTTGAATTGTTATTGTATTCATTAAATGTCGAATTACCCTGCTTCATCGCGAGGAAAGTGCTTCGGTTTCAACACATCGATAAATTCATTCCAATTCCTCGTCGCTACGGCGGATACGACCCTATCGTATACATTCATTTGTAATGAAAATAAAAAGTACGAAATACTTAATAGACAGTTGAAGCTACACGATGTTCGTTGAAGTATGGCCCGAGTAGAAATCACTTGTTATGCTATGCGTTTTGTTTTATAAACTACACGTCAATTCTTTTTCATTAGATCTTCCAGCATGCGTGAAAACACAATGTCAGACATGTTGGAAAACTGTTTGCGCAACTGCCAACGGTCGTTTCCTTGGTAACGACGCTTAGAACCAATGGCGTTAGAGTATCGAGATGGAATTGTTTACAAGGTCAGCCTTTGTCGCGTGCAACAGTTAGTTGCAGTTGTGAAGTGTTGTGAAGTGACGGTCGAAGAAGATCGAAGAAGTCGAGTGTGGAAAACCCGGTGCACAAACGGTGACAAGGTGTGTATCTCTTTCATAAATTCTTGTCATTAGCTCTGTTCTTAGCTATTTGATAAAGTCTTGTCGACATGCCGAAGTATGTTTACAATATAGTAACAATCTACATCGCTTGTATATTGAAAAACCAATTCGTAAAACAAAATTTCAAAAATATATATACTCAAATGCCTGGATGCGGAGTGATGTTCCCCAGAGTATCATCTGATTGGACGTACTTATTTCACGATTTATTTTCTATTAATGTCTTAAATCGATTTCTGATATTTTTTCTCGGTAGATCTTTTGGGAAGCGCGTACACAAGAGCCCAAACTTGTTGACGAATCCCGGCGCTCTGTTTTCTTGACAACGCTGAAACCAATGGCGATCCTGTGTTACTCGGCGAATCGCAACAACGAGAATTCACCTTTAAAGTCGAGCATACTGTTCTCAACCACCGCATTCGGCGGCCCGTTGCAATTTACTCCGTGACTGGCGTTTGTTACGAGTCGGCTTTCTATCAAATCGAAGTTAATTACTATCGTAATTGAAAGAAACTGCAAAGGTAAGACAGCTTCCTCTTGTACAAATCGCTAATTCCATTATTCTCTTGTGGATCCAGAAATACTCGACGATCAGTAAAACTTCTGTCAATGTTTTGCAATGTCATTCTTGGTTATACCTGGGTACTTAAAACAACGATGGACAATTTTTGCGATTTAACTGTATTGTCCAGCAATCAATAGTTCTATTATGCCAATACATATGATTGAAACTGGCAAGTTTCTAGAAAAATTGTTGCGATTCCAATCGATAATCGACGCAATCAGCAATCGGTGTTGCACAGTCACCATAACCTCCACATCGGAGGTTTCGGCAATCTTTTGTTAGGTAAACATGCGATGTCTGTGACCGTATGAACGCTACTTTTTGAGAATACATTGTGCAGCTCCGAGAAAAAATTTCAGCACCATTTATTGTCAGTCTGGTAAATTGTTGCCAAAAAATATATATTTTATATGAGAATTCAGTACAGTCACAGCACACGGAACTGAAATCTTTTTTTTCAATTCCAGATGTTCCTGACACGCTCGGAGTACGATAGGGGAGTGAACACCTTCTCACCCGAAGGTCGCCTCTTCCAAGTAGAATACGCCATTGAGGCCATAAAGCTAGGTTCTACGGTAATCGGAATCTCCACATCCGAGGGCGTTCTCCTGGCTTCCGAGAAGCGTATCACGTCGACGTTGATGGAGCCAACCACAGTCGAGAAAATTTTTGAGGTTGACAAGCACATTGGTTGTGCCTCTTCCGGCCTGATGGCTGACTCAAGAACAATGGTCGATCGGGCGAGAGCCGAGTGTCAGAATCACTGGTTTATCTACAACGAAAAAATGACAGTAGAATCGGCAGCTCAGGCTGTCTCGAATTTGGCTATACAATTCGGCGACAGTGACGATGATGGCAGCGCGATGTCCCGGCCGTTCGGCGTCGCAATCTTGTTTGCCGGTATTGATGAGAAAGGGCCACAACTTTTTCACATGGATCCATCCGGTACATTTGTACAATTTGATGCTAAAGCCATTGGATCTGGAAGCGAAGGAGCTCAGCAATCCCTGCAGGAAGTCTACCACAAGGTTTGATTGTCTTGTATTCTTCCAAATCACGGATCAATGTACAGATTTATCATTTAGCTAATAACCGCTTTCTTTTTACTGTGTATCGTGGTCATTTTTAAACTGCGAATCACAGATACATGCACAGGTCAATGCGGTATTGGCTTTTTGTATGACTTATTCTTTGTTTTAATTTATTTCATCACTGGCGGGTTTGCTTTTTTTGTAAATTGCGATCTTTATGATTTTGAGCTGGTTTATGCTAAACACGTGAACTGTACAAAGTTTCTGGAGTTCGATAATGTAGCCTATAAGGTATTATTTAGACGTTCTAACGAAGACTAATCAAGGGAGAAGGTAGGTGTTAAATATAACATTCTGTAATGACTAAAGAGGTATGCTGCTCATGAAATTTTTACATTTGTTAAGGTATATAATCGCTAATTCTTTTTTTCCGCATACTTTCAGTCGATGACTCTGAAAGAGGCAACCAAGGCGGCATTGACCATATTGAAACAAGTGATGGAGGAGAAATTGAACGACACGAACATCGAAGTGATGACGATGACGCCTGGTGCTCTGTTTCACATGTTCACGAAGGAAGAATTACAGGAGGTGATTAAAGACATTGCATAAATTTTTCGAGCCTTTCCGAGATCAATAAGACACGCGTCTTTAATACAATTCATAAATACGCCGAACTGGGGGAAAGTGCGTCGTTAAATTAATAAGTGATCATGTACAATGTATTCGCCGTCGCGCATCGAGCTAACACATTTCTTTTTTCAATGAATGCCACGAAGTTATACAAGATTCATTTTATTAATCAAAACGATATCATATCCCGTTCGTTTCCTATACATGACGCTTTCCATTCCCTATCCGAAAAAGAATTTAGCTTGCAGATTAGAATCCTCGTGGATTCGAACGGTAGTTCTATCTTCATGATTCTTGATGTTTTTCCTGTTAACCATGTTTTTTTCGGAACGATTCAATGTAGGTGATAGAAATTTCGCCTACGTGGACTGAAGAACCCTCGCGACAGAGCTCAAACAGTTCGGCTCCAGTTTCGAAGCCATCAGCATCCGTGGGAACCAACTAGTGAACTCCAACCTTTTCCCAATGTTTAGTCAAACCTTCTTTCTCTTCCCATGTAACGCAATTTTAATTACTAATAAAACATAGTATTTCTCATACACGTTTCGGCTACCGTATTGAAAAGATCATGGTAACTTATATTTAGTATTAGACTAGATATACTTTAACATTGGAGCTTCGATATATCTCACATAGTTACGAATTCATTTTGACAAGGGACGAAAAACTGTCGAGTGTGAATTCCACTCTCGTGAGTATTTTCAATAGCCCTTGGCATAACAAAAAGGAAAGAGCAAACGTGGAAAAAAAAACAATAAAAATGTAACGGGGACAACGTCAACGAGTATTCGCAGCGCGTCGAGTAGAAACGGGGTGGAGGTGACGGGCCGGTTCGCTTTCGATTACGGAAAGGCTTTTGAATGCGCGTATCCGAAATCAATAATTAATTTCGCCTGGTGCGGTTTCGAAGCGAGCGCCCGACGCGGGGCTGTTGAACGGGAAAGCGAGTCAGAAATGGCTCGGGTTTGGTGTGCGCTCTATGCCGGGCGCTGCGATGTCCCGATAACGCGTCCCTTTTTATCCCGTCCTCACCGGGCCCGCCAGATTATTGGATATTATTCCATTTCAAGCGTTCAATCCCGGTACGATTCGCTCGCCCGGATTCCCGCAGGGTTCACTCTGACAACCGCTGATTGTGGGAGACGCTCAAAATATACCATACACCTTTCATACACCTTTCATATTTACGTATAATAATTATGATGGATTTCGACATCAATAATTCTGGGTCCAATCAACTCTGGGTTAAATTAATAACCACCCGACTGAAAAAAGCAGCCCTGTTCACAAAATTTCATTTACATTTAGTGTATGAAATTCATAATTCGTTTATAGATATAACAATACATAAATTGTACTTGGTTCTCATTCATCATACACAATTTATATTCAACAATTTTTTTATATATCAATAACGGCGAAAAGATTTTTTTTCTTTCGGATTTTATTTTCTTTTCACTACTCATTGTGCTGAACATTTCTTCATCAACAAGTTCTCGGATTTCGATATGAAGTACGGTTTATTAATTGATAGGGGATGAACGTGTTCGAGAGTCCTGATTGAAAGAAAGAATCGCGAGTTCAATCAGTTAAGATTAATGAAACGTAATTGCTTGTATAGAAAGAAGTGACGCGGAGTTAAAATCGTTTGTGAGCCTGAATAAAAAGACAGTAGCTGCGGCGGGGAATCACGATTGCGAGGAGTGGCTCACGCCGGCGATACGGGGACTCTAAGGAAGCTTTGGTTGTTCAGTATCTATATATATATATATATATATATATATATATATATATATATATATATAGAGTAGCAGAGACGAGGGATCGAGTGAAGCGGAGAAGAGGACTCTGTAATTAACAGCGATGAGAGAGTGAGCTCTCGGGATATAGTCCCGTTTGAGTCCCTGAGAATCCCCGGGGAGCCGACCCCGTCGTATCAGACGCCGACACTCACTCCAGGCGAACACCGGCAGCGTTCAAGTTTCGCTACGATAATTGCCTTGCGCTTCACAGTCGCGCACCGATATCCGTTCGAGCTTCTCACCAGCGATGGTTGAAAACGTTACGCGAATCCGAACAATTAAACTGTCTGCGATCTTTTCCAAATCGCTAGAAAATAGTATTTCTCAAAAATACGCTTTGCGATTTAATTTTTTTTTTTACTATTAATTTTATTTAAAAAGTACTATTATCGAGAGATATTATTATCGAGACACTTCTCTTATTAATTATAAATATGAAATTAAGATTCGTTAATACATCTGACGACAATAGGGGAAGAAATATTAACTGCCGCACGTTTAACTCATTTTTATTTGTTTGTTTTTATATTTAACTGTGTGTTGCTGATGGGAGTAAAACAGTTGAGTCCTCGAGCTCGAGTGAACCATCATCATCGCCCACGGTAGAAAATTTTCGTTTCCATGCTCTCGATAATTTTATCTTTTCTCAACGGTTTGATTGATGAGAAACGCCGAAATTATTGCAAGAAGAGCGGTCGCTTTGATGATCTTTTAACACGAGCGCAACTCTTTAACATCTGTTCTACCCGCGAGGATATTTTCTCCCCCGTATCATGCATTATTAATCCGAGGAGAATTTTTCGTGCGCTAATCGTTATTAAATTGCGAGATCCACACACACACACACACACACACACACACACACGAGGTATCTTTAATCGATGAAGCAAACCGGTGAATTTCGTCGAAAGCTGCAAAAATTGTCCATATGTTACTTTACCGTGCGGTCGCAGCGAAAACGTATAGATAGATATCCGCCGAATGTAAAATTAAGCTAGAAAGAACGCCCGGTGTACTCGCCGTCCAATCACTTCCTAGTTATTAGAGGGCCTCGTCGGTTCCGCCGAGGCGGCAACCGGCCGCCTTGCCGTTAGAAAACCGGAAATACACCGTTCGTTATATCCCACATAGGAAGAGGTTGATACTTACGTGCGGACTATAATTCACGCATGGCAGAATCGTCGCGATTTTTTTTTTCTCTTTTTTTTCCGCTTTCACAAAAGTAAACGAGACGACCGAGAGCGTACGGGAGCTCGCACGAGGTTTTCGCGAGGTAGAAGCGCTCGTCGCGAAATCGTTCGAGATGACCGACGCGGTTATAATGGAGACCGGACGACGCGAGCAAAGCCGAGCTCCTCGTGCGGCACGTCAGGTGCTCGGTCATGCTTGTACACGAACCGCGAGTTTCTCCGGTACTCGGCGCCGCACGTTAATAGACAAATATTTTATTATGATGATTACACCGCGGCAGCGGTCGGACAAACGGCGAGAGGACGCTCAATTGAAAGAGACTCAAAGTCATCGTTTATTACAGTCTTGCCGAAGGGGAAATCTGGACGGGATTTCACATGTTTGTCGCGACAACTACTAATAGCTGGTTAAACTTTTTTTTCTCCATCGATCGATCATTACATTTAATTTCTGTAATTTCAATTCTGTCCGCCTTATTCATTTATTTTTTGCTGAAAAAAATGACAAAAAATATGGGAATTTTTTCACACGATCAAAACACGTTTATGGGCAATTGATACTTAGGGATTATTTTTCGAAACAATTTTTTTTTTAAAGAAAAATATGAAATGAAAAGGGGACTCGAATAATGCGAAAAAATCGTCTTCTAGACAAATAAACAAAAAAATAATGACAAAGCTCGAGCGAATAACTGTGACTGCAAAAACAGTTATGCATCGGCTCAATGCAGTAGGTACGTGTATAGCACGGCTCGCCATATCCCTTTCACTCGGCGCCTTACTGTTCTCGCTCGTAAAAAGAATAGCTCCACGCTCGATTCATCCGACGATCTCGAGTTTCAGCTGCAATCGTAGCCTTGCGAGAGCCGAATCGACACACGTCGACGACTCAGAGCCAGAGGGGCGTACCTAACATCGTTTTAGATGTAGAATTGCGTGAGATACGCCCTTGTGGCTCTCACCCGTCGATACAGTCGAGTCTTCGCGAGGCAAAATGATCCCTGCAACAGTTTCAACGAGCAGGAGTAATTAAAGCTATTACGGTCGCGAGCCACACGCCTTCGGACGTATCTCTAGGATCGCTCTCCACGCCCGGTGCATATGAAAAGTGTAAGTGGCCTGGAGCACTGGCGCGCTATTCTATGCGTAGAAACTTGGGTGAAAGCAAAATAATTTAATGACCCTCTGCCGTGTATATGTTGCCTCGCGTGCATCTGTACACCGACAGAAACTGCTCCACGATATGTATATACGTCAGATATGCGGGACGATTATTATCCTTTTTTTTCCTGCGCGATATTATATAGTCTGTTTGCACAGGAGCGGTTAAGATTCTCACCGGACGGGAGCGAGCAACCCGGAAATTTGGTTTCACTCGTAAGGTATGTAATAGATATTTTCTTCGGTACCGTGGCTTCCGCTTTGTTTTTTCAACTGCTGATACATTTTTTTTTTTTCGGAAATTTTTATCTCGACTGTGGCGAATACGAGTAACGTGAGAATCGTTGGGTTTGAGGGTTAGACATTTATTACAGAGTCTTTGATACAAAAATATAGTACGTCGTAACAACCGACATCTTCGTGGATGTCGACGCTATTTCATCCCTAAAAAAGTAAAAATATGTTTTGTTTGTTTGTTTGTTTACTTATTTTACAATAGTACATAACAGGAGTTCTCGTTGCGAGCATACTTTTTCGGCAGTCTCGTAATACCGACAGGTACATGAACGGTCTCGTTGAAAACATCGTGGATACCGGAAATACGATTTATCACATGTTGTTTCATTCTATCTTTTTCAATGGTCCAGTCGACTCAGAGAAAGAAAGGAGTAAAAGTAACAAGCGAGAGAATCAGAAAAAAAAAAACCATCCTCGATGGCAATTTGCCCGAAGAATAATCGGCAACATCCATCAACGTATTTCTCGTCCGAGATAACAGAAACAGAACGTAAGAAGAAAAAAAAAAAACGACTTGGAATTTCAATTTCCGACGAGATAATCGAATTTTTTATAACTGGAAGTAAGAGTAAAAAAAAATGCGTACTATGTAAAAAAAAGAGTTACTGAACGAAAACTTTAAACTCCGATCAACCGTGATGAGAGTAAGATTCGTATCCGCCTCCGTCGCCGCCTCCGTGTCCGCCCCCGTAAGATGGTTCGAAGCCGCCCGAATCGCCCCCGTAGCTGCTACCCCCGTGATCACCGCCGTATCCACCGCCGTATCCACCGCCGTATCCACCGCCGTATCCACCGCCGCCACCGCCGTGCTCCTCGTGATGCACGTGGACGGGCACCGGTACAGGTACTTTGACCGGATAAGGTACTTCTTTCTCCACCGGATAGGGCACTTCCTTCTCAACGATGTAGGGCTTGTCGACCGGGACTTTGACCGGTACTGGGTAAGGTTTTTCGACGGGTACCGGTACGGGTTTGTGCACCGGATAGGGCGCCGGGACGGGTACTTTAACGTGGACCGGATAGGGTTTTTCAACGTGAACGGGATAGGGCTTGTCGACGGGTACTTTGACCTCGTAGGGCACAGGTTTGTCAACCGGTACCGGATAGGGTTTCTCGACCGTCACCGGATAGGGTTTGGGTACGTGTACCGTGTACGGTCGGTCGACCGGTACCTTGACCTCGTAGGGCACTGGTTTTTCTACCGGATAGGGCTGAGGCACCGGGATCTTAACCTTTACCGGATAAGGCACATGTTTCTCGACCGTGTAGGGCTGCGGTACCGGCACCTTTACCTGCACCGGTACGTGCTTCTCGACGGTGTAGGGCTGAGGCACGTAGACCTTCACCTCGTAGGGCTTGTCGACCGGGACTTTGACCTCGTAGGGCACCTTCTTTTCAACGGTGTAAGGCTGTGGCACGTGGACCGGTACCTTGACGAAGACCTTCACCGGATAGGGCACCCGCTTCTCGACGGTGTAAGGCTGCGGGACGCCAACTTTTACCTCGTAGGGCACGTGCTTCTCGACGAGATAGGGCACGTGCTTAGTAACCTCGTACGGTACCGGAACTTTCTTCTCTACCGTTACGGTTTTAATGTGCTCCTCATGGCCATAGGACGATCCACCCCCGTGGGAGCCACCGCCACCTCCGTAGGAGCCGCCGCCGCCCCCGAAATCGCCGTAGCTGTGGTGGAGACCTCGCTTCTCGGTTTTCTTCTCCACGGTCTGCGAGGTCTCAGCCTCGGACTCAGCTGACTTCGAGTCCGAGGACTCTGAAGACGCGGCCCATGCGCAGTGGGACAACGCCAAGGATGCCACGAGGGCTATGTGGATCTGGAACAATCATGCGGTTATTTGAGACTTCTTCACGATAATCGAGGATGCGCAAAGAATCGAGTTTCGATTCGAAAATATTCAAAATAAATCTCGATCAGGAGAACTGACACTTCGATAATGGCATCTAAGTTTAGCAACGATTTTTTTTAGCCCTGAGAGAGATATGGACATTTTAACGAGTTCGGGACAAAATGAAGAAAAATCGACTTCGCGAAACACGGATTTTTAAGTCTGAGGTGTTAATTGGTATAAAAATCTGTAGTTGAGTAGTTTTTTCATCGTTATTGGCGTGTTCGGTCAGAAGAAAAGTATACAAACGATTCGATGAGTTGATTACAGTTTTTGTTACCGACCGTGTTATTTCACGTGCTCTAAAAAAGACAATGGGCGCCAAATTGATTCTACGTCGAGATGCACTGATATCACGATCTCCGGGCAAGGTAAATTGAGAAGCGAAGATTCTTGGAGTGAAATCGTCCTGGAGTGCCTCGCAGTTGATTTCACTTTCTACTTCCGGTTGCATCGTCCCCCGTCGTGAATTTACTTCCAGCACCAGTTTAACAATCGTTCACGTTCCTGATTTTATTGATCTTTCGATTTTTTCTTTGACTTTATTTTCTTGTTTTCCCACCCAGTTAATCTCCGCAGTCCGACGAAGAGAGCAGTGTCGACACTTACCTTCGTTTTCATCCTGCGGCTTACGTGTGTTTTAGCGTGGCGCTTAACCACTGACTGAACCGCTTCGTTTTCTACGCCCAGCCTTATATACCGCTCGGCATGATAGCCTGGCACTTTCCCTGCACCTCATCGCTTATATTATATGCGTTTCGTGTGTATATTCGCAGCAACAAAAAAAAGAGCAAGCATCCCGAGCCTACCGGGGCGGGGATGCAAAAAGGAGATGGTAAAAACTAAGGCGTGTGGGAAACGATATATCTCGGACGTGGTGGTATCAACTATCGGCGTCTTTTAATAAATATAAAATGAAACATTGTACACACTATCCGGCTAGGCGGTTTATAGAACTGGAGTGTTCTGTCACTCATGCTCGCCAAGGGTGGAGAAGGGGGACATCAAGCTTTACACTTGTTTTCCTAGTGAACGAGAGATGATGTAAAGAACCGCCACTTTCCAATTTTTCTAGCCGCTGCGGTGTGCGTGGCGTAACATCATCACCGACTTCAACGATAACGACCAGATAGTCAAAAAAGTCTATTTAATTAAATGAAAAATCTTCAGTGGGAACTAATCGAGAAATTATCTCATCCGTTCGATTCGGAAACTTTGGAATTTTCGGTTGTGGAATAAGTTTCACGTTTGCCAATAATTTCTGCCCAACCACACTTTGAAAATCCAAAGTCCGAATCAATAAATTGATAGAAGCGATAAGACTTTCCTCTCTATCATGGGACTCACTGCTTCAAGTTCGACAGATCCCTCGAATGATAACCGACGGAACCTTTCGTTCCCGGCGTTTTGCAATTCGATGTTTCTGGCGAAAGTGACGGATATAACGAAAAAATTGTCATGTACTGTGAACCGTTCATCGGAGGGAACCAGTTCAAGTTTCAATGAGCGACAAGCAAACAAAAAAATTATCTGCAAAAGAGATAAATCGAGTTGGCGAGATGTCGGTGGAGAGGCTTGTCGAGCTGCTGATACACTTCGAGAGAGGCACACACGTCTCTCGAGCGAACTGGACGGACGCAAAATATCGAGGCGGGGAGGTAAATGAGAGGCCGGAGCCGACGAAGAGGTGCATACCACGGAGAGCTAATTATTATTGCCGAGGCGAGAGATTTAATTCCGGGCTGGCTCGCATGTCGGCACCGTGAAAATCGGTACTGTCGTAATCACACCGTCGGACGTCGGACGTCCGTCGCATACCGTACTGCCGGTCTGTGTGTGTACCACATGAATTTTCTTGTATATCTATATTTCGTGAGTATATAACGCGAGGTTATTATGAGCCCGCGTAAACGGCTACCGAGTGAGAGCGTGGCAATGCACTCGGAGTAGCCGCGGCTGGAGCGGCTCTGACAAACATCGTTAAAGGCAGTACTTGTTGTACACACCGTGCGACCGTTGCAAACATTTTTCATTTAATCATTCACACTTTGGTTCGACCATATTTCGATAATTTTTTTTTTTCTATTATTTAAATGTCTTTGAGATACAAACGTGATGGAACGATTACTTGAATACCGTTTTGTGGATTACAAAATAAGGTGATAGCAATTATTGCGTCGATGTCCGGACTGCGATCAAGCTTGTTTGAATTTGTCTTGTCTTTGCTTCCTCCAAGCTTTGTGTTGTTGAATTTTTTTTCGGGATGTTCATGCAAATATTTTCCAAAACATCCGGAAATCATATTTAGAAAACCGGACCTGTGAAATTCGACTGTCCATAACTCAAGTACGGCTTTAACAGTTTGATTGAAATCAATTCCGGTGTTCCTGTTTGTTGCAATTTGCGCGATAATTGAGAATATTGGATTGGGAGGAACATAATCGATATATCCGTGGTCGGCGCCAAAAAATACATTGAATACAGCCGATGTTACATTTAATCTATTTAATAGTTTGCATGCAACCCCCGAGAAACGATTACATAAAACACTTTTCAGGGGGTTTTATAACCAATTTTGCAAAAATAAAAATTGGCGGTTTTATGTATTTTCGAAGAACCACTCCTCTGTTTCTCGATTGCATAGTGTAAAAGCACAGGTTCTTGCAATGAGAAAGTTCAAAATACAGGCAAGGCTTTCTCGTAGGCGAAGATTCGCTAATAAAAAAACATTAAGAGTAGGCGATATGAAAATTAAAACTTGTAATTTTTCATAAAAATCCCATTTTACGATTTATCATCCTCGTCAAAAAGCATACCATTCGAACCATTGCAAAGTTGTCTCACTATTTTTTTTCAAGAACCACTTTATTTAATTTATTTTTTATAAAAATATCGTACATGTAAATTTGGGGAATTCCCTGTTAAGCCGACTTTTCTGCGTTAATTATTTTTCAGCCACAATCCAAAGAAAAATTTCATCTAGTGCATTTTGATCCTTCTTGTTATTACCGTCTCCCATGAGACTGCGATTATACACTGAAGCTATACGTTGAGCATACAATAATTGGCCAAGGAACAGAAATTCGTGCGCCTCAATTGTGCGGGCTGTGCTCTCGGACGGTCGAGAGTGAACGCGCATTGCCTTACGCGTGGAATGGCTAATGCCGCGTGTTTAATACCGTTGCATGTATGACTACCATTTTCAAACTGAATCGTGATAAAGCGTAGCACGTTTTGAGCGATTAATCGCCGGATGAACCCCTGTCGAGTATCCCGTCATATCTTCACGGACGTCAACGTAATACGGAGCCCGCACTCCACAAAGACGGAAAGAGCATTTAAACTCGGGAGCTGAAAACATTTTTTAATTATCTTATTTATTATTTATTTATTTATACATTCACGTTTAAAAAAATCACTTTAAAAGTAAAAATAAAGTCGATACGTCCGATCAGGTTCGTGTAACGCGAAAGCGTTAGAAAGGAGTGAAAGGGTAATCGACCGCCAGGATCTATTGGCAGTCGTTCCTCTTCGATTTCTTTCTCGAAACGTTACAGAATCTTTGCTCCCCGGGCTATGCAAATGCGGCATGCATCGACCGGTAAATTACCCTCGAACCCGGCCTCTCCGCATCATCCGTTAGATTTGCATTGTTAATTGACTTAGACGTACGTTCGCAAACCTGTACTTAACGCGATTAGCCAATAGTCGTGGCGGGTAGGCAAGACGAAGAGGGAGGCTATACGGGTCGCTTAAGCAGAAATTCGTGTAATTCGGTCGAGTATCAAAATTCGAATGAAAAAAAATCTCTATAATTTTCCGGATGGACAAACGATATATTTTTTTTAATATCCTAAAGTCGATCCCTTTTTACATTTTCTCTGGGCCAAATATTGAAAATTAATATTTTGTGATGAACTAATTCGGCGTTCGCAGTTGACCCGAATATCCCCAATATTCCCTAAAATCATGAAACATTAGGAATAGAAGAATGAAAGGGAAGGTGGGATTGCTCTCGAGGATGCTGTACACCGGGTCTATCGCGTTCCTCAGCCCAACCCGTTCGTTTAAACTACCACATATGCATTCCTACTAGTTGTGTACAGCAATTTTGGCCGCAGCGAGAAGCCTCCGGCAACGTTAACTTTCGTGGTCCTTAATTGAAAACGAACGAATTAAGCGCGACCACACTCGGCTCGCATTCACTCGCCTCCGCTCAGCATCGTGCGCTCTGGCATATCGTAATTGGAAACTTTTACATTGCGTGCACGCCGGGAGTTCGGGACTCTGTTCGAAGTTAAGATTACCCAACCGTGAATCCGAAGAGAATTTTTTACCGTGTTGATATTGTATTTTTTATTTATATTATTTCTCATTTACTTTGATACTAACGATGCTTAGATGCAGACTTGGTCCAGACGCGGTCTCTGAGATGCAAATGAGAAATTGATCGTATTTTCAGTATATCCAGTTAACTGGGATTTTCAGTCGAGAACGGACTAGTTGGCGTATATGAAATATTAAATTTTTTTTTTAAATCTCGGTATTTTAACGAGATGTTATATCAGGAGAAAAAAAAGAAATTGAGTACGTAAAATAGCATTCGCGGAAACGATTCGACGGGCAAATGGTGGATGCAAGCGTGAAAGTGTCGGTACCTAGTTTCACCCGATAATTCGATAATTGCAATTTAAAAAAAATAAAAGTAAAGGATACGGTGTTGTATAAATAACCGAGAGAGTCGACTTTCCCCAAAAGTGCGAACTCGAAGCGGCAGTCGATCCGTCGTACACTTAGCGTATGTGTAGCAGCATCGTCGAAAGAGCCAACAAACGCGCCGATCGCAAACGAGCGGAGTCACTTTTTCGGGCTGGCATTAATGTCTGGACGGCACGAACTTTGCGCATTTGAGAGTAATCCCTACCGACTGCTAATGTTGGAGGGATGTGGGCTTTCGGTCGTTCTATATCGTGTAGCGTAAGGGGCGATAATTGAGACGTCCGAGAATTGCGAGACATGCTCGATTACACGTGTCACACGTTACAACATTATTACGGAATATATTCCAGATGGTAGGGGTCGAAAAAATTATGAAAACAAAAAAAATCACAAAAATCGCACCTTGCGAAAGGATGAGTTTAGCCACGAAGACTCGTTTCCAGTACAATGATCTGGGAATAACAAATCGATCATGATTCTTCCATATTTTAGGTGAATTATTTTTATATTTTTATAAAAATAATATTAATTATAGTAATTACTTTAGATTTTCTTAGGCGATGTACAGAAATGTTGAAAATTCACATGATCCAATGACCGAACCCAAATGGATAAATTTTGTGTGACAAAAAAATCACCTGCTGCTTGATTTTTTTTTATAATCATAGTCCGAGTTCCGAACGACTATGATTACGTGTCCCAATTTTCTCCGAGATTACCCGAGCCATTATCCCAGGATACAAATAGTTGCCGTTTCCCCGGTCGGCGAGGTGCTTTTCCCGGGGAGCACGCGAGTCGTTAAAGAAGCTTGGAAAATTCGACAGCACCTGCGCCGACGTCCCAAAAAAGAGGAAGGTTCCGGTGCATTGTCCTTTCCGAAGAAGGAATTACTATGCACCTGCGAGACTGGTCTCTCCGCCTCACTCGCGAATAGTTTCGCCTTGTCGTCGTGTGCAGGCTTCCTCGCAACTAATACCGGCAAGTTGTACGCTCGACGGAGGGGGGACCCGAGATACGGATGAACGCTGGGAGGAGAGGAAGCAAGGACTGCACGATGCGTTGGCCCCGATTGTCCCTCCAACAGGGGCCTTCGGGGCACGCGCGCCTTCGTGACGCGAAACGTGCCCGGCCCGAGAGCCGGGCTCTCACTCTCCTCTCCGCCAGAAACCCACTTCAATTACGTCCCGAAATTTTGAAGGCTAATCGGAATTTCAAATCTCTCGTTCGCTCGTCTAAGCACCGAGCTACGAGGGCATACGCCGATCTCTTCTTCCTTTTTACACCTTTTTGCGAAGCGGCGGGTCATCAACTTACTCGAGGCCCCACTTCGTCATCTCGTCCAGCCGATGCATCTGCACGGAGGAATAAATCAATAGCTTTTAGGAAGTTGTCCACGAAAAATAAAAGATACTCCTATAGAAGGGAAAATATTTTTGTTAAAGTTTTTATAATAATTTTATCATTTTTAATCACAATGAAGTCTTTTATCATTTTTCGATACAAAAAACCATCGATTTTATTAATTAACGGCAGTTTTGGGTAGGGTTTTCGGATATTGTGATGTTCGCTCTTAGCGAAGAGCACGATTCAGAGTCATGATCAGAGGATACTTCTCCCCACATTTACCCGTGAAGTCATCCGATTCGATGGACCATACCATGGCTCCACCGAGTCCCGCTGTCTTAATGTATTCGGCCTTTTCCTTTATAGACCTGTCGATCAAGCATACATTTTTTGTAATTTCACGACAAGTTTTGGTCGTAAAAAAAAAGCATATCAGTTTCATTGAAATGAAATTAAACAGCAGTTTTCCATCTAAACCTTTTCACGAACCAACTTGCTTATCGCCATCAATAATAATAAATAACCATATCTCCGGTGTTATGGTTGGATATTTATCGTAACTTTATCACTGACTGAGTAGAAACTTCAATCCTATGTAGACAGAACAGCCACAACAAGACAAAAACGTCGACTTTCCCGGTTGATAAACATGGAATCCACGTCCGGACTCCGATTCAAAACTGCTGGATACTCACTGAACGTCGTCGTAGCCGACCCACTGATTGCCACGATAAGCGTACGGAGCTCTTCCATATTTCTCGTAAACGACGGTCCATTTTTGCTTCTGCTGCATCTCGAAAATCTCGTTGTACCCCAGCATTCCCGACTCGGCGGTGTAAGGTCCAGGAAGTCCCGGTCCATTGGCAGCATCCCCGATCTGAGTGTGATTGGGATTCGCCAGGGTGAAAGATCTGCCGTAGGTGGCCGTACCCAGTATCAACTTTTCGGCCGGTGCCCCTCGAGACAACCAGAATTTTACCGCAGCATCCTACAGAAAATTAAAGAAAACGTGCATGAAAATGTTTAGCGAACTTAAGATTTTTGGAATGGTTATGAACGTTTTATTCTCTTTCCAGAGAAAGAGCTTCTGCACCGACCACTGAGAGCTGGGCGTTCTTTCCGACATCCTTGGGCGACGCGTTCAAGGGAGCATTGAGCCCTACGCAATTGTCCCAGCTGCCGTGGAAGTCGTAAGCCATCAGATTGATGAAGTGAAGATGCGTGGATATCTCGGGAATGTCGTACGACTTAGAGGCTGATGTCTGACCAGCCGCAACGGCCGCACTGAGAATCAGAGACTCCTTGTCGAAGGCTTGCCTGAGTTCTCTCAGAAGTGCGACGAAGTTCTCAACATCCGCGGTTGAGCCACCTCGTTGAGCGGGATACTCCCAGTCTACGTCGAGACCGTCGAATTCGTACTTCTTCACGAATGCCACTGCGTTTTTGACGAAACGTCCACGCGAGCCCGGATCACGAGCCATGGCTGAATACTTTTCTGAACCCTCGTTCCAGCCGCCTATGGCGATCAAGGTCTTCAATTCAGCATTCCGGGACTTGAGAGCATTGAAACGTCCGAAACCGTTCTTGCCACCGTTGTCCGGGAGATCCTGCCACGGGTCGAGAACCTTGATGTCGTCGCCGTTCAGACCGACGAAGGTGTAGATCAAGTGGGTGCAAAGATGAGGATCTATGAAGTCGATGTCGAATTTGCCGGCGCCCTGTCGGTATACCGACCAGCTGCCGAAGTATCCGACGACCTTCTCTGAAATCGAGAATTTCACCATCGGACATCAATCCCCATAAAATCTTAAAAGTATTTCCACGAATCTAGAGATTCGTGGATGGTGGTTTCTGGCTACTCACTGCCCATTCTCAGACAATCAAACTTCTTCGGAGAACAATCGAGCCGATTCGAATTATGCTGGCGGATAGTTTTTGTCGATCTACCGGTCCGTACACAATAAAGGATTGTATTAAATCGTAAGACTGTCCAAAGTAAAAATAACGCCTCGTGCTTCACAATTGTTAGGCCGCTCGACCACACATCGGCTTCTTCTAGCTCACTCGCTGGTCCAACAGTCAATGTCGCTCTGACGAGCAAGTCGCACTTGCCTACGTAAGCTATACGGTACTCCGCGCCTCTGGTTTATCTTTCAGATTATGTATCCGTTTGCAAACTTTCATAAACAGTCTTTGTTCGATTCGTGTCGATAGTTATGTTTGATCGGGGACATTCAATTTGAAGCTCGGTGGTCGGATCTTAGTAAAATGCAATCTTTGCCTTTGATACAATAGGATGACGAGGTAGACATGAAAATAAAAAGAAAGCCGATTAGATAAACGTTTATAAATAACGAGCGATCTGAAGAACAATTGTCATTTCGCAGAGCGGCACAGATACGTTTCGATGTATTCGTGCTCTCGTGGAATGAGTCACTCATTCTCTGAATATCCGATGACGTGACGTTTCGCCTTGTGAATCCGCACGATAATATTAATTTATCATTTCCCTTTGTCCAAGCGACTATCATTGTGAAAATAAATCCGGATGCGACGCATCGTTACAGAAACGCAATTATTACGAAAATGAAGTGGATCTTTGGAAAAAATGAAAGGCAATGTGGTGGGTCGAGAAAGACTCCTTCCTCGCACACCCGACGTGTTCATCACAATTTCCGGGGGCAAGCTTCACATTGGTTAAAGATAATAATTATCGAGTTGGGTACTCATGTAATTTGAGCCGCGCGGATTACGCGTACGCTTGAACCGCCCGGTGAAGGAGAAGGAGGTGGGGAACTCGTGGTACGCACGCAGGTATGTGGTACGTACAACGTGTCGCGATTATGTTGAACCGGGAGAGGCTGAATGCTTTTGACGATCGAGCATCCGAGATCCGATAGCCAATTACCAGGTACACGACGTCCGGCTTGTCCGGCCTCTCCGAGCCTTCTCCTCGACGTTTATAACATCACACTGTACGTACGACAAGACGTCTATCGTATATATCGAGTAGGAGCTCTTGTTTCGTCGAGTTATCTACAACATACTCGATACGTATTCCCGAAACGTGAGAATTTCCGGATGCTCGAGTCATTTCGTCCTGTCGGACGGCATTTGTTATGCGACTGACTACTTTGCCCTGCTCTCTCTTAAATTAATAATTTTCAAACATGCATGGTGGTCCAAAAAAAATTAAGAAGGGAAACATTCAGGATGATCTTATTGTGCCGTTTATTCTAAGACTCGCGTGGTATAAAAAAAATCGAGAGATCACGCGTCAGCGTTTTCGGGAATAATTATCGGCCGCAGTTGCCGATATCTATACGGACTATTATAATATGCCTGGTGTGTTAAAGCTCGGATTAATAATAGCTCGGAAGAAGGCACGCGAGCTAGTTTCGGAAGACTGCGCAGGGCCACAGGGGCGATCGGGGATACACACACACCGGGCATTGCGAGATACCGATCGAAGATCGGCCGCAACTCGTTCGAGAATGGGCTTCGGTCGAAATCTATGAAGAGATATACACTCTTTGTGGGGCAGTATAGTGCTCGTGTGTACAATCCCTGGTCTATAATTATCGATTTAATAGTAAATCAACCGATCGCTCGCATAAAATCTTATGGCTATTAAAAGTCGAAGAATTTTTTTTGCCTGTCGGTTGCTGCAGTTCTTCGATACCGATCTTCGTCCATCGTATCGGTACTTTGATTATCGTCTGACCATCGCTTTTCCATCGGAGACCGGTGGCGAGGAAAATCTTCTGGATCGATGCGTACCTGCTGATAATCTTATTCATGACGGTAAAACTATTCTTTCACTTATTTCATTGAAAAGTGATAAAAGGTGCACACAGGGTCTTACCGATTTGCAAGTTATTCACGCTTCCAAAATCGTACAGGACCACATCTCCATTCTCGTCGATTAAATTACCGGTTTATTTTTTTTGACCGAATTCCCGGATCATTGCCACTCTCGTTCGAAAATCACGGGTTTACCCTTGTGGGTTACCTGGAGGCTCCCGTCATTTGTGCCGCCAAAAAAGACTGCGGCATGCTCTACAATTTATCGTTGCCGAAGAAACACTGTCGAGTCGGTTCTGCGCATTGCAAAAACTGACACGCGGAGTGTGGCGAGCAAGTTTACGAGCCTCAAATATTTTCTATGTCATGATTCAGGTACATGAAACGGTATCGGGCGATGAAAGTACGTTCGCTGTCGGCCGCCACTGGAAAGTCATTGCGTGGCGGTATAACGTACGGAGTATTCTAGTATTAATTTTATGTGCATTATAAACACAGTAGAACTATTATAGTATCGTGTACAGCTGTTCGGTGTAACGCACATGGTCGTTCCTCTCTCCTCGATTAATTAGCGTACACCGAGTGCGATGCACCCGCTGATTAGGCCATTAATCCCCGGCTCCTGTCCTTCCTATAAGAAACTATCACAACAATATAAAACGAGCTCGCAAAGTCCAATATAGTTGCGTAAGGAGATCGTACGAATTTCACTAAATCACTAAAATGCGGATGTGATTATGATACTTGTAGAATCGTTAATCACCGAAGATCGTCTACTTTCTCACACCTGGGGATTTTTTAAAGTCCAGCCTTCTTTTGGCTCATCAGCTCATTAATCGGAAAAGTATTTTTTAAATTGTAGATTATAAGCGGCTAGGATTACAAAATTCAAGTTTACCATCCGTTTCAGCTACTTTGTCGGTTTCCACTGGTCCTCGGCATGGCAAAAATACAATTAAAATATATTCGACATACAAAAAGCCACGAACTCGAAACTAAAAGTGTTTCTCTCATTGCAGATCGGCTCTGGTAAAATTTGTCAGAAGAATGTAACCATTACCGAATCAAGGAAAACGCCGCCTCGTGCGCTCAAATTGATATAAAAGGAGTGCGTTTAACATTCAAAATTGCGACGAGGCAGCCGGGAGGGGCCGGAAGGCCGTGCGTCTGGATTGCGACGGCAGGATGAACGATCTTGCGTGTGCGCGCGCCTTGTAATCGACAATCGCTTAATATGATTTTTTTAATAAAAGAAGCGGAAGAGGGCTGGAAGGAGGCAGGCAAGGGGTAAGAGTGTACCGAAGGGTTTGCGATTACAGTTCCTTGCGGAGGCGATGAATGTGTCGCGTGGCTTCTGAAGAGACACGCGCTCGCGATCGATCGTCCGACGTCCAACCGTTGCGAGACGTTCAATTTTTCTGTCGCATCTGCCTAAATGGTCCGAGCCTATGATCAGACCAGCGGGGACAGGTTTGAGACAGAGAGAGAGAGAGAGAGAGAGAGAAAAGAGAGATCGGTTTCTCGGCTTGCGTTGGGATGCGCGCGTGGAAGACGTCGCCCTGCCGCCACTCAGGCATTTATGTTCCTCACCGGCTCGGTGCATCATCCACGCGCGCACACGCGCCTTATACTTAGGGCTATCGCGTCGCTCGATTGCGCTATCCTGCGGCTGCGCCTAATGCCAGTAAACGTCTTCTGCCTTGCGCCTTAGCAAAGGCTCATCGACACACCCTCGCTCGAGGTGCATCGCAAGCTACTGTCAGGTGGAGCGTTTCAAATGTCGAGACAGAGTTGGTCACGTCGAGTGTAGAATATAATTAATTGGGTCAGACAACTCCATGGTTAAACGGGTTCCGATTAATCAGGTTCAGCTGAATAATTCCTTTTCACCGTCAATTTATTGGTCTCATCAATCGTCTCAATCAATCAATTAACTTTACAGACTAATCGATCGATTGGCTGGCAACGAAAGGATTCATTGTCGCGACCAATTAACTTTTTGGACGAACGCAAGAAAACGGAAACTTCGAGACAAATTAATTATTTTTCACCATGTTGCATGGTAAATTAGCCATGAAGTTTCGTAGCCGTGAAGAAGACCGCAGGGTTATTATATCGATGGTCCACGGCGAGAGGGGCGTGCATGCTATGGTTTTGCACAGTCTACATGGTCTTCTGCCATCAAATCGTCTATATGTCGACAAGAGCGAAGACGCTGCTATGCTCAGCAGCCTCGGCAGTAGCCGCGTCCGGGGACCGCGACGAGATGCATTATGCACGCGGCGTGCCATCGATGCACCGGAAAAGAGCTAGAGGGCCTCAAACGTCGAGGGCCTCTTATAGGGCAATGCCAATGGGCATTCGTGATTTCGCGTGCTTAGATTCTCAAGGGCAGGTGAAATTTCATCTTGCGAGCAACTGTCCCCTTCGAGGCAAAATCTAATTTGTATACCGCCGTCCTTCTCCTTTCGAAGCGAAGATTCCAGTCTTTTTTTCCGAATTGCACCGATGCCTATGGACATTGGAAGATTTAGTGAAATTGGGTGGCTTCGAAAATTCTCATCTATATATTCATACCTTTAGGAATAAAATTTTTATGTCGCGGCATATCACGATATAACGATCGGTCCGACGTGAGCACAAATCGGATATTGCGAATTTCCGAAAAGCAATTTTTTTCTAGGTTTTTCAAGTCGATCTTCTTCTCGGTTTTTTCTTTTAATGGATTCTTTTTCAAGTAGACTTTAATTCGTTTCTTCAAGGACAGACTTTGCGTCCGCCACATAATGGCAGACGGCGAAGTCATAATGCATAATGATCTTTCGAGGAGAAAGATGATTTTTGGTTCGTTTTGTCGTATTTGAAAATTCCACAGGGGCTCACGTGAGACCGACGATCGCCTGCTCCAGTTCGAGAGGATCAAACCACCCCCGACTTTTTTGTCAAAAAATGTTGTTTTTCGACTGAGTTTCTTCCCGTTTACCGAACGGTTATCTCTAGCTTGCCTCTCGAAGTGGATCATTTTCTCGCATATACTTAAGAAATCCTTGAGAACCTTTCGTGCCGAATGTTACAAGGTCTTCGGGAATTATTTCTCGTCTTCTTCCTATTATCCAGAGGGAAAAAAAGGAATAGTGTCTCGAGAAACGGATCATCCCGAGTCACGATCAGTTCCGGTATGTGTTCCTCGAGACGGGAGTTATCCGTATGAGAGACTCTCTGGACTCAATTTTTTAGAGAACCAAACATGAACGTGCGGCGTGCCAAACGCGGTGGTGCGACGCGTGTCGATAGATTTTCCGTAATGATTGTTCGTGAGTGAACAGTTGCCCCTCGACCCAACGTCTCTTCGGAATTGGGGGCCCCCAAAAACTCGTGCCAAATCTCAGTCAGGAAGAAATTTTTGGCGCAAAAAAAAAAACCGTTTATCCGTGACGCGCGCCGGGAAAAAAGAACGTATGCCAGAATGCTTCCGTTGTCTTTGGCCATTTATTAGGTTTCTTTTTCTATATTTTTTTTCTCCAAAAATTCACCCGCACCTTTTACATCCCACTATTATATCTAACCGCTGACCGCGGCAACGATGCTCATTGGGATAAATCCTAGGCTTCGGAGCTCTCCGGACCGCTCACGAGATCCGAGATGGACGAGGGACGAAGGGGCTCGGTCACGAGCCACAAAAATTTCGGTCATCCCGAGCAATATAGCTCCCGAAACACGAGAGACACGCGAGAGTTTATTTTATCGAAACGATTTTATAATTGCAGAGATTGTGGGAGTTTCGCCGAGCCTTGAAATTTTCATTACGTGATTGCCCAGACGTGAGCGAAAGAGCTCAGAATAAATTGCGAGTCGAACACGTAGGACAGCCAAATCAATACGGGGAAGTTGGGTCGGCTGCACAGTTATTCGCCTTAGTGGACACATTTTGAAAATTGCCAAATTTGCGACATTTGGAATCAAACGAAATTCGCCACATTTTTTCGTGTGAATTTTTTTTCGTGGTATCGTAACTGGACAACTTCTTTTAAAATAAAAATGCGGAATGCTGCAATCCCCATCACTAATGAATTTTCACTAGTAAAATATGTAAACAGTGCATTCGGATGAATTTTTGAGCGATAAAATATTCGTATTAAAATTGTGAAGGGAAGTTAACGTTATGAAATTTCTAAAAATATTAATTTGTGCAATCCGAGACGATATACAAACGTCAACTTGAAATTATCTCTATAGCGACTGATCTTCCGCTGAATCGCCAATAACTGTGCCACTTACCCAGTGCGATCTCCGAAAGTGGAGGTCGAACGCTTTGGTTTTAGAGCGTGTAATTTCACGTTGTCCCATTTCGGAGGTTCTCGTGTCATTTACACGAGGATCGCACGCGCTCGAAGTTTTCGTTTTTTCTCGAAACAAAACGAAAAAAAATTAGAAACACGAAAAAAAAAAAGAAAAAAAAAAAGAAAACAAAGAACGAATACATCTCCTCAGGGCTCGAGATAATTTCGCGCCCGCGCGCGGCGAGAGAGATCGCGCGCGTTTATGTATCTCTCGGGCTTAAATGTTTCTGGCACGAAGTGAAATTTTTCGAAATACGTTTTTTATTATTTTTTTTCAATGCCGTTTGTGCGCTCTTTCGGAGGACCGCTGAAATCGTTCGGTTATTCGGTAGGAAACGCACAGGGGCAGCGGTAGAAAAAGGTGATGCCGAGGATTGGCCTTAGGGTAATGATACACATTCGTGATGTTTCGGGACGATCGACTCGAACCAACGAACGACCGGGGTGGCCCCGTTCACTCGACAAATTTGTATGCGTAAAATCAACGCGCGATTTGCCTCAAAGAAACGAAAAGTGCCGACGAATGATTTACGAAAAAAAAATGTATATACACAGAAAAATAAAAATGAAAATACGGATAAAGAAGAATATTCAAAAGCCAAAAATAAAAAATCGTGTGTCGCCGCGTTTTGTGTAATGACATTTAACACTCTCTCGCCCTGGCATATTACCCACCGTCGGGTTGCGAGTACCGAGTGCACGCACCCCTTCTGGCAACGGGGTAAGAAATACCACCGGATGCACGAAACAAAACCCGTTGCCAGATAGAAAAAAGATACCGCAAAATTACTTAAACTCGCTCGCGCGCGAAGTTATTACCGAATTACTATCATTTCGAGTAAAACCAATTTTCGAACCCGGCTCAAAACACTCAGCTGTAGAAATTGCAACTTTATTTGCGAAGTAATGGTCGTACGAATCGCTCTTAACGTTCAAGTATTTCGCACCTGTGGTTAAGCGCACTGAGAGAATGTTCGGGGTTAGCTAAGGACCGTTATCGTTCTCCCGGTGATGTGCAGACTTACGGTTAAATTCTTTTCGTTGGGCGTTAATCGAACATTTTTCATATTTGACAATGAGACATCGAGCCATTTAAATTGTACAATACTTCAACTGGGAAAATGAATATTATACCGCACGAAAAAAAATCTGTAAAGATTTAAGTCTTCACAAGCGTTATTTATCTGCTTCATTTTATAGATTATCTTGTCGAATCGAGATCCTTAACTGTACCCGTTTCTTCGTCGATACTTATTCATTCTTAACGCTGACCAATAGTAAAATAAAAATTTGTTCTTGTAGTTGAGAAATTTTATCATTGAGGACGAACGAAAATTGCCGAAATAAATATTAATAAATTAGACTTTAGTAGTGGGACTACGGTCCGAATTTGAACATTTCAGGTAGTGTATAACGGAGTGGTTTTACCAATTTTTGCTCAACATCAAAAAGAAGTTCCACAAGAAATGAATAATATCCAATTTACCCCTTGTACTATCACGAAGCATGAGAACGAAGTTCTTGCTCCGTACACCTATCATTTTCCCGCAACACTTTCAAGATCCTCGCACGAATTCATCTCGGAGAACTATGATTGCCGTCGCGCTGGCTCGTCCTCTCGAGAGCTCATCACTTTTCGCCTAACGACTTTCAGCAGCCAACGCCCAGCGATCCAACCCGCGGACTGCCGGCAGCCGAACTACCACGTCGGTGTGCAATAGCCCCGAGTGCATAGCACCGGAGAGAATCCGCTTTCGCGCTTTAGTCGAAAATGACTCTATCGAGATTTTACCTCGCAGCTGAAGCAAACGAGAAAAAAAAAGTTTCAGAAAAAGATGAAAATAAAAAAAAATTAAATAAAAAATAAAAATAAAGTCATGGGTGAGAAGCAAGGTGCGAATACGCGTTTCGAGCTGAGCAGCCACCCGGCAGCACCGTCACGGAATGTATAATCTTGCACCACGTGCTGTTGGCTTTTCTATAATTTTGGTCCTCGGAGTTCGGATTTGCTACCAAACTCGGAGCACAGAAACACGCTGCAATCTCACATAGTTGTGTGCAGTCGAAGTTTCTCGCGATTTTTAAGCTCGGAATCGCGTGGAGTATTCTTCCGTTGTGCAAAAAACTCCGAGGATACGGTTCATCCCCGGCGAGTTTCTAAGGATCAACGTCCGGCCAGTTTTAGGCAATTTGTACGAGATATATTTTTATTCTTATTCGTTTTATGGTTTTTTTAAATGATCGCACAAAAATGCTAGCCTGGGTGGCTGAGCGATTTCGCGTGATCGGCTATTAAAATTAAACAAAGAAGAAAACAAAGAAACAATTTTTTTAGTCCTCGCACACCGCATAATGATACGCAATTACCTCTCGCAATCGATGCTCTCTATCCATCGGATAAAACGCTCTCCTAACATTAAACTTTCGTGGTTCGAATCGAGAAAAAAAAATAAATAAAATGGCACGTGTAGGCTGTTAGGTGGCTCTGTATCGTCGCTCGCGAAATTGTCATCCTCGATTATTTTAAAGATTTCTCGATTTCGTAATGAGGGGTCTTTTCGATCGGTCGGGCGATAGAGGAGTAAAGGGACAGAGGTACGAGAGGGCCTTCCAAGGGCCACGCGCCCGGCTGACGCCGCACCTGTGAAGATTGCCGGCCCATTATGTAAATTTACCGGCTAATCGAGCTGGGACAATTAGTATACGAGAATTGATTGAAAAGCCTCTCTTTGCTCGTAGGAAATACACTTCCATCGGGTAACATTTTTATTAATTTTTTTCATCGAACGATGTATAGCCTAGACCGTAGTGTCTAAATCTATCGTATGAGACGAGGAATAACAGTCGTAGTTACTCTCGCGGACCACCGGCCAAGGGGACCAATCGATTTACAAAAATTACAGGTGTTTCCTGACCGAATCGTTTGGGTCGGTATGATTTATCGACGGTACTGTTAATCCGAGGGCGGAAATGGCCTGTAATACAGGATACCAAAGTATGACATTAGCACGCCTTAAACATCCAATTAAAAATTGTTAGTTCCGAAATTATCCTCCGGCTTTGGCGTGCCCTTTATTTTGACAAAAACTCTGCTCTTGTAAGCCGAACGGTTTTCCTTTCAGTTTTTTTTTTTTGCAAGAATAGGAACACGTGTGACGAATAATCGACTTTCGGCGGCGAGGTGGGAGCAAAGGAAAAAAAACGTGCAGAGCCGACATAGAATATACACGCTCGGGTGCTTGTTGCGTACGTCCGAGGTAGTCCTAAACGGGACTCTAGTGGGTTTTGTTACCCCTCGGCACGGGACACGCGCCACGAGGTATCTTCCCTCCACGCGAGCAACCCCACGAGATCCCCAGGGGGTTTTACACACTCGACCTCGCATTGTGCCTCGACGCCTCGGAGTCATCTATTACATCCGACAATCGACACGCCGACACCCAGCGATGCTTATCGAACGAGTTCATCGCGTTTCTACGATTCTTGCTTTACAACAATATTTCCATGGCTCCTCGTCCAAGCTGTGTCAGCGAGCAATAACGTTATATTAAATACGTTACCTTAAAATTCACTACATTAAATTATTACAGGATTCGAACCACCGACCATTAGAATTCAACGCGGTGAATTTTAATAAAGATCTGGTCTGGAAGAGATTCACCGCTTTCGAGCGAAAATTATTTGTGACATGTCGTAAAATTACATGGCTGAAGAGATAACCGACAGAATTAGTGGTTACCCGTTTCTATGTCGAGAAGAGGCTGCTTAGAATTAACTCTCGGTGTTAGAACTTGTCTCGTATCAAGCCAGTTTGTACCGTCCGAGAGTTCCGTGGAACTTCGTGTAAGCGCGTTGCGTTATACTGTTTCGTTTAGGTGTGTCGAGTTTAATCCTGAGGTGTATCGTGTGTCACGTGGCGCGTTATCCCCGCTTTGCGGAGGATTACCGAAGGATCTGGCAGGGTCGGCACTGTTACCGACAGATAACGGTGTGTAAGTTGTCGAGCCCCGTTCACACCCCTTTCAGAAGTAGCTGGCACCCGCGACTGACAAGCCCCGTATGCCTGACCCCTTGACTTCGATCAAACCCTCGCACAACCATTGCCGCAAATAATTGAATAAGCTCACCGTGCTCGGTCACCATCGATAGATTTCAGATAAAAATTCGGCCCGACGATACCCTCAGTGTAATTGGATAATTTTCATGGGGAACGATTTCGCCTCGAGCGAAAAGAACGTTCGATAGATAGGATCTGGAAGAGCTAAAACTTCGTGCGAAAAGTTAACGGACAGTTCGCCATTCTCCGTGGGAATTTGGCGCTGTCTTCTCGCTGGCGAATTTTCTGACGCCGAAGCGGTGAATAGGGTAAAAATGTGGGTCAATCATGGATAAGAACGTTAATTAATTATTATACGTGATCCAGGTGAGAGTTGAGAGTTATTGATGAGAAAGTTACAACGGAAATAATGTTTTCGTCGATGACAATTTTCGGGTCCTTCTTTCCTAGTCTTTCCTTTTTTAATTAACGATTCTAATAAACATTGGAGTTTGAGGGATGTAAGATGTTTCATTTGCTTAGTTTCATACTACTCAAGTGCGTCCGTTAGTTCAAAAACTTAAATTCCACATCGTGGAAAGTTTTGTCAGATCTTGGATCGTTCGGCAATCTTGTCCATATCCCGAAATATTTACACGACGTAGGCCGTTTCTTTATGCCTCGATCGCCAGAATCTCAGGAACGAAGCTCGCTACGACCCGGCTCGCGAACGAGTTTCAACAATTTTAATTCCTCAATCGTCCTCCCAGTCGCTTCCCATTCTGAACGTCGCGAGAGAGTATCTCTCCTCGCCTTGGACAAATAATTGGGCGAAACTGGCTCTGACGAATAATTACTCCGAGATGATTGAAGGTATAAGGGCGGACCACCTTTACAGCAGGATGCATCTCTCCGTATCTAAGAAGAAGTCTCTTACCGCATCCAAGAATTCATTGAGGGTGGTGGCAAAAAGACCCCGGACATGGTTCATCCGATTTCTCGACTCGAAGAAAATCGCTCCTTTTTTCTCTCTCGTCAATACAATATTGAGCCACAAAGGTACAATTTTTGTGAAAATTCACCATTACACTACAATTTTTATTTCTCGCCAGTTAAATGAACCTTTTTTTATCTTTTTTTTTTCCAGCAAATGCCACCGTCCTTTCCGCGAGGATTTATCGAGTTACCATTCGCCGTGGCTAGCCGAGGGAGTCACAGAGAGCCGGGTTTGATGCCCGAAAACTTCTTGCCATCGGCTCCCCGACAAGTGGGTAAGTTTTTGCCCGTCGAGGGGCCCTCTCGCTCCGACTTACCGAGGACCACGGTATTCTCTCCGAGTCCCGCCGCAGCGTATTTAATTGATATTGCCGTCCCGGGGATTTTTAATCCGTAATAAATTTCGATCATGCGCTCAAGATTTATGAAGTTAGTCGCTGTGTGCCCGGTAGCGGAGGGAAGGGGACCACGACCGAGGACGAGAATCGGGGATCGCAAAAGAGTCGGAACGACTGCGATGAGGAGGTTGAGGAGCGAGGCCCATCGTTGTCCATCTTTTTAGCTCCGTCAACGAAATACGCAATTGGACTTAAGAGCTTTATGGTCGCCACTGTCAGAGCTCGCGAATTTACGAGATCGAAAAGTCCGGCTCTCTCTCGTTGGTCGCGCGCCAAACTCGGAAATTCTGTCGGTCCTCTTGCTCGGCCCTGGTCATCTCCTTCGCGGATCCACGAGCGTCGATCCTCCGGGATCTCCTCGCGTCCGCTCGGCCATAAACCCATTGATTCGGCGTTTATTTTAATCCACCTGTCGAAACGAATCTACGGTGTCGGGAGGGGGCGAATCCGAAATTTTTATATCGGCATACCCGTCACGTAAGGGCGTCTATCACGCCGGACGATAGGACCGTCCCAGACCCCCTCGCATCGCACTCATTCATTTCTGTCTCACTCTCGTTCAGCGAAGACAAAGTGGATCGTGCGAGATGGGAATCGAGAGGCGAGAGCAAATCGTCGCGAATTCCAGACCAAACCGATCCCTCGATACCATTCCCATTTTTAGTGCCATCAATTTTTACGGGAAAAACTGCTTCCATCAACATCAACTAATTTCCTAATCCCCGGGCGTTCGAAGGTACGAGCGAAGGAATTGATTACCGGAGCAGCCAAAATGAACCATCTCCGTACCCAGTACCACAAAATTGCAAAAGATCCATTTCAAATCGTTACTTATGGGTTCCATGAATTGCGTTGATTCGCTTCTTTGTGGAAAGTCTTGTATTTGTCAACGAATTAAAACAAAAAATCTAGTATCATTCTCGTTCAAGCTCGAGTCGATGTCTCTCGGCAACCGAGTCCCGGAGGCCAATCACGTCGATCCGGGGGACCGTGCGAGAGGCGCGGAATGGTAGTCGTGCTCGTGACTTCTGGAAACGATCGGAGTCGACTAACGAGTGTGTACGCCGCACGAGGAGAAGAGGATCTCTTTGGGACGCTGCGCTCTCGGATATCTCTCGGGGGCTTTTGCCGTGTGCAACTCTCGGTTTCTACGTGGGCCCCCGAAGGCATCAGACACCGGCAAATTGGGGCCCCGACATATTTCGGAACCCTGCCACCCGCCGCTTCATCCATTTTTCTCGCTCTCACTCGCGGGTCCGTTGGCCCCGCTGTTCCGTTCGCAGTAGTAGCTGTTTCGACGTAAAACCAGTCGTTCGGAATCCGGCACGCGGATTCAAGAATTCTTACGAAACGCCTGCGGAACGCTTTCGGTAGTCCCGAGAGAAACCACCGCTGTATTATCTGTACCTCTCTCCTGACTTCTCCTCTCCCGGCTCGCTATCACCCTGGGCATCGTCGGGACAACCGACGGAACCGCTAATTTTTACGAAAACTCCAGAGGGATGATCGCTCTCGTATACAGAACCGTCCTCATTCATGACCTTTTGCTCTGGTTATAAATGTATCTGAGGAAAAAAAAAGACACACACAAAATTGTCGGAGAAACGGGGACACCGAGTGGATCCTCTGGCGACGGTACCCGAGGCGAAATATCCCGAAAAAATGATCCTCAAATTACATGGGGGGAAAAAAGAGAGGATCCTTGCAACACCAATGGATCATCTCGAGCGTTACTCTCGTTCCGCGGAAGAGGTCAAAGACAACAAAAAAAAAATGCTAAAACCGAGGGTGGATACGAGATATATTTATAAACTTCGAGCTATCGAGGAGACTCGTTGATAAAGGGTCGACCGAGCCGATTCGATCACTCCGTGGAGACCCCCGTAGTGAGCTCAGCATGGTTTACGCCGATCCGTCGAGTGTGACATTGGCGCATCTGGTCCGTCATCCTCGGCCGTGGTTGCACCCGAGGATCATGAAATTGGCCGCGGCAAACAAAACCACCAGTCGCACATCCAGATGTACAAGCGAGCCTCTCGTACGCCGCGCACGAGCCATAAAGTTGATCCCTGTTTGCGGGGAGAAACACATAATCGGTGCGGGATGGAGGCAAAAAGGTGGTTACGTGGCGAAATGACCCTTTCGGCCGGCAATGCGTGGTCCCCCTTTGGTGCACGCTCGGTATTCTCTAACACCGCTCATTTCGCCGTCTCGAGTGACTAAAATGCAATTACCAGCAATTAAGGGACGTTTTTTGACTGGTCGACCATGGGAGAGCAGAGAGTAGTTTTTCGACAGCCAGACTCATCGAAACCTCGACCGAGGCGCTGACAAGCTCGAAACTCGCGATTCGTGGCACCTGTCCTCGATGAAGACATCGACGAGCCTTTCGACTCCAAGAGGTGAAGCATTTTCGATGATTATTGTTGAGTAAAATTGGAGCAACAGCCGAAGTGGTCGTGAAACAGAGTTTACACGTGCAGTTATAGAGTCTTGTTGTTGTCTTGCCGGATATTCCAATTAAAGTCTCTGGTTATCGTACTTTCAATTAGCATAACTCATACCGAGGGTTGTCCGGGAGGGAAATAGGGAACCGGGTAGACTGTAACGACGTGCTGCTGGTGAAATGGCAAAAAAGGCTTGACTAAGAAGCCAAGAAGCGCACAGCTCGCGCATGAAGTATGAAGCCGTGAGGCTATTGCTTTCTTTATCATATACCTCCACTGTGTCCCCGGTGGCTCGGCTTCGGTTAAACTCCGAGGAGTTACTCGGAGACTCTCCGGCGGGAAGAGGAACGACGAGTGTAAGAAGTAAATGAGCCGAGAGGCAATGGCAATAACGCAACCAAGACGTTAAATCACCCACTCCCTCGTCATCTCCGTTCTCTCCTCTATCACAATACCTCGCTCAGAGACTTCTCAATTATTTTCATTATTGAAAAATCACATCTTTTCACATTCACGAAAAGTCTCGTACGATCACTCTAAATTTCACGTGAAACTCCGCGTCAGAAGCAAATTCATTATTATTTTCGGAATTTACCATTCGTAAAGCATATAAAAATTTTGTGAGACTGGAATAATTTGCGATGGGGAAAATGAATCTATTAAAAAGTCATTGTCAAATTAATCTAAAAAAAAGTAGTCACGCTGGTAAAACGGAAAAGATAAATAACATACAAAGCAAAGCACATCGCTTCGAGTGTTACGTTTGCGAACACAACGAAAGATCCACGAGGATGAAACGTGCAAACGTGTCGGGAGGTGGTTCGCAATGCGAAAGGTGTCGAGGGGTTGCGCGACCCGCGGGTCTATGCATCGGTAATGCAATAATCGAGTAAGTGCGCATCTCTCGCGCGCGCGGTCATAAGCGTGGGCTCGAGGGTGTTTCGTCGGTACGTGAGTGAGTCGTCTCGTCTCGGTTTCTCGCGTCTGCGATCAGCGGTGCTTCGCCGGGCTTCCTCTCGACTATAAAACCAACTCGAGCCGACGTAATTACCGAGCTGCTGCTGGTGCACGCGGTGGATGTACCCGAGAGAGAGAGAGCCCACAGAGTGGGCCGCTCGATTGGCTGCCAACTATAACCGAGACCGGAGTGTAAATCGAGTGGCCATTACCGGACGAAGAAGTCTCCGGCCTGCACACCGGTAACTCGATACACCCTCCCTGGACTGTGGAGTCGCGAGTGTGCGTGTGTTACCCGGAGCCGAGTTCTTTTCTTGCCGAACATACAGCGCAAAAATGTAATGAGATATATCCGCATCAGCGGCGAAACGGACGAAGGAAGAAACGCGAGATAACCCTTTAACGCTGCTGAATGGATGGAACCGTGTTCGCGCTCTTCCGGATAGATGCGAAGATGCGCGACGCGCTCTGCAACAATTTTTTTGTTTAGTCGATAATTTTATAGTCAATAATTTTATTTGTCGGTGAATTTTGATTTAACGGTCACGAAGAGAGTGTAATTTTTGCACGTTCACCCAAAGTGTTTTTCTTGGTACAGAAATATTTTAGTATAATTAACTGGATCGATCTGTAAATTTAACGGTGAGGGGGAGGACGATAGGTTATATTTCTTTGAAATCTGTAGGGTGCATTGAGAGATCCGAAGGCAAAATGATGGTGAACACTTTAGATCCCTGCAATTTTCGAACCATTCGCACCGAGACATTATGGGGAGCGAGATGGTGAACGTTGGGTCTCGCGCCGAAGCGAATTCGGCGTACGGTTCGCGCGAGTCGAATTGTCATCGGGGCCTCGAGGCACTCGCTCTCGGGCCTCGGATTTCTCTCGGTGAATGCACGCACGGTACCGTGAAGAGTAATAACGGTACCGGACATAAACACGCTATTGATCGTTTACGAGGAAATAAGGAAAATAAAAATAAAATAAACGTCTCATTTCTCTCGAAATCACCGGTCGGTGAAGCCGAAGTCCGAGACTCTGGAGGTTAAGCTATGTCAAGGAAATAATAGATTCGTCCAAACGTTGTACAGTACATAGTGTGCTATATACATTCCGAAGTATACAATTCTTGAGAGCGGGGTAAAATGGACAATTTTTACCATATTTTCTACGTTACATAAAAAAGCCCCATCTAAATTGAACGACGCCGGCCCGTTTTGTCCCGCTTCACTCTATACACTCGACCGGCTTAGAGAAAAGAGGAAGAACGGCTTATAATAAAACTTAAATTTTTCTTAACGATGGGCGTGTCGAGATACGAGAGCTGAATCAAGAGTTCTTCATCGCTTCGCCGTTCGTCTAAGCTTCTCGGATACGTAGAACGAGAAGGACGGCGAGCGCGATATAGAAATTCATTAAGAAATGCCCATGATTAAAGTGCGTCCTGCCCTAAATTCTATGGAGAAACGTCAAACGAGAATAAAAACGAGGAGCGAACGGAGGGGCAAAGAAAAAATTGGAAACAAGGAGGATAAAAATGCAAATAAAAAAAGCGAAGTAGAGATCGACGGTTTAGAGCAGGTCGATGTAAGAGCGACCGATGTAAATGTGCCCGGCGGATCATACGGGGAGCGTTTAGCATCTGCCTTCCGTATAATAATAAATGCCGAAATAAAATGCGAAGTGAAGCTGAAGGGATAGGAGCGAACGCGAAGCCCCGCAGTCAGAGGAGTTACTGATTTATAATTGATAGTTTTTATTGCTGAGCAGAAACGGGTGTATACGAAGCACGACGTAATTAACACTTTGACGTAATGATAGCGCGCGGCTGCGGATCTTTCAACCAGGTGTGTTATCCCGATCGGTAAAGCAGGGTTGGGTGCTCGCGCATGCGTTAGCGCCACCATGGGAATTGTTTTTCGATCACGCTATGACCCACGGTTCAACTGCCTCGTTCCCTGCGAGCAAAAAACGAAGAGGCACCTGCGATTTGAAGAAATTCATTTTGTTCCCACGTGCAAGATCATTAGCCCAAGAGAATCATCAATCAGATTTGGGGTGACCGATTGAAAGTCGATTAGGAAAAATTAGGACCGCTTTTCATTAATTCCAAAACCCATTCGCTTCTTGTAGCTTCAAAAGAAAAACGAAACGTTGGTGGTCTGCTGGAAATTCATAGATGCGATATTGACTTTGAAGGAAAAAGGTTTTTTTTTCTTCTAAAACTAATGATTTAATGAGGAGAGATCTTGGAATTAAGAAATCGACAAGTTTCATTCTCGTACAGATAGCTAGTACTGTGCAATACAGGTAAATAAATTGACCGCTCCGGTTTGGCATTTGCTTTTCACCCTCGTATTTTCTCAATCTCCCGATATAAATTGCTCTGGCCGTGAGTGCGACTTCGCGATAAACGGTCCGCATTTCAATCGGTCTTGTGGATAATTTTCACGTTGTTTCGCGGCGCTATACCATGTAACGCCTCGAAGAAGGATAGCCCAGAGGGCTCCCGAGTTGTCGATTTCTTTTATTTTTATAAGTACTTTCCGCTCGCACCTCCGCAAGCTGTAAATTGCCGGTTTCAGTAGAGGCATTACACGATTTTTACGATTCCTCCTCGCAAGGATCGTCCGATTGGTCGATGAACTAATATACGAGTACCAATAATTCACTGCCAGCGAAAAGCTAGCAATACCGAGAGGGCTCTCTTTCTCTCTTCTTGGACGAGTTCAAATATTTGTATAACCGAAACAAACTCGTGCAAGAGAAAGGGGGTCCGAAGTTTTTCGAGATATTTCGTTCCTTCCCACCTAATACACCGTCCCATCGAGGGCCTCTCGAAGAGAAGAGTTCGCGGCTCTTTCTCCACACCCATTATCAACACCTGCCATAATAATAAAGCAATTTCGCAATTATCGAAACTCCGAGGAGATAATTGAGCAGCCAATGTTCAACGCCAGCTCGGTAATCGCGAAATGGACAGGAACAGAAATCCGATGCTTTTCGATGTTTAGGAGCGCGAACGGAGGTCTTCCTGCGATCGAGAATCCTGCTCGTCGACTGTCCTGTAACATCGATGACAAAGAATGCTTATGAGAAAGTCCGTGCCAATGGCAGCCAGAAAAAAATCACCTTACGGATCCACCGCGAATAAATATTTATTTGTACGAGACAAACCTCTCCCGTGCTTCCCATTAAGTAGTGTAAAAGTTCGCGACCACCCTTCAGTACACGTTGATCCGACCTGCAAAATTTTTCAATTGAGTCCATCGTCTCGAAACTCCAGACTAAACAACCACTTATCTCATTTCAGAAGGCAGACGTCTGGAATCAATAGACGGAAAAGCTCACCAACCAGCCCGGTCAATGGAGTTCCAGCAGTCCGTCACCAGCGTCCACGCCTTCGACAGGACTCAGCGTCTGTTTCGCGAAAGCTAAGCTTGGAAAACCATTTAGGTACTTTAGGGAGCGAAGCTTGCACATGCCTATGTAGGAGCTAGCCCGGCAGTTCTGGACGTGGCTCGACGAGAGATCTATCCAGGCGGCCCTGGGTAGAGGGGGTTTTAGCGGGGTTGACGAGCACCAGGAGTTCTCTCTCACCGGAATCCCCCGCACCCTCGACAAGCCGTTAACGACCGCTGGATTACGCATGTCCTAGCAGCTGCGCGCATCCTTCCTGGGCGGGGTGCTCCAGGTCGTCCAATGAACGCGAGGATCCTCGGTATCATCCACCTCTCTATCAGCCAATGGTAGCCTTCTACGGTGGATCCGCGAGGGTGTCATCGGGCCACTCGCGAAGGCACGATATTATCATCGGGGGGTGCTATGTACCTCGAGGACTGGTCATCGATCCTCTCCACCACCGCTAAAGGGCATCGCGCACCCCGCGTCCGAACAAAATTGACACGAGTCTGTCTCTCTTCCTTCGGAGCTGGATAGACAGTTGGTTTTTCATTTTGTCGTAGCCCGCTTCTTCATCAGAATTAAGGCAAGATTTAACAACAAAAAAAGCAGCGTAGCCGTGTGCTAAAGAGGCAAAAGGATAGCAGCCAACCTGCCGACCGAACGATAAATTTCACTCGGGTACGACAAAAAAAAATGGGCAAAAAAATGCCGCCTACCGATTTTCTAAATTGCGACGGTGCGAAATTAATATTTCATCCTCTCGCATGGCGAACCCTTTCTCGCGCGTGGACGATGTGTTAGACAAAAACTGATCTTCTCTAAGCCCTCGTGTTAACCCGATGTATATAGTATACCACATACTATTCATGGGTGAGCAAAAAAAATACACGCAGCAGGATCTTATAATATCTCGTTCAAGTATATATAGTTTCTCGGTGATGATCGACTCGCACGGAGCGATCGCAGCTGCTAGATGCTTAGGCGAAATTGCTGTCTCGATAAAATTGCGCCTCAGATGCGCCTCAAACTTTTTACCTTCGGTTTATTTGTTTTTTCCGTTCTTATTTTTTCCTTACTCCGACGGTCGCGAAAGACCTCGAAGTGTTTCGACAGTTTTGATCGGAAGTTACCCGTGGATAATTCGTCGTTGATCATCGTTGCTCATCGTCGATCCCTTCGGCTGCAGCCGAGATAGAGTATATTTTTCGTTCGATAAAAGAATAAAAAAGGAAACAGGCGAGAAAATTAACCCGTTCGTCCATTATGTTCCCGAGATCGCCTTTGGAAACAATGCACGGCACAAGGAGCGCGTTAATGTAAAGAGGCTTGTACTCGCCCGGTTCGAACGTTTGCTCAGGCTACCGCGGCCAGATCGTCCTTTGATCCTGTGGCTCGGGAGCCTTGCCGGGAACCCAATTTGAACACCTTGCATCCTCGAGCGTCATCATCGCCCTCGTTATTGTAAGAATCTTATAAACGACTGGCAATGCATTCTTTACTCCATAAGTAGTGAGAAATATCCCCCTATTTATTCTTCATCTTCCCTCATCGGTTCCCAATTCAGATGACTTTCTATACAAGTCGTGACTTTCCTAGTTGTCGAACGAACTATTCAATATTTCTCAGAGAAACGATTTTTTAATTTATTCAATTTATCATATTTTTTTTTCCATAGCCAGGGCGGCACGCGCCACCGGTTGTGTAAAATCTGACGTAGAAGCGGCACCGGGATGAGAACGAGATGACAGGCCTGCTTCCTATCGGAGCCGAGCCGGGCTTCGCAAGGCTTTCACCTGTCCTCGTTCCCGTCGGCGAGGACAAGCCACCGAACATCGTAGATGACACACCACGCGGGCAAAGAGTTTCCTCGGTTCGCGTTTCGTCGGGTAAGTACCAGGCAGTCCTGTGAGCTCACACACGGACGGTTGATTAATCCAACCGGCAAGAACGGAACAGACGATCCTTTCGATAGCCTCCACCTACCGTTGGTCTGTTCCGTTCGGGGGTTGCCACCCCATTATCGTTCTCACTGTACCGACTCTTCGCCATCTGATAACGGAGCGCTACCGCTGCTGTTGCTGCTGCGCTTCGTTGCCCGCGCGACAGAACTTCCGTGCTTGTGGGAAAGCAATTTACATCATACTTTTTTTTAATTCAATTTATTTTTTTTTTGCAGAAACTTACCGAAGTCTCAACAACGATACCGATTCTCGAAACAACATTTGGTCGGCCGCAAAAGTCTCTCGAGAACACCTCCGAGCAGATATAAAAAGAAACATGTACGCAGCCGGAACGCCAGACGATCGGCGGGTCGCCGTTCTGCGGAGGTGCGAATCATCGATTTGCGTCCAATTCACACAGACAACATTTGGCAGACCGCAGAACTCGTCCAGCTCCGTCAATTCTCGGTAGTCTCGGTAGCGGAGCATTTGATGATCCGTGAATCGATGCAACCTGTCTTTCGGCTGTACCGAAGGCGGGAAGGGCCCACGAATCCTCGCACAGCGCCCGTAGTTGGTTACCGCACAATGACTCCACGGGGGGTTGTTAGGAAAGTACACGGCCTTCTCCCCGGTTGTCCCCGGGAGGACGAGATCGAAGCCCTCGAGCACCCCTCGAACCGTGTTTGTTTGTCATTGGATAGCCAATCCATTAAAAGGCGCCAGCGTATGTGGGTGAGTGAGGAAACCCGGGGGTCGAATACTCACGCGGCGCTGGAACGAGGGTAAACTAAGGACCCGGGACCCCAATGAAATATTAACCCAATCTCGACGACGCACTCGCACCTCTTCCTGCCAACACCGGAATAGTCTTCATTCGTCTTAATAACGAAATCGCGGCGCTACCGCCGAGTGTCGTTAATTACCGATGGCATCCAAAAGGATGTACGACAACGTTTCCCTGTCATCCCGATGCAACGATGTAGGTACATTGGCAATTTTGTCTGATTCATGGGAGATTGTATGTCACCTTACATGTTCTTCTTTACATCGTGCAGCCGAAGAAATAAATAATCGATGACGCATGAGCTCGTCCGGGGCTTGGGGTACGACACGAAGAGTGGACTTTCGAGTATTCCGCAGGTGTCGGTGTCTTCCAGCGGGGCTACAACAAAGGTCCTGGGATGTGTATCGAAGAGATGAGAGGCGGCATGCTCCGAAGACCGACGACTAGAAGGAAATAAGAAGGGGAAGCATAAGAAGGGAGAAGAGAAGAGGAGAGCCGGTATTAGGGCTAACCGACCCGTGGCCGGACATAATATACACAGGTATGAGAGTCGGAGAAGTGGTTATCGTGATGCTATTCACTGCTCGGGCGATGCAATCTCTCGATGGTTTTCGGGGGCACCAACGTGCCAGCGCGCGCGCGTCTCTGGCTCCGGTTGAAAATCGTTTCTTCGAGGCATCTGGAGCGTCGATCGTGTTATGCTCGATAGTCCAGAGGACAAGGAAGGGGGACAGAATATATTGCGGGCACAAGCACCGGTAGCGGCGTTACCCTGTCGCGAAGAAGCCGACGGTGCGGACACCCAAGAAACCGCCCCCGATCGACCCCATCGATATCCCGAACTGCTGTCTCTGAACGACCGGCAGTATGGCGAGGAAGAAAAGGAAGAAGACATTCGCTGACGAAGAGATCAAACTGTTGCGACAGCGTCCCTAATTCGTTGGTAGAAGCCGAGGAATGTCCGAAATGTCTTTCTTGGTTCCTCGTTTTCACAGTCGCCTTTTTCTCTTGTAGGAACAAGAACACCGAGGCCTCTTATCGTGGCATGGATTTACATGATGTCTCGAGACATTTATTTTTCTTGTTACCGACTTACGTTGAAACCAAGAAACGAACTTACGAATTAAAAAAATCTGTACATTTAACAACATTTTTGCCACAAACGCCCGCAATTAATTTCTTGTTACTTGTACAAAAAATATCCGTAGAACTAACAGATATTTTTGTAAAATGGACATGATACGAATTGTCGACGTTTATCGACAAGAAACATTGGTACTTTTTTTACTCTGTAAGTCATTGATATTCCCTTGGATTACAATAGTGGCAAGAGGGCTCGGTGAATTTGAAAGGCATCCTCGGTGGAACAGTCTCTTCTTAGGGCCCTTGAAAAAAAGTGTCCATCCACACTGTCATTGCAATTATCAATCGACCATGCTCGAAGAATCATCAGTACCTCCATGTAACAAACTAGGCCCGTGAAACTAGTATTCCTCAAGAAAAAAAAAGCTTTATTCGTAACCACCTCGCCACTTGTCTGCGATCTACCGCGCCTTCGACCGCGCGAAGGGTAGGCGTGCTTGTCGAAGAGGCGGGCCACCCCTGCCTTTCCCATCGTCCTTTCGACCTCCCACCCTCGTGCGCCTCGGTTGATCTGGTGGTGGAGAACGAACTAAACTGACTCTCCGCGAGAGCGAGTCGGGTCCCGTGGAGCGAGGGAGAAGGCGAGAAACCCGAGTTAATTCCGCACCCTACTCCGTCCGGGCACGGTGGGCAAACCTCGTCGCACGCGGGGGCCACGGGCCGCGGCTTTTGGAGCACGCGACGGACACGCCAACCGTTCACCGGGACACACAGACACGGGGACCCGGAACGTCGACAGTTCGCCAGCGATAGTCTTGGCTCTCTTCTCTTGTGCCTCATCGACTTCTCGACCAGCGTATAACCAAAATTCGCATACGAAAAAAAAAATTGAATAAGTATCGCGTTTAGGGGTGGGAAAAACGCTTAGAGCGCCAAATCGCGGGCGGAAAGTCCGTAACCCCTCCGGGGTGGGTAGTCGTCGAGCCACTCGAAAACGCCGCATTTAGCGGTTGGACGACCTTCGTCATCATCATCGTCATCCGCGCAACCGGAAGAAGCGCACCTCGCGAGCTCGGTACGCTGTATCATCTTCCTCATCTTCTTCATCTTCGGGTGATTCCTCTCGCCTGTATCAATCCTGTCCCCGTAGCATCTTCGCGCTCGGGAAACGATTATCATCTTCCGTCTCCTCCCCATTCTCCACCTCCTCGCTCCGCCAAGTTAATCGGTTATCCTTCAATTCCGTCTTCCTCCGTTCCATCGCAGAAGCTCCCTTTCGGAGTCTCTGACACGCGAGATCCTCGTCGTCCTTTAGCGTTTCTTCTCACTTTTGTGTGGCTCCTCGCACGCTCACTTGCTCCCGCACCGGCTTCCCATCGGGTTCCCTCGCGCGGTCTCCGGTGTGTGTTTCCACCGCACTCGTGTGTTCTCCATCGGGCTCGTACCTGACTCCACGGCGGCTACCGCCAGCCACTGGATTTCAAGCCAGGTCCCTCGTGGGCTTCTCCTGGCATCCACTCACGCGGCGAGAGAGACCAGCGGCACTCTTCGGCTTCTCGCCGGATTCGCTCCGCAACGTTCGCCGGCTACGGTGCGACTCTCCTCTTCTCATCTCTCCATCGGGATCAGCGAGAAGAGGGAAGACACGTTGGGTCCAGCCGAGACCGAACGAATGCCGCAGTCGTTCGTCGAGGGACGGACCTCGAATGCTTCGGTGATCTTTGCCGGGTTTATTTATTTTTTTATTCGCAAATATCGCTACCGGGCTTCTGCAAAGAGAAGGTAGATTTTTCTCCACGGGACGAAAACTGGCGAACGACTAAATTGGACCGTACAGCGGAGTGAACTAGTGCCGTCAATCGATGACCAAACCCACGCGAGAATTGTCATCGGGCCTGCACAGTGGATTGTTGTTAGTCGAAAAATTTGACTCATCGAGTGGTCGCAGTGACATCTTTTACGGACAGACGTAACCGTGCGCGAGTTGATGGAAACTTTGTGTCTTTGGCAAAAAAATTAATATATACGGAAAATAATAATAATAACGAGGTACCGGGTACCGTTAGTTGTTGGGACGGTTGGAAGTTCGCGGAGGAAGACATTCGACTGGCCAGTTGCTGTTTTGTCAGTCGGACCGACTGAATAATCGACCGGGAGTCAAAGGGTCAAGACACCGTCAAGCTAATAAGACGCTCGTAAAAAGAAATCAACAGGTACGTTTGAACAAGCTTATAGTCATTTATGAGGAGAATCTTCGTACGGCGAAACGTTTCGTTCATTTCAGTTGGTCAACCCGTGGTGAGAAAAAAAAAATAGAAAGGTATTGAACAGTTACTTCTTTCAAGAACCGAATCACTTCTTAAAAAATATTGTAATCGATTTAATAGCATCAAAAATCGTTACGTATAAAAGGTTAATCAATTTTTAAAAAATAGCTTCTTCTATTAACTTCTTCTTTTGGATAAATTTTGATGTAGAAAACAGTAGAGTTTTCGAATAAAATCATTATTAACCACAGAACTGAATCTTCAAACTGAAAAGGTTAAATGATATAATTCACTATGAAGAAAAATCTTTTTGAGATAACAGTTTATTCAACTATTTTCGAAAATTCCGAGCACGTGTTATCGACCTCTTAGGCCGCTGATTCACCCCATCCCGAAGGGTGGTACTCGTCCCACGGTGATTTTTCCCGTATGCCCAGTAGCTAGAGCTGATCTTCGCTACGATATCTTCGTACGATGTCGCCATGTACGGTTTGACGGAATAATTACATCGGAGATTAATTACCCGTTAATGACCGACCTCGCATATTACCGACGACGCTCTTTCGATTCCCCCATGATTCCCTGGCCCGAGCGTGCGTGAGCGGTAAAAAAACGCTGAAAAAAATAATAAAAAATAAATAAATAAATGAAAGTTCGCGAAATGCATCGTGTACGAGGGCCGAGTCGAAGGTTGGACGAATATACGCGCGCGCTTTGCATTCATCTCCGCGTTACCCTCGTGTCGTAGCGCACACGTGTGCAAAATTTTTCCCCTTTCGTGTGTTATACACCATACGATATATATATAAAATAAATATTAAAGTTGTTTTTTTTTATATATGTATAAAACACAAAGTTCCGCGCGGGCGAGGAGAGAGAGAGACCCGACACGCCATCGCTTCATTTAAAATGCAAATGCCGCGGCAGAGACCTCTCCTTCTCCTTCTCTCCTCGTTGCAGAGAGAGGTAGATGGTTGCGATGGTGGTTGCGGTTGGCGTGAACCGCGGAGCGAAAGACCGGCCCGAATTATTCTAATTACCCCACCTGAATGCCGCTCGTTCGAACGCCGAGACAAAAAGCTCGAGTCGGTCTCTATCTCGGCGGGGAGAACGGTAACGCTGCTCCGAAAGAGAACTACTCGTTGCCAGCCACTTCGTCGGCTCTGTCGTAACGAATTTGTTCGACACGAGTACGAGTTTTGCATAACATGTATATAGCTGCATCGTGTAACCATATCCTTGGATGAAAAAAGAAAACAAAAAAAAAACAAAAAAAAATGAGGCATCCACTAAAATGGTATCTTCGTAATTTCGTACGAGACCCGAGAATTCAATTAAAAGAGCCGAAATAACAAACTCCCGCGATCAACGCTTTTAAATTAGGGGGAAAAAAAATTAAAAAATTTATGCTCCCTAAAGATTATGAAGTTTTCGGGTCCCGTTCTTCGTGAGAGGATAATAACGAGAGACGTGAAAAATGAAGTCGCTACTCTCATCTCTTTTAATTTAATTTATTTTTTTTAATTCATCTCACTTTTATTTTTTATTTCTTTGAATGCAACTCCGCAAAGAGGACGAGACTTCCGCGGTTCGCGGGAGAGCGCGGAGGAGCACAGGTACCGCCTGAGAAAGAAAAAGAAATAAAAAGAACGATCGGCAGAAGGCGCAAAAGGCAAGGCGGGTGCCTCAGATTATCGGCGTAATGTGTTCGCGATCCGCGCGAGATGTCGTGCGAGTGTAGGCTTAATATATTCAGATTTTTATGGCTGGTGGCGTATCGGAGATACGGCCACCCCCTTTTGCGCTCTCGCTCTCTTGCTCTTACCGCGTGTACGATTGCGTTTTGCTCACGTGTGCACGCATGTGTATGTATATGAGCGCGGGCCTTGTCGGCCTCAGCGTGCCACTTATAAAAGCGCGCGAGTCTCTCCTGCTCGCTCGCCTCGGCTAATGAATAAACAAAACTACATCCCGCTTAGGTCTTACACACGTAAAAGCGTGACCTTAACGCCGATTTATCGCCGTGATTTTCAAACCACCCTCGACCCCCCCCCCCCCCCCAACCCCCTCCCCCCGCCTATCTAGGGGTGCATGTTGGAGGAAGAATATATATTTTACGAAAAGCACTGTAACGAAGCTTTTCCTCGAAAAAAACACCGACGTCCTACATAGTACGAATGCATAACTACCGTTAGGCTCGAACTTCTCAAGGCGCTCGGGTAATTATGCAAAACAAATGATTTTTCCTGCACACGAGAAATTACTGCATTAAAAAAAAAATTGAGAAAAAAGTGCTCGGTTAGCTGTCGAGAAGTTTTACATTTCGTCGAAACAAAATTAATGCTCGCTGGAATTTTTTTGTTATCTGTTATAAATTTATCAGTTATTTTAGCTGAAAAACTGGACGGTCGATTCCTTAAATAAGATATTTGGACTCCGGGCATAGCAAAAAAAAATGTCCCATTTCAGCGAGAAACGAAACCAATTATCATTCGATGAAAGTTAAATGCAATGATTTCGCAATAATACGGTTATGCCCAGTTAAATTTTATTGAGCCTGGATCGAACAACCCTCGACTCACACCTCGCGCACATTTTCACCTGCTCGCATTCCGGCATCGAAGTCTCCGGAGATAAATCCAGTCGAAGCAATTTTTTCGAGGTAAACCCTTCCACAAACTTCTCACAGCGACAGTCGCGAAAAATAATTCATTAACGATAGAAGCTTCGGTAACGATACGAAATATTGATTCAGAGAATAAAAATAACGATTAAAATTCCAAGCTATGCGCCGTCGCATCGAATCAATTTCAATTATCATTACAAATAAAGAAACTTTTGTTTACGATTAGAGTATTATTTATGAAACCGCTTTTTTCGTAGTAGAAGCGGAAGTAAATCCGCAGGTTGCGTCTGTCATATCGCAGTTCGCTATTCAGTAAAGTCTCCGCCACGGATATTGGGACAGCGTAGTGGGAGAATCGACAAATTGAAAAAATTTTACCTCGATAACTTGAATAGCAAGACTTTTCACACATGCAGAGCAAGCAGCTGCCAAAAACCATAAAAAGACAATTGTCCAACTTTTGGATGTCGAAGACTGAAAGCGTATAAAAAGATTTAAAAAAATTGATCCATAGGATCGAAAAAAAAATGAAAGCCCCGCGCGTCGGCTCTCCCAATCACAATTTAATTATCGACCGGCACGGCCAAAGAATCCGACAAGCCCCGGAGTGCACCAGCGTCCGCTCCCACCCGTATTATCCACCTTTATCCCCGCGAAAGACAGAAATCTCTTGGACGGCGCGGCTTCTCTCGTTTTGCCGCGTTCGGGCAGATGTAATTCGCGAGGCTCCGCGGAACACGGGGGGACACGTGTTCGCGAGAGTAACACCGGCAAAACACGGGGAACGCGAGAAATGCGCTGTCGACCGGGCGCTCTCTCGCCACGGACGCCCGGTTTGATTTATAATAATCGCTCAATCCTCATTACCGGGATATTTCATTGTGAGGCCCCGCGCTCGGGGCCGTTCGGACCGAGATCGGAGGCTGCTCGCTCCAGGCTGGCCGTGCGATTATCCGCGTGTGCGCGCCGCACCGTCGGACTATCTGGCTGACCGTCTTTCCTGATATCTCTCGGAAAAACGATTTCGCTCGGCAAGAAGAGAGGAGACGAGTCCCACAGTGGGAAGGTTCGTCGCGAGACCGCTCCGAAAGAGTGTTTACCGCGCGAGCGATCAAACCCCTCTCGGTGCGCACGATCTTTCTCGTTGCCATTCGTCTGGATCGTTAGCGAGAGAAGCCGAGTCCGAGAGGCTTGACACCTTCCTGGCACGAAGAAACACTTCGCAGCCTCGCGAGGCATTCGGCTTTTCTCTACGAACCATATAAGAAAGACCGAAAAGGAAAAAAAAAACAATCTCTCGTAATTCATTATAGTTACATCGTAACGGTAAATCGTCGAAATTAACCCCACTGGTAATTAGCCGAACGCGGAGGCTCGAAAGCGCAACGTGTTTGATGTATTTCCTTCGAGGATTTCTTCGGCTGACGGAAATAATTTCTAAGCCACGAAGTGGATGAAAAATTGCCAGGAGGGATCGGAACAGGCCTCGTGTGTAATGCCTAAAGATCGGTGAATAATAATTCGGGTGGGCGCGGATCGCGTAACGTGTAATAATTAAATCAGATCGGGGGCTCTCGGTCTCCAGGGGTGCGCGCTGAGGGTTGCGAACGCGATGGAACGTTCCAAGGATTTTTCTTTTTTTTCTTTTTACGGAAGAGAGAAAGATATGAGAGAGCTTTGAGGAAGTCAGGGCCGTGGCGACTCGCTTGTAATAGTTCGTAGAGCGGTTTTGTGACTGTGCCGTGTCGTGTTGCCACGGAATCGCGGATAAGTATAACGTGGCGTGGTACGTAGGAGGAACGAGTCGGCCAAGGTGGAGGAGAAAGAAAAAAGACGAAGAGGCGGAGGAGGCCGACGCCAAACGGGTGCCGAGGGCGCGTGGAGGGTTGCTCCGGCTCGCTCCTGTAATCGTGCATTAATTTGCATCGCAAAGTACACGCCACCCGCTGGGACCCCGGTCGCGCTCGACGAGCCGCGCGCGTGCACGCATTCCACGTAGTTTTCCGCCACTCGAAAGAACCGCTCGGGAGACGCTCGCCCGCGACAACCACCCACGAACCGCAGCTAAAACATCGTGCCGGTTTCTCTGCTCCCCTCATCTCACCCGCTCTCTCTTGTCGCGAAACTTGCTCGAGCCGAACGATTCACGATTATGGCGTAAAGCAGACACGTAGAGGTACTTTTGATACTCGGACTGAGCTTTGCAACGGTTTAGGAAGTAGAGTCGTTTTGGTCATTCGATTGCTGAATTAACTTTATCAGAGTATTTTAAGTTTGTGATATTTTTTTTAACAATATTTAAATCAAGCTTTCGATAAGCTTTTATAGCAGTAAAGATTTCATTTTACCGAAGAAAAATCTGTCAGCAGAATAGCGTTATTACCGTTGGATAAATTCATTTGATTAAAGCATTTTTAATTTCGAATCTCTGTCAAAAATATTAATATTTAGCTTATGGTAAAATTTCATAGCGATAAAGGTTTTACAATGAAGAAGAAATATCTGCGTTGGATGAAATTTCCGCGCAGACAGGACTTTTTCTACAAATTTTTTCTATTATTTCATTATTCTTACGCGTGCACCGGCTGTGGATATCGACGTGTGCGCGCGGAATGAGACGATCGATTGTGCAAATACAAAATATGTAAGACTGTAACATTCAGTAGACTCGCGGTTCTACGTACCGATGTGAGAGACGAAAAAAAAACTGTAATGCGGAAATACGATAGAAGGGTTCGCTCTATCGGAGCGCGAAAATCCGAGGCCAATTTCGGTCCGCGCCGTGACGTGCACGCGACTCCCATATATATTTCTAGCTGATTTTCATAATAGGTGTGTAGGCCTTTTGATCTGGGTCGATAAACCGGAGACCTCCTCAAGGGTTAAGCGATTACGCTTCGCCTCGTTTAAGAATTCATCCGTTCAAGAATTTCACCTCCATCCTATATTGCCTTGCCTATAATCGTATAACACACTTATCAAAATCAGATCGTAACATACGAAAAACCCTCCGCCTAACAAATATTCTTAGCGGGTCCACTCACTCAACGCGAAAAAAAATGGGCATGCCAATTAAATTTTGCTCATCCCTCATTATTTTAAAACTACAAATTCTCGTACAAAAACGGTAATTAAGATGCCAAGAAAAAAAAACTGGAACCATTCCGGAGACGAAATTATTCGAAAATCAACATCGTTCGATCTTCACGGCGATGCACTACTTTACTCAAAGAAATTGGCTGTGTTGTACACGGAATAACATACACGATAAAACAAACGGGCATGCGAGATTTTCTTTCACGAGTCTCTGCGCTGATGGACTTACGTCGAGGAAACATTGGGAAGGAACGAGAGTCACGGTCTCCGGGGGTTCCCCCATGGTTTCGCTTCGCTCCGTCGTTTCTGTCGCAACACCGGCTCGCCGCGCTTTAACGCTTATCGGTTCGGTTGCATATTTAAGGGTTGCCATGTCAAGCGTCAAGCGCGCCCTTTGAATACATTTAAATTCATTACACGAGAAGCCTCGCCATCGTTGCCGCCACTCTCTCTCTCTCTCTCTCTCTCTCTCTCGTTCTCTCACCGCACATGCAGGAGTTGTGTGCCGCGGAAACCTCGCTGTATACTTATTACAGCGGTACCCTCTGCTCTGCTTCTGGTCACGTGGTAATCGGTGCCGACCTCGTGCAAAAACCTCCCCGGGACCAAGAGAGGGGGAGGCTGTTCCCCGTTCCCTAACTCACCTGCACTTCGACGAGGCTCATACATTTGCTTTCTGTTTCAGGGAGTTCCGATCACTCAGCTCCGAAAATGCCGCACACAGGTGAGTCCAAATCTTGAATTTTAGATTCCTACCGTACAACACGGAAATTCACTCCCTGACAGATATGCCGTTCTAACAAAAAACTCTCTAAAAATTAATATTTAATGAATATTATATATTCAATGAATATTCGATATTAATATACGATATCGTATATTTCGCGAAAAGTTAATGAGGAGATTCACGCAAAAGACCAACAAATAAAATTTAAAAAAAAATGTTGAGGTATGAAAGTAACGATTTGTCGATTGCTCGATCGGTTAAAAATTAAATGAAATTACAATTCCGATGCGTATGCATCGTGTTTCCGATTGTGAATCGGGTATCGCTGGTCCTTCGGTTCAAGTCCCTCTTCTCGTGTCCGGCAGGTGGGTGGTGCGCAGGGACCAGGTTCGAGCTCCTAAATGGCAAGTGCGATAGCAATCAGTACCGGATTGGTGCTGCCGGCCAGGGCATTAGAGTTCGCTAATTCTAAAGCTAAGCATGATTATCCACGCTGTGTATACACGTTCTACTGCAGCCCTTCGTTTGCGCACAGCGAAACCGGTTGTCCGTTCGCCAAGTCGATTCGCATCGTCCCTCATAACGCACAAGGCGTTTATAGTTTAATGACGCTGTGAATCCGATGCGCAAGCCCTTGCGCTTTCGCCGCTCACCTGTGCGCAATAAAAAAAAAGGGTTCCTACATCGAACTCCTCCCATACCTTTTTCCGGTTGAAAAAATATCGTTTATGCCCGACACTTTTGTATACAAAAACGTGTGAAAAATGCACCTGGAAATATTTAATTTGTCATTTATAGCGGGAATATAGACAATGATCTTTAATGAGATTCCAGTTAAAAAATTCTTCAACGATACGTTGTCATAATATATTTTAATAAAAATGTATATTTTTTAAAACGACCTTTTTTGCCGGCTGATTTCAACCGGTGCGCCGCGGTAGGACGTCAAAAATGCTGCGACACAGGAGCGTCGAAAATTAATCATTACAACACACTCTTATTGCACATTCGTTGTTCACGATAATCCGGATACGCGCCACGAGAGAATTACACAATTCCGCGATGCATCTGGATTCGCGAAAAGCAATTCGGGATCGCGACTGTGCGCGCTTCCGTTCCTCGCGAGAATCCCATTATCGCGCCGGATCGGGAAGCAGATTTTTATCCACATACATATCGACGTCCTGGAATGGAAAGGGCGTAACTACAACGTTGAGTTCAAGGCATTTACGCCGTTTCGAGTCTGTCCCTTCGATACGGCCAAAGTACCGAAAGGTTTTCGGATGCCGCACTACCTGCTACTCCGCTTCCGTTTTTGCCGTAATAATAATTTAGTCCGCTCGTCCGGTACAGCCCTTTCCACTATATATGACTCCGCAAGAAACGTCGTATATCGCGGTGGATTATGGATGCGAATCCACCAGCACGCGCTTTCGGAGATTGGTGCGTAATTTCGCACAGCCGGATTCCACCAGGGGCAGTGAAGAACGACGACGACGACGAAGCGCGAGGTTGACGAGGGTTGCGCCCGCCTCATGCACGAAATTTTTCGAGTTATTACCACGGTAAAGGGCAGTCCCCGAGCGGCTAACGCGTGATGGAAGAGCGAGACAGATACAACTTCTTTTTTACCGTGGAGTAATTTTTTTTTCTTTTTCCTTTAACGGTATTAAAAAAAGGATTAAATAAAAGAACGACGCGTGAGAGAAAAAGGGCAGGGTGCACATCAGGTTTGTCGAGATTGGAAGGTGGCACGTGCTACCGAGGATGCGTGCTTTCGCAAATTTTAATTTGCATGCGAATAGAAAACACACCGAAAAAAAGTAATAAATTCACAATAAATATTTGAGGCATTCCTCGGGAACATGAAAATCTTTGACACGTCATTAAACCACTCGGCTAACCCGAGGACTGCTGAAATGGTCACTTTTGCCTGTACTCTGCAATTTGTCGGTGCAAATTTAAATTTAAAATGCCTCGATTTTTTTTTTTGAGAGTAGACACGCGGGATCTCATTATTTCTCAATACACATTTTCCGACATATTTATTTTAAAAAATTTCTCATTCAGTTGACAAAATTATAACAGGCTTTCAAATCGTTTAAAAAAATTGAGTCAATTTAGGACCAAAAGACAGGTCGATGGCCTGTTGGAAATAGCATTATATAACGCAAATAATGTTTCAAATGTCGACAACATTTATACCGTACAAATGTGTTGTCAATAAATACGTTCACTACTACTGGCATCAATTCTAGAAAAGTCCAATCACGAATAGCTGAAAATAAATTAAACGCCGATATGCAGTTGGATAACTAATTTCTTAATTATTGTCCGATGAATATTCCCATACACGGAAAAATATCGCAACTCCGTGACTCATATCGAGCAACACTCTTGCAACAATCTTCCCCCACCCGGAAGATATTGGACAAGGATGATGGTACACGAAAGATCCGTGAAAACGTTTCATCTCTCGTCGGTCCCTCGGCCCGACGGTCGATCATTATGATTTCGGACAGGCGAGGTTCATCCGAGCCCGCGAGACAAGTATAATTGAGTTAATGACGTAATTAGCCGGTGCTCGCGGATAATAATTAACGATCGGTGATGCGCACAGCCAGTGCGCGTCCCACCGACTCTTTCGTTTTCTCGATCGCCTTCCACTTCTTCGTCCCCGCCTCTTTCCCTCGTCGCTCCTTTCCACGGACGTGAAGGCGCGTGGCTCGCGATTTATAGGAGCCGCCGACGATTTTATATGTTTTTCTTGTTCTTTTCTTTTGTTTCTTGAATTTATTTTTATTTATTTTTGTCGAAACATTCGCTCGGCTCGCACAGTGGTCGAGGCTGTCGTCGCCAGGACTGATTCGCAGGATTGAGTCGTGGATCGCTCGTTTGATCGTTACCTCTGCCGTGCGACGGACTACCGTGTGTACGGCGGCTCTGGATCTTCGGAGATCATGGACAGGCACCGCCCCTGATTGCTCTCGTTTCACGGCGTCATTTATCGTGTTCCCCGCGCCCGGTAATCGCGCCGATTCTTCCCCGACGGATCCTCGAAGGCCCGCTACGGCCATGAAGACGGCTGTCTGTGTTTGCGTACACATATGTACAAAAATCGCTGCGAAAATATTTGGCCTCGTTCCGCGAACGCTGTGAGACAGAAAAACTCGTTAAAGAAAGCGCCCGCCGATAATTGTCAACGAGCTCTCGAAACTCACTGATAAATTTCACTCACCGCAAAAGAGATCGGGAAGCCAGGTGTCCGCTCCCGTTCTCGGCTTTTCACTACGATCAGGAACTTCTCGTCTCGAAAAATCAAAGATTTTCATTCATTTTTCTCGGTAATAAAAGAGTTTATGAATAAATCATGGCAATGGATCTCTCGTAAGGTTATTCTAGTCGTGTTAAATAATCTAGAGATCTTAATTAAAAATACAAAAATTTGCTACTTTTGCAAAAATGTTTTTTCTTGTACTAAATATTTTCGAGCAGATTCAGAGGTCAAAGTCATTGAATTTTTATGAAATTTGTATGGCAGAAAAAAAAAAATTTATTTTGCAATTAAGTACTTTGATCCATCGCGAGACAGAATTGTAGAAACTCTCGGTGAGCTCGAGAGAGATGAGAAGTAACTGAGCGCGAGTGGTAAATCATAGTGCGGGGCTATTAAGAGTCCCCCGAAGCGTACGCGGTAACCGCGGATGTTCGTATCATTGCCGGTCTCGAAGCGAGAAAGAAAGAGCCAGATTCGATCTGCCGTGCTCACCGACCAATTTATGGTAATCACGTATATAAATGCATCGTAAAACTCTGAGGTGTAGACGACTGCTCGGGTGAGCGATGAATGATCTTTTTTCTTCTTCTTTTTCTGCCAATAATAGCCGTAACAGCTTTCCGTATCGGCGCAACTAAAACCTGGATTCGACTATTCAGCGATATCGCCTTTATCCAAAAATTCTTTCGTTTACGATCTGTCCGATGAGATCCTATCGAGATTATTCGGCAATTTATCGACATTTCGTGGCAGATTCCTCCTCTCGCTTCATTCACGCAAAAAAAAAAAAAATTAATTAAATAATGGTATATTGCTAAATGGTGAGGATGGGATCGGACCGCTCATCATCTCGTCCCTCCTCGATTCCGATGATTTATAATTAAAACTCTCGAGAATCACACGGTCCCGTGAGTAAAAACTCATTCTGGCCTTACGGATTTCCAGACGAATCCTACGTGTAATCATTCCACTGTTCGACAGTCATTCGCCAACGGTAGCGCCGAGCGTTTTGTTAATAGCGTAATTATCATAGAATACCGCAGTCGGCCGACTGTAACGTTCGGTATATTACCGTTGGAATATTCGGGCTTAATTAACTTCAGATTCAAAGGTATTGGGGGTAAATTTCGATCCCTCTCCAGTAAACTCTGCTGCAAGAAATCGTTGCTAGGTTTGGCAATTAATGAAATACAGACTTTTGAAGCTAGTAAGAAAATTAGCATGATGAAACATAATATAATAATAAAAATAGATAACAAAAAGATCTACGAGTGTCAACGATGAAATACATGTCGGCTAGTGTCGATACCGAACGCGGAAGAACCTTTCTGATCCCCGAAACTCATCCTTCGGGAATCCGATGCTAATTGTCTTTGGTTATATTGCTCGAGTTTGACATCGTTGGCCCCCGCTCTGTAATAGGTTCCTAGCAGGTGAAGGAATCGAACGGTGTATTTTTCCTCTGACCGTTGCGGGTTGGTTGCATCCCCGTTCCGTTTCTCTCCATACATGCGCTTCCGAAAAGCTTCGCTCGTAAAGATCGAATAGCCGAGCGAACCGATCGGGAGAGAAGTCGACGCTCCGTCCGTTCGCAGGAAGCAATTTTGGTCTAGGGTCTCTCGAGCTCCTCGTTTATCTCCCTCGTCTCGTTCCGTACATCTATTCCCCCGTTTGTGTTTTATTTTACCTCTCGTAGTTGCTCCCGTTCGGCTAAAAAATAATTACATACCGTCATTCCTACAAGAGACACGCGAGGCCCGCAGAAAGATCTTTCGCGGGTGGGGAAGTAATACAGAGAAAGGTGTGCGCAAGGAGGGAAAGAGGACTTAGGACCAACGAACCTCGTGTCTCATTAGGGCGCAGAAACCGCTGGATGAAAACACCTGCCCATCCCCTAGCTGCATGTAATACATATGATTGGCTCGGGGTTTTTGGCAAAATATTTCTTTTTATTTTTTCATCCTTGCTATCTCTTTCATCAGACCGAGCATCCCTTTCGGCAAATGCTGAAAGGTTTGTTTTTTTTATTCTGTTGAAGAAATGTTTTAACAATTTTTTGTGACATCTTTTCAGGTCAAGCCGGAGTTAATCAGCTGGGTGGTGTGTTCGTGAATGGAAGACCATTGCCGGACTGCGTGCGACAGCGGATCGTTCAACTGGCCCTCGTGGGTGTCAGACCGTGCGATATCTCACGACAACTGCTCGTCTCGCACGGTTGCGTATCGAAGATCCTGACACGATTCTACGAGACCGGAAGCATCAGACCCGGAAGCATAGGCGGCAGTAAAACAAAGGTACGAATAACTTTCTACCAATCACAGCGGAAAAAAAAAACAATTCTTCTCGTGTAGTAAAAATTTGAAATTTTATACCGTGCGATGAAAAATGGAACTCGTCGTCTAAAACAGACACTTCCGGTTCATTTTTCCTCGCTCTCGCCTCGAGACCGCAAACCAGCTTGTCGCAACAAAAAAATCCACGCATCAGCTATCCCCATTTGATTAAAGAAACAACAAAAAATCACTATGATTACCCGCTCGTATATCCGCTTGCGGATTACGAAAAAATGTCGACAAAGTAAGCCAGAGTCTATAATAATTTCATTCGCTCATTACGCATCGGTAGACCCGCGAGTTTCCATCTTGCTCCGAGTCAATCAGAGAAGAGACTACTCCGGATTCGTTGATCCATATTCCGCCGTCCCGCATTCGCAGCTCGGCGGCAAGGAAAAGATAGAAGGAAGAGGGAAAGACAGAGAGACCGGGCCCAGGGCATTCCTGATGTGATTTTAAGTAAGGCCCTCGTGTTGACCGTGCGCGCAATTATCCAAACACCTTGCTCCCAGGCATTTGCATAATTTCATGGCTCTCAGCAACGGCTCCTTGCTTCGCCAGTTAGTCGAGAGCATCTCCCTCTCGTCGACGCCACTGTGCGAGAGAGAGTCCTCTTCCTTGCCGATGACCGACCAAAATGCAGCCCCGAATGCATAAAGAGAAAGCTTCGTACGCCGCCAACTTCACCGACCTAGAAGTATCTCGGTAGGCCTCGGCCCTCTCGATTTAAAATAAAATTGGCCGCGCACGAAAGATCCCCCTCTTTCTTTGGCCACCGCACAGGGGTACGACCAAAGTACCGGCAAACTCACTTCTGAGGCGCGTGTACCGATTTATTATACCGGCCACGAGACCCCGATCAGTCTGCAATACGTGTCTAGCCTCTGGCCCTTTTGAGATTCCTTCTCTTCTTTTTTTTTCATTCTAAAAAATAGAAAAAGAATTAGTCATTATCTGATGGACGGGGCAAGATTTTTTGCAGCTCGCAGAGCATCGTTCTCTCGACTCTGGAGCATTTTTTTAATTCGTTCGCAAAATATTCTCCTATATATATTTATTTATTATTACCGAATGCTTTGAATATTCTGTGAGACGTGAACGTGAACTTTGTCGACGTTTGATCGGCCAAGAATTGTTAGCAATTCGTTAGAAGTAGGAAAAATCTCAGAGGCAAAGTTGATGATGGGAAGAACGGGAGAATGAACTCGAGGCGTTTTAAAATACGGTGTTTCTTGCGCATAGGAAATTTTTGCCAACTTATTGTGTTGCCGGGACTGACGACGAGGTACCGAACGAGGGCACGCTGTGAGGCCTAATGACAATATAATTATAAGGCGCATCCTCACGAGTTTCTTGCAATTCCGTATGCACAGCGCGACGATGGGGATGGACTTACCGTTTCTTGTATTTTCGTTTGCCGTAATGAATTCGTTTCAATGTCGCCACGACGAGGACGATGGTTCGATGACCCTTCCACCTTTAGCTTCAATAATATGACAAAAAATACGCATATCCGTATTGATATATTTTTTTATTGCTCGATGCAAAACAAAAAACTTGCTATGTATAGTATTTTCTCTTAACAAATAAGGCAATCAATCAAGTTAACTTTAACGATATTGATAAAGGCAATCTTAACGAAAGAATTTCCAGCAGGAAAAAAAATATCATTTTTTTAAATAATATTTTTACAATTTTCGATGTTCCAAAGGGATCGCGTCTCGTCGAGATATACTTCGCCTCGATGGGCTTCCGCGGCCACGACTCTCGGTTGGATGAAAAGTTGAAAAGTTTGTTCCTCACCAGATGGGAGATTAAAGCCCGAGTCACCGAACGTGACGTGCGATAATCTATCGTTCGCCGTAATTAAATAATTAAAAAATTACGAGCGAATAGCTGACCGAGTCGCGAAGATTAAACGATCTCGATGCCAGACAGAGTTCATAATGGGCCGCGAGGAAGAATTTTCGATCAGATATATTCACAAGCCGAATCGAACAGTGCGAGGCATAAACGAAGCTGTCGTTCATCTCTCCCTTTTTTAGACTCCTCCTAGAGAGGGCAACGCGTTAGAAAACTCACCCTTCGCGTAACTCGAAGTTTTATGCTGACTAAGGGAAGGTGAATACCGGTTGTCAGAGAAGTGACAACACGCCGGGGCTGATCTTGGCCTCCTCACAATGTGTTCTGTATTATTACATGAGAAAGTTCTTCCTCATGCTTGTGGCCAGGTTCGAGAACAGCGCTATCGATGACTCGTCATCTACGCTATACCATAAACATTAGTGATCAAAAAACTGCGAAAGCAATCGGCGCTAATATTTTATGTCGATTTGTTTTACCTACCCTGAATTATTATCATTAACGCCAAGAATTGTCGAATGGGTTTTATTGACCCTGTGAGGCACACTGATGTTTTTTGCGTACAAGATATTTTTCAAACACACCACTCACATTTTTTAAAATTTGTAAAACAACTTACAATAATTGCTCTGTCAAATTACTTTTTTTTTTTTATTGTACGTCTTAAACGGTCCACTCGGACAATCACGAACGAGAATTGAATTCGATTAAATGAATGATAGAAAAAAAATAGAAGTTGTTGTCGAGATGCGGAATCCACGATGGAATATAAATAAGCATCGCTGTGAGCAGACAGAGTGTGTTGACGAAGAGCCACGCGGATGGCACGTTATCGCCTCGTAAAGAGAAAATTTACGACAACGCTTAACGAAATTACTGTTAATTATAGCCGTTGCATGTAACCCTCGAGTCTCGGAGCTGAGCGCCACACATTCGTGCGAGCGATATCACGATGCTCCTTGCGGATCTTTCAATCGCCGCGCCGGTACTCAAACGCATATAAGCGCTCATCCTCCCGCGATACACAATTCGGTAATTGATTCGAGCATTAATTGCTGAATTATCGTAAATCTACACGTGTTCTCGTATACGGTTTGCAACGTTGACCGCGCACGTGAGCTTTCTTTGCGTTTCTCCCGCATTTACTTTTATTCGAGTCTCGCCAGCACCAAACCGCAAGCCACCCTTCTGTCTACAGGATCTCTCGTACGCGCCACAATTCCTCGGTCATTGTATCTATATTGATGAAATAATTTTCATATAAAAAAAATAATAGATCGGTCATGGATTCCATTAATTGTTTGAATCCTCATTTTAGAAATTTTATCTTGGAAACAAGGATAAATAAATAAATTGTATTAGTACAAATGTGAAAGCGAAAAATGTCATCAAAGATATTGTATCACGAATGTTTGTTCCAAGTTTTATTTGGAATCAAAGTAATGATGAATTTTGGATAAACATTTTTATACCAATGCCATTGTTCTTTTGTTTTTTAATTCAATTTCGAATGTTTCACACTTAAAATTCAAATGATCCTTGGTCGTTGAGAACGCGCAATTAGCGTGAAAAGCCAGGAGAATCGGCGAATTATGAATCGGGCTGTATGAAAACATACCTGGCCAGCGGGAGTTAAATTTGCGTGGATTCAGCGACACACGGTACAGTTGTATACGCGCCCACGAGGGGTGTAATGAGTCGACAGCACGACAGAGAAAATTGTCTCATGAAAAATGCAAAGCTCGAACGCCACTGTAATAAAGTGGAACGCTTCGTAGCACGAGTCTCATTTCTGTACTAGCTTCATTTTTTTTTCTTCCCTTTCCGTTCGTTGATCGAAGCCGCGGAGACCGAAAGAGCGAAAAGTCAATTGCACATTGCTCGCATTCGACCGTTCAAATAACTGTGCGAATATGCAATATTGACCGAAGAAAATTTCCCGGGGAGATAGGAAAATACATTAACTTGCACCCAATAATTTTCGTGTCGTAAACTTTACCTTTTTTACAGCACGGTAAAAGAAAAATTCTTGTCGACAAATATCTATAATATATTTTTCTGAAAATTTTTCAACTTTCAAAAAAATGATAAAATATTTGTAAATAACAAAAATTATGGATTTGCCTTAACGAAAGTCTTTTTCAAATGAACAAATCTTTTTTTTACTTACAGTCTAATCGTCAGTAGCGAATAGACTGGGAGCATTTGGCAAACGAAAAAAACGTCGGAACTCTATTGATCCTCGTGATCAATAACGATCGATTTTCTCCGGGACTTCGCAGACTCGTTCGTCACACACGCCAGTTTCCGGTTATCTGGCAATTAAGATCTACCATTCCAGAGTCCCGCGACGAGCACCCACGCCCATCGCCCACTCGCGACATCCGTTAAAATGCCTCTGTGTAAACACACTTACCGCCTTTCGCACTGTACGCTTCGAAACTCTCCCTCCTCTTCTCCCCCATAGTTTTCCGCGATGCATGATTCAGATCGCGGTCTTTACGCAAACACAAATGTAAACCAAATACAAGATGAACGTTAACCGTACCGGCTCGAAACGGGCAGTTGTCCGGCGTGCACGAGTAATAACTCCTCCCAGGTGATTAATAACCTGTGGGACAACCAGGAATCGCGAAATTGATTTTGCAAAGTTGAAAATTGCCCCGGTCGATAAATGTCTCAACTTCTATCGTTCCATAAACAACTTTGAATTATATTTTTCGGGAAAACAATCAAACTTGACATAAATTTATGATATACTTATATTGACATTATATTTACATCAACCTCCAACAATTTCGCCATTCAATTTTTCTACTTCGTGCTAACAGGTTCGACGATTATAATTCTTTTTACCATTTTTCCGTGGACAAAATTTTATGCAATTACACGTTTAGTTTTCAAGAGAGACTTCTCAAGTCGTGTCCAACGGATTTCGTTCATGACGCAAGCGTCAAAACGGTTTCAGGAAATCCGGAACCTACGAAGCATACCCTGCAACCGGAAGTTTATCCAAGGACGACCGTTTCCGCCGTTGTTTCGCCAGACTCTAAAAACTGCGTTTTATCGTTAAGAAAAAAAAAAAAAAAAAAAAAAAAAAAAAAAAAAAAAAAAACCAACCAGCAGTAGAAGCGAGAAGACAGACAGCATGGCCCATGCCCACGGAGGGTAGCATAGGTGGAAAAGCTACGAGAGCGACGTGGCCGTTATCACCGACGACCACACCAGGCTACACACGACCCTCGATGCGAGACCTCTACGGCAAGCGATAATTACCGAGTTGGTGAACCTGTTCGAACCGTTCGGGTTATCTAACGTTTAGTGCCAGATGTCCGTTATTCCTATCCGGTCAATTTCCTCATCGGTGTGTTTGGTGCACGAGTGAGACCCCGTTTGCATTTCCCTTCGACTCGCCAACTATCCCCTTAACACCCCGTCCGCGTCACTTGGCAGCTCGCTCCAGTACCATATCCGGCCTTGTTCCCGAAGCCACCTTGTCCATGTATCGACGGCTGGGAAGGGACGTTTATTTCACGTTAAAGCATTCGAGTTACGCCCTTTTGACTCTGACTCCTTACGAGGCATCACAATGAACCGCATTAGGACACACACACGAGCCCACCAACGTCGGATAATTGCCGCCAGGAACTACGACGACGGCGACGACGACGGAAGTGTGAGATTAGAATCTGAGATGCTCCCGGGTCGGACTGGTGGGACACGCGATGTCTCACCCTCGCAAGTTACACACATTGGGCTCCGAAGCGTTAACGTTGTATATCGAACGTTACAAGCCGGAGGGTACGTTTCGGTCGCACAGCGTTGATGGTGATGAACGCCCCGGAGTCTCGCGAACGCGGGCTCAAGGGTCAAACGCGTTCGAAATTGTCAGCAGTGGTACTCTATGGGACATTAGTGACTAATTTTTTTTTTTTTTCCAATTGCAACCAGGAGAGTCGTTCGTAAGATTTTTCTGCAGGTTTAATTGACCTTTTTTCGGCTTCGTTAAGACGATGTGAAAGTCTCGACACCGTGTCGAGAGACAATCAGAGCTCGCGAGCAGCTCCCATCATTGTTAATGGTAAATTGCGGGTTTGTTTAAATTGTATCATTACCTGGGACTTGGTACAGCACGCTGTGCAAACCGCGATCCCCCGCGTGTGCTCCGATTTGCGAGCTCGAGGCTCGACTGTCAACTTTCTTTCGTACTTTTTCTCCATTTTCAGAACTCGCGCATTCTCAAATTACAGGTTTGAGGCCATTTATATAATGAAATGTACACAGAGTATCTGTTTGTTAGTCGGATTAAAAAAAATTAGAACAACTTCACGTAGCATGAAATTATAATTGTTAAATTGCTATTGGATAACAACGTAAATAGAAATCGTGCGAGCAATTTTTTTAGAATCAATTCGGTAACTGTTTTTCCCAAATTATTATCTGGAAAAAATTCGACATTCGTGAAATAAGTGATCGTGAGTGAAACCATAAAAAAAGAGCTCTCACGTCTATTAGAAATTTCAAACGAAAATACCTTTGAGGTCCAAAAAATCATTCACAAAGAAAAATGTTTATGAGCTAAAAATAAGAATATGATCCACACCATATTGATCAGTTTCACTCTAATTAGAAGTCAACGACCTCTCATCATACCTCTCGGCATTAAACGACTATAATTTCTGAAACGATAAATAGCAATGGCAAAAAAAAAATGTTTGCAAAAAATAAAAGCTTTTATGACTCCTCGTCAAGCCTCGTTCCGGTTGACAAGACGGTGGTTAAAAAATCCTCCCAACCGTATTCGCGGGTGGTTCGAACCGACGGTTTATACGAAAAAATCGGTTTTACGTGTCTGTATCGACGGCTCAGAATGAAAAGGACCCAATCCATAAACCTCACGATCGAATCGGTCGACCTTTTAATTCTCACCGTTCGATATTAACCGCGCAGCCGCAAAAGAGATCACCGATCTCGAAAATCTGTCGGTGCGTATAACATTTCCATCCCGTTAGCATAAAATTATCCCTCTATCGGCTGTCCCTCGCCGACTCGCGTTGCATTACCATTAATTAGCAATTCAAATTTACCCTTACCCGAGAGTGCGGCAGTGATTGAGAACCTCTGGCACAACCCGTACTGGCCCGGGCCAGGGAAGACTGCTCGTCCTGTCTCGTGTATGACGCGCAAGACGTACCCGATGCAGATGACGGGGTCCGAGATATACCCGCGTGAGACCCCGATGGGAGGAACTTATCGCGAATGTTGTACAAGGAGGGCTCGCGCCCGAGCGCCCTTAACTATTAACCGAACCCCCTTTGCTCGTTCGCTCGCTATCTGATTGACCGAATCGCTTCACCTGTGGACGGCATGTGTATTTTGTCGTCCTTGTCCCATCGTCGTCGTTGTCCTCGTAACTGCTACAACTGGCGTTAATTTCACTGTTCTCTCTATACCAGACGAGGACGAAATGAGTAAAAAAAGAGAAAAAAAGAACAGAACGGATGGGAAGGAAGTTAGAGAGGAACGCCTATCCGAGCCCTCGTAACGATTAAGATTAATAACCACTACCTCACGAAATGGTAACTCTGCGGAGGAAATCAGCAATCGTGCCCTCCACTCCGCCAATTGTAAATCGTTTCATTCACTTTTTAGTTTCATAATTTATTTTATATACATACGTGTACACATGGACATCCAGTAATTTATGTGCAATACATCTATCGAGTCAATTTAAAAGTTATAAAAAGGGGGCTACGAGTATCTGTGATAATAGATTGAAAACACATCAAAATAGATCCGGCGTATCGTCGATCGATTACGGACTCTCATGAGCGACGAGAATTACTTATCACGGACCGATTATCGCAAGTTTATTTACAAAATTTCGCAGATATTGGTGACTTGGCGAAACGACTCTCCATGAGATAGCAACAGATTTAGAGTGGTTTAATTTTGATCCACATTCCTCCCACGACTGTCTTCAAAGGGGAATTTCTCAGCTCCAGTGGCAACTTCGTTTTGGGGGACAATTCAATATTGAAACGTCGCAGTATCGTCGCCATGGCTGCCTTCATCTGCATGACGGCAAATCTCTGACCGACGCAGATTCTGGGACCTTCGCCGAACGGCAGAAAAACCGTTTTCGGATGAACGTTCTTGGCTTCCTCGCTGAATCTTTCAGGATCGTAAACTTCTGGATTTTGCCAGTACTTCGGATCGTTCTGCAGGTATTCGGATGGCAGAATAATATCGACACCTGGTTCCACGAAACACTCGACACCATCCTCTCCGACGAGCTTGCACCGCTCGTTGCATCGCTTCATGAGAACACCGAAAGCCGGATTCAGTCGCATAGATTCATTCAAGGCCTGGTCCATGTAAGTCATCTCGGCGATCGAATCGTAAGTGACCTCTCCGCCGTGCTCCTCAAGCACCGCGATCACCTCTCGACGAAGTTTCTCCTGCACGTCCGGATTCACGGCCAATTGATAGGCGAAGAAGAGAAGAGTAATAGCCGAAGTTTCGTAGCCGTCCATGAAGAAAGAGTTTGCGCTGGCCGTCAGGCTCGGTTCGTCGATCTCGCCGTCTTTGTTCGTATGAGCTTCCATCATCAAGTGAATGAAGTCATTGCGCGCAGCGCTCGAGTCACTTTTTCGCGTCGCAATGATCTGGCTCGTTATGCCCCGGAAAAAGTGATCTACGCGTTTTGGGATGAAGCTGCGGCCAAGCAGTTTGCCCAGCGCCGGAGCAAAGAAGATTAGGCCGAAAGTGATGTTGTTAGCGAACGTCGGTTCGAAAATGCCCTGGACCATTTCCTTGAAAGAATTCGGATTGCTCTTTTCACGGAAGAATTCACCCTCGATACCGAAACCAACGCTGGACACGACTTCACCGGTAAAATGCGTGAACAGATCCTTCGCCTCTACCTCGTACACACCGTTCGACTTCTTCGTATTTTCCTCCAGATATTCGGTGAATTTCGTACAAACGTTCGTAACAGTGGCGCAGAGAACTTTCAATTTTTTGCTCGACATCAGAGCGTTCGAGAGATAATTTCGTCGTTTTTTCCATTCCTCGCCGTAGACGAAGAAAGGATTCCGCGCTAGGAGCGGATCCAATTCGGGATCGACGTACAGAAAGTTTATGTGGAAATTGGAGAACGCGCTTATGAGCACCGTCTTGACAAGCTCGGGGTCCCTCAGCAAGAGTGTCGGGTTGCGATTTTGGTAGAAACCAACCATGCTGCGATTGTCGTAACTCTTGTAGATTTCTTCGCAGAAGCTAGGGAAATCCTTGCGCAAAAGATAAAACGGCAGACTGTTGCCGACGAAGGGCAGCGCACCCTCCACACACGGTACTCCTCGCTTCGGCCAATAATCGTAGATCCTTATGAAATATTTGTGGAAGAGATAACCGACGAGAATCACCGTCACTCCAACGAGAACGGTGCTGGTCTCCATGGTGTCAGTATTTCTTAATTAATTAATTGATTTATATGTTTATTTAGTATCGTATTCTGCGGCACACACACAGAATAAATCCCGGAGCTGTGCCAAACGATATATTTCGCGTACCGTACGGTTGGCCGATTTTGCCGAGACTGATGAGATAAGTGAGCTAGCTCCAGCGTTAAGTACGGCATATCAGTGCAACTTCTCCAACGACCCGGAGAATGATTCGATGTATTTTATCAACAATGATGAATGATCGGCGGAATTGGAGACGTTTACATAACGCTAATGTATAACGCATGTTTCATACATAACGAATAAACATGAAAATCGTTAAACATTACCGGAGGTTCTTGCCAAAAATAAATCCAATTACAGTCTACATAATTTTGCAAAAGTACAAAAAGCTTGTTATCGAAGAGTATAAAAATAGACATTAGAGAGTCTCGCTTATCACAAACGCAAACGTCGCTGTAGATTGTAAATCGAATATTCAGGCACGTAAGTAAGGAAACGACGCAGCGTCTATTAAATATTCAATTTTTTAAATGAATTGCTTTGAATTTTAGCCACACGTTCCCACGCACTAAAGTCAACTTCGTGCTTGAATCGGCTACCTTGACTCTTGTCATTAGGAATTGACGTAATCTTGTTAATTTTGTCTCTTGTAGTATGAAGCATGCCGTAAAGGTTGTACGAAGATTAAACGGAGAACGTTGAGTACAGAATCGTGAACTGTATTACCAAGACCGATGTGTTAACAAGTCTCGAGCGTAAATTGGATAAATTTGCCGTGACATGAATATGCGACGTCTGCCAGAACGATAACCTTGCCATATGACCTGGATCTTACTCGCTGCAACAATATACAGTAAAGTGTAGATTATACAGATCGCAGGTTTCGAAATAACTCTCATCTCCATGAACGATTTTGCCCTCTTCCACCCGATATTAAATTCGAGAGATTAAAAATAAAAAAGAGCGAACCACGATTATACCGGAGTCGATCTTGACAATGGTAGCCTTTTCGTCGATAGCTATCCGGATCAATGTCGAAAAAAGGTAACGATAAAAAAGAATTGACCGATCAAAGCTTAATCTCGTGACTCACTGAACATGTAACTCTAGCGCAAAAGTATAAGAGTTACGATCTTTGCTTTGGTGATCGTCGATGTCTGCAAGTGATTAGAAAAGCCGCCATTGAACCGCAAGGTGGAGCTATCTGGGGCTGTATATTCGACGTAGTTTTTATGGTCAGATAGTATAAACGATACAGTTATTGCCATATTCGCAGACTGCCGATTATCGCTCGGCAGCCAACGACTATATCGTTTACCCCGTACTCACTCGCGATGTTCTTCATATCGCTCGGCACGATCGCGAACATGTGGGCCAGGGTGAACTGTGCTCGACCGCAATGATCAAACGTGATCACGATATCGATCACACCCTTGACCATCGTGAACGAAACGCGATTCGCCCTTCCCCTCTTTACCTGCTCCATATATTTGTATCATTGCTCTACGTTCCGGAGCACACAAACGGTTATAGAAAAAAAGTCGACGAAATTCCATCACAGGGATGATAGAATTGGATAAGCATTGCCCACGTGTCCACGTGGAATAAATTTCTCATGCCGATTTCTGACAATCGTCGAGATTACTCCAATAATATATGATCATTAATTTTTCTCCTTGTTGTATATTTGTGATTATACTATGATGTATTATTGATTGACAGAGAATTTCACCATTGCAGCAAGTAGCGACGCCAACTGTGGTGAAGAAGATTCTACGAATGAAGCAGGAACAACCGACGATGTTTGCCTGGGAGATACGGGAACAATTGGCTCGACAGGGTGCCTGCGATCCGCAAAGTCTACCGTCCGTTTCTTCGGTCAATCGAATTCTCCGAGGCAATGGATTGCACACCGATCATCCGTCGATGGACGCTGGAACGGCCAACTCTTATCAATCTCATGTGCCCTCTAGTTCCGAAGCCAGAGGTGAGACAATCAGCTTGTTTTTAAACCGATCAACGCCAAAAGTCTTCTTTATGTTTCACGAAACCCAACACTCTTAGGGCTTGATTTGTACTAAACTTCAAGGCAAGTTTCTTTCCTGTATGCTCTTTAAGCGATACTTTCTCGTCGAAGACTCCTAAAATTAGAAAATGTCAATAAAAAAAATTAGAATTCGGATTACAAAAGAATTAAGGTGAAAATGTTGGAGTCAGAAAAATAATTATTAAACAGAAAATGGGACAAATCCGTCAGTCTGTAGGTGTGTGCATCGTCGAGTACCCGGCTCCGGGTATAATAGTCGATAAATACCAATCCCTCGTGTCGAATCGTTCACCAGCAGCAGGCCATCAGTTCAACATCACTGACCCTTCCTTCTCTCCGTCTTTCACATGGAGAAACTCTTACGCATACACACACTACTACCACGCAATTTATCGCGCACCCGTGTGTGCGAGTCTGCGCATGAAAAATCGGGGATTCCCCGCGGCTCGGATTGAAACGTCCGTCTATTCGATTCCCTCGAACACGCAACTCTCGCAATCTGCATTACAATATCTAAATGTTCTTTTTTTCATCCCCATTCTTTCGCGTGACATCGAAAATATTTTGACTCCTCACATTCTCCATCTGGAATCAAAACAGAAGATTCCGTGACGAATTTTGCCATTGTGCTAAAATGTTAACCGGTCCATTTGTATGTGAAAATCGTTACAATGTTCGATTTAACGCCCTCAAATGTACTCCAGTAATTGAGGCGTGAGTCTCAGATTTTTTCTTTTTTTGCGAGAGAATAATAATTATGTTCACACGTGAATCGCGTGATCCTCTCGGTCGGATCTCAGTTGGACTCGGGTTGTGTTTAACCGGTTGAAATTGTTCTCTTGGATGCAAGCGAAACACCACGGATCCGACTCTACTGTATGCGATATGTGTGCAAGTAAAGCCTGCAGGTTTCGTCGGTTGTGAATTTCTTGTTTTTCGAGATCGAGACACGAAGGCCTCTCCGACGATGCATATGCCACTGCTACACACTTGTGGACCACACACAGATTTATTTTCTGAAAATCGATTAGCCAAAATAAATGTAATATTCGCGAGGGTTTCTAAGGGCATTCGAGCAAACTCGACAATTACGCTTTGTAGCTGGTCAGGATTTTTGGTACTGGTTTATTCATTCCAGAGAAAAGTAATTACTTTGTCACACATTGCTTTGAGAAGGGGAAAGGCAGAGACTTTCCTGTCGGTAAATTCCAAAAAATATTGTAATATGAAAATGTTAAATATCGATGTCAGGAAAAATTTCTATTATTTGGTTAATTATTATGATTGTTTTGGACTGGTTGTATTTATTTTAAAACCGAGGATTATTTGTTTCAGAAGCTCTGATGAGAACGGACTATCAGCTCTTCTACCCCGGAGCTCTGGGGCCACTTCACATCTCGACGGGTTCAGGTGGTTCGGGCGCACCCACGTGGAATCCAAGCGGCTTTTACTCGTCCCTCTATCAGGCGACCACCTTGCACTTGCACCACGGAATGCAGGCTTTCACGTAAGTGTATAATAAACGACTTTTACGAGCTTGGTCGATTCCCAAGGTCATTAATTACACGTTCCGAAGTTTATTGCTCAATTGCCCGCCGAGTGGGCCGGCTAAAAAACGTACAAGATCAACGACGCTCTTACAAATGATCTTCCCGCATTTTATAATATATCGCTCTTTTTTTTAGATCTTTGGACCCGGAGCGTCTTTCGGAGCAACAGAACGGTCCTGGTCAGGTAGAACTGAAGTCCAGTTCGAGTTCGATGGCCGGAAGCGACGATTCGTTAGACAAGAGTGATCTTGACGACAACAACGAGTCACAGGACAATTACAAGTCGTTTCAAAGTTCTCCGATTATCCTAGAGCTCGGACAGAAGATCGGCAGCGATCGGAGCGCTTTCGTCAGACACGGGACACCGAATCCCAGTGGAAATTTTGATAGTTCCCGAGGCAGTCCGAGCTCCACAGTCGTTGACGACACAACGATTCAGAATTCGAGCAGCCGAAGAATCACCGAAAGCACGAACGAGCATCGTTCGATTGACCAGGGGACGATCGAGCATCGACAGCCGCAGCCGCAAAGAAAGAGAAATCCTTACTCGATAGAGGAATTGCTCAAGAAGGACGAGAGCAAAGCCGCTGTGAAGAGGCCCAGACTCGTAAACACTGGTATCGTTCAACCATGCGGGATCGTCGTCGGCAAAGAATTGTTATAAGAGTCGCAGTATCGGTGAGAAGAACAAACAAAATCAGTGCTTGTCAAATCATAGAACAGATGTAAATTGAAAAAACCAAGTAGGTATTTAAATACTAGACGTTAAGCTAACTCGTCGTTAAATTATTATTAATAATATCTTATCGATAACACGATTTGACACTTTAACGCCCACCGGACCTTCCGTTCTTGCCGTTTTTATTCCTCATGATAGAAAAAGTTTATTTCATTAATTTTATTACAACCAGGCATAAGGATGCAAACGTTATAATAAAGAAAATTAATTCTCCGAAGCTCTGAACGGTGCTAAAGCGTTAGAGCAATAATTAGGAAGAGAAAATTACCAGACGTGAATATCGTACCGGTGTCGAAAGGCAGTATTACACGATTGTAAAATAATTTTGCGGGAACTTCTTCTCCGCGTGTTTTTCGCGACGATGGTTGTCCCGACTGATCGCGCAGAGAGAATTCTCAATCAGTTATAGTATACGGACGAGGGATCTTTGACGAGAGCCTGCTCATAATATTCGCCCGCCCTCTCTCGCTTCCCTTGATAACATACTGCAAGCAGGAATGATTGGCGTCTTAAAAAAAATGAGAGAGGCATGATAACTCGTATGGCTATAAAAACGGGCGTCGAATGGAATGCCACGCAGCCGTTAAGCCATAAACGCTTTTCGTAATATACACGAGTGTCACAGGCAGTGTTGAACCATTGCAGGACGTTGCCAAGCTTCGTATACCGCGTACGCGTTGGAACAGAACGGAAGAGCTCTACAAGAGACTACGCGAGGAAAATAATGAAATACGAGAAAGCAGGAATGAAACGAATAAAGAATTATCGGAGCCGAGCGGGATGATCGAGTTTCACATGCACGTAGACCGCGTTTACAACGTTGTAAATGTTTTTATCCCATTCTCCGCCCGATACTCTAAAACCGATTAATGCACTATAAATCATGAAATGAATCGTTCGTGTTTCGAATAACGTCCTCATCGTAACGCCGAAGCGTATTTTAACTAGAAAATTGTTAGAAAGTTGTGCGTAGCGATGGCCATAATGAAGGGGAAAATATCGAAATGAGTAAAAGAAAAAAAAGTGATAGATCGTCAATCGTGACAACTGCTTTAATTTTAGAGTCGAAAAATTCTCGTTTGGGAGTTTGAAGAGAGAAAAATAAAAGTGAAAAAAACTTTTAGGGTAATAGTGAACGCGTATCAATTATTAAGTGTAAAATTTCTAAAGGAGTCAAGGGAGAGTCGCTAATTCGTAGACGATAATTTATCGGTTAATGATATTTATTCTAAATGTTAAGATATCGGATTAGAATTGACATAGTTCTGTATCATAGTATTGTTGACTGACCACCGTGAACTCTGAACATTTCTTTTTTTTTAACTGTGCGAATAATCTTATCCAGCGTATTATAAATAGTTATTTAACGAGAACATTTGTCCTGTATCATATCGCTAAATACACTAGTCAAAATGACGAGAAATCTTTCGTTGGTGATCGCACTCCGTTGGGGAGGCTATTTTAAGAATTTGTTTTCCCATCATTCTGACTTTCAAGATGTCATTTGTCTTCGCTTTGTCGTCACAAAAATATGTTCCTTCATCTGAGAGATCGAGAAAAAGTTAACGTTCGTATGAACGTATTCTTTCTCAGGTGATGCCGATTATTCGCATCTTCGCTGTAGAGCGAGGAGGCTAGCGTGTCGCTCGCTCCTGATACGGAAAGTCACGATGGTCCCAGGGCATTGTCGTGAGTAGATGTACATTTCACACGACAGAGTCAAGACGCTTGCCCCGGGTGTCGAACGTCTCTGCCGTTTGCAGGCCCGGAGAGTCACTGTTCTACTTTAAATACGAGCCAATTTGCCTCGGCGTTGAAGAATACACAAGTGCACTAACGCCACAAAAGGCGCGCCTTGCGCCATGTAAACGAGAACAATGATTCACTTGCGGAGATAGAGAGAGTCGGCGAGAGTACGGGATACACTATTACTGGGAACAACGATTTCGCGAAAGCATTCTCGAAAGCGACAAGCCGAGACTGAAGCACAACAACAGCCCGCGCTCGTTTAATCTGCATTGAACAATGGGCCACCCACAAAGCGAAGTTAGTTACGTAAGGCAATGGATTCCGTTCAAGGAGCGGAACTTAATTAGCATCGGCAATTGGGATAATTTATACTTTGCTAATTGCAATTCCCATTTCTGTACTATTTAAATACAACATTTGGAGAAAATACGGGAAGATAATTGCATACTCGGTACAATCATTTAGCACTTTATTGTAGTATTGTCGAGATTATACAGGAATTTTTTATATACTGCACGACGAGACAATAGATAAGATCCCTGGCACTCTGAGTATCCGGCCAGCGTATAAAATTATGTTTAATTCTTAACATTATTAAAATATTATTAAAATATCCGTATCTATACTTGAACATTCAACACTCATCGATTTCAAGACTATTTATACGTAAAGCTTATGGCACGATGCGAGACATAACGCGTCGATAAATTTAAATAGGCCGAAACCATCTACTTGTCTTTGAGGCTTCTTCTTTTCTCGCATCGCGTCGCAAGCTCGGGCATTTTAACTCGATGATAAAAAAAAAACAGAATCAGAGAGCAGACAATCACTCGTGTTCACTCCACTGAGTTCAGGCCATAATCTCCAATTCCAATTGCAGTGAATTTTAATTTACAACAAAAAAAAGTAAGACCACGAAATTACGCGTTCAAAAGTGAACGTCACCCCGTCGTATGGCAAAATCCGACGACTAATCGACGATGAGTAAAACTTAAAGGACAGTTTTTATCATGTGTCTATAGTTTAAAGTTGGAAGTTTCTTTGCGAGTGATTGAGAGTATTGGTAGACAGGGTATGAACCGGATGGGAGGGAGCTGGCGAGTAAAGGCTGTGATGGGAGTGGGACTTTGCTCTTGAGAGTTCGCTGTAGCGATCCTGCTCCGGCGGTGCAACCAGCAAGACCGGTCTCAGAGACAGAGACTTCCGGGAGCCTGCGACACTCTGCGCTTCGTTTACATAACCGGGATTCACTTCACCTGAAAAAAAGATATTTCAGAATTACAAAATTGTCAGCAGTCTCATTCTAGGTGATGTGGAACATCCCGGGCTCAGTCGGTAACGAACTCTGTAATGAATGCCACGTTGACCATGACGTTTAGATTGTGAGAGTTTTCTTTACCGACGGTGGTATTTCATATCTTATAAAGACAAGGTCCAAAAAAGATACCCACCTTTGTACAGCGACCCATTGTTGAAGGGTTCCGGCTGAAGCCTCACGTGCTTCGAGGCGAGAATAAATGCGAGAGCCGCGAGAGTAACCGCGTCCAGTGCGGCGATCGCGGCGAGTGGTATCGCCCACCTTATCGCGCAAGCTCCGGGATAATATCTCGAGGCAGAAGCTCCACAGACGGCGCGAATCATCGGGGAGTCCCAGCCGAGAGGATAAACACTCACTCCCACTGCCATACAGATCGCTGCAAATAGAACAAAAATGATAAAGATAATAAGATCATCAAAAAATAACTAACGGCACGTACGGCAATATTTTATATTATTGTCAATTGGTGAGAGAGAGACATGGATGAAGGAAGCGTGCAAGAATGCGCTTGGCATTTGGCACATCGATAACGCGACTGCGGTGGCCAGGCGAGGTCGGCAGTGAAAGGAACGTGTTTTTTTTTTCTATCTGCAGCTCTCCAACGTTTTACCACGAGATCTTGCAGGTGGTTTCTGCTGCCAAAACCAAGATATACGCATGTACGATAAATAAATATACACATGTTGCAAATATAAATGTCGCATGTACTAGTCAGTAGCGTGCCTCAAATATTCAGCAGTCTCGGATGGATACATAACCTAGATCACAGCTACGGACTCTCATTGTTGTTTTCATGTCCAAAACAAGAACAAATTATACTCTGAATCATCCGATCGCAGCATGTAATGCTGTAAACGAAAGTGCACCATGTAGAAAGTGTTTTGTGTCCGTGAGAAAGAAGATAATTCGCGAACGAGAAACGACTGTGGCGCTTCGATCGGTCTTCGAACGAAAGGGACAGGGAGCAACGTACTGTGTCTGCCGAAACGTCGCGGTGAAACTCTCCACGAGCCAGACCATCGGTTCTAATATCTGATATTCCCGAGTCGTACGACTTTCACCACGCAAGAACTATATATCGAAGCGTGTATATTCAGCTAACGCAACGTGGAAAACTGCGGGAGAGAATAACGAAGATTGTGCGAAGTAAATGCAAGAGCAAAGTACTTCGCGAGGCTGGAACGATACCTCGTTAAATGAAAAGACATCCGGAACGTTACGGCGCGGAGGCTTCGACGGATGATGCGAATGTTTATGCGAGTCGTGGCCTGGCAGCAGGCTGATGACACAAGCCTCGCAAAACGATAACGGTTACAACCGTGACTCGCAAACTACAACGGTCTAGTCTACATTTCAACAAGGATATTATCCAGGAAAGAACACCCAGCTGTCCGAGCTGATATATGGAGAATCGGGAAAGTCGTTGATTCATTACAATTTATCGCGAAACGTGTGTCTTATACGACGAGCAGAACGTTGGCGAAGGAATCCTCCTCGTAACAGGAGAACGAGTAAGAGCACGATCGTGCGTAAAGCCCTCGTCACGCCTCGTGAATTGGACGAACGGGAAAGGACGTAACGGTAGACCAAACAATACGTACACGCGTAAGTGCGACGGGAGAAACGAGTAAAATTTTAACAACCCGGAAGATCGACGTCCTGGTTCGTTGAACGAACTTCAGTATAAGGATATTTAAATACTGCACGATGTGAAACGCCATACAAGCCTATCTTAATTTCTCGCAACGCCTCAATAATATTCGATTTGAAGTGCAATTTTCCTAACCTCTACGTACCGCCATATTTCACCCGAAATTAATCGTTCGTTTGTTCCAGGTTAGCCAACATGCGTCACGGCACGCGTCGCCCTGAATATCACTACAGTTGCTTTGAAATTTTTTTTTGTAGTCGTGTGTGGGTAGATCGTAACGCAACGATAATGTTGTGACAACGGGAGCGCGCGAGTTAAATACTGTGCGATTGCGTAATTTCCTGAACTCGTCGGTCAGGTCGGTCGGCCAACGACTCAGTAACAATCTGCGCAATTTGCAATTATGTTGGCCGATTATGAAGCCCCCCCCTTAACGTCACTCGCAGTCTGCACATTGTAGACTGAGGGGGATGCCGTAATGCACTGTGACGCGAGAAGTCAGCACTTTCTAAATTCTAAATTTGAAAGACTCGGTCGAACGAGAGCGAAGGTAATCGGGGTTTTCTTGATTTCAGCATGAAAGAAAAAAGATTGTCTGCTCTTACCCGATATCACTTGCATCCAGCCGCAGAGGTAGAAGACAGTCGTGCTCTGGCAGAAGAAGAACAGGAGCATCGCGCAGATAGACAGCAGCGCTATTATAACGGCAATTCCAACGAGGATAGTGCTCGCCCTGAAGGGCACACTTACGATCGTCGAGAGGTCGTCCAGTCTTCCGATACACTCCTCGCCCAATTCGCCTGTCGACAAACGTTCGAACAAATTTATTAGCGTAAAAATTCATTAAAACAATTTATCTACTCTGTAGTAAGAAAAATTTAATTGAGAAGACTGTACTTACCATTTCCTCCGTAGCTGCATCTGGACCAGAGGCCAAATCTTCCAGGATTCTCGTGTTCCAGATCGCCGAGCCACTCGGGCGTCACAAAAGCCACGACTCCGATGATCGCGTAACATATAGTAAATATGCCCCACAAAACACCGATCGCTTTTGAATTTCTTATGTAATTCGTCGCGTACATGTGCGACGACTCGACGTACTCGATCTTCGAACCCATCTTTCTCTGCTTTTTTCGCACCCGTCTTCCGTCTTTATTTTGTCTGAAGGAAGAAAACCAGTTAATTACCAAATGATCCAACGAGTACACTGTAAAAAATCCTGTAATTATTTTCACGTAATTGATCTTTTTTTGTACAAAGATTAACAGCGGTGGTGTGAAAAAGCGGTTTTTTTTTTCATATCTCGATGAGATTATCGTTCACGAGTTGTTGACCAGACACAATTGTGAGACCCAACGGGCATTCAACTCACTGTATATTACCTCAGCCTGCTTCAACTGAACGCTTTAACAGTCTCATTTTACAAAGATATCGACAATGACAAAATCAGTTTAATGAATTATCAATGATAAAATTAACGCTTACTATCAAAACGATAGTGAATAAAAAAATGATAAATCGATTTCTGAAGTATCGCCTACCCGTAATAATCGCCACTTTCTATAAATTCGTCTCAGACACCATTTCCAAATTGCAGAGGATGACTCGATGCTCGATCGATAATTTTATCTTCGGTGATGTTTTAATAAATTCTGCGACAACACCGACCTTCAAGTTTCGACGAGCAATAATTCACAGACAATCCGGTGGTTCTCCATGCCTGTTGCACCTCTAAATTGCTATTCACCTAAAATTCACGTTTTTCTCGAAGAGATCACCGGAAGGACAAATTTTCTTTCACTTTCCCAACAATGTAAAGATTTTATTATATCGTATAGATGCACAATATGCCACGAACTTATTGTCATTCGATTGGTTTTTCGTGGGAGCAGGTGTTACACGTCTTGAATGAAACTATGTGGATAACCGAGCGTTTTCTCCATATTAGATTGGATCCATAGATCCTGTGGACGACGTACGGAATAGCCAAGCAATGGTGAATACGAGGAAGACGATTTGTTCCTTGACGCCTCGGTGTCGACGCACGAGGTAAAAATATGTTTTTCGAAGGAGGACACACTTAGAACGGGAGACGTTTGCAAGATGGCTGCTCAGGTGAGCTCGAGGTTGCCAGGTGAGAGAGGCCCACTGAATGGGGCCTTGTCGATCGGTAGCTATGGCTAGCACAGGGAAAGGCGACGCCGTCGGAGAAGGGGCTCTTTTGTGTGTTGTTGCGCGAGATCTGACGAGAGGCTCTCAACGAATCAGCGCTGTATGCATCGCCCAAGACTGGCACTGTACGGGCCTTTGGCATTCTAAGTTTACGTTCGTCTTACCGATACTTAACTTTTTTTACTAATGAAGCGCTTCTTTTTTTAAATTAAGGCGAGTACGATAACGAACAGTTATAAATATCGTAATACTGCAACAATCGAATACCGTGGAATTCGTAAGAGAGATAGTTACAACTTTTCTTCAACTACGGTAAAAGTTTGAAATTCGCAGATTTAGAAATTCGCGGAAAGTGCGTGACACGAATGCGCGCGCACCGAATGACCTTGTAAACATTAAACGATGCATCACATGTGGCTCGTATTTTCCCATTCCGAGTAAAAGTTTATCAAACTTTCACTGAAGTGATGGAGATTGCCGATAACCGACGTTAGATTCATTTATCATTTCGTTTGTATGAGACCCTGAAGTTCTTGCCGATGAGATACAGATTCAATTTCGACTTGTCATGCTTAATAGAACAATCACTAATTTGCTGCTCTATTTAATTCCTCTTAAATCGCATTATTCTACAGGTATTATTAACACGACAATCAAAACATGTAGTTATTAGACTTTATATCAGTTTTGTATGATAAAAACGATACACTAAAAAAGGCTGAACCAATAATCAAATTATCTTTAAGTTAAGGGGACGAATAAAAATAGGATCTTAACAATTATTTTTGTCTATAAGTTTTGAAATTCTCATTTATGTAAACTACTATCGTCTGCCCCAAGTGACGTCATACCTAAAATACGTCACTTCTATTTTGAAAATTTGTTTTATTATAAGTCGTGTCTTATTGTCGGCAAAACGTCGTAATCGTTCGAAAAAAGTTTTTTAAACCAAAAGTGACGTATTCTATTTGGTATGACGTCACCAGACACCTCCTGAATTTTTTAACGTTGTGATAGACAACTTTTGGAAATGTATATGACATTTAATTTTTTGTACTGCTCTATTGGAAACAAGTGCATGATTATAGAATTAGATAAAATAACTAATTATTCGAATCCTTATTGAAAGTAGCAGGTGAACATAAAAGCACTAGTGTGCTAAACCCGCTAATTCCCACCGACCGATACATCCTCGTATCTGCCTGTAGCCATCGACGTGCATGCAATGAGTTCATTCAGTAGTGGAAGAGTTTAGCTACTTACTCAATTTATTTTAAAAAGGACTGACCTATAAGTGTTTGTTTATTAATTAGTTCACAATTCAGGATACAGTCAGAAACTTGTTCTTCATCAAAGTGGCAAACCGATAATAAATATTGATGACTCGGTGTTTGGAGGTTAGTGTACACAAGTCGATTGCACATTGCACTTAAATGCTTGAGTGACGAAAAATGTTTGAAAATAATATAAAAAAAGGTTATACTCCCCTTGTTGATAAACTTGCAATAATTTGAGAATTTGATTGCTTGCTATTCTTGCTAACGTAGCTGCGCTACGTTGTTTATGCTTAGTTATATCGTTCTGTTCATTGTCATTAAAGAGGGGGTCAAGACAGGTCAAAATCTTAAATAGATAGCATTTTATTTCCGTGGAAGACATTCTGTTACTGCTGTGAATAGAACACCATAAGTTACCGCAATATTTTTTTGTCATTGACAAAATGATTGAATAACTGTAAAATGAATATAAATTTTGCAATGTATTACCAGTGTGACGGACCAAATTACTTTATAAATTGAAAGAAAATGTACCCTCTTAAATCAGCGCTTAGAATTTGGCTTTTGGCTTTCCACAAAATGCTCTCTTGAATATTGGATCCATCAGATTTATCTGGCTAGATCGGGTCTCTCTGGATGGCAATCGACTCCCGAAAGTAACGTTCGGCCTGTGTGGAAATTTTTTTAAGTGAAAAATGTTTTATCCAGTAAAAAATAGTGCTTGTACCATAAGTATGTTGCTGGCTTTCCATGTGACTAATTATCAATTATGCTTCATAGTATTCCAGCGCAACGGAACTTTCCTCGCCAACACAAAGAGTTGAAGCTATCCGATTCAAAGACTCTGTGGAGGTGAGCTCTCTTCAGCGACGATAACGAAGAAAAAACAGAAAGATAATTACGATAATTTTGTAACCAGGTCTCGAGGGCGATCTGGCTTCGGCATGGATGAGAACGCTGAGGTGGTTGCGGTGGGTTGTGTCTGGAAAAAAGTCCTGACACCAGGAGTCTCAAGAATCAGTCAAATGCCTGCCGAGGCTTCGACCTGCCTATTAGAGATAGAAAATGTGAGATGCGAAGCAGTCGAGGATGAAGACCCATTGCTCGGAGGTCATCACCTAACTTCCTTACTCAAGAAGCAACACAGCCTTATCTTGTCGGGAGACAGCGAAGTGACATTAATAATCGGCGAGGCGGACTCAGTAGTTGACAGAAGAATTGAGAGAGCCGTGCAACTAATGAAGGATCGCGAAAAGGCTTGTATAACGATTTCTGTGCCAGATCCTGTGACAAACGTTGAGTCGGAGAAGATATCCTTTGAGGCAACCTTAATGAAACATCACAGATTGAAACCCTTGTGGGAATGGACGCCTAAGGAAAAATACAACATCGCTATGAAATACAAAGACATGGGTGTAAAACTCTTCAAAGAATCTGAGTTCCGCGCCACGCGTTTCAAGGACGCCTTTTATCGGTTCAATAGGGCGTGCAAAATTCTCATCACCCTCGAGCCCATAGACGATTTAGAACTAGATAAGACACTGTACGACGACATACAAAAATTGCGTCTAAAATTGTACAATAACATGGCAGCATGTCAGGGAAAGCACAACAATTATTATCACGTTATCGAACTATGCAGTAAGGTACTGACGAGGAACAACAAAAACGTGCTGTCGCTTTTTAGGAGAGGCTACGCCTATGGCGAATTGAAAGATTACGAGAGAGCGGTTGAAGACTTTACAACACTGCTGGGAATCGAACCGAGCAACAAACAAGCTCTCTTAAAACTACGGCATTACAGATACTGCCTAAGACAGGCCAATGAACACTGCAACGAAATGGTCAAAAGAATGTTCAAGACTTGAAATTAGCCCTTCCTGATGATGTTAAGTTGATTCCTCATTGAATATTGTTGGGCACGAATTTGTGTTATATGTTCTCACAGTCATTTCCATGTATATTTGTACTTTGCATAAAATGGGTTTTCTTTTTTGCGGGGTTAAAACTCAACATATACAAAATGAACCACATTTTTACCCTTCCGAGCTAACTGAGGATACAAGCATGGACCAGTATATTTTTTTTTTCCATTGATTTTTTTAGTAGATAATTTCATACTTGAAAGTCGTAGTTATGGTGCCCAACATTTTCAAGATTTACGCAATTGTTAGCTTTATAATTTTTTAATTAACCATACGGCAGTAATGAAATAAAAATAAATTGGTGTTATAAATAGAAAAATATGCCTTTATTCCTACCCATTGTTTTTTCTTTTTTTTCATACACCACAATTATAGCAATTTGTTTTTGTTGCATTTTTCATACAGTTGTTTCGCCGTTTCGAATATATAATATGTATAGAAAGAAAGTGAGCTTTTTGGGTGTTATTCGAAGTACTTTGTCTTCTTTTTTAAACGATATATTATTCTTAAATAACGTTCTAAAAAGTACACACCACGGTATTTCCACTCTATAATGCAAAAGTTCCACAGATCGTTTATTTAGCTTTATACGATTAGCAAAGAATTTTGTTTTTATTGGCGTTACAGTCGCGGAACCAATTATAAATCAATAACATCATCCCCTTTACTAGAGGGCACATATCTTTGTACGGGCAAAAAAGGTCTCAAAGTTACGTCCCATTGCACTGCAAGAGAAATTATCGTACATTAAAAATTCCGCATCAGCCATCAACAAATCACAATTATGTATTTCAAAATCACATCGAGAGTTTTTTCGAAGACGGAAAGCTTCGACAAAAATGCAAAAATAAAAAAAAAACCACAAAAGAATGTTTAAAAAAAATTCTTTTCGATACGGCATTTGGTGCAATAACAGTGGTATTTGCCGCGGCTACATTGAAAATATTGACATGTAATAAATCGTTCGCATATCTCGTCGAGTTAGGCGAATAGGAATAGACCCCGGATGGCACCTCTCTCTTAATGCTTCCCTGTTAAAGGCTTCTTAACAAACATTTTTTATTTAACGGCCACGATTAGCGTTGAAGCTTCGTCGCGGCCGAAAAAAGTGTATTCAATATGAAATAATAAATTGAAATAAACAGTATCTAAACATCCAATATGGCATTAACCAGGAATAAAATATTGAAATAGGGCAAATGCTGGCAAGAACTAAACAATCTACAGTATAATATGGCATGGGGCTCTAGTTGCTCATGTCCGCACCCTGTATACTCAGAATACAGACTATACGCGTTGTCTCTAAAATAATTTTCTTTCCCAAAAACAAAAGAAATCCCAAAGAAAGATCCGCCTTCGAATTTTTTCACGGTTTAATATAAAAACTCTTAGATCTCACAGATCTTAACCGCCAAGCATTCGGTGCTCTAATGACAATATCGCTAGTTACTACAAGACTTTATTTCTATAACAATGGTAATATTATTGATCATTAGACATTATAATCTTGATGTTTCTTTTTCTCAACAATCTAACACTGATTCATAATCAGGAAATACTGTACATACATTCGCAAGCTGCTCGATACAACTTCGACGTCGAATGTCCCTCGTGTCGAGACGGATCATTCCGTTTTGGGAGCACGGAGACAATCGGCGTTACGTGCCACTCTCGTGTTGGACTTTATACGACGATTTATCGAGAGGAAAGAAAAAAATGTTATCATGCTACAAATGAAAATTTCGTATTTCGTTCGTTTTCTTATTTCGTGAGGTTTCCCAGCGGACTTAATAATCAACGTATATAAATTCAGACAAATAAAACAATAGGGACTGTTGCGATATGACAACGCGAGGGAGGGACATTACGATGGTTTTAGCTTGCCGTTGGCGGTCATTCCGGTTGCGTTTAACGTCGTGTTTGTCGCCATTTCAGCGGCCTGTGCGACAGCGACGGAGACGGTTGTTTCCACGAATTGCTGGTAGAGCGGTTTCATAAGCTAAATAACAAAGCAAAAGATAATTGTTATTTTTTATATCTCGCAAAAGTGAATCACAAACATCGATGCCAGCAGCGATAAGCATGGCGGGGTTTGAAATTGGTTACAGTTCCGTCTTTGAATTTGTTGTCTTTTTTTACATGTTTATACTGTATTTTTCATATTTGAAATTAGCTTTAGCGTAGCTCTAAATTGGACCCGAACGTATAGTCATGCTCGATTAATCGTACCTTGATGTGCCCGGATCCCATGAGAACTTGGACTATGATAGGGATAAAGTAACAAACAAAACAAAAAACGGTATTGCGAATAACTGATAAAGGGTGTATAGAGAGCGTGTGAGCGACTATTAAAAATCACGAAGGATCTAGGAATTAAAAGTATATGTCGCTATTTTGTAATATGTGTTGTAGATTTTCATTCATTAAAACTCAATCTGAAAGTAATATAAATCATAAGTAGGTACAGAGGTAGAGAAGCGTGGGATCAGATGTAACCATGTTTGCGAAAGTTTGCGTAAACTACGGTATAGGTCGAAACAGCGGAGAATGTGAGCATGAAGGACAGGATTAGGTATCTTATTTTATGAATTAGGTGCGCGCATAGCCAGGCCTGTTGAAATAGAAAAATACTAGATATTAGTCAGGACTTCCGTATAATGCGGGTAATTAATGCGATCATAGCTTGTTTTTTTTAACTGAGCTCTTTCGGGTTTAGTGCCGATACTTAGTTTCTAAAGCAAATCATTTTCATGAAGAATTCTGGCCGGAGTTTCGACTTTAGAGTGAATGTAACCAAGTCTTCGTATCTTATTTAAGGAGTGTTAAGATCACAAATTCTTTATACTTAGGATATGATATTGGTATAAACGTAATATTCGACTCACGTTTGTCCAGATAGCGCTTGCTAGATCGTCTATATGTGCGCCCAACTCCGTGAACACACCTTTGTATCTGTATGGCAAAAAGTCAAAGTTTTCATGCTAGCCGTGTCAATGTGATTGGCTTCAAATTTGTGATAAGTCTGCGTGCTGACCTGATATATGCCCATAGCACGAGAGTAAGTAAAGCGGTTCCCATAATTAAATTGCACAAGTTCGCGAGTGCGTAAAGTCCTACGAGGCCGAAAACTCCCGAGCAAATGTACATCGTGACTGATATAGCGAAAAACACGGCTGGTGTCCGCCCGGCTTTGAATATATTTTTACTCTCGTTGTACGACTTGAATTGCAAGAAAGTTTCGTCCATGTCCTACGACAAAACAAATCTTGTAAGATACATCAACTTCAAATTTTCGATATTAAATCTATATAAACTTAAGAGTATACGAACTTTGATCAATTTCTCCATGTACGTTCGACTGAACTCCTCACCGCCCATTTTTCGTTTGTTCGAGAACTGATAGAGGACTTTGTCGACACATCGTTGGTGCTCGGATTCCAAGTGGGCTGTTGCCAAGAAGGGTTTCGTACCGCCACAGACCGATTCCATCATTTGCTTATAAAGATCTTTAGCATCAGCCACCGCTGACAAATTATTCGCCTCGGCGGTTGCCTGGGATTTAAAAAAATCACAATTAATTCTTCCATATTGTAATCTCGTCATGTCAGCTCAGTCTCGATGAAAACTTACTACAAGCATACTCTTCGGTTCCGGCAGCTCATCGCCTTTGTATATTCTTATGTAACTCTTAAAATACTCTAGCAAATCCCTCGCTTTGACGACCTGTCCGTCGATTTTTTTCGTAACAAGATTCTCGGGTGCGAGTAGCGTTGGTATGAGAACTTTTAGTTGACTCTTGAATTCCGATTCGATCTCAGCTAATCTACCGTCGAATTTCGGGTTTGTCGCGATATTTAGTCCCGGATGTGGCATTAAAAAACAGGATATGTCGGAGAAGCATGATTTAATGTGTTTTCGCAAACTTTGTAATTCTGGATGTTGCTTGTCGGATATTTCGAGTCTCCTCTGAAGAATCGCGAGGCCACCCTCTGCACCGTATTTCGCTTCGTAGGGATAACTCCAGTCTCGCACTAAAAATTGAAGCCTCTGAAACGGTGTGCTGCCAGAATTCTCGAGTGCCAGGCGACCGTACTCGGTGAATAGCTGCAAGTGCTGAAGATCGTCCTCCTGTATATTCTGCGACAGATTGTAAATCTGGACCGACGAGAGCATCGTGCTCAGTGCGAATACTGTCGCGCAATCTCTGACGGTCGATTGACTATCGAAGGCACCCTGCGTGTCCATCAGAATTATAGCAACTTTTTCGCCGCTCGGCAGTGTTCCCGGAAAGATTTTTGACCACATCAGTATCCCGGTCGTGTCGCGCTCGGAACCACCACGCCAGGAAAATCCGCTCAGAGGTTCCTGTTCTTGACCAAGCCAGTCGTCGTCGTCTCGACCTTGGGTGTACTGAAACGATAATATTATTCATAACTAAAAATGTATAAACCAAATACAACTTTGACTTTCAAGTTTATACGAATGGGTCAATGACTGAAACTTTTGAAACAGATAGCTATTTTTTTTCTTCGTATTAACACCCACCTTGCTGTTCATGTATCGAAGAAAAAAGTCAAGGAGAAAGCTCTTCCCTTTCCTGAAAGCGCCGGCGACGGAAACGACGACGACACTACGATCCTTTATATCATTCTGTTGCAGGATCTGAGCAAGAGCATCCTCGTCGAGCTCAAAACTGTGATCGGGGTTGGCAAGAACTATCTGTACAGGCCAACCAGGTATCTCGGTGTCTCGGACCGGTGAATCGTCCATCGAGAATGTGTCTATTCTTTCGCGCAGACTGAGCTTGCTCTCTGAAAAAAGGACGAAGAAAAACCATGTAATTTTTTCAATCTGATTGAAAACATCATTAATTAGATGCCAATGTTTCAAGTATCTGCCGTTTTCTCCCTTCCAGACAACTCCATCTATGGTGCGCCATACAGCATAATTGGATAAATCAGAAACAGCCAAAAAGCTACGAGTCATGCAAATAGAGGCACGAGCCGAAAATGCATAGAAAATTGTGTGCACCGGTAACGCAACATCCTGCATCGTGAACCTACGTATTTCTCAGAATAGCTCGATAGCCGCGAAGCAAGAGAGAATGAGTGAGACAGAGAAAACGTCGAGTAGCAACGCATTCGCTAGCGTTGACCTTGACTGGTGACACCGCTAAGTCGCGAGGTACATACACGTTCTTCAGTATATGCGTAGGATGACGAGGCTATGATCAAAGTAGCTCCATTCGTTCGAAGTATAAACGATTGAAAAAAAATAAGTTATGAAAACGGTCGTTTGACGTAAGACGTTGCTTCTACCATCAACAGATTTTTTTCGAAAATATTATTCGAGATTCGATTAATCGAGCAGAACCATCGGCTCTAATATAATGGCTTGCAACCTCCGAACCCTTGGTTATAGATCGGTTGAAACTTTCTGTTTCGACATCTTACTGAAAAATTTTAACAACTATTGCCAATTAGAGTCCGGTCTTCATCAATCAATAAGTCATCGTAAGATCTCTTTCTCCTCATTCTTGAACGTTCGTTGATGAGAGAGCGCATGATGAAGCCTCTAGGCATTCTTGAAGCTTTGACTTCTTTGATCTTTCCTCATTTTCCAAAGGAATGGAGGCGGGGCTTCGGTCTCGAGTCGATGCCCTTCGTCGCTTCTTTGAAAGAAACGAATGAAAAAGTGACTCCTTCCAGTAGTACAGGCAGCACAGAAATGAAGAAATATTCGTAGTCTAATAGGCGTACAGAGTGCGCTCATGAGTACGTCGTTCGAAATATATACCGTCGACGGTGGACCAATTATCGACAGCAGTGAGGTAATAAAGCTGGATCGAAGAGTAGGAACAACATCGGTGCAAAACCTGCTGCAGCGATGTCCTTTCGCAGATCCAATCTAAATCTCATGTTTAAATGAACGTCCGGCCTCTCTGTAGTCTGCTCGATGGAAGGCGCTTTTAGCGATTACGTACTGCGCACGGACCAACGAACGGCCAATTATACCGGTAACTAACGCTTCTTGTGCGCTTTGCACCTTTCTTGTATCAACCATCGTCCTCCTCTTCATTTTGGATTCAAAATCCTGCTGAAGCGTCGAATCCTGAATTCTTCGCACAACCCGGACCAATAGGAAAATTGGCGTACCTCTCGGTGAGATCCTCAGCGACGCGTTTCGTGAAGCAAGAACCCGTCGTGGAATATTGCCAAATAATTTGAATACGTCGCGAGCGGAAATTGACGTAATTTGGTGTTATGAAAATATATGAAAAATCTGAAAGATTCGTGATCAAATCGGTTTTATTATTTTTACAGGAAAAATAATGAGTGTAAAATCATTTTATTGAAAAAAAGGAATGAAATTTCGTGCAAGACACAATCGAGGAAATCCCAAAGCGAGTTACAGATACATTGAATTGGATAAAAGCAGACAGGCATATCAAAAGATTTCGAAAAATATTAATTGAATGGCATTACTCACCAAGCTTTCCAAACGACCGATTCTCCATAATCTCTCGATTTTCTCGATTCTCTCGATTCCCTCGATTCTCTCGATTTTCCCGATTTTCCCGAGCCGCGCGAGCCTCGCGAGCCAGAATACGGTTGACGTTTTCATCTAGCGACGTCATTGGAGGCTTCGTTGCTGAAATGAGAAAAAATATTTCACGTCAATTTTGCTGCGTAAATGATAAAGTAAACGTTGTTAGAACGAGCTTTTGGCAACGGGAACTGGACTCCTATCGTGACGGTCGTGCGGATCGGATCAGCTGATAAAATTGCAGTATGTAGCAATTACGTTGGCGGTGCTGCATCGGTAGTAAAATTGCAAAGCATTTCCTCTATCAAAACAAATTGAAAAAAAATACATTTAAAAAATCGAACTATTGCTACAAATTAATCGAATTTTTATCAAACTCATGAGACAAAAAAACACCAAAGGCTATTCACAAAAACACGAGGCTAGAACCACTCTGGCATCTTGTAGAGAAAAAAAAACACACCACGCGCGACCATTCCGAATCCATCGGGCAGAGGTTGCCTGTTTCTTCGTTCCCGCAGTCTCTCGACGATAACGCTTTCCCTAGGTACTTCCTGTTCGGAGGGCTTTCGCCTGGCCATTCTTCGTCTGTCGGCCATTCTACGATTCTGTGCCTTCTCACATTAACGAAAATATAATAAAAAAAAACTCGATAAGTCCCTGCAGTTGCTCGAAAATTATTTCACGAAAGCAGAATGATTTTTTCGAGTTGAGGTTTCAGTGCGCGTCGAGACTTTGGCTCAAGCCAGAGTACACTAAGCCGATGCGCGCTTCGACCGGAGAGCCGAAGGAGCGGCCAGGCTTTCCTCTCCTCGTGCTCGACGACGTCGACGTCGTCGAGCGTGGCGGCCACGTCGACGCTCACGACGCCCCGGTCTCTGGCCAACTTCGAACGGTACGTATATCCGCGGATGAGAACTCCGATGAGAGAAATTGGCAACGGCCCCGCGACCGGTCGGGTCCGCCAGCTTACCGGTGAATCCCGTGTCTCTCCGCGGACGGGAGTGTGACTATCGGCGACTGGCGCGGGGTTGACTTTCGGAGCAATTGACACACCCGGATCGATACCCAAGGCGAATCGATTTAAAAAAATCATCTCACGTTTTTTTTCGCTAGAAAACAAAAAAAAAATTTATTATTTTTTTCAATACTACATCTCACCGTTTATTGAATAGTCTCTAATTTCTTTAATTTATTCTACCGCGAATACCTGAATTGCGACTTTTTTTTATTAAACCAATCTGAGATTCGCCAGAAGCGGGAAATTAATTGGATCGACAACGTTTATGATTTCAAACGACTGAGTTTAGCGTCAAGCAAAGTGGAGCTTTTTAAATGCGAAATTGGAGGAGAAACGCAGAGGTTCGGAGTTTAAAGTGACAAAGTTGGAGAAAATCTGAGCGTCCAGCAAGGGTGTCTGTACACGCTAGGGTACGATAATCTAAAGAGTTTAGCTGAAGGAGTGAGAGGCAAGATGCGTTATACGAGGTACTTTTGTGGAATGTTTTTTTAAGAAAGTTCCCCGACTTGCCGTCCATGGCCGTACGTACTTTCGGGGTGAAAATATTTTACGACGAACGAGGTTTACTGCAGAAATTCCAATGAACGATGCAAAGCTTGCGTGCGCAGGTAAAAGCTCATCGAGTTATTATTGTTGTTATTGTTATTATTATTATTATTATGTCTCCGAGTACATATAAACGCGTCCACATTTCCCAATTCAAATTTTTAAAAATTAATTGCAATCTGATTTCTGGAAAATAATAATAATAATAATAATGGTAATTTTCCAGCAATGAGGTACTTCGATGTCGAGCGTTGCTCGCAGTTCCTTCATGCTGCATTTAATCCACTGAAATATCATTAGTGTAACGCAAATTTTATCCCACTGCTCAGTGCGTAATTAAAGGCTCACAATTGATTGGCTTCGGATTCATTTGAGTGAATAATGCGAGTTTAATTAGTGAGAGGGAACCGGATCTGAGTCGGTGGTGCATATTAGAATCGACGTGCGGTAGAAGGCTTTCAATACACATCTGCATCGATATTACGGGGGCCACGAGAGAAATTCATCAAAAAAATTTGCTTCCCCCTGTTTTTTACAAAAATAGGAAAGTTTTTTTTTTTTTTTGTTTACAAAAATCAATGAGTATTCCACAATTTTTTTTCAACTCAATAAACGCCGGAGGATATAACTTCGCTCATTCTGTGATTGGCTTCCGCTGTGAAATTCGACATATATCGTTCGAGGGGTATACAGGGAAGAAGTATTCGATGGCTGAATTTTATAAGGGCCCTTCAACTGCGTACAAGCGATAGATTATACGCCCTTCTGACGTTGGACCGTCGACATAATTTTTATCTTGCACATTCCGAAGGTTAAAAAGAAAGTTGTAATTAACGGTTGAGCGTGTATCGCGACTCATACATCGAGGCTGCGAGGCAACATTCCGTTTAAATTAGCGCAGCGGAGATTCGCGTTTCCTTTGATATATTTTTAATTCTAGAAATTAGATTAGATCTTCTCGAGGCAAAAGTAAAATGAGATCGGGGGAGCTTCCTGGTGCTCCCTTGCTCGAATATTGCCTTTCTCACTCTTTCCTCGTTCCTGTCCCTTCCGCCCAGCGAGAACCGTCCAGCACCCCACTTAGACCAACGGCACACTAATTACCGTGCTGAATAAATCGGGCGACCCTCGGGCAACGTGAATTTTGACCCTCCGCCCTCCTTTTCATCTTCATTTCAACCGTCGCGCCGTGAAACACGAATATGAGATGAAAGACATTGTAATGGCCCATCTCGTGCATTGTATCGAGTAGGTGAAAAGTTCAACTGAAATAGTATTTCCCCCTGTTTACAAACACCTCTCTTTTTTATACAATTTTTATTGGCCGACTTTCGGTGAAAAATTGCCGCCGAAACAAAACAATGTTGCCACAAGAACTTTCAGTGACGAAAGTCGGGCAAAAATATTACCCCAAAGGACCGCCAATATTACCGCCGGTTTAACATTTTTCTACTTCTTGTCTTTTCGATAACAGGCGCCAAGTATACTTTAATTCGCAGGAGCTTTGTTCTTGAAGAATCTCATTAGTTCCCCCAATTTTAACGAGTGTATTGCAGAGCAAGTTTCACGGAAACGAATTAATTTTTTTTTCTTTTAACATGACGCTGCTGACAAAAAGAATTAATCGACGAACATTACCATAGCTCAGAGTTCAACGCTTGTTCATGGAATGCTAATGTAGGCTAGATGAATTTTAATTTTTTTTTCAATCTATTAATAGTCCACATAATAGTGCAATTTTCACAAATAAGTTAATCGCGAGAACAAGAAACTGCTACTGAGTACAAGGAATGAGCGTTGAAAGATTCTCGACAAAAAAGAAATGAAAAAAAAAAAAAAATGACTGTCCCTGCATCGTTGAAATATTCTTCCGAAAGGCTTCCTTGTGCTGACTAATCGTAAATGAAATCACAAGTGCGTCGAAGAATGCTCAGTGTGAAACAGGTAAAAGTTGCCTCTCAGTCTCCCTTTGCGAGAGAGACCCGCTGTACCTATGTGGCGTCAGAGGGCGGCACACGCGGTCCATGCGTCGACTACGTCATTCACCTTTGACAGAAAATCTCTGAGGCTCTCAATGCCGAATAATGACGACCCACAGCTACGTATAATTGATATTTATACCGATTCGTACGATGGTACTCGGCGGGAAGCTCTCCGCGTCCACGTACCGACGTAATCGCGGGTTGCTCGGCTATAACCTCTTTTTTGATGATACGTTAGTCGAACCTTGTCTTCTCTCTTTTTACGTACAACGAACCCATGTTTTTTTTCTCCCTCTAAGAATTGCGAAATCATTCAAATAGCCACGACGGGACGTACATTTGTTTTCTCACGAAGTGACAAGAGTGTATCCAACTGACCGTAAGAATCGATCCTCCCAGAGCGATTGGCACCTGAACGAGCTATCGTCCCTTCCATCGTTTCCAGCTTTGTTACGAGTGTGTCGCACTTCGGACGTTGCGTGTCGAATTATGCGGACCGACGGTTTGCATGTAATCTTGCGATAATATTCCAATTACGCAAACGGTGATTACGATAAGGAGCTACGGAGCTTCGAGGACGAAGATTCGCGATGCAGTGGCCGTGAACAACCGATAATTTCTAACAGAAAAACCGTCGAAAGTGAAAAAAAAAAACATCCAAAAATATTCGGTGAGACAGATACAGCTGGTAGAATTCCGACTCGCGCACTAGACCGGAGAGAATTTCGCCGAGATCGATGTTTGACACGACTCGCAGCTGTTTCACTATGATTCAACACTTTCACGAGAGCCACCGTGAATATTAGGTTAACACGAGTTTACGGTTAAACGCAAGAAAACTCACCCACATACGAGCCCTCGTAATCGCCACTCTGTTTACGTTTCCTGATGTCCGCCATATTGTAATACGAGTGACGACACGTCGGACGCTGCGTGCGAACTCGAGCCTACTACGCGAGTCAAGCTACCCACTACGCTATCAACCACACATTTCCAGATTGTTCGATAAAAAATAATGTTGACACTGGTAAAACTGTGATTTATTATTTACCGAATATTTTATGTATTTTAATGAGGTTGGAATCATTTATTCAATTTGTCGTACTCGTAAATTGAATTGTTAGAGCTTTGTCTTTAGTCACGTAGTGTCTTTCAAACGACCATTCGTGTTCGTGGGGGTAATCGTGCAGCTCGACTGCCTGGAGAGTCCTGGAGATTGTTTTATTCATTTCGTAAAATGTTCGAAAAGAATCAGCAGTGAATAAGGTCGTATACTGTTACATTCTTTTCGCGACGAACACGCCCAGATGGTGAAAGCTGTTGACCCATGAGGTAAATGAACAAATTTGGTCAAACTAATCGGAAGCTAACAGTGATTGAGTTCGAAAAAAAGACTGCATTTTGTGAGGCAGATTCCGACAACAAAATGTTAGCTCGCGAAATCAATCATATCTTTAATTGTAAAAGTCGATGATCGTTGCCGATAGAGCGTGGTTTCTCTAAACATAATCCCCGTTCAACATATTCGTAGCATTCTATTACATTATTATTTCGGCATTAAGCTTTACTTGAATTTTTGGACGACAAAAGAGAAAATTTCGGGAATTTGTCCATAAATACAGTTGATCCCTGCCCGACCTACTAACCTAGACTTACTTCTACGGGAGAATCAATAAAATATCGTTAGACAACAAAGGATTTTGTTGGAAAGACTCGAGATAAATATCGTCCATTAAATTTTCGCGTCTTCCGCGAAATTTATGAGTGTTTTATTCTCGTGTCTACAGGTGGCGCGCGGGACTACTTTCGCCAGGCGCAGTAGGATTCGATCCAGGCGGTCGCGCGGTCACAGATTCCCTATGGTGGAATGTGGATCTTGTGCGCGGTTGTTCGTTTCGTACGGAATAATACGTTTGTTTTTGTGCTGACTGTAGTTGGATATCATCGAGCAGCCAGCACAGGTGAGTCGACAAATCTATTTAGTGCACGACAAACGTGTCTGTTCAGTTGTTACCCGTTGACAATTGCGCGCGAATGTATTTCTCGTCCGCGTGAAATGGCAGACCACGACGGGCACTTGTAAACAAATGTCAGTGGTAGCGTGAGCACTAGCTACGAACAAGGAGCCTGATGATACTTCCAACCCGTATTTAAAAATAGAAAATCACGGTATTGTTCACAAAAAAATAATCTAAAAAACGATTTGATGACATTTTGCACACACGATACAATCCACGTGTGTTCGAGCCTAATTTTAGCACTTTGACGGCTTCGAAACAGGAAAGAAGGCCAAGTGGAAACATGAATGAAATCTGGATCATAACACACTTTTCAGCCGAGCTTCGGCATACCGAGAAGTCATAAGCAGTAGAGAATAATTCCCAACGAATCTGTATTTCTCCGGTCCATCAAAATCGAATTTAAAATTGAGTGCAAACCACAATCACGCTTTCTCGTGTCGATAAAACTTCAATTTGAGTATCCACTTACTTCACGGTCCTTTCTACAATACATCCTTTTTGTTTAATACTCTTTTGACAATTTCCAAAGACATTCTATTCGTCTTCATACATTTTTCATTTAATTTTTCTAGACATTATTCGTCGACTAAAATTCAACATTTAAAAAAATTTCCCTCATATCAATTTTGGCCTATATATGCAACGTTTAAATATTTTAAATACCACAAGCCATGGGATCAGTCGAGGCAACGGTCCGAGCGACGATTTAAAGGTCCTTCTCACAGCCTTGCCGAGGCATTAAAGTTTTTACAGGGTCTCAGGCCAGTTGGCTTCGATCGTTATCTCCGGGAGATTTTCCGTAATGCTACATCGACCATAGTATTGTGCACAATATAATTAATTTCACGTGGCGTGGCCACGCAATGGCGCTAGGCGGGTTAATCCACACAAGAATTTTTGGCAAGTGGACGGTGCGCGTATTTTCTCCGATTGCGAGTTAGGACGGATAGGAAGAGCGCACGGGGAGAGAAAAAGAGAGAAACACGAGCGTTGAGAAAATCCGTGAAATGTGCCGTCTCGTCTGGGGGCCGGGCCGCGACGACCACCAATACCACCAAACCCATTCCTCCGTCACGAGCCTATATATACCGTCGTTATAACCGCTGTTTTGATAATTAGTATGACGTCAAGAGGTTAGCCGCAAGGGACGGTGCCAAATGCCTCGTCTAATGGTGCCTACCTCTGCCAAACTACCAGCTGCAATTTCAATTTATTAATTCGGTCCTCGGAGCTCGCGTCGCCTGCCGCATACTATAAACGTCTAGCCGCGTAGATACATTGTCCCCGACTTTACTCAATTCAAACACATTAAATTCAACTACTGTGTAGCTTCGAAAAAAAAAAAACTATTGAAAACATGCTGTAAATTCAGTACAGTGTTTAGGCATTATAATTGGAAACATGAGGCAGGAAAAATGGTAACGTGAATAGGCAGAACATTACCGACGGGGATAAACAATGTAAATGCCCATAAATCGTCGTTCCATATTTTCACTATATTTATTCACTCTTGGTCGAGTGCTTCGAAGAATTTTCATTGTTTCGTTCTTCGGTCCGTATGAGCAGTTGTATACTGTGGCGGAGATGGTGTAAAGTAGGCTCTCCTTCGACTGCTGGGAGTTCGTCAAATAAACGTTATGTCGATCATCTTGGCCAAGCGAGCACGGAGATCCGTGTGGTCTGCGGGAATCAAGTGCCGAAATGAATTGGTCTGGGGTCCAATAGTTAATCTCGTAAGTGCGAGGACGATCCGAACGGAGAGTACGAGAATCATCGAAGTACACTGCCGGGGAATAACAGCAGTGTATTGCGAACGTTGTATCGCAAACGAAACGACGCGGAGTGAACTAACACGTGAATTTGTCAGCGGCCGGCGTGCGTCGCATCCGGCAGCTAGCTGGTAGTTCACGAGTCGTGCCACTGGTGGCGCGTGCGGCGTTCGAGTAACGTTCGCTTCTCGTCGTGAACGCTCCGCGTGTCGTCGTCGTCGTATGTCGGGCTGTTCTATATATTTAGGAAAAGCTAATGCTCGTCGTTCGAAAAGGTACGGGAACATGCTGGATCTCTTGTACACCCATAACTCCTATGTACCGTATACGTACATCGAGACGTGCCAGTTTAACGCTCGCACGATTCTCGACGGATAGAAATAGAAACGCGGCACGCTATTTTTGCGAAAACTGTGTCAACACACACGAAGCCCATGGTATGTCACGGTCCATCCATTTCACGAAGTGTCACCGCGTCGGTATTTTGCCCAAAGCTTCGTTAGCATTGCAGATCTGTCGAACGATTTTTTTATTTATAAAAAAAAACGCGGCAGGTAAATTGATTTGCAATTTTATATCTTGATAGTCCGGGGACAATTATTTCCCCCCAAAAAAAATGTATCCGTTGTTGAAACTAATACTCCCCTACAGAAATCTGTCTATCTCTGATATATTTTAAACATATATAGTCTCTGCACTGAGTTTATGTTTGATTTATCGATCCTACGAGGATCGCCAATTTTATAGATTTTTAACGTAGATTTTTTAGCGGATATTGGGGACCGGGAATTTGACGATCAGACTTGAATGATTTTTCTTGTCGACAAGAGCGCAACTGAGCCGACGAAATTTAGCGAGTCCTTGAGCGATCCTGTATGCACGATTCCGTGTGTGTTTTCGATGACGGGATGAGGAATGGACGTGGAGTAACAAACACGTTGGGGCGATGACGGGATCGCGTATGCAAATTCGAAGCGTGTTTCCCGTATTCGGCCGCACGTAGGAATCGTAACACGCCGACTGTGGGCAACACACGTGCTGGCGCGTCGAATGTAAACTCGAGGCGTGACTTCGGGGATCTCTCCAGCGGGCGTTCGTATCGTTCGTCGTGCCACCTCCGTCATTCTACATACCGGCTATTCAAATATTTTTCCAATGCTCCTGCAGTCAATCGCGCGATTGGCAACGAGTAGAAGGGCGGGAGTGTAACGGCAGAGGTCGTGCGGTGTGACCGTGACTTCGCTCGGATCTCTCTCAACAAAGCAACCACCACAATCAACGCGAATCATTCCGCTGACATTTAACTGCGCCAAGTCGAATAACAACGAGGATAAGTTTTTTCTTTCGAATTGTATGATCGCCGATGGGTTTCGACGAATCAATTTTTTCCAGGCAACAAATAACAATCACTCTGAGGATTCTTTGTTCTCCCGAGGAAATGTCAGTGATGTATTCCATGGTCGATTATTCGAACGACCATTATTAGAACCCTCCATTATCCGAAATGCCGACTTCTACGAGCTTTATTCGAATTTCCATTATCCGAACCTCCGCTTGCTTTATTCGAGTTTCTATTATCCGAACCATGAAGCCAAATTTTGATGTAACTTGATCGTCGAGCGCTGCTCTGTTGTAAGCGCGATAAAGCTTGTATCGCGTGTCTGTATGTTGCAGCGTTTTTATGTCGGTTTTTTGGGCAGTGTTCATTACCTCTTGGAAACGCACAGAGATATTAATATCCGTGCGTGTGAACGATTTTTCTCCTAAAATCTCGCTTTTCGTTCCTTTGAAGTGAGCGGCGAAAGCCACTTTTTCGTATCGCTTGCGAGAAAATTCCTTTCTGTGCGAACTTGAAAAACCTGAAGGGTATTTTTCTTAAATTTGTCAGGAAAAATTATACGGATAACATGGGTGTAGAAAGAAGCATTCTGATTCGTGTAAACACCGTACTCGTCATGAACTCGATTTCTTCACTCTTGCCATACAAATAACTATTGTAATTCAATGATAGTTTTGTAGTTGAGAGTGCTGCAGATGAGCCATACGTTTTCGAATCGATTTCTTAAATTAACATTGTAACCTCCCTTCTTGTATAAACGACGAATGTATGATATTTTTCGTTCTCAAATTTCCGAAAAATCGTTAATGTGAACTAAGCTCGACGCCAATTGATTCTCACAATCAAAGTTCAAGAGTCATTGTTTTTCTGCTTTGTAAAACCTACATTTAAAGATACGACTGCGAATCCTTTAGTAATTTTCGTACCGCCTATTGTCGATATCCGATCTGCTCGAATAGTCATCACTGCCCAGTTTGATTGACCTATTTCCAACAGTGCTCAATTGTGAATCAAGTTCGAATATGAACACTCGGTAACAATTTTTGTTTCCTCACTCGTCTTCCTCGAAATCTTTTTCAATACAATTGGAAATAATGTTTTAGGAAGAAGGTTCCAGAATCCACTGAACAATAAGTTTTTCGGTGATAATCGCTTCGGCGCCACTTGCCGTCGCCATCGGGCTTTCGGCGATTCACACTGGCAATTATATTCGGCCGGTCGTCCGAGAGAGCTCCGGAGGAAACGATAACTGACCCGAATTCGAGAACAGAGGACCGTTTGCGTTTGCATTTAAGCGCTCGCCGGCTCGCTTCCTCTCGTATTCGCCGAAGCTTTCCCTACGCGCAAATATCGTGCATGCACGAGTGCCGAAGCTGCCGGTGCAGCGGCGTGACACACGGACTGCGTGCAATCGCGTATTCGCGGGGATCGTCGCTCCAACTGCATGGACCACGTTTCCGACTAGAAATCCCCTAGTCCGGTCCGCCACTGGCCTCGCCCGAACCTCCGTTTGCACGAACAATATAGTTGGCATTCTGCGGTTGCGATGGATTTATGTATTCGCTTGCTTGCACACGCTCTCCATTGCCGTCGTGTTGCGCTGACGCGGGCGCGAATGTACGAATTCACGGTAGCGCACAGAAGCGCCCGATATCGGGAACGATATAATTCAAGATAGGTGAACCGATCGTTCGATTTTCTCCCCACCGTTAATCTCTCTCTCCCTCTCACGAACGCGGCCGACGCGTGATGACTAAACAAATTTACGGCTACAAATCATTGCTCCATTTTTAAAAAATCTCCGACTCGATTTTGTGAGAGATCTTATCGAATGATAAAGACATTTTTTTAAATCGGGATGAAGTACGAATGGGAGGTTCGTTATTTATTGTCGAACTCCAATTGGTTTTATGTTTGGGGTGGTAAATCGTGATTTTGGCGTTGCGAAGTCCGGGACAAAACGGTTCAAGTCGAACGAGAATCTGGAAAGAGAAAACGTACGACTTTATTACACGTCAATAATAATGATAGTTGAAATTGATATTAAACACTTATAGTTTTCAGTTTTTCTCCGCGTTCTCTCCAGAAATCAATTTTATTTTGCTGCCTGAAATAATCGGGAAATGCGATAATTACGATATTTATTGACGAAAGAAATTCGATAAAACGTTTATTGAACGAGACGTCGGGGAAAAATATGCGACGATGTTGCAGATAGGCGAGGATGGTTCGGCAGCGCGCTCTCTATCTAACGAGCTTTGCAATTACGCCGAGCGACAAATATTTTACCTCTGTAGACTCCTCGTTTCACTTCGTACACGCTCGCTCTTCCGTGCAAAGTTTCTTTTTTTTTCTCTCGTCTGCGTTTGCTTTTTACCTTAATGAACGGCACGCGTTGGAAACTCGCGGACAGGTCCGATAATTGAGAGTAGACCCGGCTCGATGTGTAAGCGACCTTCTCCGTGTGTGTCTGAATGCGTCGTTTTAAATCCTCACTTCCCGTACGTTGTACCCTCCAAAATCCCTCGTACATAGAAACACGACGAAACATACCTTTTTTTATTTAAACTAATTTTTTTTTTATATCCGAGACCACGCAATCAGACTCAGCCTGAATCTTGCCACAGCGCAGAAGCGACTCGTCCAAATTGTATTTTCACCAGAAAAAATCCTTCTCTCGATCATTGGTTAAATCGGGTACAAACGCGATTATTACAATTCCGCCGGGTGATTCGCCCGAGTTTAGCGAACTCCGTACGAATAATTCTGACGTATCTCGGACCAGCGTTCGAGGGTTTATCGCCGTGAAATTTCCGAAGCAATTTGTTAATGGCTCGGAGTGCACTTTCAGTTAAAATTTACCGCCTTTAAAGTAATTATATATTCGATGGAATGTACGTATTTCTTTAATGAGAACGAGCGAGCATATTTCATATGTGCGACATTTACTATAGAGGAGGTATGGCAGAGACGGGAGGGGGAGTTTCGAAGCAATTTCTGTAATCGGCGCTTCGGTAAACTAATTCAGCTAACTATTCGAGTTCGTGTAACGCCGCTGCCGGTGCTCGGTGTACTCGCGAGTTCCTCCCATCCTCTTCGGAGCTAAACACGCTTTTGGCTAACACATTTCGCTTCCTCCCCCCCCCCCCCTCCCCCCGTCGGTCCCTGCCTCGATGTACGAGAGTTCGACGGTAACACATCGACGAGCGATACATACGGTGTTGCGTGTACCGTTGCGCATGGCCCTTTATTCAATGCTGGGTACTGGCTTATGTTTATGCAACGATTTACACTTCACTTGTGCGTTAATAATGCGGCCTTAATTAACGAATCGAAATTTGGACGGGTACCCGGGAACAAACTTTAATTTAATAAATTCATAAATTTCTATGGCGAAACTCGTCGATCGCTGTTCGGTAGCAACATTGAACAACGAGGGCGTACTTAGGCGTGGGCAATTTAATCCTTCCGCGTCCGGTCAAATATACGCGAGATACTCGATATCGAGTTGAAAAAAAAGTAATACGAATCGCGGATTTTTTTTTTTTTTTCGGGCGGCGAAAAATATTTCTCTGTGTTTGCGAGTATAGTTTTGGGGAATAAAGTTAAATTTATTGGACAAGACTATTTTATACAGAATCATTGTACCGGAGAAACATTTGTTGCAGATCTTAGGAAAAATTTATTTGAGAAACTGCGATTATTTTTGTACACTTTTTTCTTCTCTGTGTATTCATCCGTGCGTAATAATGTAAATATTTTAGAAACCAATCGCGTTGTTTTTTACGGTCACAGTTTATACGCGCTTTGAAAACAAAAAAATTTTTTGTGGCGATTGTAAGAGGTTTCCGTTAGAACTGCCCGCCAAAAGCTCTAGGTTGGCCCGGGGCCAAGAATAGAAGTCCCGAATGCCGTTGATGCATCGCCGCAAGGGCATTATGAGACATTTAGTGTAATTGGGCGCAACCGCGCTCGGTACCGCGTTAATGAATTGAACGAATCGCTCTTTCGATTTCTACACTCCCTATGTACGTATGCCGTATATCGACCGCTAAGAAACACTCGGGCGTATCCCGTGTCACTTAAAGCGCACAGCCCCATTGGATACGCCCCTCTGTTTCTCAGGGGTAAAATAGACTGTACCGAAACTGGGCATACAGAAATCGCGGACGGTATACATATGTCGCTTCAGAGTGCAGAGGGGATTAATCGTCCGGAATCGAGACTGCGATCGAAACGTACAAAAGCTTTTTCAGCGTCCATCGAGTGCCGCTCGTCCGTAGAATCGATACCGCTGGCGCTAATTGATCGCTCATCGATATGAATCATTATGACGATCTGCATGTACCGTACTCCTAGTTTAATGCTTATTTTTTCCATAAATTTTTTTTGCCCTATTCGCTGAAACTGGCTCGTCATAAGCGGCGAATTCTTTTCGGCGTTACTGGAAATCATTTTTTGCTTACCGAAACGATTACAATTCATCGGGTATGCGAGAACGCGAAGGAAGACGATCGCGAGCGGCGCGTACTTTCGACTCCGGCTCGTTGCTGACGAGGGATATCGCGTTAAAGTTTTACGACTCGAGAAACCGACGCCTCTCTGCAACTGTTACCCATTCGTTCCTCCCTGACGCGACCGTCCTGTGTCACCCACCACTCGAGCCACTTTACTCGAATTTCTTTTTTTTTTTTTCCTGTTTTTTTTTTCTTCTCTCTACCTACTTTAGTCGCGTGCGTACTTTTAGCTCGTTGCGTAAATTACACCGCCCGGCCAATGAGCGTGTATACACTCGTAAACGCATATACGCCCGGGCTGAAGTGGGACAGGCTGCTCGGTCCCATGGCTCTTCCGAGTAGCTTCTAATAATGCTTTTACGACCTAAGAGGAAGAGCGTACGCTATTTAATCGGAAATCAATTTCGGCATTGAAGTTTTTTTAAATGAAAAAACATCGTCTAAAAAAATGAATAAATTTATATTCTTGAGAATGAAAAACAATTCAAGAGAAAAATATTCGTCACAGTTTTCGATACTATGGAGCCCGAGTTGTTTCGCTTACTCTCAGCCCGTTCCTGGCATCAGCCTTGACTCTCCACTCGTATGGTACGGAAGCCTTTCGCTGCGATATATCCAGATAATATTCGGCTCGCTATCCATCCACGTGGGAGAAATCAAGAAACTTTGCGTACATGATACCTCGAGAAATAAAGAAAGCCGACGAGGATCTCACGGAAAGCGGGAGGTTATATTTCTCGCACATTTCCCTTTGAGGATTATCCCGGCGCTATCGGATTTCACCGACGCACCCGTCTTCCATCGCGATATCTCGTCGTCCTGTGAAACCTCTCTCGCCGTACCGACTTGAGCTGCCTACGATCTACTATCGAATTACTTGTACAGTGCGTATATAGTTCGCTCGAGGTGAACAAAGCGATGTACACGAAGCGTACATCACTTTGTTCACCTTGGTCCTATCACGTCTTTGTACATCGATAGACCTTACACACCATCCCAGTGTATTATCATCCGACCAAACGGCAAGACCTAAGACACATGCATCCAGTTACGTAATGTCCGGTTCTCCGTTCTTGTTGCATGCGATAATCCGTAAATATGTAATTAAACACAATCCATCCGATAGGTTGATCCTCGATCCATTTTAGGTTGTATCGAAACTGCGGGAAACGCATTGTTGCCTCTTCGTGAGGGGGTGGGGAGGAGCCACGGGCTCGGAAAGGGGTTGGCAACTATGATGACGCATGTGTTCCGAATGATCGGTGAAATCGGAGCAGATGCGTACGCGCATAACGGATACATCGTACACAATGTTTAATGCGATGGGTAGCACCCACTTGCCGTGCCGGTAGCGTGCATAAAATATGATTTACCGGGTAATATTTAAACAACGAGTTTTCATGGCGTATGGCCGCGTTCGGTGGAGCGTTACGACCATCGGCCGGAATTTTCCGAGGCGGACTGCGGGGATGGAGGAGGAAACTTTGTTGGGTGAAATTTTGTTCTCCGTAGAATTCCACGCGCCAACGAGAACGATGCGGATGTGTTTGTATAATCGCATGCAAATAGGTAAAATTTGTCGCATCCCATGCGGTCCGAATCGCGGCGGCTTTAGTTGAGAGCTTCGCGAGGCGGAGAGAGAGGGATAGGCGGATGTGTTTGCATATGCGTGCAGGACATGTTGGTCCGGGGTTGGGGAGGATGGAGGAATGAGGAGAGAGGGCGAAAGTAGCGAACGACGAGGACTGGACGATTGTTATTAATTCGGTCTCGAGGGTCCCACTAATATTCATTTGGTCCAGTGAGCAAGGACGAGCGGAATCCTGGTCGAGTGTGGTACACGTATGTGGGCGTCCCGCATGTGGAAAAACCCTGACGGGAGGAGACGGACGGAAAGGGGATGGATGAGAGAAGAGCGAATGTTCGGGGATACAGGCGAGAGGGCGGAAGAGAGAGGCTCCGAACATCGAACAAATAACTCAATACCGACACTCCGGTACCGACGGGCCCGTTGGGACAGGCATCCGTTTGTCAATCCCAATTTGGCTTCCGCTTTAGTCACTGTTTATCTTTTTCTTTTAGTCGACTTCCTCTCAACAGTGGCTTTTCTCGTTGGAAGTCCGGACATCCTTAAGTCCAAGCGTAGCTGGTCACCCGGTCGATAACAAAAACGTTCACAAACGTTTCCATGGGTGCGCGTGCACCTGCGGTCGAACGAAAAGTCTCATTGACGACGACACGATATCCGCCTTTCGTTAGATTATCAAAGCCAGCGGCCAGGAAAGTTCATTACAGTTCTCTTTACCGAGCGTTGTAGTTCGCCAGCTATTTAGATTCTAACTTTGTCAGATCGCTGTAGCGACTTCAGACCGAGGGCTCGGAAGTGTTCTGCATCACTTTGGTGGGGGCTTGCTCGAGAACCCCGACCGTCACTGATTCCATCCGACTTTCCGATCAAACGAGACTAATCGTTCTCAGCGTCGGATCGTTTCCGAATGAAGCTATCAGCCGCGCGGTTCGCCAGTATGCTATTCGTCCGCGTCGCTTCCGGTACCCAATAATCCTTGACGTTGGAGTCCCGAGAACATAACTCGTCGAGGCCTTCCACCCTTCGCGTCTATGTACCATATACATATACGGAACGTCGGGGTAATCCGATCCTGACGTGGCTCGCGAGTAAGGGAGCGGATGAAAAAAAAGCCTAAGGAAAGGGATTTCGTAGTGATGGTATACCGCAGGAGAACTGCGGGTCGATCCAGGAAGGGGATGAAGGAAGAGAGGTCTAAGAATCTGCTCCCCCGTATTTATCCTCGTGAACATTCGCTTCCTGTCCTGAAGGGATAAAGACACGGCGGCCCGGTTAGTCCGTGGATTATCCTACGTGGCCTGCAGCCCGTCCGCGATAACACTCATTGAAACCCAATTAGTCCGGGTGCTTCTCCGATCGACGGGTTCACCCGATCGCCGAATGTCGGGAAGAATGGAAAAATGGTTTCGTTGGTCCGGCAAAATATTTATTGCTGGTCTAATTTGGCATGGAGAAATGAATCCTTGTTGGATAATTCCACCGATATACTATTTCGTCGTATGACTGGAAAAGTTATAGCTATTTAGAGTGTGGAAGGAGCGTTCAGTAGAGACGGGTCTTATCTCGACGTTGACATCGTCAGGGTGTTCCTGTATACCGCTTTTCCAGTCATGATCCGAGTGGGAGGGAATAAAACTCCAAGGTTGCATGCACATGCTGAAGGCAAAAAAAAGATGGAGGGCCCTTTTTATGAACGAACCCCCGATGCCTCGTTTGGCAGGTAACGATTGACCTAAAAAATGAGACTTCCCTCCTTTACCTTACATACATACCATGCGCCCGCGCTTTTACTTCTTCCCGTACAGCTTGCTCGGTCTCTCTCTACGCTTCGCTCACAGTCATTTCTCTCCACCTCGAGTTTACCCCTTTTTCCATTTACTCCCTCGAAACTCTCTGCCGGCAGCCGAGCCGGACGGCCGTTACTCTCGTGGCTGTAACGCTGAGTGCCGAGGAGGGTGGAGGGAAGGAGAAGGGTGAACATGGACCGGTGCCGGTGCTGCTGCTTCGTAGCTATCCAGCACCGGCACGGATTTACCGGGCCAAGCTTTCCCGAGCTTTCCAGTCGTTTACTTTGCCTTCCTGGGTTAAGCGATTAGCCCGAATTTCTTTCCGCGAGATATATCCTGATACACTTTATCGTATACTCCCTCTCCGAAACCGAACTCTCCTCCTTCTCGCGCGATCCTCCTCACCTGGATTCGATGAGCTCTTTTTTTTGGGCGGTAGTTGAGTCGGTTCAGTTAGGTCCGGTATTTATAGCCGACACCGTCTTCCAGGTTTTCTTCCACCTGGAATCAATACCAATCCCGGCGAATGGAATGATTCCCGTCGGATCCGGATATAATCTTGGAAGAAAACGGAAACGCTCTGAACTTTGGGTTGCGGAGAAAGGGATAACTCCCCCTTCGCCCTCAAGGAACGTAGCCCCTCCTGCATTCTTTTTCCATTTTTCTCACGACGCGGTTGGAACTTCTCCTGTCTGGACTTTTCTTAAGCCTTTAGCTCCGTCGGTAAAGAAACTTCCGTAATCCTCGAAAGGGTGCCCCATCCCAGTCCGCTACCAGCGATGGCTCAGTGGGCTCTATTGATGGGAATGAGGGTCATGCTGTGTTCTCGCGAAGCCAACGCCGAGGCTCCACGGGGGTGCCGAGGGTAGGAAAACTTGCCACTATCTCATTGGACCCTGGTACGACCGACCGCTCCCATTTTATGTCTCGTACAGGGAAGAGAAAATGTCTTAGAACGGATTCACTTTCGTCTGATTTTACCTTCGTCGACCAAGCACCTCTCCCAGGTAGGGCTCGGTCCATCTGGTTGTTACCGAACCCATTTTATGTCTCGTATAGGAAAGAGAAAACGTCTTAGAAGGGATTCACTTTCATCTGATTTTACCTTCATCGACCAAGCACTTCTCCCAGGTAGGGTTCAGTGTGTCTCATTTGCCGGAAGTGCAAAATTTGCCGGAATCTCAGATTTTTCGCGGTCCTGCGCCAAGTCTGGGATGCAACCGCTAGCCAGACTTACTCTCCGATGACCGGATACTATCGGGTCGTTAATCTGTTTCTAAAAAAAAAACCTCAAACTTCCATATTTGGTCGCATCGTATTGTTTCGAATTTGGACAGGGCTTTTCTTAACTTTCTTACATTGTCCCCGTTCAGCGCCCCTCCAGGTTCTTTGGCTAGTGCACCGATGCCCGAAACGACGAATGGTCACTATTAATATAACAACAGCGTGGAGACAGAGAAATCCACAGAGTCTTGGTCGCCTGTCGTTGGAGAACAAAGCGTCTTCGCAACAATTGCGTAACTCGGCCAAACCGGAGGGTTACACTGTCAGCGCCTATATGCATTTTCTTTGCTCATAAATCAGCGACAAAGTTATTCCCGGTCCATAAATTATGTGTCAGACTGGGGAGCGACTGCGATTACTTCGCGCACCAGTAATTCCCTCTCGCTCACTCACCCCGGGCGGTTTAATTTTATCACTGGCCGAGTCTTGCCGAGGCTTTAACTGTTCGGCGACGTGCACCGGGCAAAACGTAACTTCTTCGACTACGTCACAAATTCGACCGGGACAATCTTCGATGATCAGTTCGCCAACGCAGCGACACCTCAAAATCCAAAACAATTACAATCTGGAATAGCAGACATCTGTTCTACCCACCGAATTTGTTGACAGTGATCCAATGTAATATTAATTGAAATCAAATCGTCCCGTATCGCGTTCGGCGAACGATCGAGGCTTCGGGACTCCCCTAATACCGTAAGGGTGTGCCGGGAAACATGATCAGTGTTACGCGACGCGTTTCCATGTATTGGATTATCGCGGAAGGTGAGTCTCCGGATGATCCGGAGGCAAACACCTTGACTGATTCTCTGCCAATAGGCGTGGATAATGAATTGTCCACTCGTCCGATTCGTGTTTCCAATTACTTGACACACCGGTTTCCTCGCTGTACATTGATCTACGTATCGACGGGATAGCTGGATAATGGATTGCCCAGGCGCGCAGGTGTCTTGATGCCTTGTTTGTATATATAGATATCCTTGGTTTGGTATAGCGCACCAGCCCGTTGATACCTGGAAACACAGACGGCCGCGAATATCGCCAACACCTGGAAACCCTCTCTCAGCCAGCGAACGCAAATCAAACTGTGGGAAACGAAAGGGCGTCTCCGGGACAAGTTCGTGTATCAAGTCTGTATCGCATGCGCCCTTCTGTTACTCAATGGTGAACAGTCCGGATACCTGTGTCCAGATAGTGTTCGTGGATCGGCCACGATCGTGTTGCCGTTTCTAGTCACGGAGAACAATTCCATCTAGAGTTTACGGCCGACAAGCCTACGCGCGCTTATCCCGTATCGATGCGTACATCGACGTTATCCGGAATTATCGTCACCGAAACGCGATGCCTGTGCACCATCAACGGGAGAATCACGTTCCCACGATCGTACGATTTATCATCAAGGATGCACTCGCGTTACCACCGAGATCTGCAAATCCCCACCCCAATGTCCATCCCCGACCCAGGGAGCCTTTCTCTGGGTGTCGATGGCAATGGTCGTCGATATACTTCGGGACTGATGGAATATTGTACGAAGTTGCTGCACGTACGTGGATGTGGAGCGCTGTGTGTTGGGTAGTTAACAGGTTTATTGGATAGTCGCGGAAATCGGGGCGTGGGCCGATACAGGGGCATCGATGGCCGAATGGGTTATTGATACGAATGCCCGGTGGTGGAGTCCCAACCATACGTGCTGTTCGATTGAGGGTCCGAATTTTTGAGGCTCGGGAGGATTCAGTAAAACATTTCGTTTGAGGTTACCTTTTACTGATACCCAAAAAAAATCTTTCACTCTGACTAATAATAATAGTCGTATTAAAATTTTTTTTAATAAGCTTGCCCAGTTTTTAGTATATGTAGGTACAATATGACACAAAATAACGAAATTTTAGGTGCAGAGGTCAGCACGATATGCCACGTGGCTATATCATCAACACTTTTCGATTAATTGGCGAGTTAAACGTTTTCTATTTAGTTTGGCGTATTAAACATTTCATAGAGGTAATGTTGTCTTTCCATGGTCGATTTAGGCAGAATTAAACATGCGAAGGTAAAAAATATTCATTTACAAAACTATAATTAAATCTCACATCCTAAAAATCGAGAGTTCAGAGAGTTACATCAATTCGATTTTTTTAGACCTCAAATTTTCATCTTTTAGAAAAGCATTGCCATTTTGCTCCGAATTTCCCTAAATGTACGTTTTTTAAAAATGTTCTATCTATTTAATGGGAATTATCTTTTATTCACATGACGGATATATTCAAATGAATACAAAAAAAAGTCATCCATAAAATTAAATATTCCAAATCAATATTGTATATATGTGGCGCATGTACTTTTTTCCTGTTCAATCTTGAAGAACCCAATAACGGAGTCGAGAGCTGAAACATAGAAGAAAAGAAATAGTTCGAACGGTTCGCGATGATTTGCTGCGGGGATTGACAGTCTCGGAAGATCAGAGGGAATAAGCGGCACGGAAGGAAGTCTCGTTGCGAGCGAAAAAGTTTCGACTCTTTTCCCCTGCGCGCCCCGCACACGGTAAAGAGGCTCGCCGTCGATCTTGCGCCATCGGACGTATCTATTGTTTTCGACAGAATAAAAAGTTTTCCACGGATATTTCGCGTCGTTCGGTGTCCTCGTTCACGTCGTCACTCCGTCATTCCGCTCCAACGAGCGACACATCCGATCAAGCCATCTTCCCCGTCGCTGTACGAGCTTGGCTGTATCGTCCTCTCGTTCCTGTTCTGCCAGCGGCAGCAACGCGGCAGCGTTTCTCTTCGAGGGTGGATATCGGGCGAGGACACAGTCGCCTCAGACTTCGTGGTCGCTGGTCTTCTTTCTCAATCTTTTTGTTTCTATTTTTCTCTACCTCTTATTTGTCCTTGCTGCGAGCGCGAGGAAAGCGTAGAGAAAACACCTTTCCGCCGTCTCGTTCGCAATCAGCACACGTTCGAGGACTCGTAAGCGTCGCGCGCCGAACAAACCATCCAATTTTCAGGTGTACCGGAAGAAACAGAAACTCGATAGCTACTGGTCAGTCTTCTCCAGCGAACGTCTTTGGAGTCCATCCTGTTGAGTTGTTTCGTCGACAGCATAAAAAAAAATGCTGAATTTCACCTTTTCTTTCTATCCAACGTGTTCCACGGATTACGGGGCAGCGTTCGTTTCCGGTGGGATGATAGCGCGGGATAGGAAATTCAGGCTTCAGCTGCAAATTTTTGTACCTCTATGGCAATCAGGCGAAACCGGATGTATGGGATCGAGCGTCGATGACCGAAGGCATTTTTTAAAGTTACACCCCAGTTCCTATTTTCAAAAGCGTACGACAAATCGGTTTGCCGTTTGGTACGAACTTTGAGCGGGTTTTTATCAGTTGATAAAAAAATTACATTTTCCCCGTACATTTATCTTTGCGGGAAAAATTGTCCAGACAGATATAAACTATTCCACGTTATAAGGATAAGCTGTATAAAAAAAAAAGTAATGCGTTGATAAAACAATTGTACCGTGTCCGCTTGCTTTTTGATCGGATGCATGACTTCGTGAGGGTAACGAAACTAGTGGAGTAGAACTGGAGGAAAACTGATTGAAAATCCCACGAGGTAGACCCCGGGAAAACGTGAAATCGCGGTCGGTGCCGAGGCCACCGTGTGTGTGTGTGGACTCGGGTAGAGGCAGGAAAATCAGATATCTCCCAGAAGTCGCGGGGATATCCCGAAAGGGCGGTCGGGGGGAGGCGAGCGCGTTTAATCGAATCGTAAATCCATTCCTCTTATCCGTTCACGCGGAACAGTTCGAAAATTGCATGCAAATGCAGATATATCCGTGAGTGGGGAGAGGGGTTGCGCGGTTCCGCAACCACCAGCATCCCATGCGCTTCGTCGCCTCTCCTCCCCCATGCCTCTATACTATATCCCTTTATTCTCGTTCGCTTCCCTGTTCCTGTCGCACACAGCCACAACAGCAGCGAACCCTCCCCCGGTCCCCAAAACCCCCTGAAAGCAGCAGCGGCAGCCATGATTCCTTATCGATTCTATACCATGCATTCCGGCTGTAGCATTCACCTTTCCGTCCATTTGTCTTCCACTTTATTTTTCATTTTTCCATTGTCCGTAGGTAACAAAGGGGGTTGAAAAGATATTCGATGTGGGTAGGTGAAATTTTCATCATCGCCTAAGAACTTAGCAGCGACGAGGAATTAATTTTTTTCCAGCTGTTTGATGAAGCAAAAGACACTTGGTAAATTGGATGAGAAATTGTTCCTGGTGGATGGATAAGGATAGAATGGTATTTTAGGGATGATAGGGACGCGCGAAACTTTGCCCGAAGAAGAGCAGGTCGAAAAGGATGATGGTAAAAAAAAAAGAATAAAGAAGAACAGAATGAGGAAAAGGCGCAGGGTGGAAGAAACTCGAGGTTCTGAGAAGGATGAAGCCTTTGGACGAGTCGCCGAGAAATAAAGGTTGGAGAGCCGTTTATCGTCCTCGCAATCTCCGGAGAGAGGACGGGGAGCGCTCCCTTCTGGCCCTAGTCGGCGATGGTGTGTGCGTTCGGTGGTGCGAAGGGTGGCGCGGATTCGAGATTTCAACGGGAATTTATCGGAGGAGGGTGGTCGAGGTGGGTTGGTTCTCTCTCACGGCGAACCGGCTGAAGTAGGTACTACCTGCCTTGCGACCTCCCGGTCAAAGAAGTAGAAGAAGAAGAAGAAGAAGTAAAAGAAGAGAAGACACCGGAGAGTTAGGAGAGGACGAGCAGTGCGAGAGGATGGTCGAGGTGAGGAGAGAAAGAATGAGCGAGAAAGACAAGATTTTTCACCGATCCAGCAAGAGCGAGCTACGGACCGGTAGGATGCTTGGCCTCGCTTTCGAACGAGAACGTTAAAACTCTTCGTTGAGCTCCTTGAAAGTTTTTCAACTCTCCCGACTGTACGTATATATGTTCTCGGAGCTTTGGCTCCCGGTTGGCCGTGATCGAGATAACCGTTGTAGCTAAGGCTTCGCTTCACCGTTGTATATCGGATTTGGAGTGTACCCGAGGAAAGCTTTCGAAAACAGAAGCCGGCGCGAGGGCCAAGGCTCTACAGAGAGAATCACGATGCGGGAACCCTCGGAGAGAGAAAAGATTGAAACGCGAAGCACAACCGCCCGGTAGAAATCTCGTTTACTGGTGATGCACTGCACTTCACTATCGGCGGTATCTTTTGTCTGAATGCAGCCTTCGATGGCTTCATGATGCTGAGTATACTGGAGGGTCGTTCGTCGGTGGTTTGAAACTAGCGAAAGTGATTTTAAGCTTCTTTTCCAGATCGAGAAACTCGTCGAAAACAAATATGGCAAACGTCGCTGACCGCTGACGATTCGGATGCTAAAATCATTCACTGGTCAGCGAGAGGCTCTAATTGAGAGAGTCAAGGGCGTGCGAAACAGACGCAGTCCGAAACAAATCAGTTTTATGAGGTAATTTTCTCCGCAACTATGACTGTTTCGGACAAAAGTAAATTAGTTTCTCGTAGGCTAGCGTGAAAACCTCATTATTTTTGGTTCGAAATATTTATAGTCGGGAAGAGAATAAAGAAAAACGGTTTTGTTACCGTCCGAATTTGTAACGCTTGCTGTTGAGCCATTTTCCGATCGATAAAACCGTCAAATTGTTTTTAAATTTTATTTCCTCATGGTTGAAGCCTCGAAGTCTTGGGTTTTTTCCTGAAAAGGGAAGAATTTTCTCCAAGAAAAGTGCACCTGATGTTTTTAATGGCTTGACTCGACTTCCGTTACGGGCGCCATCGTGAAAAATACTTTTCTGTTATTCGGCAGTAAAGCTCTTCGTATTGCGCTCCTAAAGATTCATAGAAGCGGATGGGATGTTCAGCGGGAAAAATTATATGACATTCGGTGAAGAGGGGAAAGCGGTGTATGGAAAATTTGTTTCTGTTATTCGTTCACGTGCACTCCGAGCCGGTGAAGACATCCCTATGAACGCGTTAATGGACGAGTCGGCCGAGGCGATTTGTATTTTTCCCAGCGCCGTTTCACCCCCCTTCCCCTTTCTTCCCCTATATCACGTTCCGGATTTCTATTACGTTAATGCCGGGACATAAACCAACCCGGTGGCACCCTCGGACCGGCAGTCCAAAACAACCTTTCTCATGCCCCACTCGGTTTCTCGACAACTGTATTTCGCATCCGAATTTCTCCGGCTTAAAAAGATACAAAAACGACCTAATAAAAATTCTACGAAGCAGCTAATAAAAATACATCTAGCCTCTTAGTACTAAAAGGGTTCGGATTAAAAATGCAATAAAATGGTTTGGATTAAAACTGTAACGTTTTGAGAACATTATTTTAAAAAATCAACAAAATCTTGTTGTAAGAGAGGGAAAAATAGGTTTTGCACGCTTTAACGCTAGAGATACGATAGTGTATTGCATGTGGAGCGGGGAAGAGCCATCGTACTCACGAGCCCTTTTAATTTCTCGGGAGAGTACGGGATACGGAGGTATACGGAACGGTGAAAGAGCTTTATCTCATGCAAAATTTCACCTCCTCAATTTAACGCATCAGAGTTCTCCTCCTCGCCTCGTTGGCCCCCTGTATTTTCCGTCGTCTTTTACGCGCCGCGGAGCTTTCGAGTTGGGGGCTGGGGTAGAAGGCCGCGAGATATCATCTACTCCGCCGTTTCCAGTTTAAACTTTTTACGTGCTCGCACACGCTGCTGGATTAAAGTTTGGTCCTCCGCTCGATGCTTCCCCTTCCCGTGGGGGTTTCACGGGCCCTCGGACGCACTTTGTCTCACCTTCGCTTAAACACAGGCCCGGTGCTGTTTTCCCCAGTTCGACGTGTATCCGAGAGAGCTACCTCGATACTAAATTCCGGAACTTAGGGGCACCAACGAGTATGGTAGGTGGCATACATTACCGAGCATCAACTCCCTTCCTCTTCGTCCCCTTTATCTTCTTCGTTCGGTTAACTTCTTCGGCTGCTCACTGCCGCCTTTTTTTACATCGCTTCGACTCGAAGCGCGTTCCAAACCTGCCGGTCCCTCCCAGTGAGCCAGCCTTAATTTCGGAGCTTCGTGTCTATGCCATTCTCACCGGGGCTTATAAAATAACTCGAGAGGAATAACGCCAAAACAGATGAGAACTTCGATTAGAATGCGGCCCAAAGGATTCATGAATTAGTAGGACACGTTACCGTTTATGCCAGTTGTTGTTGTGCATAGAATTTCAGCATACTTTTTTCACGCATATTTATTTTTTGCAAAAAGCGTCTGTGGCCTCGAGCTGAGAGGAGAGAATTGTAGAGCATCTGGATAGGAGATGAGGGAGTGTAAATTCACCGTCCCAACAACGCCACGGCAGATGCACGTCCACGACTAGAGGGAAATGGCTGGTGCTCCTATATCCTTGATGCTGAAAGAGGGAAAGGAAAAAAACAGAAAAAAAAGGAGAACGCCATCGTTTCCGCGGCCCAACTTAATTCCCGAGATAAATGTCGAGAGAGGAACAGACTGCGCCGAGATTTCTGAGATACGCGCGCCCGGTACGCAGAGATATATAGGGGATGCTGGTACGTAGCATGGGGGTGTTTAAGCCGAGTCAACGAGCCCTCCCCACTCTCCCTCACTCTTTTACTCCCTGATGCTTCAACGGGTTTCTATGTCGGGTAGGATACTACATCCCTACACTCGTGCCTCTCACTCTCTGCACGTAGAAGTACGGATTTTCCAAGCTTATGCGCCGCAACGTTGTTTCGGCTGTTAGGGAGATTTTGGGATTACAAAAATAACTACACGTATATAACAATACTTCACGCTTCGATGCGTAATTTTTGCCTTTCAACCGTTTACATTGAGTGAAAACTCCCTCCCCGTTAAATTCGGTCCCGGTCGGTAAAAAAATCTGTAATCGATTCTTTTGACCGGTAGCGGCGCGTATGGCCAAAAGTCTTATCGAGCGCCGACATGTTACCGTTCCCTATGAAACTTCTCGTTTGATCGTACGTTCTGCCACAGGTGAGAAAAAGTTTATTACAGCTTTCATTACCGTCTGTGGTAATTCACATTCCTCTCACACCCTGAGATTGAATTTTTTCAGCTTTGAAAAATGACTCTGTCTTTCTGACGAATGCAGTCGAATATTGCTCACGACTTGCACGATATTTACGTAACTTTATACTGTAACTGTGGAGGGAGTGTGCGTGACGTGTGTGCACAGAAAAGTCACGTGGACGACGGAGATAGGTTTCGTTCTCTTATCCCCGTCGTCGTCCTTTATCCCGGTATATATTTAAGGGTGGATGGCAGTATATTCGGCTGCCAGGTACCGCCCATCTCGTTTATGCTGGCCTGCCTGACTCAGCAAGGCCGTGCGGCAAGGCGTTTCCGTTACTCCCCCCCCCCCCCCCCTTCGAAGACGATTTTCGCGATAGAGAGTGCATCGTGTGTGCCGTGGTGAACGTGCCTTCGGTTATACGAATGATAAATTTATAAAGTCTAACCGGTAGTTGACTAGACCGTGAATAGGGAAAAAGCATTTTTAACCCTCAGGGTACGGACTATAAAAAAGTTACGTTCAGTACGGACATGGGTTAGCCTAACCCGGCGACTTTGATTGGGTGTATATCGAGCTGTACTTTGTCAATTTGAATAAATTTTTTTTTCATTTTGTGTGAAATTATCTCAAAAATATGATAGAATTGTCAGATTAATCATTTTACTGATTGAAAAAAAATTATAATGAAAAATGTGAACGGGTTTTGAAATTTTTTTGTAAAAAAACGTTTTTTTTTCAAAATGCTGTAACTTTTTGAAAAAAAAAGATATTAACATTGTGTAACTCGCGTTTGAAAGGTAAAAAGTAGTTCTTTCAAATGTCCATAACGGTTTTTTGATTTATTCCAAAAACTATATTTTTTTTGAAAAATGAAAATATGCGTTTTTTCGAGTTAGCGAAAAAACGTTGTTTCGTTGATTTATGATGATAAAGGTTAAAAATAATTACTTTGAGCGTAAAAAAATTGTTTCTCAGATATTGTTGAGTAGTATCATATAAATAAATACCAAAAATAATTGTTAAAGACGAATATTTATTATCAAAAGGTTACAAAAATCATATTACATAGTATTGCCGCACTCGCAGCACAGTTTCGCTACGTGCTCTTTACACATCGCTTTATGACATCTAAGACACTTATAATACGTTTTTCGGTCAAGGGAACTTGGACATAAGTTACATCTCTTTTGCTTTGGAAGTCTATTGTCGACAAACTCATCGCGAATGTCCATTTCTTCTGGCAACTCACGAAAATCCAAAAACTCTTCAATCGTATTTCGCAGACCTATCCTCAGAGTAGGTTTTGCCAATCTTTTAATCAAAGCAGGTTTAACTAATTGCAACGCCAGCTCTCGAAGATAATCGAGTCGTTTCAGAGGTGCATTGAATTGATTAAGATTGTATAAAATAAAAGAATTAACGCCAGCCTGATCGAGCATTCCATAAAAAGATCTAACAGGCCATCTACTTGTCTTGCGAGCTGTCGTGTATTGATGACATTTAAAATCAAAACAATCGGTGCCGCCTTTGGTCTTGTTGTAGAATTCAATCATTTCCGGTTTTCCACTTCGTTCATCTATTTTACCTGTTTGATGTATCGACGATAAAACTAATACAATTTTTTTTTTCTTAGGATTGTATGACAGCAAGGTTTTTTTCGCGTTGCCATTTTTTTAATGCGTGTTCTGTAATAAAAAATTACAAGAAACAAAATTTAATGAGTTATAATTCACTACGAGCAGCAAAGATTTCGATATAAGACGTACGTTCAAGTGATTGAGATCTACTACAATACTTCGCTTACACCATGTACAACGCGTTATTTTGAGGTTAGAATCTACAAAATTAAGTAAAGAGTACGTATTCTTACTTACCTTTTTATTCTTCAGCGGCAAACAGACGAAAATTAAAACTTTATATTTTTGAAAATTTTGGATTTTGTAACGTTGGATACGGACTGGGTGTACCACACCCGAGTACAATGTTCATATGTGTCTAGCTCGGACACAAAGCGGAGACTGACTCTGCCGGTTGGGCCTCTAATAGTGTGTACCTATAAGTTTTTTCCCCCCCTGGTCCGGACCCCCATCACCGACTTCTCTTCGTATGGCGCTTCTTTCAAATTTCGCTCGGGTTACGGTAACCCAGTCCGTACCCTGAGGGTTAACCCCCTCCGGGTCTCCAAATTCCGACGGGAATTGAGAACCGACTCTCCAACTCCCCCTCGTTGTCGTCTACCGGATCGAGACTCGCGGGTAGTTCAGCACAGTTGATTGCTCGTCCGGCTGCACCACTCGATATTTTTAGATATAAACCGACGTGATGCATATTCGGTGAATGATAATGTTGAAGTTTCTTTGGGCGTGCGTGCGTTTATCTTAGACTATGGGAATGCGAAGGTGTTTCGATAAATAATGGATAATGGGACGTTCGATCATGCACAGTACGGTACAATTAAACTGCACACGGTCTATAGCTACGGTCGTAAAGTGAATAATGAGTTCGATTAACGCGAGACTCTCGGGTGGGTATCGCCAATGGCTTGTCAAGTTCCATAAGGCGTCGATATTATGCATAGTTTATAAAATGAAATTTGCCGCTGACGCTGAGGGCGACAGTGGGCGGGGGAGGTGGCGGAGAGGGGTGCTTTGTCTCGGGTATCGAGTTTGAGGAAACTCGCGCGTAGAATCGGGAGTGAGGGGGAGGAGAAGAGACGAAGAAAGCGAAGCGTAAGGAAAGCTTATAATGCGAAAGTACGAGAGTAGCGAGCGAAAACGCCGGGGCGGGGTTGGGGTGGGAGAGGAAGCTGTCGCGGTTTGGCGGGGAGGCTTCTTCCATAGCGCCTGACATAGAGGCACGAATGAGCGAGCGAGCCGGGTAAGCTCGGCCCGAAGAGTTGACATTAATTGGACCGTCTTGACAACTTTCATTTATCTACTAACAAGCTACGTCCATCTTTATCGGTATTACGACTACCCTCACTTTCTCGACGGAGAGAGGGAAAAGACTTCCTCGCAATCCGGAGCAGTCTGCTTCGTGTGCATCGTTTTCTTCGCTTCCACCGCTCGGATTTTTCTTGGGGATGGGAAAAAATGAATTAAAAAAAACGAGAACGAGAGGGCAATGGAGGGAAAGAGCTTTTTCAAGAAATGTAACTCTGATACCGAGAATTGTGCCTCTCAGCACTCGAGGAGAATCAGCAAAGTATGCGAATTTTTCATAGGTACTTTTTTTTTCGTACCTTTAAATATTTTAACGAGCCGTCTACTGTTGCCACCGGTGGAGGGACACGGATGCTTTTTATCATTCGAACTTTTTTTCTTTCCCGATAGTTGGGTGTTGCCAATCACTGAAAAAGCCGGATCTATTCTCACTAAAAAAATGCATAGTCATAAATACAAGTCTGGAAGATCATCGAATCGAACGTTACCAATCACAGTCACAAACAATTTCATTGCATTTAACTAATTTTTTCTCGTTCCTTAATCCATGATTCGCTTCACGAATACGTATAGTGTCTCGAGCTCCCCAATACGAAGGTATAGTTAGCGATTGCTATAGAGCCCTGGGCACAATAGTTTGAAACTATGCGGTAGTGAGAGGTTGGAGGTCCGCTCGAAGGTGGTGTGGGACGAATACATCCGTCTATATGCGAAGCACGATGAGTGGGCAATTATGCCTTACATCGTTTAACTTGTTCGGGTACCAGTTGTACGGGAGTGCTGCTGATAGTAGCGGTAATAGTAGTTGAGCTAGTACCAACGTGTATATATGTATCTGCGTAGAGAAAGCCGCGCATATTATTTCGTATTAGTGTAGGTGTACTACAGACTCGGCACGTAGTATGAAACCGCATAGAACTTTGGGCAGAGAGGGGCCGTTCGGGGTTCGCTCCCATCCGCGCGTTTCCAGCTGGGCAATTTTCTCTAGCGCCTCTTCGAGACATTCTCTACCTCCCTCCTCTTCTCTCACCGGAGTTCGATATGATTCGCTTCGACCCTCTCATAAAGTTACAATAGCGTATGAAACCCCTTTGCTACCCTCTCGCGTACAATAAAAGTAGAGCCGAACGAAGATGAACAGAAAATTTCGCTGAACTTGCCGGTGTAGACAGAAGGCCAAAAAATAATACATCAGAGAGGTCAATGAAATTCGAGAAACCTTCGACGGTATCGAAAAGACGGGGAAAAAAATGAAAAATTCCTCTCGAAAAAATTACAATTCATCCCTCAACGTCGAGCCCCTTGTACCGACACCGTCGAGAAAGTTTACACGATGAAAAGTTCGGTATCTAACTGCGTAGCATGGAAATACTAGACATACCTCCGCCGATGAAGTTCTCGGATCTGCGAGACCGGGGGTCTCTGCGGAAGGTTCCTCGCTCATGTTGTAACCGGTAAGGGTTGAGCAAGTGCAAGCCCGTTCGTCGTAGACGTAGTTCGCGGGAAACTGGAAGGGGGTGGAGGAGCGAGGGAACGAGAAGAAAAAGTAAAGTCCAGAGACGAGACGAAAACTTAGTTGGGAAGCAGCGCCGAGAGTTCCGCCGGTGTTTTGCACGCTCTGCCGGTCGCCGCTTCTCCCGTTGTAAGCTCGGCTTAGAGCCCACCGGGCTAGCGTCGCTTCTGTCTATCCGCCTCTTTCCCTTCTCGAATCTCCATCGTTCTCTTCTTGTTTCTCCGCTCGCATCCGCAAAGCACAGCCAAGCGGCAGGAGCGGCAGTAGCACACTCGGCCGGCGATGGAAGCTGCGAAACTCCTCCTGGCCGTTTGCGTCTGACTGCAGCTGACTTTACTACTGCCACACCTCTCCCTGTTCCCCCTTGCCATCGGCCCTGTTCTCTCCCTGGCCCCGGGCACCGGTAACTCCGAGGAGCACACCCTACAACCGGGCTTTCGCCACAGAGAGCACACACATCCCACGTATGCGGGAGAAACTAGTACCAGCCAGGAGGCCCCCTTTCTCCGTCCGTCGTTGACGGCGCCGCCGCTGCTCCGGAGAGGAACGGAGCCCTGTCCGTCCGCCTGTCCGTTGCCTGCCGCGCTTGGCAGACACTAGACCGCCACTACTTATGCGCGTCTGACACCATTGCTTACACGTTCTACTGGAATCGTTGGAGATCCGCGGAGTCCTGTCTTCCGATGGTATGCAATCTGGTGCGAGGGTTGCGAGTCCGATTTCGTCGATGAAATCCAATCGTTTTACGGAGCTCAGGGCTGGAATCAATCATCGAATGGTGTTGCACGGGAATCTAGTGTTAATTTGAGACTCGACAACCATTCTCTTCGTAATTTCGACATTAGCTTCATAATGCTCGTCTATTTTCCGTAATTTTTATACAAATCCGTGACTGATGCAAAAACAATTCAGACTCTCGAATACCGATATACCGGTTATTGGATGAGCGGCAAATGACCAGCCTTCCCTGAGGCACTTGACGGGAATGCCTGTTGTGCATTTACGATGGTTAGCCGGACCGTGCGTGGAGCTGTTCACATGAGGGGCGAATCGAATCGACCTGACTTTGACGTGACGGCTTGTCGGACACGAACGTTCTACGGGAGAAGCCCATCGGAAAATCACAATTCATTACAGTTCTTGAACTCAATGATGGTGCGAGTAGGCTTTCAGAAAGAGAGAGATAGATAGAGAGAGGGAGAGAGAGAGAGGGAGAGAGAAAGAGGGAGAGAGAGAGAGGGAGAGAGAGAGAGGGAGAGAGAGAGAGAGAGAGAGAGATCCGGTCATTTTATTATGCTGAACGTTGATTTAGGGCAGCGCTCGCGGGGAACTGGCGGAGGGTGGTTCGGGGGATTCCCCGCAGCGCCAGCCAGCACGTCATTGTCTCGCCGTGTTTCGCTTCGTGCTTCGGGTATTGTTAGCCCTTCCATTGTCCAAACGGCTATCTCCACCCTATGGCCACTCTGTCCCTCTCGTTCCAAACCTCACCCTTCCAAAATCCCCCTCGTGCACGCATATTCATATCTAAACCTGCATCCTTCAGCGAGCAACCTGCAACCTGCAGAGTACACACCGGTGCAGATAAATATACAGCTCGAAGGGAGACCAAACACATTCCCTCACACGCAACCCCCATGGTCGCTTCGACGCTGAGTATACAAGAAGTCGGACAATTCCTCTATGCATACCCTCGATCCTTCGTTCACTTGCGTTAAACCGACGGAAGAACAAGGGTGAGGGTAGCGTTAATTTGTTCGAGCGTCTACGTACACGTTTGCGCTTGGTTGTACAGTATGGGGGTTTAGTAGCATTTCCGGACGAGAGATGGCAGAATGTGCAGTGGGGATGAGAGAGTCCGGCGACTACACCTAAGGCGCAACGCAGCGTTCCAGCATTGGAATTCGAAGAACGGGCAACCTTTTCGTGGCAATTAGCCTATCAATGTTACCGTGGGTTACGCGGGAATTTTTTTTTCTACTGTTCATCGTGCGTGAGGAACGTTCTCTGGACACAAAAAGGATTATTCTTCGGGGGGGTGCGACAACATCCCTTCGCCTTCCGTTCCGTCTCTAAGGTTCCAATCAATCCTCAATGTCGCAACGTGCCTCATCCTGATTGTACCAATAAACGAGCCGCACGAAGTTCTCTAGGTTACGCTAGCAATTCGATCCTGACGTGGGGAGAAGGTCCTCGGTCGTTCCACAACCGAGCCTCACAATCCCGGGCGACACCGCAGAGAAGGGACCCTAGCACGCGATTTCAAGCACGAAAATCCGGTCTCGAGGTAAATTTGATACAGTACGAATATTCGACAAACAATCAATAATGCCCCGTAGTTTCACCTCCCAATTCCGACTACGATCTCCGATCGGAAATAAAAAAAATGTCCAACGTATCGAGTAACTCGACATCAAAGAACTCGAGTAATTAGTCACGAAAAAAAAAAAAAAAACACTTACGATCATTATTCCACTTGGCTCTTCCGCTTTGTACTTTTTTCTTCATTTACTCGATCGCCGACTGGAGGAAGGTTTGTGACGCCCGCAGCAGTCAGCTACGGGAGAGCATAGACTATTTTTACCCGCATCGTTCTCGCTTTTTGCCCAATCACCATCGAGCGACGGTCGAACCTTTCTCTCATTTTCAGGATGTCTTTTTGAATTTTTACTTTTATTTTCTTTTTCGAATCGATTCTTCGAGTTTCATCGAATTCAGTGTGAATAATATCGAAGCCGAATAATACGTAGGGTATAGCCGTATAATAATTCCGATGTCCTTTTGGCATTCGTTGAAGGCAGTTGGCGCTCGGAGGATATAACCGAAATTCCGATCGGATTTGCGGAATGGGTGGAATTGAGCCAGAGGTAAAACGAATAAAAAATAACCGTTTCCGGTGCAATGTGATTCCGCGCCTTTCAGCGGCCATATGGCGGCGCGTCGTTGATACTCGATGGATCATTGAGGGGAGGTTGTCCGCGCGAGGCGAATAATCGCTACCGCGAATACTAATGTACCTTCACGGAGATCAATGAAACCCTTGCGGCTATCTTGCCACTGGCACATGTGTTGCAGTACCGGCGCACGATCGTCTCGTGCACGTAAACTCTCCGGAGATGCTACACACACGCGGGCGTATCCGCGTTCGTGTACACGGGGGAATTGTTTGCCTGTGGTGAATTCACAGCCGGGAGGGGGATAGTTATACACTAACATGCCGCGCGGGAGCGGGAAGAGAGGAGGGGGGGGGGGGGGTTGCGTTTACCATACTGTAACACACAGCGTTTTGCCAGGCTCCGCTAAAGTCTACAGGTTCATTCACAATTACCAAAAACTCGAAAAAAAAATCTTAAACCAAATTCGAAACGTTTCGTTGAGAATACAAATTTTATCAACTTAATGTCGCACGTAGTAAAATTTGTCAAATTTATTGTGAAAATGATAAGCGTTATGGGGTATTTTTGTTGAGATTCTCAAAAACTACATTTTTTTTATCGCCATCGTGGGACCATTAAAGTGGCGCGAGGGAGTCGCACCTAAATCGCTCTGACGGCAAAGTAGTAAAGTGTCACTTATCGAGCCGTTTTCTCATTTCTGAACGGGCCTGTACACATCCAACAGGCATTTTCCTCTCCGCGCCGAGTATCGTGGCAACGTTATTGCTGTATAGTCCCACACCAGGCACGTATTCGCCTCAGTCATCTTCCCACAGCGTCTTCGCCTCCCCTGCGTGCCGTACCGCGGCAGTTCTCGCGAGAGCGAGAGTATACTCCACTCGGCCTCTGGCCGTACACCCCCCCCCCAAAGTTGGTTTTACGACGGGCTTTAGATTATACGCCGGAGATAACGGAGCGTCTTTATATGCGAGCCCGAAAGCATGCGTTCCAACCCCCCTTTTCGATTGCTTCCACAACCCCCATCATTTAGCAACGTGTTTGTCCGTGAGCTTTCTTTCCTTGCTTTCTCTCCCCCGTTTTACTGTACCACGCCCCACTACCTAACACAGATCCTCAGCCTAGGACCACTATCGCGTCGCTGTGTTCGAGAAAAACGCCCCCCCCCCCCCCCCCCCCCCCCGAACCAAATAGTGAATGTAACGCGTCGGATGAATTCAAATTGGTTTATTAAGAATAATGCTTTCGCACATTTCCCCACGATAGGAATATTCGTGAATTCCTTATCGAGAAACATCTTGAATTTTTATCCGATACTGGGTGGATTCACCCTCGTGGAATTTTAACCCATCTACCCGAGCTGCAAAAATACAATAACACCTTATCCTCAAGAAAAAAAACGCTTTTTTCTGAACCTTGAAAAAAAGAAATTGTAAAGAAAAAGATTCTTCAAGTGTCGTGAAGGTTTGATTACTTTTTGTAGTCTCCGAGGTACAGATTCGTCCAACGGATTGACACTCTTTCGACTCCATTGCCGCCAGATATGCATTGAGATGTCGCGAACCCCATAGTTGTAGTTCAGCTTTATTGCGATTGGGGAATTGAATTTACTACTATCAGTGTACCGTACAGTTTCCAGACATTGACGGTTATTCCTCGCTATCGACAAAGTAGCAGGACGACTTTGGCGGATATAGGATCGTAGAATAGTGGGAAGGAAGCTCAGCAAGGAGGAAGGAGGGACGGTGAATGAGGCAGACTTGGCATGGATCGTCAAGAGAACTTGAGGATCGAGCTTGAGGATTTGCCCTGCGCTGCGGACCAGCAGGGAAGGTTGTGACGGAAAGCGGGCAGAATCGCCGCTCCCGGCGCCCTGAAAGCCATGATCCCTTTATCGCTAACGCCCTTACTACCGACGGTGGGTTACCCACCGAGCGAAATCCTGACCGTTATCAATAACGCTTCCCCCGCGGGTCGAGCTTTCTCTTCCTCGGCCGGGGGTGGCAATTCGTCGAGCCAATCTCAACCGTTCCTAGGTCTCCCATGTATTCGCCCCGATCCAATAGAGACTTATTCGTATCGTCAAGTTTCCCTATATGTATATAGTCTCGAACCATTCGTCCGCTTCCGTAATCCGGGGATTATCATAGTGTTATTGAAAAAATCATGTTATGTAGGAGGTGACAAGGCAATCTGAGGAATGATTTTTTCCATGTTGCGGCAAATTGATACCGTCGAGAGAGAAAAAATGTACTTTGGCACGATTAACTAAATTCGGCACGTTCCAGTAGAAATGACCGGTGTGCGGTCAGACGCGACTTCCCACGCATACAGTTCCAACGCTCGGAAGGCACACTCGTTTCGCCGAGTGCGAATGCTTCCTCACGCCGAAGTCGCGAGGTCGCCAGCGACATTGTAGCGAATCGATATCTGACCTCCCATTCGCCCACTGGATAACGCTCGCACGCGTTTCCCCATCCAGCCCGCGTTTGCCCCAGTGCTCCTCGGCTGCCAGCACAATTGGGGTTGCACCACTACTCCTGCGATTCGACGTCCTACCTGTGCCTCTCTCGGTTCGCCTCTGGCGGCACGTACGCTTAAAACTTCCACCCGACTTCTCCGTCTCCCTCTCTACGATTCTTCTGACCAAATGAAGTAAGAATAAATAATAAAAAACGAAAGGTTTGAAAAAAAGAACCGAAGAAAGAAACGAAAGAAACGAGAACCAGAAAAGCAGCGAGCCGGACGAACAGGAAGGAGTGGAGGATAAAAAGGAGAGTGGAGTCTGTACTAACGAAGAGAAAATAACGAGGTCGAAACGTGGGACCGAGAAGATGAAGAGATCCAGCTCCGGAAGGCTTGCGGGGTACACGAGCGATATATATATATATATATGTATATGTGGGAGAGGAAGTTAGGTTGTACGCGAAGCGAACTGAGGGAACGCGCGCGAGAGAGTCAGATAAATTCCTAAGAACGTAACGAAAGTGGAAGGAAGAGAAAGGCCAGGAGAGAAACCTCGCCGAGAGTCAAAGGCTCTTTTGGTATGAGCCGCGCACCTTTGCCAGCCAGCGATGCGTGGCAAGAGAGTCTCGACCCTCCCCGGCGCATAGACTCCGTTTCTTCTACTCTTCAGGTTTTTTTTACCTTTTTTTCCTTACCGTGGGCGGACCCAACAGTTAATTTTTTTTTTGGGTTCGCTCAGTTTTCAGTTTTCTCTTTCTTTGCGGACGGTAGTTCGAGTTGAAAAACTCGCAACTTCGAGGGAAAAATAAGACAGAGCGACGACCCGTAGTCATCCGTGGTGAGGATCTCTCAGATTTTATACGCTTTGGCTTTGCTCCATTTCTTCATTTGCCCTCCAGAAATTAGATAATTATTTCGGATTGAAAAATCTGAAAAAAAAAGGAACTTAAAATTGAGTCATTGGTTGCTAAATTCAGGCGCAGTCAAACTCAGACCGACAAAAAATATGAAAAAATTGACGAATTGTCAATCGAAACTCGTACTACCGAGAGATAACACATATATTCTGCACAGCAGCTGGTAAGGGGATGCAACTTACTTCCGTTCATCGAGCGCCGTTTTTCCTCACTCGGTCTGACGGATTTCCGTTTTCACCTTCGCATAAGTCATTTTTCGAACAGTACCGGGATATCGACTACCCCGTTAGTGGATCCGACCGACGAAATATTATTAATAAGAAATAATAACTAAAGCTTCGTCACCGGCGAGGGGAGGATAAACAGTAATTTATCGACAGCGATGGGAGGAGGGTCGGAGAAGGTTGCCGAGGCATGGACGTCGTCGGGTATCTGGCGAAGAGAGGAAGAGCAGCCGAAGAAGTACGAGCGAAGGAAGGGAAGATGGATGGGAGGTGAGAAAGGAAAAGATGAGGGAAACGAAGAAGGGAAAAGGTGGTGCAGGTTGCTGGCTCATCCGTTCTTCCTCGCTACGGATAGAAGGTTGCTCGAGGAGAGGGCTGGATCCTTCGTTGGCCGTGGTCCAATTTTTCTCAGTCTTGGTTTTCGCGCTCAGCATTTACGGGATCGCGATATATCGAACGTAGGTCGAACCGAGTCGATTTTTCAATTTTTGAGCCACTTTAGAAAAACGTTGACCTTTGAAATTTTTTAACTTCGATGTCTCGGTTCACCGTGGAGCTAGAAAAAATTCGTGATAATTATCGTGTTCTACACAAAAAATACATAAGATTGGACCTTGTCCAAAGGTTTGGAAGCGCTCTTTCGTGCCGCTTTGAAACTTTGAAAAACGAAAAAAATCGACTCGAGAAAACTTTTCAATGAAATTTTCTTTTTCTTTTATAAAATTGATTCCGAATCTTTACAATCCTTTTTCGGGATTTCAACCATTCGTCATTTTTTTGAGAATTAGTTTTTCCACTTCCGAGACGAGCTTTTGAATGAAATATCACGCCAAGGGTAAAATGAATTTCAGTTTCGTAATGAGTGGTAAATTAACAAATGGAAAATCGGAAATGTCGAACTTATTTGAAATTTTGTATTGTCATTATATAGTTGATGAAATTTCGGTCTCACCGGTGGATCTCTTTGTCTGTTTGACTTTTCACCAAAAATAAATCGAATTTCTGTTCGAGCGACAAGCTGCTCCTGTTATACCTGAAACGCATATCGCAGCGTATAATGGACATTGTCGGTTCGTTCGTTATTTGTCCTCCTTCCCATCGTACCGCCAACTCTGTGTTGCAATTGAAAAGCTCCACCGGAGTAGCGCTCGATACTATGGAGAATCGAGCTATCCGATAATGTGTGCGAGTTCTGGTACGGTGAATAGTTGAATATAACGCATTGTCACGCCACCGGTGTTAACCTCGCTCGGCGACCAACGCCGTCCGGGTCACTCCATTGCGTGTCGCCCGCTCGCGGGAGAGACCCGCCGACGATTATCGACAAAAGACATTGTTGGCGAACTAATTGGATCGACCACCGGTCGAACGTTGCCTCGTGTCGAGGCACATACGACATACACCCGCTGTTTTGGACCTGGAGATAGCGAACGCCGAGTGAACGCAGCATCCTCTGCGGAATACAGAGGAGTTGGATCGGACACATTGTCGACGAGTAATCGATACTCATCGCTGAAAGGACTAGATCTGCGGGGTTCGAATTCACGGCACCTTAGCCTCGTATTTGCAGTCACGAGTCTGATCTTGAGATCAAACTTGACCACCAACTCCGCATTATTCATCAATTGTCCTTCCCAGTTAAGGAATACGTTAGGTTTTTAAACGTTCGGCAAATCTGGTTCCATTTTCTTCATCGAACCTTGGAAGATATCTTGGGTACATTATAGCGTTTCGTTTTTGCTGGATATAAGCGGAAAAATGTAGATTTTTGGTACAGTACCGTAAAAGTGAAGGGCTCGTTTCCGGTAGATCGAAGCGCAGCCTTCCAGGGTTAACATTGACGTTCCAGCTCGAAATTATCCTTCAGAACGAATTTATGACTATAAAAGCGATGTAATATCGAGCACGTGGACTTAACCGAGAAGGAATTATGTAGAGAATGGCTCCGTTCTCACAAGCTTCCGCATTTCGTTTGGGATCTCCTCGAGACCGGGTTAAAATAGAAAAAGTGCCGCGAGGGCAAGATGGCGTTTCGGTCGGTTCTGCCTTACCGAAGTCCAAAGAAACCTTGTGCCAATTTTCTAGGCCGCTAGAATTTCTTAGAATGCCCCGATGTCTGCGCCTCCCCGGTTACCCGCACCCCGCCCTGCGCTCGGAGGGCGCCCGCTCAATGCTAGATAAACTACGAAGAACCGCAGGCACCATTCTTCCTCGGCCCTCTCTCCTGCCATTCCCGGACCGGCATATCTCTCCGTCGCTCTCAGGTATATCCGTTATTCACGCTGCGTCGAGCGACCGAGCGACGGACACGTAATTGTGAATATTTTTGCCACATCTGCGCTGTCGCTCAAGACGATGGCGTACGTCCAATTGTTCCTCATCCCTCTGGCTTGGACCGACGGCGACTGCGAGACTTCGTCTTCTTCGTCGTCTCTTTCTCTCTTCTGTATCCCAGCCCGGTGACACCGAACAATCGCAAAAAAGCTCTTTCTCGCTCTTCACCCAACTCCGTAAACTCCTCGAGTCTACACTCGTACCTCCCGTACGGTATCAAATTTATTGGATTACGGCTGTGCCATTGTAGTTCTGCCTCGAGGACAAATTTCACCCAACTTTGCCGGAGCTCGCTCGCCGAAGCAATAACATCGCGATGTCTATTGCGAAGAGCCGCGAGCTTGTTTGCCCGATATCCCGCTATACGGAGGCCTCGAGCAGAGATGGACTCTTCTCTTCTGTTTTGTTCCGCGGATGGATGCACTCGATGCGAGTATCGCGGATGAAGACGTACGCGGAGGAAACGACCAACAATAAACATCGATGTTATATAAGGATCGATGGAAGTTTATGAATTCTTCTTTATCGTCCCCTGTAACGGTCTCTCCTTTTTTCTCCTCTTGCCCTTCCTGCTGGAGGCTGTACATATGTGATGTGTATGGAGGTAGAGCAACGCTGATCTCAACGGCGCTGAATGCTGTCGCTTACCGCCTGGACCGACCAGCAGAGGCTGCGTCCAGCGTGCGATAGGGGAAAATCACCGTTGGAACGAGATTGATGACTCTCCCGCGTGACCTCCTCCTCTTTCTCTTCGTTCTCTTGCCAGCAACAGCCGGTGAGGAGGAACGAAGCGTCCGGAGACGAGAGATCGATGACGTCGGAAGCTGGATCAACGCGCGAAGAGAAGTTGCTCACGTTGGGAGGGAGAAAAAAAAATTGTAGCCATCAATTTTAGCGATTATCTGTAAATCTTTGGCCACTGGGCTCGCACGGGCTTAAATTTATATTATCGAATGTTTTTTGCGTCACTCTGTAAAAGTTCACCACTTTTCAGTACATTATTGCCTTGGTACATTTTTCATTTTCCGGGTACGCAAAATGTACCTGGAATATTTATGAAAGCTTACAACCTATTAATTGCAATATGTTTATTGTTCGTTGATTATTTTATTGCCGAATACGGATAAACCGTTCCATCACCATTCATCGACGACCGCAAATGGATATTATTATTATTATTATTTTGTATTTTTCTTTGCCGAACGTTTCACTGGAATAGCTATGGAACGGGTAATGGTGGCTCGTTATCGAGTCTCTCGTCCACACGCGGGCAAAAATGAAAATTCTGTGGGTGAGAGTGTGCATAGAGCCCGGGGGTCTCGCACGCCCTCAAAATGACGGTGGATTTCGTACCGTGTGGTACTGTGATATCGGAGAGTTTCAAAAAGGCTGGAAACGAGCGGAACGAACGAGCGGGAGAAAGCCTAAACGGAAATCAATGCGAGAACGATTACGCTCAATGGCCGTAGAGAGAGAGAGAGAGAGAGAGAGAGAGAGAGAGAGAGAGAGAGAGAGAGAGAGAGAGAGAGAGAGCCGGTAATTTTGCTTGGGCGAAATCGCTGATATATGCAGACGCACGTTTTCGAATCGCGATTTTGCGTCGAGGGCGTGAACGTGCGCACCGATCTCGCCAACCGAGAGAGGAAGAAAATCATGCGCCGTGACTTTTCATTATTTCGTGTTCCACTCCATCATTGCATCATCGTTGTCGATTCCCAATATCATTACTCTTACTCTACCCTACGAGGGAAATTTTTTTAGCATTTTTTTTCATTCTCTGATTTTTTTTTTAAATATAATAATTGTATGTACGTACAATATAAAATTGTGATAAATCTTACGAATCGTACATATTGCTTTTTTCTCATAAATTCTACCGTTCCGCGCTGTTAAGCAGAAAGCACCAGCTGCACAACTTCCTCAGAGTCCAGAAGAAAAATCGTTTGCCGGAAGATTCCCGTTGGTGTGGCTCGAACAAATGTAGCAATCGAACTACGATGGGTCACGTGAATGGCAGTCACGATAAGAATTCGCGGGAAAAAAAAAATCTACCGGAAGTTCGTCAACGTTCCGTGTCTCCGAGGACTACCCTCGATTCCTCGTTCAACTCAGGCTAGTTAGCGGAAACCAGGTGTGCATCTCCGCGACGGCAATGTTACGTGAGCCGTCTCGATGCCGTCGCGCTCGAGGAATCGGAGTTCCGCCGGGACGGTAACGGGCGGTTCTGCTTCCGGAAGGTGGGATGGTCGTGGATAAAGTAGGTGGGTACATCCCCGAGTCGGCCGGTGGATACAACTAACGGAGACAAACTGTGTGTTTGCCCCTTCATTACCCCCGAGTAAATACCGACCGGTTTTAATTGCAACCCCCTCACCCCTGTCGCGTTTTCGCTGCACCACCCGTTCGACCGAGCGGCTATGTCTCTTGTCGCTTGTTATTTACTTGTACCGCTTCTACCTGAGCGATCTAACTTTCCTGCCGGTGGTTTAAACGCGCAGACCTGGACGACCGTCGATAGACGCGATATCTCCGGATGGCTCTCTCCCTCTTCCCAAACCTCTCCCTCCCTCTCAACCCCACGCGTTTCGAAGAGTTTCCGAAGTTTGAGAAAAGAGGGTTGTACGAAATGAGAGTCGGCACGACGGGCCGCCTGGATATCGAGTCATACTTCAAATAACGTTGCGAGACAGTTCTTTTTTCTGAAAACATTTTTTCCAAAATAAGTCGGGTAGAACTAAAAAAACGGAAGTATCAGCGAGTTGCCTTTCCAAGGAGTTTGGTGGGATGAAACTCGAAAAAGGAAGCTACAGCGAAACGGAGTGAAACACTTTGACGTTAACGTCGGGAACATTCGGTTTTCGTTTATCGTCCCGGAGCTTAATCAGTGGTACACTACGAGCGCTCTTTAAACCGCGTTTCGTTTAACGCGCCCTGCACCCTCCGCGCTCGTTCGCCTCATCTCTGCACCTCGGGTATTTACCTCGTGGGAAATTAGTTCCCGGCGAAGATGTACGCTCCCTCACTCATCTCTGTTCGCGGGGGTTTTTTTTTATTGCTCGCCAACTCGTTCGCCGAACTTCGCCATGAAGCCCGGGTTCAAAGAAACTCCAAATGGAGCCAGACACAGGGATGCCGCCTGAAAAATACGAGCTCTTCGGGAGGAATCCACGATAATTAGAGTGGAAAATCTTTCGAGGCTGTTGTTCCGAAGTTCCTGATTTTTCTCAAAGTACACAAACTGTTATTTTTACAGATACTTTTTCGGTGATTGGCGAAACCGATATTAAAAGAAATAAAAATTCTCTACAAATTTCAACGAGAAAATAACAGCGCGAGAAGTAGCCATTCGTATTTTTGCTTCCCCTTTTTTTTTTCTTTTTCATAGCGGTAGCGAATTACCGAGGGCGCACAGCCGGCGTTCTTCCATTATCGCTAAGGTTCCCCCTTCCCCCAAAGACGCAGAATATCTCGAAACGTCCGTCCGTCTGTCACTTACCACTCAGAGAAATAATATTTCTCCGGGCGCTTAAGGGACGGAAAGGAGAAAGGAGTTAGGGGCGGCGCGAAAGGAGCGCCAATCTACGGGGCTGTGAGGGAGTGGGTTTCCGAGTGGAGGAGAGACGACGGCAGCCGAGGAGCGTTTCTTTTACGGGAAAAACACGCGCGGCATACACTCTGGGAGGTTTTCCTCGTCTGCACCCCGTCTTGTCATCTCGTCTCCGACAACGGGCGACTTACTTCGGAATATCCAACGGTAGACTGTTTCACCGTACTCGATCAAAAACCGGTTCAATTTGTCCGTCTCTCCAGGGTATTAGACTCAACGTCGTATACTCTAATCATCCGAAACATCGATAAGTAATTAATATCGATAAGTACTGCTGATAAATGAAATCCTAAGATATCACACGTTACGGTCCAAAGAAAATAACTTACCGATGTTATTATTTTCGTAGCATGTTATTTTTACACGTGCTACCTTTGCACGGTGTCATCTCGAAATCTTGAGAGACGGTACCGTCTACCGACAAGTGAAAATAACAAGGTGCCGAAAATAACAAGCCCGAAAATGACACGTACGGAGACATTGAACGACAGAGCGTCCCGACTCGTGGAACCCGAAACCCCGGTGAGCGCTTATTTCCATCGAGGGTGCCGCTCTCGCGCCCTCGTGCGGTTAGTGGTTCTAGTGGGGTTTCTCCTTCTTTCGCCCTCGTTCCATCCTTCTTCAGCGCCTGTGCCGTTCGTGCTCTACAGCACCTTTCTCCGTCTCTGTCAGACAACGGGACGTTCCTCCGCGAACGGTTCCACTCTAGGCCGCTCGTCGGTACTTTTTATTTTCACAGCTTCTGCCGGATGGATCCGGGCGCTGCGCGGGTGTCAGCCTGAATAATACATGTCTGTTGCAGTGAGCATACGGCCCGACACGGCCCACAGTGTTCCTGCGTATTCAACCCTCCTGCCCCCCCGTCTCTGGACTACCGCGGACCCAGGACCCTCCCAACCTCCATCGCGCTTTTCCGCCGGTCCGTCTGTATTTCTGCTCTCTGTACCATTACAACCCTTTCCCTGTGCGCATGTCCTCCGTATACACGCCGACGATTCACGAGTTGCCGACCGCCCCACCTGTATTTACATTCTACGTAAATGGCCAAAATTCAACTCTCGCTCCACTCCGATCCTTCCCCTCGATTCGCTCACACCCCGCTCTGTCTCCGCTTGCCTCTGACACTGCGACGGATTTTTTTTTTTTGCGCCCCCGTATCCTTTAACCTTTTCGAGTCTCGAACCCTACATTTTTTTTGCGTTGAAAAAAAAATTACCGATTTATTCACATTACGAAAATTGGAAGCTTTCGTCATGTCCTTTCCGCTTCTGGGAGTTAGAAAAAAAATGTACCTTCGTTTCGCGGCGAGGTTTCTCGTCTGTTTTCCGATCCGGAATGCGGTGTGCGACATCTAGTTCACTTGCGCGCACAGAGCCCGGGGGTTGTTGGGAAGGGTGCCCCGAGAGGAGATCTCTCTCGTGCTGCTGTGCGAGGGAATTGCAGTCACGGAACGGTTGAAGCGGTGCGCCGTCGCTTCAATTGCTTCGAGCGCTTTGTAGCGAGATTGGGAACGCACTTTGTGCTCTACCTGCGCCTCCCTCGTCTTTCCGCGGCTTCCTCTTTACCTCCAACAGAGCCCTCGACTCTGCAGCCGATGCCGTCGCGTCGGGAGGTCTCTCCCGCTGCCGAGATGAGGACGACGAAAACACGAACGAGAACGCGAACGTAGACAGCACAGGAAACGCGAAACTGTGACGATGCACTGTGGCAACGCTCCGGATACGTGTGTACACCGCCGAACGAGACCGAGAATATACTTTCGTCCGGGTTTCTATATATTCCCTCTCGTCCGGTTCCGAATGTGCCATCCGTCAGCGTGTTTCCACAATCTCTTCGTTTCGCTTCTACCAGAGTTCTCTCTGTCTTTCTGGCTCGGACTCAAGGTCGATGAATTTATCGAGGCGAAACTTCGAGCATCGAAGAGATAGTCGACCTTTGGCATTATTTTCATTACGATTCGTGTCTCCCGTTCACCGGACACTTGTGCCTTACGACCTTACGTTTCCTCTCGATATCAGCTGCCTTCAATCGTTTTCCAATTGCTTCCTCGGGAGCTCTATTAAGTCATTGACCCTGCCATAATGGATTTGTCAAGACGTGATAAAATTATCTGATTCTTCAGGAATATATTTTTTTTCTTAATGTATTTATATGTCATAATGATAATAATGATGATATTTAAAAAAATTCCAAACTTGTCTGACTCTCGAATTTCTTTCAATTGTTTTTTTGCAGGCCTCGACGTCGCCACCATCCCGAAATTTGCAGTAGATCTAACGCTGCGAGGCTACCGCAATCACGGTCAGTGAAATTTTCATTTCGTCCACGCGCGTTACCGCATCGCGGCTCGAGGGGTTGTTCAACGATGAAAAAAATTATGTAAAAATAACAAGAGCGGGGAGGAAATAAAATTGAAAAAGTTTTTGCGCTGCGCGTCTGCGTCGAACCGCCGAGGTAGCGAGATATGGTCTCTCGCGTCCTTTGGGGAGGGCGCAGAGTGTCGCGTTGCGCGGTGGTCTCGCGGCCGCGAAATTCCGTAACAGAGTTAGCCGAGCGCTATGAATAAATTTAGTGAGACGCTAGCGACATTATCCCCCTCCCCCAACGGGCAACGTGTATCTAGTACAGAAACATGTATCTAGTTTGGAGTCTATGGGTTGCCGAGCTTGAAGTCACACCGTCTGACAACTCCCTTACGGGATACGGGAAAACCCGAAATCACACCAAAACTATATGAAACGTCACTGTCCCGTCTCAGTTTCGCGAGACGCCTAGGAGAACGCGCACAGCGTGGATATAATGCGTATGCCAAAGCCGTCTTTCGGATCAGCGGAGATCAGACGCGCGGCGCCAGACGTTCTCGTCTGACGGGAATCAAATTTTCCCCGATGATTCGTCGACGGGAATCCGTTTTATCAGAAGTACCACCGAAAATCGATTGCGCGCCGGCTTCTCGTCCCGCCGTCGTCTCGTCAAGTGCAATTTCTGTCGTTTCTCTTTCCGCCGTCCGTTATCCCGTGTCGTCGAGTCTTGAAGATGTGCAAGGTAAATATGACCCGTCCAGATTGGGAAGCGAATCGATTATACAGAGACAATTTTTATCACCGCTACAGGAAACGGTGCCGCGAGACTGCAGCCAGTCTGTGCATGCGTATATCTCGCAGTCATTTGCAATGTACGCGACCGACGACAAAGTCGAGCTGCGTCAACTTTCCGGCTCAACGGTTTTGCAGTAGCTTCAACGCGTCGGGTTCGCAGCGCCCCAACGGTTTTGCTTATTAGACGGACGATGAGCGAATCGGTAGCCAGAGAAACTCGTCGTACGTTCGAATAGTCGAGATCATGCACCGATGCTGGTTTAACAAGAGGTTGAACTTGTTGATTTTCAGTTTGTGTCACGCATCCTGTAACGAGTAAGATTGAACTATCTGTAATTGAATCAACGGTGCCAGGTTGATTCATTAATTGATGCGTTAATTGCATCGTAAATTGCAGATGAGTCAATACCGGGAACACCATATGTGATGTGTAACGAAAGATTTGTCAAGTTGTATTTCACGTCAAAGTTTTTATGTAGAGTTACATTTACTTTTCACGAGCCAACCAGGTGGATTGAAGTCTCCTGCCAGTGTTAGAACGGAACATCCAAATCGTCCAAATATTATCTGTAAGACTTTAAAAGATCTATCCATGCATCCATGCATCAGCATCCTTAGCGTGACTGGAACAGTGCGTTGGCGTTTCCGACCTCAAAGCACCATCTCAGATTTCAATATCCGTTGAATTTATTCGATACTCTCGAAAGCGGATACGTTGCATAATCGGATTGGTATTCGAGAGTCGGGGTTTGCCGGCTGGGCTTGTTAAATATTTCCCAGAATCTCGCAGCTCTACTCGTCTCGCTAATGGTCGTGAGCTGTGATCCGATGTGCCGATATCATTTGCAAAAAAAAGCTGCACGAGCTCATCCGCCGTACAGTAGTCCGAGGAAACGATCCGCGTGATGAACTTCGCAGTGGGTTCATCGCGTCATGAAAAATGAGAGAAATATCCAAGCCGGGACCTTGCACACGTAATGGTGTGTTATAGCTGGGCCACCGACGAACGAGGAGGAAACCATGTGTGCACGCGTGGAAACAGAGGAAGGAGCGAAAGCGCTGCGTGAAACGTGACCCCGTCGAGAGTTCATAAATCTCGCGTCAATATCATAGCGAGAACACGTGCACGGCACGCGCTCAGCCCTTGTTCTCCAGCCGTCTCCCCCGCTCGGTCCTTTCTTTCCGCGCACTCCAGTCGGCCAGTGTCTCTCTTCTTTCCTCTCGCCATTTGCCTGGCAACAGCGGCGGTAGACTGCCCAAGGGGACCTTTATAAAAATGTCCCACGATGAAACTTTTCTCGTCACCAAGAGCCCGTACCGAGACAGGCTGTTGGTCATTTATACTTTATCAAAAAACCATCCGAGAAGCAGCATTGTCTTTCATTAACCTCCGTCTATTTATAACTGGTTAAAGGACTGCAATTTTCCGCGTGGTGAATCGTCAACAGACTACCCGTTTGAGCTCTCGAGATCGCGCCGGAAACTTCCTTTAATGAAGAATAGAAATTATTTGGTGGAAGTGTTCATTAATTTATGAGGAAATCGTAGGTTCATGGCTTCATGGTTGAGTAGTTACCTGATATTTAATTTTTTTTTGTGAGGACGTTCTGACGCCTACGTTTTGCAAACTGGTTTCTGTGACACCTGCTTCGGGTTCCAAAAATGTTTCGTTTACTTAGAGAGCTTATTGGATGAGCGCTTGCCTTCGATGTGCAGCACCGTACAAAGTCGCCTCGACGCAGATCGGGTCGATCGGTCTAGACACTACCGAGAATTTCGATCGTGCGTGCCGCGACGGATATAGTGACTCGAAGACAGGTGAGTTGTGTGATTTACGCGGATTCGAATACCTCGGCTTGCCGAGAAGCGAGGAGAGGGCATGAGTCAGTGCGGCATGCCGAGAAGCCAACGATCTAAAATTAAGGCGACAGGTGGCCCTCGCTGCTGACCGTTAGTGTTTCCTTTTTATTTTTTTCTCCTCATTTTCCTCTCGGATCTCTGCGACTCTAAATTTTAACGATGTGCCTTCAACGCGATACATTCGTTTCTCCGACTTATTCATTAGTTAATTACACACTTTGGAGTTTCCTCATTGACTCGTTGATTACAGTAAAATTATTCTAACAGCGTTGCCCAGTCGTAAACAGACGCGTCGAAAAAGCGCCGTTGTTTCATATCGGTAAAACAACTTACGAGATTCTCCGATTTCCTCTGAGGAAGTTTTTTGCAGAAATGCATGATGATGAAGATGAAGTTATCACGGCTCAGCCTCGGATCGAAAAATTACCTTAGCTACAACGAATCTGTGCCATTCCGAGGGAAAAGTTTGAAATCCTAGTCAGCAATCGATTCCCGGCTACGTACATCAGTGGACATCGTCGGGGAGTCCCCGAAGCCATTGCACGTTCCGATCCCAATAACTGATTGACCTAGAACCTTCGATGGAACGAAGATTATTCGACGCCAAACCAATGATTGAGAACGGATGCGACGAGCGTGTGTATACGCACACAGAGGTTAAAATAGGTGGAAACCGGAGACGCCGACGAGTTAGTTCGCACACATGGAGTAGGAAGAACAGAGTGGGACGAGGTGGACAAGTCGCCGTTGACCGACGGTACACACAGTTGAACAGAGCAGGGAGGAGAGAAGAAGAGAAGTGGAGTGTCAAGGATGGATATAGTATTCCACAGCGGGCCCGATCGGTTCCATGTGTGCATGTAGCCAATCATTGGAGGATCCTCCCATTCAGTGTTTAATCGTCTCAGCATCTCGAAAGGCCCGCCGGGCGAACCAATGGCGAGAATACTTCGGCCAGGCACGGATATGCACGCGAACACACTAGCGCCGGAGCTCGCGTGGTCAGGTGCATTCGCAAGAGACCATCCGGCTAACCGCGTGCACTCCTGTCTGGCTCACTTCGTCCACGGCGAGAGTGAAGAGTGAGGATGGCGAGGCTCGGCGGACAAATCGATCCAGCAATGGCGATGTAGCTCTCTATGCGTATCCCAACGCCCACTCCTAGCAGCGTCCGGTGTACGGTTGGCAAAACCTACGACGGAATAGAAATTCAGCACAACGTCCAAGAATTTGGTCAGGCCACGAGAACAAACTAATGAATTAACGGTCAGGTAGGATTGTAGCATGGGATGGGAAGTAACGCTACATTGCCCACGAAACCAAGAATTCTGTCCAAGGCCTTGTGAGTCTGGCTCCGCTATTGGTTGTAAACGCGGTCCGATGTTGCAAAGTGACGATTCTGCGGACAATTTGCGCCATTTCCAGGCATGGCCTGGGAGTTCTAATGGCCCTCGTAAATGCTGTTACGTTGACAGTGATGTTGGTTCGGCCGGAGAATCATTCCGTTGGTCATGGAATATATATGGCCGGGCGTAGAGTCCACGCTGCTGCTGATCCTAGAGGTCAGCGAAGTGAGTATGGATGCCGCGGCTTCGACGATGAAGTCATTTGGATACCTCGTTGGTGTTGTTGTTACTGGGCACTGCTGGGAATGCTGTATGTTATCCTTGGCCTAGCACCGTTCCCGCTTTTCGATGTTTCGTAGAGAATTAAATGGATGACGTTGCCCGGCTCCATTTCGGTAGGTTCTCTTCCTGGATGCTCATTTGCGCAATTGAATATCTCTTCCGATTGACAACTATTGAAAATAGGTTTCTGTAATGAGAATCGTATCAGGTTCGTACCTGGTTCGAATAACAGTTACACTTGATTCGCTGTGACTTCGACCACATTGACAGATTGCTTTTGGACATCAGCACCGAAGGCGAAGTGGAATACCATGAAAGACAGTCCTGCCTAGGTGCCAAGAAGCGAATTAACTGTCTAACGGTCTTTTCTCATTAACGCAGACCCGACACAATATTTCCATTCCTAGATTAAACCACGTTGATACTGCAATGGCAAGACATACTTCCAACCGGGGAAATGGAAGCCAACGGTACCGAACCGGCAATTCCCAATTTCCCGGCTCACCGTAAACAATTTCCGTCAAGCAAAACTGAAAGCAGCAGTGAACGAAGTGGTCCAATTGTTCCCAGTGCGTTACAATCAGAGTCGTAAGCCCCTGGCAAGTTAGCGGAGCTCAAGAAAGCATTGACGTGACCTGTTTGCAGAGATGTCAGGCCGCAAAGGAAAATGTTCTGTATCAGCTCAGCGACTACGGGATCGCGCGTCAACCTGACGACGTGGCTACACCTGTCGCGTATTCCACTGAGTTCCCTACCATCCGTTCGCCCATAGTTAAACGGATCTAAAGCCCTACCTGCTGGCTCATCCTCCGTCTCTCGTTTGGGATTCTATAGGACGCAGTTTCATAACTGACCGTATGTTTGTTCGACCTTATTCGCTCGCGCGTTTGGAGTAGACGTGTGTTACTAACGATCCTACGGCAGCATCGTCCGTTGTTCGGTTTGGAAGGCAACAACGACGCCGCGAGGAACGACACTGAGCGGAATGGATAATAGGGAAGCGCGGTCGTTGGTTTCGTCGCGGGTTCGCGCGACCGAAAGGATCTCTCTGCCAGATGTTACTTCGAATATCGAGAGACCAGCTGCATATTTAATTGTAGAGAGAAACTCGAAAGATCCTTTTATTCGCCCTACCGTTCGCCAGTAGATTCGCCATTTTTCGCAGATCGAGACACAGTCCTCGAAAACCCCCACGTCTGATACTCCACCAGCCACCGCCAATCGTCTCATTTTCTTCGTACACATAATCGAGTTTATTTCTTTTGTTATTCGCGTCATCGGGAGGCTTCCGTGAACATTGTTGTGCGTTAGCTCGATATGGGGTTTTCAGAGAAAACCATCTCGAGTCTTCTGACATCCTTCCACAGTCGGGGAAGTTTAATGTCGCCTGTTATTATTGGTGTTGTGAAGCGTTCAAAGAATTCAAGGGTCTCTGGTAGTGAGGCAAAATTAGGTTGGCCGTGGAAAAACATTTTTGCATTTTGAAATAAGTAACGAATATTTTTATCGGGCAAATATGCTTTCTACAGCGATGAAATTTTTCCTCCGAAAACCCGAGCGGAGGATCCGTGTAAATACAAGTTCGACGTGTAGGGATCGATTTCTCGTACGTTTTGGCTTCGTAGGCAACTGATCCGGGGGGATGAAGGAGAAAAGAGAAACGCTCTTGGGTCTCTTCCGGGGAGAAACAACATTCGCCGATGGGGATTCGCAGGGTAAGCACGTACCCGGGAGAGCGGCGTTGCAAGGGTGGAAGGGAGAGTTGCATGGTACGAGAAACCCTCCTGTGCGCCGTATAACCGTTGCACCGCGCGTCATGGACCGTCGGGCTGTCCGTCAATCTGTCTGTTCGTCCGAAAGGATGCGCGCCCTCGATCGTTTCGCTTACGTGGGCGAAAACCCTTCAACCCCCCTCCCCCCTTACCGTTATATCCCGCGTAAAGCCCACAGCGCGAATTTCCCTCGTGACCGTACATCACTGGATATCGCCAATCAATTCTCCTTTGGCTTCTTCCATCGAGCCACCAACCCTCGAGCTCCTTCGGCGAATCGTTTATATTCGTCGGTCGTTCGTCCAGGGTATATCGAGCACCGAATCTGGAAATGACAAATTTTTCCAAAGGAATATATTACAATCATTTTTTTAAATTTGGAAACATAAAAAAATATACTTCTATATTCATATCGAATATGATGTATGATATGTTTTTAATATACTGTGTTGATTAGTTCCATATCATGTGAAGATTGTAATAAACCGCACCGAATGCCTTCGGTACGCAAAGTTTAATTTCTTTCATACAAAAAGATAGCGAAAAGCCTGAAACTCGAAGTTTTTTTATGTCACGGAAAAAACAAGTTGACTATAAATATTCAGATGGCTCTCGTATACGAAAGAAAAAATCTTCGAATACCCACACAACGCGTATTGTATACATAACCGCAATATCAAAAGAAAGGAACAAAAAAACTCCGAAGTACCTACGAAAAGTATTTAAAAAAAAAAAAAATTCCGCTAAGATGTTTTCTTTCGTTAATGCGAGCGGTGGGACTAGAGAAATATTTTTTTATCGAACGATCGGACGAATATAAGTCTGTCTCATTGGAATGCACTCTGTAGAACAGAAATCAAAGATTTACCGGTCCCGATTTTCTGTTCTCGTTACTCTCTTCCGTTAATATTTCGCTCAATTACTTTCGATCTATCCGGATGCTTTGCGAACCTTCTGTATACACACATCGGTGTTATTTCGCTGCGGTGAAAGTATGGAAATACAGAGAAGCGGACGCATATGGGTATGCACTCTCGTTCGCCATCCTCGGATCCTGCAATGCCTCCGGCGACAGCCAATCTGGCATATCAATATTGGAGTTGCATCTATCCGGTGCTGCTGCTACTCCTACTAGCTGATATCGCTGTGACGATACAACGCGCATCCAGAGCTCGTCCCATCATCAGTTTCTCTCATCTTTTTCAACCCCTTCGGTGTACTCGCGCTATACACGTTTCTTGCCCCCCCCCCCCCCCCAATCTCTTTCAAAGTACATTTTTCTCTGTACCGATAAACTATACACAGAACTATCCAGAGATTTTGCCCAGTCCCGTTCTTTTAATCGTTGACGCCATTCCCATACGTTGTAATACATTATGTACATATTTTCCGGTTCGGATATTCTAACTTTTTATAAATTCGAATAATAATAATAATAATACATAGTTCAATGTAAATGACGGTAGGATCAAACGAACTGACCTTTTGGGCATTTATGGGCGATGGTCATCATTATTATTATTATTATTATTATTATTAAAAAGTAAGGCCACGATGATTTTATGTTTGGGCCGGGGCGTTCGATACGGCATAGTTGACGGAGATTGAAGGTTTCGAACCACCAACATCATCGTATGTAATGCATGGTCGATGCATCTTCATTGGGTTTTCTCGGAAAGCCGTAGAAATCACCCGGAGGCCAAAAGCTTCTCGTTCGGTAGATCTTGTCTGATCCCAGTGTCCTTTCCGAGCTGACCAAGCGAGGACTGCCGAATATCGAGGAAAAGGGACCGATAAAGGAAAGCGAGGCGGAGATAGATAAAGCGAAACGGGTCGGTGAGGGACGAAGTTCTTCCGAGGAACACGTCTACGCTGACCATTCGTGTTCGGAATTTCCATGTTCTCGTCCGAGAATCTCGTGGTGTACACCGAGAAGGGAGATATCTCTTCGAATATGTACGTACACCTTCATCTTCCATTACTTTAATAGCCCTCCAGCAGGCAACCCTCGGTGAATTCTTGACATACAGGAAGGCAAGGAATTCCGTCGTTCTCTCGTCCAGAATACGCCGAGATGAAAATTTGTTCCCTCGAACTGTTTATTCGTTCGAAAACATTTCTCTGCAGACAGGCTGAGACCAAAAATTCCAAATTCCCATCGATGAACAGTGTGGATGAACAGCAAAAAATGAAAAATGAACCAAAAAAATAGTTTTAATTCGTCGAGTATTGGTCTGTCATGTAGAGAACATATTTTGCTTCGCCTTTAGAAGGAAACAAGTCGGGCAATGTAAAGCAACCCTTACTATTTTTTTGAGACACCACCTGCTTCCGGGTCAGGCTTCCGATGGAAAACTTCCTTTCGAAAGTAAATTTAACGATCGTTTTCAGCGAAGAATCGGGAACCGATCCGGTAGACGCAATTTTCCAGGCCCGATGACAAAACTTGCCGATTCTGTGAACCCTCGGAAAATTGAGTCGCCGAATGAAAATTCGTTTCTAATCACGTTCGTACCTTCGATATGATTCGTCGACATGGTTATGAGAGTGCTGGCCAGCGAATGATGATAAGTCAGTGCTCAATGAAATGTGACTATCCGTGCGACTGCTCGCAGATCCGGTGAAGCGAGTGAGCGCGCTGCGATTCCCGTGGGTTCAACCGGACTGACCCTTGATCAATCGACATGGATAGAAGTCTGTGCAGGTGGGAAAGGGAAAATGAGTTCGACCGGTGTGCGGGTACGCGAACCGTTCGCGGGATCTCATTATATCGAGTGACTATAATCAGAAGGGCTTATGTGCAGTGCACAAGGATACAGGACGTGCCCTTTTGCTATCAGCTACGCGATATGGTGTTCACGTTTTAGATGGTACAACGCTTGTCGGCCGCGGCTGGACCGAGGCCTCATATGCCGGTAAGTCGATTGGTCGAGGGCGTGGCTGCTGATTGGAGCGTGTAATGAGTTTTCGCAGTTACCTATCGGCGTGTACACCGCGATGAGCGCGACTCGATGGAAGGAAAGTGAAAGAAATGAGCCTGAAAAAAGAGCCCGTCGTTTGGTCATTCGGATACGTTGCGATAACGCGAGATATCCTGAAAGCTTCAGCTTCGATATTCATACGCCCGCATTCTAAAATTCGCTCTTGGGCCCCAAGATGTACATTAGCGCTGGTGATTTCCGCAACAGAAACTACGAGTTAGGAACATGAAATCGCAGCGGGCTTCGAAAAGATTGGATTTTGGAATACATATATTTTTCAAATTTTCATTATATCCAGGCTAGCTCTCTTCTGTCGGCGAATAGCCACTTTTGCACAACTGTACCCAATGTAATTATCGTTATTAACATAGAAGTAAAATTGGACGTCGAGAACGGTGCAAACATCGGACGGAGAGATCCGCGTTGCTTCCGCGCGCGCTTGGGCGCTTCTGGGTGCTAATTATTCTCGGTTATGTTTTTATCGTGAAAATTGGGTGGGTCGTGTGTGCGCCTTGCTGATAGTTATAATTAGTCTCACGCGGGCAGACGCGCGAGCCTGGCTCTGGGGCAAAGGGAGCGAGGGTGAGTTAGCTACGCGGGCGGATGAGCAGGACTGGGAGAAAGGAGGAATGGAGGAATGGGCGGGATAAGAGAATGTGCTAGGACGACGACTATAGGGGTTGCCGTTGCGTTGTGTGTATACCTAGCTGGTTTGTGCAGACAGACGTAGGGAGAGGGATATAAAGGGATGCTGGGAGGGCGGGGAGTGACGGGACCGCTCGGCGAGAGACCAGAGTGCATGAGAGATCGGGGGCTTGTGTCTCCGTTCGGACGACGGGTGGACAGAGCATTTACATCATTTAATTTATGACCCTGCGTACTCCTCTCGGCAGCGACAAGAGCGACGGTTGTGGACCCTCCCTGCCTCTGCTCCCCCCCCCCCCCCCAACTCGCTTCCGATCTACCTCCCGCCAAAGGTACGTGCAGGGGGGATGAGCTCGTCCGTCCGTTCTCTTCCTGCCTACTCATCTCATCGCACGGTAATACCGGGGTTCGGCCATACAGCAACGTTCATAAGACTGAACAGGGGTGGATCATCGGTGACAGGGTTTCCGACGGATCGAGCAGACCGTTGATAGGAACATTTCCTTGCGATCGATTTATATTCGAAAGTGTAATGATCGAGTCTAATCGGGCTGTAATCTGAACATTAAGCTTCCGTAAAGTTGTAATGGAAATAAAGTGCCGGTGCAATTCAAACAATTTTATTCGCTTGTTTATACTACAAGGGGTAGATCGATTTTATCGTGTCACGGAAGACACTATTCGATGAGTGTATTTTTAGGATCGTTGGATAATTTGTGAACGGAGCTGTACAGACGGAGGGAGAATGCGTATGTATAAATGCATGTTACTCTACCCATTCTATCCTCCGCAGGGCTATACATCTACATAACTGTGTGCTTTCTACGTCGTCGCCACTGGAGGACACATACTAATGCAGGCCACGAATAAATTTGCATATGCATGTTGCCGAATGCGGATGTTCGCCAAGCGAGATCGGGACCGAGTGAGGGGAAGGTGGAGCGGAGACTACGAAGGAAGATATAGCAGTGGAAAGGCTGTGGAAGGGACGCGGTGATGGTGCACCGGGACCAGACGGGGCGTTGGATAGCCGAAAGTCCTTGGGATACACCTGAGGGAGAACTCGAATTTCTCTCTTCCGCTCCTACTTGTATTTCGGACCTGCTCTTAGCGGAGGCCTGATGATCATATCTTCCTCTTCCACTCTTCTAAGGGTTGCGCGATAGACTGTCGGTACATACCTTGACCTTGGAAACTGGCTGATTGCGAAGTGGGGTCCAAAAATGGTGATAGTGGTGAACGAGCCAATAGATAGGCTTTATTAACCACCGAACCGTCCACTTCAGTCTATCTCACTCCCTCAAATGATTTCCTGTTATAATATATCAACTCTTTACTGGTTTACCCGTGATTTCTTGAATTTTATGAAAAATTTACTTGGATTCTGAACCAATGAGATCAAATTTTTTAAGTACTCGATAAACTTCCGGTTCTTTGGTGTTGATGATTAATCGATAAATATTAGAAAGCCACTTGAACGATACGAGGGAAATAAATGGTTCTTCCGCGGTGAGATAACCGACGACCTCTGGAACTTTGACTCCACCGAGTCGTCGGTAAACATTTCCCCGGCCGAGTGACGGAGAAATCGGATGGAGGTGGTTAAGCGATTTGCATGCCTATTCTAGCTGGCTATTCTCTTCCACCTGGACGAGGATGCTGAGCGTCAAGGATTAGTCTCGTAGAAACTCTCGAAAATGGACCGCATGGTTCCCGCCACCAGGCGAAAACCTTCACCGTCTCGGGCACTTCGGTTCTCCCTGTCTCATTCCTGCTCGCCTTGCTCTCAACCTATACCTTGCGAAGGGAATATTTGGCACCGGGATTACCGGAACTCGAAGTTTGATTGGCTGCGTTAAGGTATCAAGTTTTGGGTGGAAACCATGGGAACTTGGGTTAATCCAGACGCTGCGTGTTCCGGACGTTTGGTCCGCCTTCCTTGCTACTTTCTCTACTTTCGTCCAAAACCTGTCTCTACACACCGCCAGCCTCCTGATCGGATCAAGCAATGTCTTTTCCACTCACTCCACCAAATTTTCCCACCGATTATCGCATCCGGTGGAGTTTCGATAGGGTTATCATCATTACCGAATCAACCAATCTCATTTTTTCAGACGATCGGAAAACCATCCAATCTTCTTTGTGCACCGATCGCCAATAAGATCGAACAATCTCTTTCGAGGCGCAAGACCGAATTTGGAACTGATTGGATTAGTCACGAGGTTTGTCTTCTTTCTCAATCACTCGCATTCCTCCCTGGCAATTCATGAACCATAACCTTCCAAGTGGAAACGCCAGAGCTAGTATCGGCACAGTATCGGCAACTACCAGTGCTGCTTCTCACTCTTACTAGTACAAACAAATACCAGACTCGTTCATATGCAAGATCAGGCGAATGTAAATCGTAGATTCCACCTACCCGATAGAAGAGCTGTATCGACTGCGCGCTTCGGTATCGTAAATTGTCTCGCGCAATGGGTAACAACTGGATTCACAAACCGCTTTGTTAGAGCGAGCAGTAGCGATGCAGGGTCACTGCGAAACCGGAAGTACCATAAACTGGGCCGTGCCGGGTGTTCGGTGTTGGCTGCTGCTGGGATCCGTGCTCGGGGAGAAGAAATAATAAAACCGTGAAGTCGTAACATTTTATCGTACCGTCAGCGTTTCATCGAAAAAAAAGTCCAGTGGAACGAAAGAGTCGGACAGAAGAAGTCTGCGATGACGATGCTTCAGCGTATCGCGGAGAACACTCTCATCTGCGATCGACCAGCCCGAGTTAAGCCCCATCGACGGATGAAATGTAACTCTTTTAATTACGGTGGTCCAGCTAGCTTCCGCGATATCTCTCACCTCGACGTCCAAAAGCCTCTTCAGGAAGGACAATGACCGAATGAAGAGACTACCCCGCTGATCCTTCATCCGCCTTCTTTCGCTCCATCATACACTCGGACAGCGTCCGAATTAAAATCTCGCAATTATAGCCGTGAATTTGTTTTCAATTAATTTGCGATTACGCCTTTAGCCTGTTTGGAACGCGGCGGGCGAACATTCCCAGCCCCTCGTTAACATACCGTCGATGCCGATAGGTCGTACGCGCTCGATGAAAATTGATTTCGAGACCGTGCCGCTCGCCAAAGTCCATAGCGCTTCGAATATTTACCCGAACCTCCCACTAGAGTCGGGTGGAAAAAAAACGCATAATCTCTCCGACACACTTCTCGGCTCGTTACGCCAATACGATCAAGTCAGAGTTTAATCTCGTTACGCGAAAGTGAAGGGTTTGCCTTCGAGAATTAAGGCAAAAAATTAATTATCGGATTATTCTTCCACCCATAGTTCCTGTTTTTTTTATTTATTCTTTGTTCTTCTAAAAAGTTGTATAAAAGTTGTGGTTAAAAACAAATCATCCACGTTCCGTAACCTGTCTTGAACGTCCAGCTAACATGAAGTTCGAAGCTGGGAGGATTGCTCGTTCAGCGGTCGATCCCTCTTGTTCAATCGCCCAACACCGCAATGATCGTTCAGTCTGACGATGTGTTTTCAGGATGCCTGCGGGTGACTTGCATATCGTTCGGCGATGGCTAACATAGCGGAGATCTTCACCCTGCAGATCTTCGTCCACCGGCAGCAGCAGCAGCAGCAGCAATACCAGCATCAACGACATCTAGCGTCAGCGTTAGCTCCATACTCGTAGACGATCCTACATGGCAGCAAGGGTAAGTACATATCATTCAACCTTTATATCCTTCGACCTATCCCGGCTTGTCATTATGACCTACCGTTGGACTTCTTATCGACAATTTACCTATATCCAGAAACAAACAGGAGTTTCGATACTTAAAATCTCCGACACACATGCCAGTGCTTATATAGGGTTAATTGAAATAAATGTTAATCTGAATAGTACAGCAAATTATACGAAGCGATTAACTTTAATGCGAATTGAATAGATAATTATTTGAATTAAGTAAGTAATCATTTGTCGGCCCACATAAAATAAATCATTTTTCTGGGTGCGAAAACTCAGTAGCGACGTTCCGTACTTAACAAGCTCCGACGACTTGTGTCCGTCTCTCTTTCACGGTTCCTGTGACTTGCTGGCATGGCTGTTGTCCTCTGATGCGAGAAACAGGAGGCGATGTGCGCTACTCATTCTTACTTCTCATGATCCACCTCTGTCCGGAACACAGTACAGTTGTGAAACATCCGAAGTACTGTTGGACACGTATCCCGTTGCGCCCACCGAGACCCGAAGAGGTGGAGAGTTCACAGTTTCCGGTTATAGTCGAGCTCTCTAACGGACTGGTAGGTTGGACACTGTGACGACTTCTGGGCAACTGAAGGACGCATCTCTGACCGTCTCACTCATTAAACTCTACAGAATTCGCCTTTGTGGTTCTCAGCAGTCGATACACATAGCCAGGGTGTGTTTAGCTGTACATCTCGGGTCACCGTTGGTTCATGTCCTCTTCGTCGGTCGTTCTACTGGACAGGAGAACGCGAGAACGATCCACCCTCGCGTAGCTCCTTACCGCAGTGCTTAAAGGACGGTTGAGTGGCAAGCCGCGGATACTGTTACCTCGTTGTTTGCCACTAACATCTATACCTCAACTATATACTTCCACAACCCTCCGGGAGAAGTGGTTACGTTGGCCGATCCCTCTTCTTCGTTTCGCGAAACCTAACACGACACTGCCTAAAGGAGTTTAATCCTTTGAGCGTTGGATGAAAATGCACGAATCTCGCTTATGTTACTTTCGGCAGAGTTTCCGTCGGGTGAATCTATGGTGCACGATGCGATAAGAATAAAATTTGTAGAAAATTAAACGCTGCTGCAACGTCGAAGGGTTCAAGATCCTATCGATGGAACATAGCCATGTATAGATGTATCGGGAACTTCGTTCTCCCTTTCTACTTGCAAGATCGAAGGGGTTGCAAAGTGAAAGACGGTTGCTCGTTAGCTCGCGGAATTGGCAGCCCTCGGTTTACCACGGTTTGCCACGAGCCTAGAAAGGAGCAGTCTGCGCTAACACCACGAGTTCGATTTCCGTGGCTCAACAGAATAACAGACATTAATTTCTCTCTACAACTGTTTCCATTCTCCGAGAACCCCAGGGTTCGCGGCAGGCCCGCGATAGCGCGGCGCGCTCGCGTAGACTTTGCCGAATGTGCGGCTGACTTTCGATTAATAGTTGTTGGTTTTGTTGCCTGCGCCTTCTCTCCCATAGGAAGGTAAGAGTCTCCTCGCACCGCTGTCGGCGTTTCCAACTCTCGTTTGCTTTCTATCTGTTTCGAACGAGACTCGCTACTTTACGGATACCCCCTCCAAAGCACCCACACATCGAAATTGCCTGCTCCCGTGGAATTCCATCCATTGTCCCGAAACCAGCTTCGTCTCCGGCCCACCCGATACCCACACCAGACCGGCTTTCCCTCCCAGTTGGAAAATCCGATAATGTTAATCGCAACGGGGTATCGACGCCTGGCATCAATTTACCCGCTCCCGGAAAACGGACCTCCCGCCCCCATCTTCCTAGTGGAGTTTCCCTGGTGTGGTCGTAGTTTCGCACGAACGAAGGGCGGGGAGATTGAGAGGGCTAGAATTCGTCCGATCGCTGGCCCGGAGATCGCGTCCACTCGAAAAGGTCGACCGGGCCAACACCAACCAACCAACCAACCATCCTACCTCCTCGAAACGTTGGGCTTTCGGACTCCGATAAGACTCTCGAGGTCCGATCGCGCACGAGAGAAGTTCACCGGAGTGCCGTCTACCCTATCCGGGTTTCCATGGTACACGACGGACTAGCCGGAGAAGGGAAACGTGAGGCCGAAAGCTGATGTCTATGCGAGGGCATGGAAACGCGGTCGGTCCGTGCAGGACCAGAACCGAACGGAGAATAAGGATCTAGCTAGTAAACTCGCCAACAATTCACGGAAATACGCGGGATGCATTAGCGAGCTCCTAAATACCCCCGCGCGGTACACACGGAATACTCAAGTGGTTTTCTCTAGGTACACCCTCCCCTCGGTGCCCGCTAGCCGTACGTAAGCTTTTCCATCCTACTCGCCCGCTCTTTCCAACTGGCCACTCTGGCTCGTTTCTCCACTAATACACCGCAGGATGTATAACTCCACCGTCTTCTGTATACGCTCTTCTGCTCCGGGCGGTATAGACGAACGTAGGGTAGGTCTTACATTCCCGGTGAACGTGTTGGTTGCATGCACGTTGTTTGCCTGTCTGGCTAGTTGGCTCGGACTCTCGGTCTCTGCTGAGAGACCACTTCGCTTCTTCCATCCACACCGACACCGAGCTCGGTGAGGATAACGCTGCGGAAACACGGAAGTTACTCATGAGCGAACACTTTTACGTTGAAGGATTTTTTTTCTGAGGAGACAGACCTTTTTTTTTTACAACGTTACCTCTTCCAGAAAGAGAGTAATATTAATTTTATTATGATATTATAATTGTATATTATTAATTTTACAAACGCAAAAAAAACTGTTTGAGTTGTTTAAATATTTGAACGAGAATCACGACTGAATGGTTCCAATCAACGGCATATATTATGATATTATAATAATTTTCAATATTTAGTCCCGAAAAAAAAGTCGTTGCAATTTCATTTTTTCTGACCATTGAACAACATATACGTATCATTTCCGATAGGCAGTTGACAGGGTCTTTCCTTTTCTTCCATTGTCCTCTATTGATTCTCTGTCGAAATAATTCTATACACACTATTTCCGTAACTCTGGTGAGCCAGATGAAATTAAAAAAGGTTTTATGGGGTTCCGCCAGTCTGCGCGACGGTGAAAAAAAAAAGAAAAACATTCCAATAGCAGAGCGATGAGCGACAGCGAGCTTTGTGCTTGAGCCTGGTACAACAATGCCAACTGCACATCGTCGTAGCGTCCCGAGCGCTGATGCCACGAGTTTTCGTCGTAGTTCCCCCTGCCCGCTTAGAGTGGCTATACTTGAGCCTTGCCACAATGTCCGATGGTTTATTGTGGCTTTTATTATTGCGCTTCTGCCAAAGTAACACTTCGCGCAGGAACATCTGAATATCCAAATACCTTTAAGGATACGCTCTCCCTGGTGTAACATGTTGGCAAGCACTATCGTTTCTACCAAAATCTCTCCTCCCACCTCCCGAATACACGCAATCGGTCGCCCGGTATTCCGTTGGCAGAGGCCGAAATGCCGTAACAACCGGCTTGTCATCGAGGGATTTATTTATCGCCGCGGCCGTGTCCGCGTGCTCAACAACGGTTGGTATATTTCAAAATCGCGGACAATGTTGCAATGAATCATTTACGAAGGAATGCTAAAAAATGGGGGACGTGGATAGAAGAACTCGCCTAGCTCGGATTCACCTGTTTTTCGTACGGTAAGATCAATCGTCGCTTTTCCAGTTTCGCCCCAGCGCGAAACCGCTATCCTTCCACGGATTCCTCGTTCCTCGGTCCTCTCGTCGCGCGCACTTTTTCGGATCGCGAGATACGTCCGGCCGTTCGCGTGGAAGCTCGAGAAGGGGATGGAGAAAGAAAAATAGTGCATCGGTTCGGATCGTCGTCGCAGCAAGTTCCGCGGGACTGGGGCGCTTCGGCGAGATGCTGCCGAGCCGCGGAGACACTTAAAGGATTTACGGGTTGGGAGAACAAAAAATAAAAAAAGAAACAAAAAACGAACTCGGCAACCGAAAGCCGCCCACGACCCGTTGAGCTAAGTGCGCCGGTGGTGCTCGAACAACCGGAGAGCCAGTGCGCGAAAATAGAGCAAGACAAAAGAAGAAAAACGAGGACGGTGCCGCGGAGGGGCAGCAAAAGCGGCACCGCGGACTAAAGACGTGCACGGTTACCCGACCGTTTTCTCTGTCCGAGAGGAACAACGACGAAGCACCAGCCGTGGCTCTTAAAATTCATTTAATCGCCCGGATAGTGGGTTCGCCGACGCGTTCGCTTGGGATTGGGGACGGAAAAACAATTGGGTAAAAAAGTGAGGGTGCGAGGATAAGGAAACAAGGGGAGATAGGAGAAATCGACAAAGTCGAACAGTGTTCAGGTTTCTTTTTTTGACTAGTTAAATCAAACGGAAAGTCGATGGATATTTATGTGTAGAAATTTCCATAGACCACTGTTACGAAACCATCATTGGGGAAATTTTTGAGTTTCTCTTATTCTCCCGAAGAGTAATAAAAATACCAAAATAAACGTCCCCGAAAAAACATACATTCTAAAAAAAGTAAATAAAATGAAATGCGTGCGCTAAAGTAGAGAATCTGCTTTGTGCAGATACATCGAAAATTTGCACAACCCTTCATTTTCGAAGGCCCCTGATAGGGGGGTGGGAGTGCGAATTCCTCATTAGTGTGATGAATCCTCGGGGTTCCAACTGCCCTCGTCCCGTCGATCCTCGCTTTCCTCCCCGTCCGTTTCAATCGTGGATCCATCGCGAAATTACTTTGAGACGAATCGCGTGGGCGGCCGTGTGTACGGTATGTGTAACGTGACCCTTCGATGGGAACTGGGCGCGCAGACACAGAGATTCGCTCGCTGATCGGAGGGCTAGTAGGGCATCATAGAGAGATCCGCCTTCGGCGATGATTCCAGCAAAGTGAATTTATTCCGTCGAATCCCGCCCGGGCGGTAGCTCGTTCACCGGCTCGTTACCCCGAAGTTCGCGTAAGTGCAATGCAACCAGCGCACACAGAGCGCCCGATATTCGCATCGTCGGGGCGTTCAGCCGCGCGCTAATTAAAATGGAAGTCTGATCGTGTTTCTATTTTCAACCCCCAGCCACGTCCATCCTCGTTCACCCGTCACGGAGAATGAAAAATAAAAATCTTCCTCTGAACCACCAATTATATCCCCGTAATTGATAGGCCCCTCGAGGCAGAACTTCAACGATTTAGCACCATAATACGTATATAATCCTACTTTTTTGTCAGTTAAAAAATGTATTTCTCCAAAATCCGGCCAAATAGCTCGGTCAGGATCGTACAAAAAAAATTCTGCACAGACATATGAAAAAAATTGCGGGAACATTTGGAATTGTGATAAAAATCGAAAGTATCGGAAAGGCAATTCTAAAAAGAAAGGCAGACGACGCCAATGATTTGTTCACAAAAAAAAAGATTCAGTCTTCCGGAAGAGTGTCTTCCGTAGAGGGCGGGGCGACCTGGGTGGACGAAATAATTGTAAAAGAAAAAAGGAACTTGTCGGGGATCGAGCGCAGCTGAGAGTCCGGATCCGGGGTACGTGCTCGTACTCGAGAGTAAGTAACTGCCGGCTGCGAGAGAGTCCCCCCATTCGCCTTTCCAAGCGATCTCCACGGTCCCACAGTAGCCGATTTCCTCTTCTCCTTAGCCATCTTGGTTTCGTGCCTGTGACCCGCCATATCTTTTCTCGCCTTGCACACGTAATAGTTACGCCTACGCGGAATCTTTGTGTAACCAGAGGTACATCCATTGTGTGTGTATTCCAACGTCGACCGCGTTCGCGGAGCGTTGGAGATTCGCGTCGTGCCGAGCCCGTCCGGAAGCACCCACGACGCCGAGCGCCGTGATTGTAATATAGGTCAACGTTTACACAGCTGCTTTAAGCTGGATTTACCGAAGAGCTTTCGCCCTGCCGTGCCAACCGGAGCAAACTGGAACGGTAAATACATTTTTTAATATATTTTTTTTTTTACTTTTCCCCGCTCTCTCGTTCGGCGCGCTTCAGGTCCTGATACACATTCCCACGCCCGAGTCTCCACCATACATCCGTACGACCCTCTGCGGCTCTTCTCCCAAGTAACGTTCTCGCTCACTCGAGAGCCTCGTTCACCGCCGAGAGTGTCCTCCCGTGTTTGACTTGGAGCAACGCCGGTACGTCCTTCCCACCACTGCCCAGACCAATTTGAACTACCTGCCAACTACGACCGAGAACCTGGAGCTTTGCTTTTGCTGCTCGTACAACTCGTCTTTTCGTCGGGACTTAATTAATTTCCCGTCTCGGTTACTTACCGCTCCAGGAAACCGTCTACCGAAGAGACGGAAGGGGAGACTGTGATACGAGAGATAGCGATATTACTTTCGAGTAACTTCCGACTCGAAAGTTACTTTGTTGAATTGTTTTTTTCATATCACGGTATTTTTTTCTTTAAAGAAAATGTCGAAGTTTGTCAGCACGAACTGTTATATTGATGTTATCCTTTTTTGTCGGTGAGGACAAAATTTACGATTCCCATGACTGTTCCCATCCGAGGGTTGGGCCGCACTCAGGAAACCGAGAATATGACAAAGCTCAGCGGTTTAATGTACCGGAAACTAAAATACGCTGGTAATTTTCGCCTCAGGATGTATCAACACCGTACACAAGGGGATAGCGTTATGCCTGAGAAACCGGCACGTCTGCAGATTATGGCATGCCGTAAGGTCGCAACCCCTTCGAATAGCTCCCTTCACGGGTAAGCAGTAAATCTCTTGCCACGGTGAGAGTGGAAGCTCTCGCGTAGCCCGGTAACGGCTTATCGCGTCCTTACCTTTTCACCTTTTTTTTTCTACGTCATAAAATTTTCAACTTTCGTGCGCCATTCCGTTTACCTCCGATTCCGCTGCCTACGTTAGCACTCGTGCCGATTTTTCTCATTAAGTTTTCGAATCGATGATTTTTTTCCGGGTTCTTCTACTCAATCGAGTCTCGCTCGATTCTCGCTCTCGGATATCTACGAATCTCTCGGGCAAGCGATCCGCTAAGAGGGATGAAGAGACGGCCGCGGCGGGCGGGGGGCGGAAGTCGTCGCGATGACAAAGTTTCTGCAGCGTGTATAGCCTCTCGGCTGGCCCAAGGAAGCAGCGGGGTTAGAGTAGTCGGTACTCGAAGTGCCGACAACTTTTTAATCTCCCCGGGAAAGCTCGTTGGCTCTTCCGGGGCATCGTCGAGAAAAGTAACACTGCCGAGGGAGAGTGTTCGCTTATGTGTGACACAGATAGGCGTCCCCGGTGTCGTCTGCAGAAGCGCGAGAAAGCCTCTCCAACGGCAATCAGATTTCGCTCGAGTCGCCTCTCGTTTCGACTCTCATCCCACAGCAATCACGACGGTGTCGTCGTCGCGCGTTTTCTCAATCCGAAATGAAAAAAAAAATCCCGGTACTTGTGCAGTCCTTTTTTATTATTTGATTCTATTAGTTGAGCGCAACGTTAATCACTTGGTTAGTAAGTTGGTTCGAACCGACCCACTTTGCTTCGATCGACTGTTTATTCATCATTCGATTTGTTGACCCAACCAGATGACTCGCCGGTAGCATTTTTTACAGAGCAGTTGGTGAGCCAGCAAATGATTTGTCTCCGTCCGTCCTATTTACTCATACGCTTTCTCGCATAAAATTAAACGAATAGCGTCCTCTTCTCCTTTAATAATTCCCACGTACCATTAATCTCCATAATGAAGTGCTAATAACTCCGCCGTTTAACCTTGCACTTGGTAAAAACCACACCAGCCTTGTCAGCGCAGCCTCGAGTCTCGTTGAAAGTTGGAGTTCACATACATTCACCCTACACTTCACCCAAGTACGGACCTTCATTTACTTCCCTCCAGTCGCCGGCAAGGTAGTCATGGCAACTTTTGATTGTGTCCCCTGAGCACGTTCGTAGCCTCGCCGCGTTCGCCTGTGTTTACGCGGTTCGAGGGGTTTGCCAGAAGGCAAGGTAAGCAAATGCACGGATGCAAGTAGCAGCGGTAAAGGTGCTCGCGAGCTCTGTCTGCGTATCTTCTGTAACATCAGACCTCTCGGGGGGCTTCAGTCGTTCTCTCTTCCCGTCCAAGCACAAACCGCACCACAGACAAATATCCGAGTGACGTGTAAAGACGACATCTTCGAAGCATGTTTGCCTGGGGAAATTTATGGCATCACTTTTTATAATTCAAAACTTAATTGGATATGCAGTTCCATTGAAACTCTCAATTATCCGAGAACAGGAAATACCGAGGCTCATTCAATATATTTGTTGCGCGAAGTTTGAATTTTCCTGGGAAAGCTCTATCGAATTATTTTTATTATTTTTCTTTCGGAGACCTTATTTCTTTCCATCGGGAAGAATCGAGGCAGTAGGACGCGAGAGCCGACCGGGTGAAAAAGTGAAAGGAGCGAAAAAAAAGGAAAGAAATGAATCGAGACGACTGCAAGAGGAAAGGAAGTGAGCAAAGGGGGAGGGGGGATTGTCCTGCGATGAAAGGCGTGGAGGACAAGAGATCCGGTACGGCTGTGGGCGTTTTCTGGATGGAAAAGCGAGAGGGATGCGAGGGACGCGATTTACATTCCAATTAAAACGCTCTCTTCTTCTCTGTCGGTTCTCTGTCGACTTGGTATCTTTTCTTCTCGCTTCATTCCCTCCGTTTCGCCTCCACCTTATATATAGTTCGTGGGAACCCGTAATAAAATCTCTGAAACAGAATGCGGCCATATAATGAGCAATTTACATAAGCCGTCTCGATTCGAATTTAATAACGAGCTATCGTAAAGTAAACAAACTTTTTAATAACCCGACTGTCGAGCCAAGGGAGGACATTCTACTGCGCGAAGATTCGGAAGTAGGTAGGTAAAGATGGCCGTATCTCCGATGTATGCGGTAACTACCGGCGAAGATGCCGATGCCTCCGACGAAGGCTTTCACCTACCTCGCCGAGTGAAAATGCCGATGGAAGGTATAAAATATTATTGTTGTAACCCTCCTTCGATATAGGCAGGAGAGAAGTAAAAACATAATAACAAAGGACGAACGGGTATGCGCAACGTTGGAGAGCGTGAGATAGTTGGATCGCTCGAGAGTATAACTAAAAAATTGGAGCAGAGCAATTACGCGTGAGTACTGCTTAAAAAAATGGTATTACTCCCAAAGGATTATACAATGTTATTCGTGATATTTAATTGATGAAACTTTAACGAAATTACCTCTACCAAAACCGGTTCATTTAACCACTCCACTCGACATTAACTCGCAAAGGTCCGATAGCGGAGTTATTTAGATTATGATGAAAAAGATGATTCATCCCTCGCCTCCAAACGCTTTATCCAGTGATAAGAGGAAAAATAACACGTCGCTCACTTTATTGCATTGAGTATGACGTACGAAAGGTGACGATAAAAAAATAAGTACAAAGATAAATATAAAAATCGAGACAGAGGAAGTAATGTAACGTGGCCGCTCCCGTGATCTACGATATCCATCTGAGGGTGGTCGGGGATGCCGCGAGCCCGCGAAGCGTCACGCCGCGTTAAACTTCCCCTCGTAAATTTTTGCCCCTCCTTCGCTTTTCCTTCTTCCTCTTGATCTCTTTTCCTCTGTATGCACTACGCTGGAAGCATGAAGCGCCGAGGAAATAATACACCGTTTCACGACACTTGCTCGGCGCAGCGCGAGAGTGTACATACACCGTTACGGTAGCCGTGGAGCCGTCGGGTACAAGGAAGCTCGTCTATCCGTACAGGGTAGTAAAAGAGTTTTCACGAGCTGCCAGTGACGGCGGTGGTGTTTTCCGAGCTACGGCGACGGTCCTGCGTTTCGATGCTCTCACATACACCGAGTTCGACCGATATCGCACTTTTTGTACACACGTGAATACACTTTTTCATCTATGCTGCGTGGAGCCACGCACCCTTGAAATTTTACGATATAAACCGAGCGCGGCGATATAACGGCATTGAAAAATTCTGCGGTACGATCGTACGTCGGCATGCAACGAGGAAAACGTTGCGAGGACTATTCTATCCATGAAGAAAAAGAGACAAGGTTTCAACATTTTTCTTGACATCAATTTTTATTTCCGAACTTTTCTTTAATATTTTTTCTATTCTTAATTAACGTTTCTACGTATGAAAATTATATCGAAAAATCGCCGATAATAATATAAAAGTACGATATACCCGTGGACGATCGATCGGGAGTTTACCAGCAATGCCTCCAATCGGTCAGTATTCCCTCCTTGAACGGGTTCGTACATACGAGTCAGTAGTAAGGGTGCGTTATTGGTCAGCCACGAAGGCCGGTTATCCTGCCAAAGCCCGCGCTCTCTCGCCGACACTTCCCATTGCCCCTGTACCCTAGCGGTTTACGGAGGACTATCCCCAGGATATCTGAATCTGTGCAGCAATTGTATCCACTGGTCGAATATCCTGAAATCAGGTTAATCCTGCGTCGGACTAGCCACGTCCGATTTCCTGCACCTGCACCGACACAGGACTAATATTGGCACGGCCTCGGAGGAGTATTCGCCCAGTGTCGACCGGCGTGGCTTCTGTTGTGTGTCATTCCCGGTCGGTTCACAGTCGCTCGAGAGCGAGCCGTGTGGCTGAGCCGAAAACTCGTAGGTGTAGTTTTGTCGTGGGTCTCTCGCCACCGACCCGGACCAACTTTCGCGAGTGTAATAACTCGATCGCTTCGAGTTCGCTGGGGTTGGAGGTACATGCAACCCCATCTCATATGGGTGGCTACGCTACAGCGAGGCACGGTCCTGGTCCAGTGAACGGACGTGTACATAATGCGGTATCCGTCCATTATACGGCTCGGCCGTATATCGCGCCGAACTCGCCGCCGAGCCGAGATACGTGACCGAAATACATCGATGACTCCATTGACTCTCTGTTCTCTGCTGCTGCTGGTACGACTCCATACAACATTCGCCTCGTACACCGGATACAGCTGTCTCTCATTCGTCCCTAGGACTTTCTCGCGCCGCCTCACCTGTTCAGCTCTGGTTGTCGAAGCTACAGCCGCACGATAAGGGATCGTCCATTCAATTACTGCTTCCAACCATTGCTGTACGACGCTACGTATTCATTCGCGTTATTATTATTTTTATTTTTTTTATTTATTATTATTATTTTCACGGTAAAACAAGACAGAATTGTTAGAAGAAAACAGCGGGTAGGTAGATCATAGTAGGTGTTTAAGTAATATAATGGCGAATTGCCAATCTCACATAAATGCACAGAGTTAATGGAATGAGGGGAATCACAAAATTATTGACATTTAATAATTCGAAGGTACACATGGGACCAGTGTAGCAGAATAATGTGTGCTGAGAGACTCGTTCAACCTGGCTACTATTCGCGAATTCTCGTTTATAATCAATGGATTAGGGATTAAGTAAGTGTCGGTTAAGCCAAGCGGAAAGTCGCATGAATTTACAATTGTTTATCCAACACTTTGACAAGAGAAAAAAAGTACAAACGGTTCGTCTATTTTCCATCCAGTAGTGAGTCAGAATCTTTCTTCAATCGGAATTGAAATTTTTATCGAAGACTCGATCCAAGATTTTTAAAAATTTATATTAAAAAATTATATTATTATTACGTTGAATAAACCAACTTGCTTTTTCTTCAGCGTGTGAAGCAAGTTGGCATGGCGCAAGTGTCGTGTATCGTGAAACACGTATGAGGCATCGTGTGAGTAGAAAAGAAAGAGGAGCCAGCCAGCATTGGTGCATGAATGATACATGAACCGTCGCCGGTGCCGGTTACCATCGGACCCTTTCCGAGCGGCATCGACGCGGTAAATCGTCCCTCTCGTGGTTCTCGACCCGAATTCACGTGCGGCGTCCACCGATAGCTGGCACAGTGTCGCAGCAAGGGCATCAAGTTTACATAATACAGATACGAAACGACTATCGGCGTGGTTGGTTCTTGTAACGCTATTGAGTCTCTAGGTGGCTCTCTTATACCGCTCCTGTCTCCTACCCTTCGCCTCGGCCATTCTCTTTTTTTCTCCTCTTTTCTCTATGCACACATCGTCCCACCTTGGCGAGGAAAATGAAAACCTCAGCGTCCTCCAGAGTGGATACAGCCCTCAATCGCTGGTTGGTTCTTTCGGCTGGGCACAGACGCGAACGCTTTTGGTATTAGATTTTCTCCGCAACGGTTCAACGAACGAGACACAATGTGAAAACGCTTGCCGAAGAAAACATTCTCTCTCCCGCTTCCACTTTCTATCAGTCAGGTGTAACATATGCTAACGCGCTATGATTTTCTTTAGGTTTTCAATAATACTTTGAATGAAAAACAATGGTAAACAGAAGTATTTTTCTTAACGACGTTCAATTGTTACTGCAACTCCTGTGTTCAGTATTCACGTATTCTATTTCCTTATTTGTTTTTAAATTATTTTTGTCGTTATTTACTGTTACCTTATATTTATGTTTCCTATATTTTCTAATTACTTCGCTCATTTTTCCTATTACCTTTAGTTGTTTTCTTTTCACCGTTATCTGCTGAGTTTGTGTTCGGTTCGTTGTATCTTCATACGCGGTATTCTTAGGGGACTTAAGCCGCAGAACATGAAAGGAAACGAATCTATTCACCTATCTGTACATGCTTAACATTTTTTTTCTCTTTGTATTATATTTATACCAGGGCTGAAAAATGAATAGAACCTGAAAGCAAGAGAAGTCTTTGTTTGCGTATCTCTTGACGACATTTTGCAGTTACAGCTTTCGGTGTTCTGACAGAATTATTTTTCTCGTCCGCCTTCTCGGCAATAACAGATTTATCGTGGCTCCGAGATGGGGAGTACTCCGCTGCTTGCGACCGGAAAGTGGGGGGTTGGTATATACGTATAGGTTTTATGCAACTGAATAAACAATCGGAAATGTGCCTCCCGGACCTACATCCCTATCGGCGCATCTGATGCAAACATTTACAATCTATAATCTTGCAACCCACGAATATGTTAAATGTTATACGTACTAAAGAGCACTTTGCGTACGCACACACACCGGCTAACCAGGAGGGTAGACCAGAGCCAAACGGGGATGCTAATCTATAAAACTTGCTGTATCGATACCGAATACACGGATCCACAGTTGGTCACATTAAAATTTTATTAAATAATCAAAAATGCAAAGTCTGTGATTTTCATTCAATCATCGTGTAATCTTTGAATGGCTCGTATTAAATCTGCACGTACCGCATCGTTAAATACAAATAACGCTCCCTACGTTTCATCGCGCTTTGATATTTAAAAAGTGTTCGTCATAAAGCGATTTACAAAAGCTGCTTTACTTTACTCATAAATAACATATAAAATAATCAGACCAATGGCGTTGGGTCCGTTATGCACAATGTATTAAATCGTCGCGAGTTCGTTGCGATAGCACTGCTCGTAAGGTTCAGCGAGGCAGGACGGACCTTGTCCTCCGTTTCCGATGTTTTTTTTTGTTACGCAAGAAGACATCCGTAAAAATATTCCGTCTCACCCCGCGCTACCCTACCAGCATGCTAGCTAAGTTAGCGAATATCGACCCACCGAGCTTACCAAGCGGCGGGAATCACGGACGGAAAAGAGGATTCGCGTGTGGTAAACCTAGTCGTTATTCCGCGACGCGAATAAGGAGAAAATGGAAGGGAACGTATAAAATCGGAATCTCGTAGAATCCTTTTTGAATCGGTCCGACGGCTGGCATTGTGCGCGGAGAAGCGTACAACGTACCACCGGCAAGAATTAAAAGACACGGCGGGACGGCTAGTGGAGCTGGACATTGGTAAGGACCTGTGGACCGCTGGACAAAGCCCGACCACAATGACGTGGCGAAAAATCCCAGATCGGTTGCAGGAAGAGAGGAGTACGAAGAAGATCAAGACTGGACCTGGAAGAGGAAAATTCTCTCGTGATCTTCTCGTGCCGGCTGGCGCAGCGGTTAGGGGTCGTTCGTCTGTCCAGAGGACATTCCCGTTCCCGTAAAACTCGGAAGAAGCAATTATATTCGAGCGAAGGATTGTAACCGGGTCCGCAAGGACCTCGTCCGGATGCGAGGTCGCGGTTATCTTTGGAAACGTCGTCTAGAAAGAGAGGCTATTCGGTATACACAGACCAGGGTACCGTCCCATTCTTTGGAACAGGAAGTCTTCCCGCGTGATACATCTTCTTATTGTTTGGACGCGTAAAGCGCTTGGGCAGGTCTCTGTGTAAATGGTTCCTGGAAGATGGATGCAGTATGAGTCGGAGAAGGCGTTTTGGGACCAGCGAGAAAATATACTTCCGGCACAATAAAAAATCGTGCATGACTGAACAAAGGTTGTAAAGTCGTTGCTGAGAAATAATTGTTTTATCTTCTTTGATGGAAATCTTGCTATTTTTTTTTCACGATAATGTTACACAAAAAAGTTGACCTAAACGGTCCGCAATTCAAATAAGAGTAGACGCAACGTAGTAGGGACCCAATTAACGTCAGTAACGAAAATTTTTCGACGGGTAATCTTCCATGATATTTTTAAAGCTAATTTTTACAAAAACTACTGAAATAGGGAAAATAAATAGGGCGAGAGATGAAAATAAATTCATGATTTCACGGAGCTACCGGTGCGTTCCGTTATTAACGTCGCGTCTCGAAACACAGAGAAAGATTGAAACGAGGAGGCAAGAGAGCAGAGACAGTAGGATCCGGAAAGGAGGTGCGGTGGGGCATCGGGGACTCATCGTTGCCGTCCAAGACGAAGTTTCTCACAATGGGAGTGCAATTAAAATCGGGAAAATATATAACGATACTGTAGAGTGAATTGCGTCCGTCGGAGCAATAAGGCCGCGACGAGAAGGAGGACGAAGGGAGGCCGAGGCAGGAGACGCTTCCTCGGCATCTCTCGGTGTGCGAAGAACAAGAGGAAAGGGGGCGGGGTATTCGCGCGGGTTGGAAGAAGAATTAACCCAGTTGCAGAAGATAATGCCCGTCGAGAGAAATCTATTCTCGCAACTCTTGCACAGAATCTCTCTGCGTGCGGGGAGAGCTATTCGGCGAGCGCGCCTCTTTGCCTGTGGACCATCCTCTCGCGCACTCCGGCAAAGCACGGTAAAGTGAGGTCAGCAGCGAGCGGTACAACGGTGTATATACGTTCCCGTCGTCGTCGTACCGCGTTTACCTCGTACACGGCTGCTTCTCTCGTTCCGATAAATCTATTCGAGCCTTACTGGGTCGGAACGAGAGCGCCGAGTGTAGCCGTTAAGTGGACCATCCGTAATTGCCTATAATGGGCACCTTTGTATTTAACCATTGGCCAGAGGAATTTTTAATACACATATATAGAAAGAAAAATATATAATTTTAACCTAATCCTCAAAATTATATTTCTTTCACATGCGTTAACTCAAGAATAAAGTAATTATTAATTGAAACCCGTATCCAAAGTGTGAAGCAATTTTTAAATATTTATTTTTAAAATGAATCATCTTTTGTATTAACGCTGTCTCCTTCTGTTATGTCCAAATAGTCGGTGTTTTTATTTCGATAAATTTCACGCAGCTATCGTACCGACCGACGAGATATCAGTATTTACCACTGACCGCGCTAATCTTGATGCGATGCGACCGCCCATCTATGAGCCTGAACTTTCGGAAAGTTGCTGGGGATATGGCCCTAGGAATTTTTGTTCTTTCAAATCTCAGGGTGGTGATTAATTTCTAATCCCTTGTGGGGTGGAGTATCAGATTCATCGCAGTACTAGTAAGTAAATTTCATGGAGCCGGATCTAGATTCGACAGAAAGTCCAGATAGCGTCTTGATTTCGGAAATCAATAATTAGGGTATTGAAATAGGGAGATAATATCCATTTATTTAACTAATAAAAAGTGAAGTTTACTTATTTCGATCGGGCATTGTTGGTTGGTGTTAAAATAATTCGAACGATACGAAATTTCAACGGATGGACTGGCGTTTATTGTAAACAAATTCAAAGACCTTTGGGTTTAATAATTTTAAAGTACAACCTAAATGAAGGAAAGTTTTTCGAAATTGATCTCGAACAAAAATGATTTCGTTCAAGTCGATGGTCGCAAACAAATACGAGAAAAACTTTGAAAATGAAAATAATTTGGAACAGAGGTTGACAATAATTTTTTCTCTCAAAATAATATCGCTGACTGGCAAAGCTATCGTGATAATTGGTCTGCTGGATAATAATAAATAAATGTCAGTTGCAAAGTGACTGCGGCTAATGAGTGATACAAAAATGAGTTAAAAAATAAACGTAATGCGTGTAAAGAAAAATTATGAAAATGACTCTCGAGACCAGGTTTATTGGGATTTTTATACTATTGTCTTAGATTAAACATAGAGAAAAGAATGAGGTCACGTGTGTGATTTTCCCCTTTTTTGATTATGTAGTCAACAGAAAGAATCATTCAATTACACATATGGTTTTGTTTCGAAGATCTACCTAATCAATCAGAAGTGGGAGAGATCAATTTCGTCACGTATACGATTTCTTTCTTTCCTTCTCCTAAATACGAATCGGAGTAATTATCCTTGTCGAGTATATCTTCTTCCTGTAATTCTCCTATCGAGTCATTTTCATACAGGAGCCCTGAGTGTGAGTAGGGGTCGCGAGATGCAAGTTTAGACAGGCGATCGGTCGAGGAGTGTCTTCTGTTGCAGCGAAGAGTACAGCGAAAGAGAGAGGAACCACTTCTTTCCGCGTTCGCGTATTGCTATGATTCAGTTTTGGGGATCGAAAAGTAATTGGAAGTAGGAATTTTGGATAACAATGCTACGCTAATTTCGTTTGTTCGGGGCATTGAATCTCAAAAGATTTATAGTATTTCCCTCGATGTTTGCCTTTCCTTCGGAAAATCTTTTAGGTCTTTTAACGGGATAATAAGTTGGGAAAGGAATAATATACGATTTCAAGATTGGTGTCGTCGAATGGGCTACCTCATTTTCACCATTGCTCCAACTCTCATCTCTTTGTCTAGTAGCGCCGATACTTCCCAAGAGGAGTGTAAAAACCTGGAACCCCGATAAGGAAACTCAGAGAGCGGCAGGTAACGTGCCGAAACAACATGTCACTGAGAGTCGGTGTCCTTCCCCGGCGGTTAAATTACCGTGGGCCTCTCTATTGATAGTTTCCCGTGTACCGGTACAATAGGCTTTTGACTTCTTCGGCTTCTGGATTCCTTTCCCGACTTCGGTCAGTTTGACTGAAAGCTGTCTTTAAGCCTTTTCCGTCATTATTTGTAAAATTAAACGAGAGTGTGCCCGGTTTTTGTCAAAGAAATTGTATAGAAATTTTGAGCGTTACGCTGAACGCAACACTCCATATTTCGACATTCGTCACGTTAGTGTCATCCCCTAATCCAAGAGTGCGGAAAAGTATCCACAGCTGTGGTTTGCGAGCTCTCTGATGCACAGTGAAGCATAATTCCCTTTTACCTCCCAGGCTTTCTTCTCTTCTATTATTTTGCACCTTACCACGTCGAGAATCGAACTCGCCAGAAGCATCACTAGCAGCAACGGGGAGATAGAGAGCGAGCCGACTGTTCGAATCGTTGGCATTGTGCGGATTTCCTATGATATTAGGCATTATATTAAATTCTGAAGAGGCGCAAGCCCGAGCCGGTATGTGGGGAATCCTGGTAGGATCGGATGGAAAGGGCGAAGAAGGAAGAGATACTTCCTTCCGCTCAGAGCAATATGACTCGACGGGCGGCAGCGTCTCCTCGAAGGGCAAGCGAGAGGAAACTCTCATCCTCCGTCTCTGTACATATACCCTTGCGCAGCATCCTCGTCGTTGCTTATTTTTCCAACGAATTCGCTCGGTTGCCGTTCAGAAAACTCCATCTCACTTGTACGGAAGAGGCCTCTTCTTGGTAGTGCACGCGATAGACCATCCTCCCCTCCGTGCCAAGTTCAGAGCCTTCGAGGCGAGGGAGCTCCTTTGCCGCGACTTTTCCGAAGTACCGCGAAAAAATTATTACCTCGCCCGTTCGAGCGAGAGTTAAGCGCACACAGACCTCGATAATAAACTACTGGAGGGGGGGCTGTTCAGGGTGTCGCCGAGGCGAGAAAATCGGGGCTATCGAAAGACGAGAAATATTTGGAGTGCGCGACTTTCGGGATAGTACGAGGAAAGGGGCCGAGAGGGAGAATGAGAATCTGTCGAGAGCGGCATCGCGGAGACCGGCGATGCGTGAATATTTATCGTCGAAACTTTAAACATCGTTCCAGTGCCAGACTTTGCCCGGCCAACCCAACCAGCCTGGCTACAAATAATCGGAGGCTCACGCGCCAGTCGATACCCTCATCGCCATTGAGAAGACTCTGTTAGCGTCGGATTATATCAGAGTCCGAGTCTCAAGGCGCAAGAAACACCCGCGAAGTAGAGATAAACTTTCAAAGATGTATCACCTTTCCTCGGAAACTTCTCACGAGCCTGTCCATAGTCCGGAATAATTTTCCTTTCTTTCACGGTTGGCCAGTCTTATTTGTATTTATTTAAAATTCCTCGCTAGATATATTTTTATTTTATTTTCCGATCGAAATTTGTAAACACTTTATAAAATATTGAAATTTATGGGAATTAACAAAAAATTTATGAATATTGCCTTTATCGAAAAATGAAGGCAAAAAAAAAAATTCGACCGAACGATAAGGCCGAAGATTGTTTCGAAATTTCCGGAAAGCGGAAGAGAGATTGTAGTGCCGACACGTTTGTGAAATCGGCCGGAGGCGAACCCGCCGCGACGTCGGGGCAACACACGTATACTGTGTCTGATATTCCCGTCATTCTCATTCAAAGTCCATCTCGTGTTACCAGAGGTTTTCCTTCTCCGCGGGTTCCTCGGCTCTCCTGTGAGTGATGCTGAAGCTTGAGTTTGGCGAATACCGCGATGGCGCCTCGGGTTTCGTCGCGTCCCTCCCTTCCGTTCAAGAAATTTCCCTGCCGTCCCTGCGGGACGGTAATGTCTCCGGCGCACCGGCTTTCCAGAATACATAAAGCACCAACATACATTTTCTCGTATCACGTATCGTATACATATACTATATATATTTGTATATGTATGTACGGACGGAAGACACATAACTCGGATTATCATTGGGGAGTTGAGGTCGAGGGAGTGAAAACTGCGAGAGAGCGAGGGATCCGTCCGGATTATAAATGACAGGGTGTGACGTGGCCCCGGCGTACGATAGCATCGAGAACAAAATCGCTCTTTCCGATCCGACGAGCATAATACGCTTTTAAGTACAGCCTCTCGGAAAGGCCTTTTGGGAATCGGAAGAATCTGGGTCCATGTCATATTCGAGGAAAATAAATTATTAAAATAGGAGAGTTTGACTGTAAAACTAAAATATCCTCTCTTATCTAAACAGTTAAAAAAGGTTTGTGGCCCAAAAGAAGTCAATATGGCAGAATTAATTATCCGCGGATCGTTTTTTCCGTACCCAACTTCTGTAACGACAATCCATTGACCGCACACAGGTCCCGAATTTGTTTTTCTCACAAACGGCAATTCAAGATGATTTAATTGGAAAAATGGTTTCTTTCACCTTCGATTCATTCTTCCAATGCACAGAATTTTCTTTCTCGCATTCGTATCATTAAATGGGCGCGAGTGAGGCCAGGCACAGTAAATCCCCGTCACTTACGTATAACAAAGTGTTTACCATAAAATCCGGTATTTGTCTTTCCTGCATAAGTAGATACATATGTGACCTGAACGATATACGAGACGTTTGAGTTAGCGAAGGGCAGTAGCGCTGGTCTGCCGAGGCGAGAGAGCTCGCACCATGCACATCGCACTTATCGCTATGCACGGTACGTTGCAGCATCACGGTGGAACGCGCGTCTCCTTCCGTGAGCCCAACCTACCGTCGGGACCGAAACTCAAACTACCACCAAATGCACACACGCGCACATACATATATCCGCACATATTCATGTATAAGTTCCCAGTAGTTCTCTCGGTCGACGCAATGGTAGTTGACTCGCGTGCGCATTCTGTTCCGCGCTGGTCTCGCTCCCTCCCGCATCTCCGATCTCGACTCTCGACCTCTGGATCTCTGGATCCCCCTCCCCCTCTCGCCGTGCACCGCCGTGAATTCAGAGAGCCGCCCGACGACCGTAAATCAAACACCGCGCGGGCCATTAGGACGCCCATAACTCGCCGATATCTCGAGGACCGCCAGCTTATTATATCCTGCATATATAATTCCACCGAAGTGAGCGCATCCGGCGTGTGCGAGCGGGCGCGAGGCGCTGGCCGTGGAATCCCCCGCTGCGGGGAATCCTCCCCCGCCCCCCCGTAGTCGTCGCGTGCGCGCCCCAGTGAATCTCCCAACGCCGGGGCCACTTCGGGGCTTGCCTTCTCTGCTGCTACCACTGCTGCCGCGACTACTAGCCGGTAATATCTACCGGTAGTTGTACTTGATTCTCGACTGGCGCACTCCTATCTGCTCGTGACGCACGTGTGCTCGCGAATTTCCAATCAGCGATCGCCCGAAATTGTATAATCTACCAACCTGTCTGGCCTCCGCCGACCGCGGAACGCATTACGAAAGTAGAGACGGATAACCCATTATGGGAATCGATAATTTCTCGCGGAGCTCGGCGAACCGTACCTTCAGCGGCATTAGCTGCTTACCGTTATTGCATCTTTTTGTACACGGGGTAACGACCTGTGGGGCTTTAGCGGAATATCGGATGGATGGAAAATAAGGATTGTTTTAAGACTCCGGATGACACGTACGGAATTATCATTTGAAGTGAAATTTAAATTCTAGCGACACATACCTCAGAGTTAGATTGTACAATAGCTATAATAGTTGTTATAATAGGAATGACATAGTTTTTTTAGTTCGTCAAGCCGCCGAAATTCAATGTACTCTTATCTATTAAAATAGGTTTTAGTTCATGCCCAGCAAACACTCTGGCCAAGATGAACTCACACAGCCCGTGTAATACTATACCGTGCAACAATCGTCAATTCGACCCTCCTTACACATAATACTGTTCGTAACGCACGCGTGAATCTGCAGCCCTTGAAATGGCAGTCGCGTGAAAGAACCGAAAAGTAAAGTGATGACTTTGGTCACGCAAACGACGAAAGTAAAATCCCAAAGAACGAAAGCCCAACTGCGCGCTCGCGGCTCTGTCAATTCATCACAGATTCACGACTAGCGTGCGATAAGCCACTTTCGGCTCGCAAGACTGCCATGTTAAAGTGCCGCGATTGATGCACGTGTTGGGAAAAAGGTTTGGCCCATATTCACCACCCGCGTCCTCTGAGCTTAACGTTACCGAGCAATTTATCGAAGTGTCCGTATCTGTAAATCCTCGACTTTGTTTTCGACTCTGTCTAGTCCATCCGGCGAGTCGAGCTTATCATCAAAGATACAAAGCCAGTGCCGGGCCGACGCTATAACCGTAGCAATGGTAAGCAGCTTTCGACGCCTTCGCGTTTTCCCGCTCCCGCTCGGAAGCTTCTCTCGTTTCCTCTTTTGTTCTCATTATTCAATTGGCACAGGCGAAACTCGCTTATGAGGCACTCGGGCGTCCGGTCCGGTTGCGCAACACTCGAAAATAGAGCGCGGACACCGGAGAGAGGCCAGTAGCGGCGTGTATACGCTGCCGCGTGTTTGAGACTTGCCGACTGTACCTACCAGTGCTCCCCGCCTCCGGCTCCGCTCGCGCGTTTTCACGCTTCTTGTCTCGGGTATTTACACACGCGGAAAATTCCTGATTCTCGTGGCTGGCTCGGCGACAGAAACAACGACGAGGACGATAAGAGAGACATTAGCACGACGGTCCGTTGTGCCGAGAACAAACGCGAATGACAACCCTATTGTCAGTCCGGTGACGAATAAGAGCGCGCACCGGCAAGGAATGTACGGAAATGCGTTACCTGGCGAAAGAAAATTCATACGGGTGACCTTAGAGTTTCAAGTTCTTCGATTCGAAGTTAAAACCAGGTCGAGTAGTCGAATAAGTCGGATTCTACCGATGAGTTTTCGAGTCGTTCAATTGATACTTGGCTGGTGGCAATTTATTCAGGTGTTTACTCTGTCGCGAATTCTCCCTTTATAGCGAAATGGATAAGATTCGGTGTTTTGGTTTTAGATGGAAGATTATTTGGCAAAGGAGGTGTTTACAGATTGACGTAAGAAGCTCCCGTTTGTTTTACGTACGCCGCTGTGTGCGTGAAAATTAATAGTGGGTGAGACGCGAAAACAAGGCGTGGGCATGCTCTCCTGGCACCGGCGTCGAACGCCTTGTCTGAATGCAGAGCACTCGGTAACCGATATCCCGGAAGTGGAATCTCCCCATCTCACTGCACTGTCGGCACTCCGCCTCTCTCATGTTTTCATACCTGTTATTCGGTCTCGTACCACGAAATTCTACTGACTCGTGAATCGAGAAAGCGAAATTCAGTTTTTGTGTTCAAAATTTTATTTTTCAACGGGCAATGACGTCATACCAAAAATAGGTCAGTGCTGATTTAAATGAATATTTTTTTATTTAAAAATTATGTATTCTCGATGAGAGATTACTCGCGGTAAAAAAATGAGATTTTCAAATCGATAGTGACGTATTTCTGCAAATATGAATTTCTATTTTTTATATTTCTTAGGCTATAACGAGAGCACGCAGGGCCCGAGACATAACAACCTGCTCGTCAAGCATGGATCGTGCTTTTTTTCATTGCTCATACCTCAGAGGTAATCTCTCAGAAAATATAAATTTGATAATTCTAAAGTCCCTGAGTGAATTTACAAGCGGCTGTGGCGCAGTCATCCGGATGCGGAGATGCAGAATGCGTTGGGCGGCGAGTTATCTCGTGACGGGAAATAGGGGTCGAATAGATGTAAAGTGAGAAAGGGTAACACAGCCAAAAGGGGAATGAAGTTACGATCTGGACGAAAAAGCAGCACCGGCAGGACGACGACGAGGAGTATAGAGAGAGATGAAAACAATGTTTGCCGATGAAGAAATTAAACCGTGGCTTGTGTCAATATCGCGTCGGCTTTCGCTTTGCTATTTCCCCACGGCCGTGACCGTCCCGTCTGTACCATCAGCACAGTAATACTTTGTCATCTAACTCTCGTGTCTGCATCCGCACCACCAACTATATGTGTGTATGTGTGTCTCGTCTCGCATTGCCTTTATATTTTACGAAGCTCTATCGCACGGATTTCCTGCTATTCCAACCCGCCTTCGTAATTCCGAGAAACGCCTCAATGCATCCACGTTTCAAACCGATTTGAACTATCCCACTCGTTCCCCATTCCGCTGGCTCCTCCTCGCTTTCTCCGCGCCCCGTTGCCCTTTGCCTCTTTGTTATCCTGGCCGGCGTGTATAGCCAAGCGATTCAGGAATTCACGCTGAAGTTGACGGCGCTGTCAGGAAATAGAGGAAATGGAATATTATTCGTCGGTCGTTGTGCTCTGTCGTACGTGGGTACCGGGAATATCGAGAGAAAGGTAATGCAGCTACGAGAGAAAAGACGAGGAAGCTTTAATCACGACGAATGAGGCGTAATTGTCACGACGGGCAATTCGTTATAATTTCGTTGAGGAGTCTCGTTAATATCGTTCATACGTGTTCAGCTTTTGGTTTTTTTAAATTTATTATTGTCCTCAAATCAGAGGTACCTATTATCGATTTACAGGCAGACGATGAGATAAGGTGCACCAATCATTTTAGGAGAATACCTTCCATTTTTTTTAATAGTAAAAAAGGAATAGAGACCAGGGTAAAAGCGGGTAAACTGACCCAGTCCGATTAGCATGTCGATCAATAATATATAATATTCACCCCTCGTACCCTATGAAAAACCTTATTTTTCTCTCTGTAGAACGGTTTTTTACGTGGAACATTTTCCGCTGGGTCGTGTTGAAATTAAACTTTTCAAAAATATTGATCTGCTCGTTTTTACCAGTAATGAAAAAACGGCACTTTAAGAGTTTAATTATGGACCGTGTGCGCGCTCTCGTGACTTTGAAGGTAAAGCGACGCTTTGCCAGAGACGCGCCCCACGGCGTCTCGTTTGTCACCTCGAATCAGTAGCCGAACGGCAAAGCGCGCTTTCGATGTTTCACCCATTTCTAAGCGTGCGCGTGTTTCGTTTGATCGTGCGAGAGGGCACGTTTTCCTCCATGCTGCCGAACTTGGACCTGCGCCCTCGAGACTCGGAGCCGAACGAGGGTGTGCGCGCTTCTCCGCTCGTCGGTGGAAGGGATGAAGGGATGCAAGGGGTCCAGAAAGGGATGGAAAAGCGCAAGCGCAATTCGAGAAACTTCTCCTCCGCTCGTGCACTCACGCGAAGGCGCAAAAACGCGTGTCCTCGAGACGAGAACTAACCGCGTCATCCCTTTACCCACCCCATGTCAGCCATGTCCTCGCCATCAACTTTCGTGTCCTATCGTGGCACAATTTTATTTATCTATTTTTATCGATATACGAAAATGTAATTCGCATCTGCGATCACGATTACGGCAGAAAAGTAAATATGATAGATCAGAAAAAATGCTCCCTTACTAAATGCTTCAATTGTTTTTTTCTGATGTAAGACGAATTATCGTTAATTAAAAAAAAAGACATTATCCGTACGGTAATAGAAATTCTAGGGTAAATCGTGAACAAAGTTTCGCAAAAAAAGTTCATCCGGTAAGAGGTTTAATTTTCAAACTATAAAAATTTTTAAGCATTCGGACCGCAGCGCCCATCGGCTAAAAGGGTTGCAAGAGCTGTGGCTCGAGTGCGCACAGGAAACGAGGTCGAGTTTCTCTGGAAAACAAAAGAAAAAAAAATGGAAAAAAAAGCAGCGATACCACGCGATTAATTTAACATAATTAAAAGTGTGCAGTAGCCTCGTGTCGTGCAGCCCCGCACCTTGTCCCGCCACTCTAATCCGCTCGGACAAATTTAATTTTGGGTTAACCCCGTGGTTCTCGTGCGAACGCCGGTATGTGGGCGTAGATCGGATGGAGAATCCGGCGACGACGAAGAGTATGAAGCCTGCTGATGCAGTCAGCCCTGTCTGGCACATAACGTGCATTACCCACTGCGCTCCTCTGTGCTCGGCGACGAAGTCGTTTATTAATCCGCGAGTTATTGGCCGCTACGGTGTGAGCGGCCCGTGAAATATATTCCACGAACGGCGTTGGCAATGGTGCCGATGACTGGGCAGAACCGCCCGCAGTTGGTGAATCGCTGTGCAATTTTTTTAGACAAACATTCGCATTGCACTGGTCCTGGCATGTTCGTCATACTGTCTCGCAATTATTCACCCCTCTTGCTTCCCCTCTCGACAGACAGCCCGAAATTACGCTTTCGACACAACAACGAGATTTCCGGAACACCGACGGAGTGAAATTTTGTTTTCTAATTACTTTCCCCCACTGACAGAGGGACCGGGATGGGAAGGGAGGCAGTGCGGATGAATCTGTCGCGACAATGGACCATTTTCTCGAAAATTCGGCGACAAATTGCGCTCCCAGTGGGCAGGGCTTTTCGCTTCAGAGACGGAGAAAAGTGGTCAGCGTTCGAATTTTATTTGTAATCAGCGGGTGCGAAAAGCAGCCTGAAAGAAGACGGACAAACGGATAGATGGAGCTGCCAGTCTCGGGCTCGGCTCAGTCCTTTCCTTCTCCGGTCTGTTCTTCGTCGCGCGTCGAATTCGCGACCGGGCTCGCCAATTACCCTTTCGTTTCAGCCCTCTACTTTCGATTCATCACGCGCCGAGGAAATTGAAAGTAAAAGAACTGTTATTTTATCCGATAAGACGTGTCTTGAATTTCAAGCGACTCAGAATCGATACGTCGTTATTTCGACGTGGAACAGCCGCGAGATATCTCGCAAGAAAAACCGCGTGATATCTCGAGTAAATTGGCGTGTACGAGCCATAGAAACTGTTTCTTATGGGAGTGCTATCGAGAATTGCGTAGGCGCGCTTACGGGTACACGTACGAGTTTTCCGACCGACAGAGACCATTTATCGTTTTGTCTTTCTCTCCCTCGAGGAGCTTTGAATTTCTCTATCTCGTACAGCCCCTCCGCTCTCGCTCGTTCTCTCGCATCCCCTAATCCCGTATAGCATCGCGGATGGGTCGATAACGCGCGGGCAACTCTCTCCCGCTCGCTCTTTCTCTCTTCCCCGTCATAGCCCGTGTTGCTGCCACGCTGTGCGAACCGACTCGCTCTCTCTCCTCCACCCCTTAAGCGAAGCTTTCCTCTCATTCCGTACAGTAAGCCCTCACTCCGGTCCATCCACGGGCAGAACAGCCACCTGCACCGACCGACCAATCAACCAACCACCACGACCGCGGCCATACCGTCACCATCACCACCACCGTACAGCCTCCGCGGGCAGCATCCCAACCATCCGAAGCGACCCTCCTCTCTCCGCACCGTCGTCCACCCCACGACTGAAACCACCTGGTCAACACCGTAACACGAATGCTACGCTGTCCGCGATCGCGAAAGGCAAAATCAAAAATTGCGTCATTGATTTTATCGAATCTCTACTCCAAAAAACAAAACCATCTTGCCCCATGATTCTGCGATCTTTCGGTTGTTCGTTCGCGGAGAGATCGTCATTCGTTCGATCGTTGGTAGGAATTAGCTGAAACGACATTTTATGCTGTAACTTGTACGTATCAGAATATCTGAAGGATGATTTTTTTCTTGTGATTTATTTTTCGGATAAGCTTTCTTTGGGATGTACATTTCTGGTATATTTTTTTCATCGATGGATTGATAGACTTCACCATTTTAACCATCATTTTGCCGGTTGGATTGGGCGTTTCTTATAGACGGACTAGACTAATTTAGAATATCTCGCCGTTGGCTCGAGACGTTTAACTACAATTTATTTTAATTTTCTTATGGATCAAAGTGGAAATAATGTACTGCAAACATTCCTATTCTTCCTTCTGCGACGACGTGAGTGAATATAACTGACCTACCGAAAGTATGTCGATTCAGAATCATTCAGTGCTTCGTCCCATTCCGATCTAAAAAAAATCTATTTCTCATTATTTTTCGTTACTACTGCCAAAAATTCGTTCGCAATATCTTGCCGTTTCCTCTTGGGCTTTCGTGTATCTGCGCAGGGCTCACTCATAGTTTTCGTTGGTCGCTGATTAACAGGTTGTCGTTGGCGATGTCGTTATGGTTCTAGGCCGTTTTCCGGTATTATTCTCCACGCTTCTCCGCCAAGAGGCACTGACGGTGTTCCCACCACCCGGACCACGTAGGCAGGCGGCGCGCATAGCGGAGGCAAGAGCAACGCCGGTAGCCCTCCACCACCATCGTTTCCTCTTCCAGTCGTCGACGGACGCCACGGCAAAACGTTGAACGCGTGCGCGCTGCTCCTGCTTCGGCGGCGGCGCTTTTCACGCTCTCCGTCTCGGGGGCTCTCTATCTGACGCGTGCACCCGCGAGCGCACAATATCGCTAGACCCAAAACGCAACGCGCGACGGACACAAACGGCACAACAGAACGGAGGATGCCACAGCCTTGACGCACCGTGCGGATCGTCGGCGTCGTTCGCGTGACCTTGCCTATCGTGTGTCTCGAGCCGTTACCCTCAACCGAACGCGAAGACCCAACGATAAAAAAGGAATCGACACCGTAAACATAAGAAAAAAGTCCCCGCCATGAAAAACATTAATCAAACGAGATGAATTGAAAAGAAGAAGCAGCTCGAGTGCTTCGGTCCAGTGCGTGCGCGGATGTCGGGCTGCGAAGACATAAAACAAAAAGAACTCGAAACAATGACGTGAGAAAATATTCGAACATATATTTAATCGTCGATCTTTTTATTTGTCAGTGTAACATTAGTGTGCCCGTAGGTGTTTCGCGTTCTACCGCGTCGCCGCAAGATCAATATAAAAAATCCCTGTTCACCATACCCATACGAAAGATCAAAAATAAAAACACTGGTGAATAATAATAATACTATCGATAACAATAATAATACATATATTATTAATAAAAATTAATAACAATAATAATTATATAAATAATATTAACAATATCAATAATATTGATAGTTACAACGGTAATGTTAATAATAAATTTAAAAAAGAAGAAGAGGAGTTACTTTAGCGACGGCCCTGAGTAAGGATGCTTGCCTCGAGCATTCTCTATTTCGAGCACCAACACTCGTCGCACGAGTGCCGGGAGGCTTATGCCCCCGTTCCTGATGCACCGGGGCTGCGGATCGCTAAGAATTGGCTCGCGAGCCGTCGAGGACGTTACCGATCGGTGCTTCACGGTCTGCTGGCCTAACTAAGAAAATATCTGTCTTCCCGACTCTCGCTTTTCGATTTCTCCCTCCTTGCTTCACTCCTGCGAAGACCGCCGGGGGCGCACCGACGGCCAACGGCCGCAAAATCGAGACACGAACGAACAACAACGGTTTTCAGATCCTCGGAAATTTTTCGAGCCAGTGCGGCAACGAGACAAATAACTCTCGATCGAGCTTTGGCTCTCCTCGAGTACAACGGCGGTGAGACATTGAACTTTCTGCGAAGGAAAAATTTCGTTAATTTTTTTTTCGGGCATGTCAGAAAAAATGGTCACCCATGCGATTGTGCGCTAACCGAGCAGGGCTGTCTGCTTTCTCCTGAAAATAACACTGTTGATAATAATAATAATAACACAAATATACTAATAGAAGATTTAAAAATGTTAAATGGGAAATTCAATGTAGTGTATTGTCATATAAATAATGGTGTAATGTTTTGAGATAAATGTTACGATAATAGTTTAAAAGGGCAGTTAAAGCGGAATTCGAGGTGGGACACCCGTGCGAGTATAAACGAAAAGGAATACAAATATACAGAGGTTGCGGGTATTTGTCGGTGTCTGTTTACGAGAACGATTTTAAGTAGAAATCTCTGTGTAGTATTGTAGTTACGTGTTTTTCGAATCGCTCGGTGTTCTAGAGAAGAAAGTAAAAGTTTTGGCGATAAAAAAAAATAAATATTGAAAACAGCGAATGGTTAAAGTGGATTTGACATATCAGACGTAATTTTTGGAAAGGAAAAGGCCAAGAACCTCGAATTTTGTGAAGATCGTTTCCTCAATCAATCGCTACAACTGAGATCGGTACGATCAACACGCGATCTTCGGCTCGTCGGTGAATACGGTTTTCATCGAAGTTCTCTTTTTCGACCTTAAGGTTGAAAGTGTCACCCCGTGCTACGTAAAGCCCGAAAAATTAGCGCCCCACGGGAAAATGAAGAGATCCTCTTCTTTCTACATCTCAAGGTAAGTTTCGATTTTATTTAAATTGTCTGAACTGTATGTGGGAATTTTCGTTTACATGGTAAAAAGGTAGCTGTAAAGTGTCGCTCGACGCCAGGCGTAAGTTCTTTGTCAACCGGACGTTTTGAGATGATTGATCGGTCACTGCAAATACTACAGAAGTCACTAAAAAATGTGACAAAGACAAATCCATTTTATTTTAGTTATATATGTATTTCCCATTGTTGGAAGTAACTTTACAAGTTACTCGACAACGATGTTGTCTTATCGTTCTATTTAGGATGTATCTAGTTGGAAACCGGAAGTAGACAAATAATGAAGCAGGCTAATCTATAAAAAATTACAAAAAATGGTAATTTTTTGGAAGGAAAGATTGGAGATCTTCGTAATCACAATCGGAAAATCCTAAAGTATTCTTTCCAGCCTCATTCATATTGTTTTCACTTTCGGATGTAAAAACTTCCGGGTTTCATGGATTAAAAAATTTCAAAGGTTCTTATGAATCGTCTTCGTTGAAGGGTTGAAGCAAAGCTTCCTGGCGCTGCGGTTTCGCGATTATAATGTAGATAAAAAACGGAATTTCTTCTACTCGCAATCTCGAGTGGTTTATCTCTCGTTAAGAAAGCGCGGATACACATCGTTGGCGAGATGAGGATGAAGTGATTCAACCGTTTTTCTTCGCTCGTTTATACGCTGAGAGGAGAAAGATATAAAGTGGAATAGAGTGGGAGGACGTCTCGTTCTCCCTTCGCAGCACGATACCGGTTTACGTGCATTCACAACCGTAGAGTTTACGTCGTAAAGGAAACTCTCGCGTTGCCGAGCGACTATTACCGCGCGTGCTCGGTAATTGCTCCGCGTATACTCGATACTGTAACGCGCGGCTCTTCGTTACAAATTGCTATTGCAGCCTTCTCGCACAGAGCTATAATCTCACGTTTCGCCCTTTACTCCCTGTGCAGCCCTCGCGCATAACGTACGCGCTACAAATCATTTTATAATTTTAAACTCTTTAAATCGAATATCTGCTCTCCTGGTCGCCTAGGCGGATTTTCAAAAATCTGACGGTCCATCCGCACTATTAAATTCACATAATGTCGTACATTAACAATATAAAATCAAAATCTCTTTTACAGAACAATCATTCCATTTGGGATTGCCTGAAATTTGTTCACTCGACCAGCAGCATTAGCACGCTATTCAATAAATAAAAATTCCGACAATGATAAAACAGTTTTAACTTTTCTATTTATTGACATGGGTTTTCTTTTTACAAATTCACAAAAAGGACGCTTCTTCACTGCACCGCGTGGTGTGAAAATTTGATCGAACCAACCGGCGCACTCCACCATGAGTGAGTCTCGAGTTAGCAACTGGAAAAACATTTCTCTGTGTACTTTCCCGACGGAATGTTTTCCAAAGTAACGTCGGGCTTTCGTACAGCCTCGCTCGCTCTTTGGCGGACCAAGTTTTTCCCCCGAAGTGGGCGAAATGAAGCGTGGCTGCTGATACTACTTTTGCTCGTTGAAGACTGTGAGCAGGGGCGGTCGATCGTATAGCCTTCGAGAACGCAAATACCCCCCCCCCCCCCCCGTTCTTCTACGGAAAGGGGAGCAGCAGCCCGAAGGAAAGGATAAGTGAGCTTTAATGCAGACTCACCCGAAAGGTAGATATACATATATTTACATAAGGTAAAAGAAAGATAAAAAATAGTATACGGGTTTCATAAAATTCAATTTGATTTTATCACAAGATTCATACTAATTTATCATAATAGGTCTAATTGAACAAGAAATAAGATCAAAAACGTATAAAATACTCTCCCGAAAAACATTGCTAAATTAGAAAAAAAAACGTAATTAAGAAGAACCGCTGAGAGAAGAAACGACGAAAGGCGAGCGTGAGGGTGTAGAGGGAGTGTACCGGTGCGGTACGAGGAAAGCTTGAAGAAACTATCGTAGTCTCTTGGCATTTTCAAGGAACCCTGAGCCGGTTCTTTCCTTGCGAGGGCTTTCTGTATCTTCCTCGTCCTCTGCACCCCGTGCGCTTCCTTCCTTCCTTCTTCGGCACGAATACGGAAAAGGAGACACAATCACGGAATTATTAACTTTCCTTCGCGAGGTACTCGAGTACACACTCAATGACACACATTCATCTGGCGCTTTGTACGAGCCCGTGTGCACACAGACGCACGTGCAGTTCGCGTACAGAATCGTCTTTCCGAGGCTCTGCCCTTCTATCGGGCCCGTTCCAACTTTCGTCTCTCCGGGCTTACCTCGCTCTCCGGCGCTCACGTTTGTCTCTCTCCGGAACCCTACCGTCTCGCCCAAAGACCCCACACGTACCGCACCGTGTGTACTTCGTTAGAGCAGTTATTTATTCGGCTCGGAGATCGTTGCATATTCCGAGCGGGGCTTTATGTACTCAACTATTTCGACTGAATTCACTCAGACTAGCTGATTGAGCCAGCCGGCTAAAGCAATATTTTTAGCTCTATATCAGTTTTCTTTTTGCGTTTGAAAAAGTTTAAAAAATTTTTTTTTATAACATTGCAGTTCATACATAGTCATTGATATTTTATTTGAATCAAGTTTTCTGCTCTCGGCTATGCTTGTGACTGGTGGCACGATGTTCACAAGATGCCTCTAGGCCCTTTGTACGATCCATCTATAATTAAATCGTCCGAACCACAGCGGTATATATAGGTTGGCTCGGCCAATCGGAGTACGAAAATCACCACATGTCGCCGAGACATGTGCTTTTTTTCTTACTAATCCCCACAGTCTATTTTATCGTTTAACCTTGTCTTCGATGCTTCCAATAATTCATGCGTTTGACAAAACAATCTTTATTTTCGTCTGGGGCCAGTTTAGTAACGAAACAAAGACGGAGTAGTGAAAAAACGGCTCGTCGATTCGCGGTTTAGTTGTTTCCTAAGAATCAAAATTAAATTATTTATAGAAACAGGAAGACAAAGTGGAATGTCGCTTTTAATAGGATTCAAATATATATGTATGTATAGAACATCAAAAAAAAATATATAACGGCACGAAAAACAAAAAAATAAAGAATTTACCGTTGACGTAAATCCCGTTGGATGCGGATGACAAATTTGAGTCTTGGCGCTTTGCCGAAGGGCTGGCGGGAGAGACGCTCTATTGAGTCGCAATACCGGCAGTTATCCGCCTCTGGAGAGCTTCAAGATATCGGATAGTGTCGGAACCTTCGGCGAAAATCTACATGATAAAAAAAATAAAATAAAAAAAAATAAATTAAAAAAGGCCTCTTCTCAGTTTGTCGATTTCCCAGGTCAGAGGGATAACGGAGCAGTTGCACGTTGAATTCGAGACAGACAGAACACTCGCGAAAATTTTCGGAAGGAGTGCTGCGCGAAGAAAACGAACGCGGTCATCTGTAAGGGAGTATGTAACGATGGTTCTCGTCTCCCAGAGTCGGTGCGCGAATACGGTAACGATGCCACGTCCTGCGCGCTGTGCACGCTCTTGACAGTCTGGCGATGCCCCTGGATCAAAGACGGATAAATCGCCGTGGGCAACGATTCGTGCTTTTATAATTTAGCTCATGGCTCGTCGGGACCTTTGAGCTATTCAGCAGAATTTCAACTGTGTCCGCTCCCTTTCCTTTTTCTTCTTCACCGTCGCTCCTCGAGGGAGGGAATGAAAAAGTTTAGGTCTCCTACGATGCTTGACTATCCACATTGAAGAGCACGAGCTTCTCTTAAGATCCTCGAGTTTATTTAAAATAACAATGATAATAATAATTGTATTGTAACTGGCGGATTAAAAAATAGTAAATCAGGCGAGCATTGCACGATTTTCCGAAGAATTGATTTATTGCTATGACACGAAAAACACGAGACGATTTTCAATGAGCCACTGAATCGTACAAATAGAAGCGAGTAAAGGAAACAGAAAAGAATTTTTTAGAAACAATATATCAATTAGGAAGTTAGAATGAAATTTTTTTCAGAAAATATCTGACTTGGCTCGACCGAGTAGAAGAAATCTACGAGGAAGTTGTTGATGACAAAGGTTATCTGTAACCGAGTAAACCGCGAGGGCACAAGAATCGTCAATGGGTTTTTCCACACAAACCATCCAGCTGGAGTCGCGTTACAAGGTGCTCCAATATTAACGAGAGCGTGGGTTACAAAAGGGAAAAATTCACGATTTTATGAGCTACAAAAAAAAATCTGAACAGTTTTCTCCTTACTGATGGCACATCTTCCGCGAGTCTTTGTACTCATTCTGGCATGTAACTCTCTGATACGCCAGACAAGTCAAGATATTTTTACAGTGAGTGGAAAATAAATTATGAACGATGCAAACGATAGGTGAGTTTTCGTGTGGTAGAAAACATGGAAGAATAACACTGGGGTCTCGATGACGGGAGAAAATCGAAAAGATTCTCTCTTAACAATATATCGAGCCTTCGTTATTCTCGCGCAAGACGGAAGCGTCTTTTCTTTGTTTTTTGTTTCCTCGCTTTGACGGGAATCTTTGTCCGTCAAAGAATAGAAAACTAAGTTATGAACGATGCTAACGGCGGTGTAGAAAGATATCGCGTGCCTCGACGATGCAGGAAAATCCCACAGTATTTTTCTTAACAAACAAAACCAATAAAGGGAGTTCATTCTTCGTCGAATTGGACGAAGATTGTTTTTTTGCAACTACGCAAAAATGAGATTAGTGAATTTCCGGTGAGTACAGCGCGTACTCTGTCTCGGATATAAACTTGCAAATATGTATCTTCATCGCGGCTTGAAGATGTTGCGGAAAGGTTGACACAGTCATTGCCATACTGTCAAAGAAGGTTCGGGTCGAGTCGCTCGGATTGGGCGATTTTCTCATTCTATTGTTTCGTCCGTTTGGTCCGGAGCCGGATTGACGACGGGGTGTCAAGTTCCCGGCAATTTGGAGAATCTCTTTCGACGAGAGGTGCAACGGATCAGGCACGGTTGATCGCAGGTTTCTCTCGGCCGGTTTGGGTGGTGTAATCGTATCGTATCTAAAATCACGACGAATTTCCATATTTTTCTATTATTATGCCAATACTACATAGTAAATACGTCACTTCACCCTTGTAAATTGTACTTTTCATTCGTGATGGCGGTGATATCGGAAATACGTGAAAAATAAGATTTTCAAACCAGTCGTGATTTTTGCATCGTTAAGTCAATGATGAGATTGTCAAACAAATTCGTAATGTTTCGTTCGATCGATATATTTATAGAAATTTCTCTTTTAAATTTATTTTCTCGATAAGTTTACTAAATTGGGATTTGATTCAATGTACATGTTATTTGTTCGTTTGCGCTTACTTGTCATAGTTGTCACCGGGCTGCAATTCAGAAAAATTGAGCGGTTTTCTAGGAGTTATTCCAGCTGAGCGTGTTCCCGACTTTCCGCGGATCTTTCGCTTGGACACAATGGTGTCGGTACTGCTCGACGTTAGCGAGGCAAGATCCGTTTCAGATATAGCACCGAGACGCGAAAGCGATTGCGACGACGATCTGAGTCGTCGTTTCTCATCTCCCTTCGGTGATCCGCAGTTGCTTGAGGCTCGACTGTTTTCGTTCGACTCGTCGACGCTGAAATCGAGCACCCATAATCACAAAGCTTATAGGAATTATTACATAAATAAATTTCGGCGTGAAAATGAATCATCGTGACGAAACAAAAAATTGACTACTTACGACGCGGCGTCGAGAAACGCGAGATTCTTCTCGCACGAGGAAGAACGCAGAGATTTGCGACGATCGCTCAACACTTCTTTCGATTTGCTCTCCTTCAGATGAACGTCCTTTAATTTATTCCACATCTTCTTGCATGTCGCAACTGAAAATAAATAATAATCAAATAATGTAAAACATCGTTTAGTTATTTTGCCATATTTTTTGCCTTCAATTACTAGTTATCAATTGTATGCTAACTCGAAAGTTGCACCTATAAGCGGTCAAAAATATTGTTCGTTAAAAAAGAAACAAAAAACAAAAGTCGTTTATTTGTATTTTAATCTCGGCCATTGAATTTTCAATTTAATCTTCTTACAACATCATCTCTTCAGGGATTTGCTCGCATAAAAATATAATAATACATAACGGATTTCATATAACGTGACGCACCATCCTGTGCACCTTCGAGCTTACGGGCAAGCTCTGTATCGATGTTTCTACACAGATATATAAATACATATATAGAGGTACAACGTTAACGCGCGCGCTCGCGCGCGCGCGCGCGCGTGTGTGTGTGTGTGTGTGTGTGTGTGTGTGCGCGCGTGTGTGTGTGTACATACGTGCCTATAAAAATACATATATATGTATTTATATAGAAACATTGAATAAAACCGAGGAATACGAGGAGAGTGGAAGAGCTGTAAAGCCTCGAAGCGCGGGTGTAACCAGAGCTTTTCTGCTAACTCTCTACCTGGTTGAGCTTTCTATACTTTCTCCCATCGGTTCGCCCCGGCCCTCCCGTGTCAGGTAAAACCAAATTGAATGACGGCCAATACGCGGGCAGTACGAGGGAACAGATGGGAATCCGCGCTTCTCTTCCTCCTCAGCTTTCTCGCATAAAGAAAGTTTTATGTTTCCGAAGTGCGACATCGGAGTGTACGAATCCTCGTCGCTACGCGCTTCTGCCGTATCTCCCGGTACAAATATACGCGCTGATAGCATAAAATGTCACAAAAATATAGGAAAAAAAATAGACGAGGACCTGAAAACCTCGAGCTTGACTGAGTAGCAAAGAGACGTGTATTTTTTTTTGCGAATTGAAAATAATTAGCGAACTAGTTTATGCCCTGGAGGCTTCTATCAGCGAGCGGTAGAAAGGCTTGGAGAGACAAAACATTTCGCTGCATTGCTCCACATACCTACCTACACACATTTGTCTTTTTCACTCGCGCTCATTCGTCCGATATCGAAATCTGTTAGCTGAGAGGTGAAAAATGAAAAGTGGAAAAATAAATAAAGCTTGAACATTTTTTATTCAATTTGCAGCGGAATACCCATTCGTTCTGATGAATTTTTAATTCACGACACTTTTTTATTTTTATTCAATTTTTTTTCGTCGTACCTGGTGCCTCGAGTTCTTCGGCAATATTCTCACACACTGTTTCCACCACAGCCGTGTCGCCTGCTTTTTCATGCGTCGCGTCGTACAATACCGGCGCGAGCTTTACTTTCTGGACCACTCGGTCCTCGTTGATCTGTCGTCCTTTTGATGCGGTACGTGGCATTATCGTGAGAAATGATCGAAGAGATTATTATGATCAATTTGTTTAGAAGCGGATTGAATAGTTGAAAAATTCTTTGGACAGCTCGATGACTGATGACGATGACCAGCCGCGGACAATTGAAGTTGAACATAACAAGCAATTCGTCGTCAGAGATACGCGCCAGTGTTTTGCTTGAATGGGATTCCTTAAAAATTCGAGCGTTGTAAGGCGACGGATTCGCAGAATCCGTGTGCTTCTTAATTCGATATGTATAACCTAAATACATTTAAGGCATATTACATACGCTCCTTGAATATGCATTACAGAAAGGTAACAGACAAAGGGTAAATCAATCAGTATAAAGTTCATTGAGGAAAATGCACCTTGTCGAACGAACTACTAGAAGAGGCTTTACTATAACGTCAACTACGTTCACCGGAATTAATCAGAGTAGATTGATCACATAGGCGCGGTTTCGATAGTAGCGGAAAGTTGGTAGCAACTTAGAAATTATGGTACATTTCCAATTTAAACTCTTTTCACTCCGCGTTACACTGATATTGCACTTTATGCTATTTTAATCATATCAATTTGTTATACTTTGCAGTAAAGTTAAGAAGACTAATTTTTTGCGGCGTGAGTTCAATTCACCGATAAGAAAAACTCCTGAACGATAATGGGTGGGCTCAACTCTCTTCCAGTCAATTACTTGTTCCCGGAACACGCTGGGCGAAAAAAGCAGGGCAGCATCCGAAAGATAACTTTTTCTTTATTCCTTTTTTGCACTCTTGACCCTTCTTCTTCGGAGATTTAGGTCTCGTTAGTCGAAATGGATGATCCTCTTCGTCTTTCTCTTCCACATCTCGCTCACGCCAAAGAATTTCAACCCCCGGACTTTCATCCCTTTCTCTAATCACTTTCTTGGCCTCATCATTCCCCTACGCTATCGTCCTATTCACCCTTTGCAGGCTCCTTCCCACCCTCTCATTCAACAGCGCTTTTGTATTTGCTAGCGCTTCCCACTCGATTCTCGTGAGACCGTGAGACCAAACAGCAACATTTTAACAATTAACTAGAAGCCATAACACACCCGCACCTCCGCGAGCTGGTATTCCGTGGCGCCGTAGCGCTCACTTCACGTTTCATGATTTTAACGATCGAATACAGGGGACTGGCAGTTCCGAAAATGTGAAAAATTTCGACAATTTTGACGAAATTTTTAGACCAGGGTACTTTGTAGAAGCCATTTTATAATTTTACACTTATATCTCGCGAACCTCTTTCTTTCTCTCTCTCCCTTTTTCTCTCTCTATCTCCCTCAGCAAGTCAGTTTCGAAGAGGGGAGATAAGAGAGAGCTTATCACAGGATAGAGAACAATGCAAAATGAACATTTTGTACCCATTTTTCACCCATTTCCTTTTTATAGAAAAACAAAAACGAAAGACAAAAGTTAGCAATGTACTATTTTTTATATTACGTTACTAGCTATTTTGTACAAATAGTGGAGTCCGTCGAATGCATAAAAATCTATCTTTCTCGGTGGAAAAGCACCAAGCTGTTCCATTTCATCCGCTCTCCCCTTGTATAATTTTTTCGTCATAATCTCATCCCTAACGGCGTTATAGATATAATAGTACCCTTCGAGGTGCCGCCTTTGAACGCTCCCAGAAATATTTGATGCCGTGCGCAAGCTCGCGACATATATTAAACCGTCATAAATTAAAGCGCGTTGAGATAAGTGAAGCCACGTGTCTGTCCGACCGCTCGCAGACTCAACAGTATCTCCCTTCAGATCTTCAAAGGCCCCGTCCCATAGATGTCCCGGTTTTGGTCTCATTTCACCCCTTGCCACGGGAGTTACGTAATGAATTTTTGAAACGTTGCCATTTTTTACATACGACTTCGGGCGACTGCTTGGCTCGTTTTTCCATCACTGCAGTCTCCCCTGAGCAATTCTCTGAGGATATTACACATACCAGGTCTTGCCGAAGGGTGCAACTGCTATCGTCAATCCGCCATAAATTTCCCCCCTCAAACATGACAGCGGTGTGCGCGCGCACCGTTGTTCTTCGATACCGCCCAAGATAGAGACTAATCACATTCCGTTATTGCGAGGAAACGACGTTCGTTGCCGACCAAATATCACGGGGTCTTGTTTCCCAAATGATTTCCCAACTTACATGCATTATTCGCAAAATTAAAAAACCATGATCTCGTGGAAGAGTGTTTGGATGTTGTAGTTAAAAAAATTAATTTTCTCACGAAAACCTTTCGGACGATTGATTATGTAAATTTCCATCATCGTTATTCTTGTTAATATTATCTAAATTTTTCTTTTAATACGAATAAAGGAAATTGTTGACTCCTCGACAAGAGATGTTTGTCAATCCTACCAAGAATTTGCGACGGAATACAAGAAATCAACCCCGGTGTCTCATCTTCACGAGAAACATGTATTTGCAATAACTAAGTTAATAGTACATTATTTGTAGATAAATAATATTTCTCTGGTCCATGGCGATCTTTGTCCCGTCGTCGTGGGTCTTTCGGTGCGTTAATTAGTCGCTGCAGGATGTGTTCGAGACGGCACACATGCCTAACCGTCGTCCGTCCCGTTTTCTTCCTGTCCGGCGGAGACGCTTCTCGTCTCCGCTTCAGCAGCCGTGCATCCCGACAAGGGTTGCTTCGATGCGCAGGGATGAGGGTGGCTGGAGAGCACACTGATGCACGAACGGGGCTCGAGTGGGAACGAGAAAGGGGTAGCCACGAGATCGACGGTGAGGAACGACAGAGCAAGACCAGAGGCGAACAGAGTGGAAGGGGCATAACTCGCTGACGAGATTATAATCAGGCAACAGGGATTAAAGCTAGAGCCGACGGGAGACTCTCTCTCCCGAGCTCTTCTTCTACGTCTACGGAAACTACAACGCTTTGGCGAAGTGAAGCCCCCCGCTCTGCAAGGCCTCTATGCGAACTATGAACGAGAGACGCTTTCTCCAACCCCCTCCCTCCTCCTCGCTTCGTCACAACCCTATAGATATACACTCTGATAACGTCGGGGCAGGAGGGTGGACGGGGTAGGTTTCTCTAATAGCGTCAAGCCATCAGCCTTTGTGTGCCTCGCGTCAAACATTCTTTTATGTTGCTCTCCATTATTTAAAAAATGTTAAGTATATAAATATATAATATCGTTTTTTTTTATTTTGCGGTGTGGAGTTGTAGCGTCCAACAACAAACTCGGTCCAACCGAGCCTTTTAACATCCGGTTGGAAGAATTTATACATTCGTTTTTTCACATTGGATTAGAGAACGTAAATTATGGTTGTAATTTATAATTTAATGAATTCTGGACGGACGTCACCGGAGGATGTTGTATGCGTGGTATGTACACAGTTTGCGTTAGGTCGAGAGCAGCTTAGGTTGGCTTTTTGTTCGCATATGTTAGATATCGGGGAGGGCTGTGGGGACGGGTCTGTGTTTCAGGTTAAGCTTGCACCCATACCAGCATGGGCCGTAATTACAGCGCGTTCCGCTTCCGCGGTTTCAACTTCCTAATGTATGTACTTGCCGGCCTTCTTCCACATCACGGCGGCCCCCGGTGCGACCGTCTCCCTCCCTCTGGGCTTTCACGGGCTTAAACTAGAATTCACGATGCACTCCCAGGATTTGCTTAGGCGATTCGCGGACTTCGAACAGAAGGACGGCTATAACAATCCCACGTTTCCAAGATAACCGAAAACCGGAAATAAACATTCAACGCCGAAAATTAATTCTTTTCATTCTTGGCTCATGAAATATCGCCGGAAGAAGCTTCGGTGATATAGATTTTCGTCGAATCGGACCTTGTGATATTTCATCTTTATCTTTGAAAAGAATAAAATAGGGTAAGAACCTTACAATCCAGTTTCGTCCGAAAAGTTCGAGAGTTGTATAGTGCGTTTGTTTACGTGTCAGAAAATTCATCTCCCATTTTTTTTAAAGGAATTACTTAATTCTTTTTCACCACTTTTTGCATGCCATAAAACGAAATTTTCGGAATTACAGATGTAACTGGCGATTAATGATAATATAGGTATTATTATTATTCAAAATGAATATTATTGAGTGCGTTAATGCTGATGGTTTAACGCCGTGAGAGCATGCACGCTGCTGAGGCACAGCCGTTATGTCCTTCCAACGTCGTGCTATATCCATCTGTAACGGTGTGTTCGATCAAGGCTTATTCCCTCCGTCATTCAGGTTCCATTACAAAGTATCTGTGACACCGGATAAAGGTAAGAGTGGGTACATACTCCGTCCCAGGATGGATGGGAATATATGGTTACTTTATACGTACACGAGGCCATGCAGCGTCTTCTATCGAGGCCGTGCACAGTGCGCGCCGAGAGGGACCGGAGAGCTTTTTCGCTCCGCTGAGAAGTAAGGGCGTCGGGAGATAGATTGTACGGTGGATGGTAGCGCGGCATATATCCCACTCTGCGAAGCACACACGATGCAAAGAGAATTGGAAATCGTAGAAAGCTCTCCAGTACGCCTCTTTTCAACTGTGTCTCGTTTTTCCTACCTTGTTCCACTTTGCCCAGGCGAACCTTCGTCCTTACTCCTTCTTCTATGGATTACCTGTGGGTCTGTGTGTGTATTCCGCCATTCCTCGAGCTCTTTTACTTTTTTCTCGGCACGGTCGTTCGCAGCTGCTACCGCATTGAAAAATCATCGAGACTCCCGGAGGACGTCTGGAAATGGCACAGGTCCATTGCCAGACAGCCTGACTTCGACCATTACTTTCGCCCACTCATCGAATTTTTATGCCGCCCGCTTCGATAGCACACCGGAGATTTATATATAAGTATATATATGTATATGTGTGTGCAGAGGAAGACCAGGCGACCATCGTTGAAGCTTCTTCTTTTCTCGACTTTTGTGCGTGAGATCTTGAGGAATTCCGTGCGCGACCCTTTTCAAACCACACCCTGGTCACCCTCTTATCGAAGCTCGCAGTTTTCGGTAGTTTTTCTTTTTATTTTTTTATTTTTTTGAGATAGGAGAGAACGTTCGAGACGCGAGTGGAATGAAAAACCCAAGGGGGGATATCTCTAGCATCCATTATATCCATCTATTTGCTTCACCCTCGATCGAGGCCGCAGCTTATCTCCGATTCATCCGTGGGAATCGAGATCGAGACATGCATAAAAAATTTCATTGCCACATTAGGGCGGTGTCTTGTTAATTATTTCGCGAATACAATGATCGAGAGAAAAATTAATATTTCATATTCTGTTTTCTACTCCGAGCTAGTTTGAAGAAGTTACATCGTCCAGTACAGGTATGATAAGGAAAAGTTCCGAGGTTCAAGACAACATTACTTGATTGGACTCGGTAATACAATGCGAAGGGCACTTTGTGTTTTTGACACTGACGAGCAACATCTGAAGAGCATCTTCGAGCAGTTACTTTGGGTAATTGTAGCTCATTACTTTTCCTGTTGTTCTGCGAATGAACAATAATAGTAACATTAATTTTCTCCTCCATATGATGAAATACTCATGAATTGATTTTCTTTATTTTTTTTTACCAATTACTGTTATTGGTAAATTTATCATGTACCGGAGTCAGGAGTCAATTTCGAACGCAGTATAATGACCGTCGACGGACAAAATAAGGATATAAAAGTTTTTTTAGAAAAAAAGAAAAACGAATAGCATCGGGCTGTGCATGAATAATAAAATTCACCATCAGTCCGTATGAAAATAAAAATAAAATGCAGATAAAATTTGTGATTGATCCTACAAAAAAGTGATATTCATATTTTTCGCCTTGTGATGCGAAAAAAAATGATACATTGTCGAAGGGGAACAGTGCGCGGGTGGCTATGTCAGTTTAAGCTTTTCCGAATCACACGACGATGTGACTGACAAATGAGCAGTGGCGCGTTGTTATCCTGCGTAGGACACATATTGAAGTGCCGCGATGGCGGTATCAATTCGAGCGAGGGTTCGAGGGTCGCGAGCTCCGGCAGTAGGTACGGCCGGTATCGGTCGGGCCTCGAAATCGAGACAGTCAAGTTGAATGCGTTTTCCGGATCGATAGACGTATCGGCAACCGGAATTACGTTAATTGGACCATGTCGACGGACGAACACGCTAGACAGTTTTCTATATCGGTGAACTACACACGTTCCCAGTTCGACAAGTGGACACTGGGTCCCCATTGGATCCCCCGTTCAAGTGACGTCCTCCATGGAGCCGAAGTGAGGCCCCTCGACGTATCGATTCCGGAGCCCTCTGCCCCGAGCTTTCGACCGGCGTGTCCCTCTCGCCCCTGTCGCTCTTCTCGAGCTTCAAAAATCAACGTTCGTTATGCATGCACCGATGACGATCTGCCAAGGGAAAAACAGGCCAGTTGAAATCGCCAGGGGAGAGACGGAGAACTATCCGACCGTGAACGATACTCGAGAAAACATCGTCGAATAGGTCCTGTTACGGAATATCGATGGCAAGTATCAATAGGCGTGCAAAACACACACAACGAATGTTGGGGCTAAAAAAATGTGCTCTCCCGACTTCCGTGCCCTTGCATGACCTATATTCCCGTACGTAGCACACTGTCCTCTCGGCGCTTTCCCGAAACAATTAATACCAGCATTTTTATTATTTTTTCATTACTTCCGGTTGAATTTGACATTCTAAAATCAGAAATGACCTTTTCCCACATGATGCCCCATCTGACTTAAAAGTAAGAAACAACTAAAAATCTCGTTGGAGAGAATATTTTGGACAGGAAAAATTGTTTAGAGAAATGTAATGGGGAGTACGATTTTGGCGTAGGTATCGCGGTTTATCGTGAGTGCAGAGATTCCCGAGGGACAACCTCTTCCTCCACGCTGCGATAGCCATTCCGGCTCCTTTAGCCGAATCGCTGTGTTGCAGAGTTGACCGCAGCAAGTCGTTTGCCTCCTGCAATTATTATATTGACCGTCAACTGTGTTAACTGCTCCTGCCGGTTAGGAGAGAACTTCTCGAGACTGCATTTCCGCAGCCTTCCCGCATACAGGACAAATAGTTGTGCCGAGGGAGTCCAAATGTGCTCGGAAAGTTTGTACCCCACACGAGACGTGTCTCAAACTGTTCTCACCAGTGGTACAAGAACTACTAAGATCCCCGAAGCCTAACCTAACTCGCAACGAGAAACGACGACGTTGCCGACGATCGATCTTTTTCTCGTTCAGCGTGATTGATGACGTCGTTTCGTACTCAACGTCTCGTTTGTCAACTGTGCACACACTCGCTGATATCTTATTCCTATTCGGTCCATGAACTACTCTGCTCCTGCATACTGTCTTAGTTCCCCATTCTCAAAGTTCTATCGCAGGCATGTTGGCGTTTTTGTTAAATTGATTAATGACTCTCACGAGCTTGACAAAGAATTGCCCAAAGAAAAAAAAATATATTGCTATATTTTTTACCTAAGTTCGTCACCTGAATTAAGACAAGAAACTAGTACGTTTCTTATTTCTTTGATGCAAATAAATTTTTGCTTTGATGTCTAGTTGGAGTGAGAATTTTCGTTTAAGCGGGAGTAGTTGACACCTGTAAGAAAACAAAGCCGTTAACACTTTCTGTTACTGATCGAACCGAGCTTGGGTGGGCGTAAGATAAGTGTAACGTTATTTTTCAATGTGGATGCATCGAAACCACTTTGTTAACGAGGTAAAGGGTGAAAGAAAAGAGAATAGGTAAGATGAAGGAGTAGAATAAATTAATCGCAGGATGACGAATTGCGTGCCCGAAACTTCTTCGCGAAGGGGTGGACAGCGGGTGGTTCTAGGAAACGGAGTAGAAGGTAAAAAGTGGAAGAAAGATATGGTCTTTCACGGGAGAGATGAATGTCCCTTATTCGCGCTACCCTTTTCACCGTTTTCATTTTTTTTTCACTCCCCCCAATTCCTGCTGAAAGTTGCGAAGAATCTCGGCGGAGTCTGACTACACGAGCACTTCGCGTCCGATAAGCCATTGGCGTGCGGGGGATGTTCTCTACTCATGTAAATATTTCTATAGAGCCCGGGCGAAATGTCGCGGAAGCGAAGCCAGGAGACGTCCGCAAAAATCTCTTGGAAAGAATTTCAAACGTCGAATACATTTGCACTTCGATGTGACGGTGGCGACGGCTACACAAATTCATGGACGATCGAGAATTCATGTACAGAGATATATATTTATATATTTATTTATGTATGTGTGAGGTTGCCGCGAGGAAATATCAGAAGAGTCGTAACAGAATCCGGCAGTAGGTCTCGGCGAATTTTGGCTGGTCCCCTGGAATAACTTGCATATGAGAGGCACACAGTATTCCCAATCCCAGGACACACAGGACTCGTGGATTTAAACTCATGGGCTCATGAGAACTAATTTTCTATTGTCTTCTGAATATCTTCTTCTCTTTGATGTATATCAATGATGTAATTTTTTGTAATACAGAAATTCACTTCTTAGCAATTGAGAAACAACGCACTTTACGAATGATCGTCGTCAATTTTGAACTAGGTAACAATTGGCGTAACAGGGACATCGCAATTTTTTTAGATGAAAGTTTGAATAAAACAGTTGAAAACAAGAATTTTCCCATAGTCGTTAACATTGGAAATTTATAATAGTGTTACTTTCCTTGAAAAGACAATGATCGTTACGGACTCGGAATGACATACTTTTTATTTAAATACCCACTACTTTTCTTCGGTAATGAATACTTGCGTAAAATATATTTCGGATTATAAATTTAGCACTCCGTGAGTTAACCGGAAGCGAGCTGGTCAGCTTCATCCCGCGTAATTCACGACGGAACAACGAGAGCGGGTAAATGCAAATCTGCGCTTGTGCGTATTACAATGTTGTGTATTTATCGCTAGTCCGGTGTCCGTGAACTCGGTCTCGCGGGGACGCGGGTAGCGCGACGTCGTTGTAACACACGCCCTTCCTGCTTCTCTGCACTCGCATTAATCACGTCGTACAACCACCGAGCCGGCTATCCCCTCGCTCCATTTGCTCTGCTCCGAGCGAGTGAGCAACGCGGACACCGAAGCCATATACCACGCGCCGTTTCTCCTACGTCCACGTCTTTCAGTAAAACTTTGTTCTGTAGTCGCAGGATAGTATTATAGAAGGCAGTATGAATTTCGCGATGAAAAGCAAAAAAAAAAAAACCAAGTTTCCGGTGAATAGTAGAACAATAATTTCCGGGGATAATTGCACAGAATTTTTGGAATCATTTTTCCAGCCCAATTTTAACGACTCCTAACTTCAATTTCTCAGGAAAATAATCCGTGCGACCTAATTCTTTTTTTTATTGTTGTACAAGACACATTTGCCCGACGATTATGTGCGGTTTTTTTAAGAAGAGTAAACTTTTAATTTTGATCATCGACCGGGGAACTGTGGAAACTTTCTCTTGTGGAACCGCGTGCTGGTGATCCATAGGGAGGCTGTGGAAGATTTCAATTAAGGATTTTTCACGCCAAAGTTCCTGGCTTCTCCGTAGGGATGACGATCGAGCGTAACCGTGGTCTTCCGGATGCTTCTGGAAGGGGCGTCCGGAGGAAAAGCGTAGGACGGAGCTACTCACGATCTCTGGACCCGAGATATCTCGAGGAATTTTTCTGATTACTCTCAGCGACAAGCTCTCGAGAGAAGTCGTCGATCGAACCGCCGAGCTTCATACACTCCAAGAACACAGTCATTCCCCAGTTCGGTCACTATTCGGACAAATGTCCCGAGCGCAGATAACCCGAGACCGAGTGGGGCATCAATGAGATTCTATTTCTGTATCGTCGACCTCTTCGTCGTTGATCATCATCGTCGTGAACGCGTCGCACCGCGAGATGTCTGATGCGAGGAAGACGCCGTCAACGATGAGGAAGCATCGCATCATGTACCCTCAATACCGAAAATAGAGCTCAAAAAAAACGCTCTAGGAACGCTTCTACGCCATGGCGTCGCATCTCAATGTACGCATGCGCGCACTGCTTCCAATCTGGAGGGTTCCGCTGATGGGGCTGGAATTTCGGTATGGAATTAAATTAAATTCTTGTTTCGGATTGTATAACAGGATCGGGTGTATGAAATAGATGGTCCGAGCTTTGTCGTGGCCGGTGTCGATTGGATTTGGCCGATCGTCGAGAGCACGCTCGAGCGATTCGCACCCCTACTTGCTGCGGGGGTGCGGAGGAGCGTGACCCGTACGGGTTTCCACTTTCGGGGCTGATTTTCGTTGGTGATGGCGAATTTGCGGACAGAAGCTCCCGAGCACACTCGCGAAGGTCGGTTTCCGTGTGTACCTCCACTTGGTCCGGCTACATTCGAGAGCACCGATTTCGTATGCGGATGCCCACACGAATCGGGCAGCTCGCCGTTTGACTAATTAGAGAATGATCCTGCGGCAGGACGAGGGGAATGCGCGACCGGGAGGGGAAGTGGTTAAATCGACCGTGGTGGATTAGACAAAGGCTTTGTTTCCCGTACGCAAATTATAAGGCAGCACATGTGCGTTGCCGAGCGAGGAAGGATGCCAAGCCTGGGGAGTGAAGGGGTGAATCGACGGGCCGATCAGGTGGCGCGACAACGGTCCGTACAACCGCGGATCGACCGCCATCGAAATTAACGACGATTGAGCCGACTGAAACTATCGCCGACCGGGGACATGACGCATCGGTCCCGACGGATCCAACGATCGATTCGTTTTCCTCGACGAAATCCAGATTTTATAGTTTGTAAAATTGTACGATACATACGGAATTGTTCGAAAACATTTACCGGATTTTGTATATAGTAAAAGTGGTGGATACAGCCGGTTTTATGCACAATTTATCTATTTTTGATTCGTGGCATGTATTTTTTTTTTACTGCTGGACTATCTGTCGGTAAAATGAATTATTATACGAGACATCGAATTAAACTCGATTTTTTAAAATCCACTCCCATGTGACATTAGTATTTAAAAAATGTTTAACTTCGGTAACGTAATAGTCTTTCGTCTCTCTCCTCCACGGCGTTCTTTCTCCGCAAGAACTCGCATAGACTAGACAGAGGTGACTCTCGCCCTCGCAGCATCGCTTGGACAAAGTTTTCCCGCGCGAGAACCGGAACTCGCTTCGGAACTTTGCAAATTTGTTAAATTGCCAATTTACCTTAGGAACTAGGTACCCGGCTATAACCGAGAGAACCCGTCGACTACCACTACGAGTACAACTACAACTACAACCCCTGGTATCACCTTCTCCAGCCTCACGACGCGCTTTTCTTCCACCGGCAGCTGGAAGCTTTCCTACTCGAAGCAACGAAGCACCAACCGTCGCCAAACTCCGTCCTGTCTTCTCTTCCTATTCCTCCAGCTCGGAATCTTCGTTCCCATCCCCGTCGGCATTCCTTCTATCTACCGGTGACTCCCTCACTCCCTTTCCCTGGGGCTCCCTTTGTTCCTGCATTATCGGCGGATCAGACCCGGACTTTTTAATCTTCATTTCCATCCAATTAAGGTCCCCGAGGAATTAATTACGGAATCCGGTATACTCTTCTTTCGAAGCGGGAAGGGAGTACCCAGTTATACCCGCGAGGTACTGCGACGCGAGAGACTCCGCTTCTTCGCTAGACTCAGTCCCTTCAATGTTACTTCTCCATCGACGAGCCCGGAATAACTCACCCTTTCTAGATCTCACCTTCGTCAACGGCTGTTTTGACGGTGATGCTGGGCGGACCAGACCATTCTTCTATTTCCCACTGACGATCGCGCACATTTTCGTTCAATGTATCATCCACGCATAATGGGCTTAAGTGAATCCCGATGATCCGCGGCGCCGCGACTCACCGCTGAGAATTTGGCTCGATCCCAAGCTCAGACTGCGGAAGAGGTTCGAGGGAGTTCATAAAAACTTCCTCTAATGTTCAAAAGCCTTCTCTCATCTATTAACAAAGACGATTATAAAAAAATGTGTATCGAGAAATTCTCTGGTACCTCCGTGAAATTTTTCAAACATTTTCTCATACAATTTTTCAATATTTTTAATAAAAAATAAGAAAGCACCGTACATTTTTCCTTGATTGACTGAGAGATATAATTGTCGACGGAATTTCAAAGATCCGTTGACCGAAAGTCCAAGCCGTACTTTTTGGTTTTTTTTTGCAGGAAACCGTATCGACAAACTTCGCCATAGGTTGGTCGGTAGCGCGGGTTTCTCGCTGGTCCATTCGAAAGTCCGTTTTGGTCCGAATGCCTAGTTTCCGTGCAATGCCCGAGAGTTTTCATCGTGTGGATGTTAAGGCACCGGCAAGACACACCCGAAGCGAGCTCCCACCTCAAGCTCTCCTGCTGCTAACAGTTGAATCCGCTGGGTTTGACTATGGCCACCTCCAAGGTAACAATACCATGTAACAATGCAGTGTTACAGTTGCCTGTGTACTCGCCGGCAGAGGGAAACCCAGCGACCGACAGGGAACAAGTTCCGACCGCGTGTAATTAAATGCTACCTGTGTACACCGCGGAGACTGTCTCTCGAGATATAGGAAACCTTTAGTCTAACGCTGCTCTGCTCCGTGCTACCCCGTTCGTTGTTCCATTTTTTTTCCTTCCTATTATGCATGAATCCAACCGAGAAAACGTTTCCGACAATTTTTATTCTCCTCGACTCAAGCACTAGATTAATGCCTTGAGAATATTTTTTAACAATTATTCTGTATTGCCTGTTGCTGGAAAATTAAGAATTCTATAGCGATGCCAGTGGGTCAGTCGCTATATAACTGCCTGATAAATGTTTGCCGGTATTTTTAGATTTATTTTTCTATTAAAAAAAATCAATGCTCAGATTGGATAATTAAATTTTGAACGAGAAAGCAGCCGGTCCGGCGACGGGGCTGGGAAGGAGAAAAAATCTATAAGGAACGGCAAAGCTTATCCGGAAGGGATGAGAGGAAAGACGCCGCTAATGGCGATTGGGAGGGGCAACAGCTGCTACCGAGTCTAATTAAATATAATTACACGCAATCAGTGTATTCTCGCAGTGTGTAAAATGCCCTCGAAACAGAGGAAAGATTTTAGTCCTCCCTCTCGACGATACATTCGATTTTTCTTTGTTCGTACCTCCATTTGTCTCTTGTTTATTGTACAGCGGTAACAAAGGCGCGGGAGAGAAAAGTCGTTGGCAATCTCTTTTGCGCCTTTTTTTTCTCTCGCTGTCGAGCGAGCAGCTCTACCGAATCGCCGAGGCAGAAGAAAAGCAGCGAATAAATAATTATTCGAGAGCTTTCGCTCTCTTGTCGTTCGTCCGGGATGGCGGTTCGTCGACCGCAAAGCTACTGTTGCTCCTAGTGCCATCTGCCAACGAAGCGCAACCCGAGTGCCGCATCCCCAACCCCCCACGAATCACCCGCCCAGTTCCGGTCATTTGTTTATTTTTACTTTCTCTTTTTGCTGCCCCTACAGATCGTCGCCGGAGTCGAGAAATTACGCGGTTTTAAGTCGGTCCCACTGAATTTTATCGCGTAAACAGCAAGTGAGAAGGAGGTTGTGTTAATATTAAACCACCTCTGTGTGCTGGCAGGAAAGTCGTGGAACCCAGCGGTACCGATAATTAATATTCCGCGTCGCGACGTCGCTGTACACTTGAAAAAAGGAGTCGAGCTGTTGGTCGGTTACGGTAAATCGCGTAAATGAACTGTTAGCTGCACGCAATGTTGAAAAAAATGCGACTTTAATATATGAAATATTATTTAGAGACGAAGTTGCTCACTATAATGATTGAGCCAAGAGGACTCTCTTATTTTAATGACACCTTCCTGTTACGTGTCGCTGGAGCGTGGTTAGACATGGCCTGCCAACGCGGGTGAAGAGCGTCACTACGTCTTTTGACATGTTGAATACTGTGGGATGGGACCTACTGTATTTCTGTGATTTATGATATTTTTTTTGTAAAAAAAAAGTTCCTAACGAGTTAACTCGGGTATTTTAATTACTTCTGTAAATCCGAATTGCATAGCGACGCATTGCACGATAGCCTATAGGCCAGAAAAAGAATTCTGAAAGGGTTTCGTGATTTCATTTTAAAAGCATTTTTTTACAAAAAATTTTGGCCATTGATTACCCTTCAGAAATGGTACTCTGAAACAGCTTAGATGAAAGTTTTGGCATGACGATCGTCCGCGGTGATCTGATCATCGCTAAATAACTCGTAATTTCTCGAAAAAACTTAATGGGTCCATTTTTTAAAATTGAATCATTTCATTGGATGAGTCACACAGATTTTAATTACGACTTGCCTTAATTAATTGAGGGAGAACGGACGGAGAGTAGTATCTCCGCACGTATTCCGTTGGTGAAAGAGCTCTTGGCAGCGGTCGGTTTTAGGGAGAAGTTCGAGGTCCCTAGAAACAATGAAGCGAATGGTAACCTCCGTCGCAGACATGGCCACAGGCAAGAGAGGGAGAGATGAAGAGAGTGGGAACAAAGCAAGGAGAAAGCCGAAAATTTCTAGTCTCTGGTGATACTCTGGCGCGTCGCGCCGGAGGCTGATGGAGGTGGAGAGAGGAAGAAAGAGAGAAAGGAAGAGAAATGGAAGGTGAAAGGGGTAGAACAGATAGAGAGAGAGAGAGAGAGAGAGAGAGAGAGAGAGAGAGAGAGAGAGAGAGAGAGAGAGAGAGAGAGAGAGAGAGAGAGAGAGAGAGAGAGAGAGAAAGAGAGAGCCTCGAACTGTACCGACAGGAAAAGCGAGGACAAAAGGGTTTACAGGCCGGTCCCTATAATTCAGAGGGGGTTGATGGTCGGATGGACGAAAGGGGAACGGAGAATTACGAGGTCACTTCCGGTGGCGCCTGCAGGAGCTTCCGCTTCCGGTCGCGCGCGCCTTCACCCCTCTAGCCCCTCTGTCTCTCTGTGCTGGCCTTCTCTCGCTGGCACCGATATCTCTATATGTATACAGAGTCACCCTCGAGGTTTACCCCTTTCGGTTCGCGAATATCATCGGCCCGACATCCCCATCCACTTGGAGAAGGCCAGAGGGTCGACAGTCCACGTCGATTCTTCAGAGCTCCATCGGTCTCTCATCTATTCCGCATGAACGGTTCTAAAATATAAAAAATGGACATAATCATTATTTTGTACACTTTTTTCATTAATAGTTTTCGAGTATGCATTCCACCTGTCCGGGATTCATGCCTTTTTGTACACGCCACTTTTTCGTCGGATTGATTCCGCGCCCGTCTTACCGCCTTGGTGCGTTAAATTAGCCCAAAGCCACAGGCAAACTGCGGAATACCTGGTCATTCATGGACAGTTCCTTCCCCGGAAATTAGTGTTTCTGTAGGGTACAAGTGGGGAAAATGGCCGAGTTCGATCAGCATGTGAATCAATGATACATGGACCGGGCCATATTTACCACTTTTATCCTAGAGTAATCGCCAATCTCCGGGAACATTACCTGCCGCGCCATGCTTCGATTCTGCAACCGGACAGATGGTCACCCATCCAAGTACTAACCACGGACGGTGTTGCCTGACTCGCCGACGACGTTTTAGAGTACCGATGTCTGTACTGTTAACTGTTTGCGAAGAGCAAGCACAAAGATCGAGCTTCCTCTCAGTGCTGGAGCAGTTTACGCGATAAGTTGTACAGTCCGCGACCTTCGAATTTGTGGTACTGGAGTTGGATCTGAATCAGCAAAGGGCGAGTTAGAAGCGGTAACGAGGGGCAGAAATGGAGTCCTTGACTAATCTCCGACAACTTTGCAATGTGTAGGAAAGAGTAAACTTTGAACTTCGAGACATTTGGAGTCCCTCTTCGCATAGTCGATTTTGCAGTTCAAAGCGACTTACTTCACTTCCAACACGTACCGAGTACACATTCCCTCTCAGCTTCACGGTCAATCTATCTGTTTACATACCACGCAACTTACATGAATCCTGATGAGGGCTTGTTCTCAAAGTGTTTTGAAAGATTTTTATGAACACGTTTTATGTTCTGCCTCGGATCACAACTTTTTTAGTATACATTCTGAAAATCACTTTTTCGATACGTGTTCCAGTTAACATAATTAAAAGCTGTTGGTGTACAGATTCCAGTAATATATGTTCGAAGAATCTCATTCACGACTATTTCCTCAAACTATGTACGAGCGTAAAGTGGACGAAAATTCCGGGGCAAATATTAGGTCGTGTCGGTATATTGTTTAATATAGCACAATAAGGCCTCAAACTGAATTGCAGAGAATGGAGAATCGCGTAGTTCCTCTGAATTCCTCCTCGCGGAATTTCTATTACGGCACCGGTAAATATGAATATAATACGATGATATTGCGAGTCAGAGAGACGAATTCATACGACCAGGTAGTACGAAGAGTTTTGTGATTAAAACCAGAGCGCGTAAGTAATTATTGAACCGGAATGAAAGAACGTGAGGAACAGAGAGAGCTAGTTTCATACATAAAGTAGCAAATTAAAGTTTGCGATGGAGAATTGCAGGCAGTCCCAAATCATCGCCCACGCTCCAGCTTTGACGATCACGTCGTTGGCACGATACTTCCACGACTAATGCATCAAAAGAGCGAACGAATAAATTACATGATTTCGCATGGCATAAATTAAATTAAAATTGAAAAAAATAATATTTGAAACTACATTTAAAAAAATATGATATGCGTCATTTACAAAAAATATGTTTAAAACATTAATTTCAATCTCTACCTCCACTTAATAATTATAACTTAGGTTTTTTTTTTCATTCCATAAATCAAGTTTTACACCCACGCAAATGTTCTCCAGCATCGAAAAAAAGTGTCATATTTACTGAGCTTTGAAAAATCAGGAAGTTTGAAGAGTCAGTGGGCGCGCACTCGTAGACGAGTTGGTTAGAGGAAAATTTCGTTCGCAGAGACGAGCGAAGAGCGAATAAACACGGTGTTATTATGTTATGTAGTCGGGGTGGAAAGCCCGTTAGAAAAGGAAGTTCTCCTAACGCTCCGGAATGTCGAATGGCGAAGAGAGGGCCCCGAGCCTGGTGAACGGGCTTTTAGAATAATTCGAGGGTCGTTAGTGTGGCAAAATGGAGGGGCTTGCGATAGGCGGGCGTGGGATCTCGACGAGTTCTTCGATGCGATTTGGAGCGTTAAAATCGGCGAAGAGCGCTTAACGAACCATGAGAGCGCAGGTGGTTTAATTCGAACTTGGTCGACTCGGGCTAGGTCGGATTACCCGTGCGTTTATTACCGTTTAGTTCTAATAAAAGAAGGTTCGCAGTTCTGCGTGTGGCCGAGCATTCGCCTCGCACGCGTCTCAAGCTCGCCACTGCTTCGAACTCGAGAGAGCGATTCCTGCCGTAAAGTGAATTAGGCATTCGCCGGCTACCACGAGCGCACGCGACTATCGATACGTTTAACGAGAAGCCGAAGCTCTCTCAACGGTGGAGAGCGTACAGTGCACTATGATCAGAGCAGCGACACACACGAGAAGCGGATTCTTTCGCGGGAGATCGAGCGGCAAAGACAGAGCGGGCAGCGAGCCAAGGAATGTGGATGTTACAGATGCACCTATCGCAACCACCTTAAAACGTTATCCGGTTTACCCCCGGAGTGCGGCAAAATAAAAACAGGTGGAGAAAACGCTAAAAGAGAAACTCGGAAAAGGAATTGGCCCGTTCGACTTTCGCCAGTTTTTTCACTGTATCGAATTTATCGCGGAAATTCGATTTATATTTGAGTCTCGAGTTAAAATGATACGGTATTTCAACCGCGCATCGGGGACGAACCATTGCTCCTCACAGAGTTAAAGCACGTAAACGCGGTATTCTCAATTTTTATTATCCGTCTTATGTTTGACCGGAATTACTTCTCCCCTCAAATTATCGATGAAACCTATCGAACGAAATCCAATTTCGCCGAACGGTAGTCTCTAATGAACGTTCCCCAACGCAAACCCCGATATTTCTTTCTCGCTTCCCAGTAAAAGCGAAGGCGACGTTTGAACAGCGGAATGTTATTTTTCCTCTCGTTTCCTGATGCTCGCGAACCCCGTGGATTCCGCAGGGTCGTCTTTCCCTTCTACTCTTTTTCTCTGGTTGTCTCTCGTCATTCGTTTTCCGCGGAGGAGCGAAAAACGCACGATGGAGCGGAGGCCGAGCTTCCGGTCGGTGCGGCGTGCTGATGCGAACGTCGATTTTGGACGTGGATTTAGCAGTCGGTGGATGCTCGCAGAAGCTCGTGACCGTTATGTCAAGGGGGCCTTCGAGCTTCCTCTCACTCGCGTATCCTGAGAAATGGCGTGTCGAGCTACGGAAAATAGTCGGCTATACGTCTGAAGGACGGTGATCGCGAGCCATAATATACCGGGTGGCGGATAAGTTATTGCCCGGGACAGGCATTAATTTGGCTGAGTTGGCGCGCGAGACGAGCGTTCCCTCCGCCCGAGGGTGGCTGGGCTATCGTCGTGCGGAGTTCACCAGGGCCCGAGTCTCGTGACGGCGATCTCTCCCCGGAGGCTATTCCCGATCTTCACCGCTAACGTATCGCCTACGCCCTTAGACGAATCGATTCTCCTCGGGAATATTGTCCCTCACGTGGCTTCCTTCCCGTCATATCTCCAGCGCCTGCGGACGATCTTCACCGACAATGTTTTTCATTCCGCATCTCCTACCGTCAATTCAACAGAAAAATGTTACAACTCGTCGCAGGCGGACAATTTTTATCAATAGTTCAATAATGGTAAAAAAAAAAATCTTATCTCGTTTGCTCGGTGGTTTAACGAGCGAGTGACCCTTACATTAAAAAATGAGTCAAAAGAATTTAACAAGATAAATGATTAATTCGCAAACTTCACTAAAGGAGAGAGTGAGGGTTGGCTGAATTTCGCAATTAGCATCGAGCAGAGAAGAGTTTCGTTGGACTCGGACACAGACGGTAGCTCCGAGGCTTTCAACTCCACTGCTGCGGTTGTCCGTGTGCAAGGCAAACAGGTGTTTGCCCCAACGCGACCACGAATGGCTCAGAAAACTTTTGAGCGTTCACGCGAGAACCACCGTTGCAGCTCTGCTGAGAGGTCGGTCACGCTGGGCAGGAGAGATTTCACAGTTCTGGGGTGTACAGTCGTGCCGGCTATCAAGCTAACTGGATGAGACACAGATTCGTTTGTACCGAGAGCAAAGAGAGACGAAAGGCGAGCTGTATCGGAGTAAGGCGAGCGAGGGAAACGTTTCCTCGCGCCATTCTCGTCGTCCGCCCTCGTCACCTCGGGAACCTCCCCACGCTTCAGGCTTAAAAAGAGCAATTTCACCCTCGGCTATCTCGCGTTCGTTAACCCCTTCTTTTTCTTCTTCTTTTTCTTCTTCGCTTCAGCCACACGCCGTTCCCGTGTACAGCCGGTTGCTGCATCGCAGCTGCAGTCACGCAACTCTAACCACGGAACCGAATAGCGCTACCCTTAATGCCAGTATCGCACGTGCCAACCCGAAACGACAGCATTTACAATCCTTTTTCTCTCACCTTCTCTTTGGCTTTCCCTGGATTATAAATCAGCGACGATGCACGAATTTCGAACGTCTCCCTGCAAAAGGACATTTTTTTTTTCTAATGCTAACAAATGTTAAAATAAAACGTTTGGTAAAAATGAAAAAATTCTACGTTTCAAAAGTTTAAAAAATATATTTAAAAGAATTAATTTGAATGTTCACTTTTACATAATCGCAAAGTCGTGATAACATGAAATTGGATTGTCCCAGTCATATAACCACGACTCTGATTAGTAAATTTTTACAGCAGAGTTATTCCCGATAACAAACGAAAAAAAAAAGCAGAGAGAACATTACAGTACCTCAGACAAAGAGGGGAAGCTGTTCGCTGTTACACTCGTAAATTAAAAAGTCGTAAACACGAGAGACATCCTTCGATGAGATGTATTAACTCGTATCTCTTCGAAGCGTCAGCGGCAAGGTCGGGACGATAATTATAATGCGTCCACGGACTCGTGGACCGTAGAGGTTTCGAGCAGCCAAGACTCTCGGTGAGCCCCGTGTAAATAGAAACAGTTCGAAGGAGCATTATTACGGGTGGTGAGGAGAGTGCGAAAGAAAAGAGAAAACGGAAATGCCTCGGTCCATCGAGTCGGGCACGAGTCTTTAGAAATCTAAATATAAAAGCACGCGGAAGAAAGTAACATCGAGCGAGAAGTCAAGCGCGGTTCACAGTGCGCAGCTGATGCCGCGCGTAACCCCCGACCAGAAAGAGGAAGAGGAAGAGAGACGTCAGCGAGAGAAATAAAATGAAAAAAAAACGCGAACGAGCGAGCGAACGAGAAAAATATACATTCATTAAAGTTTTCTGGGCCAACGTTTTCTCAATGCCACTGCGAGGGCAAACCGTATGCGCGTACAATTGGCAAGGCTTTTAGGATGAAAAAAAAAAAATAAACAATATTGTTAAATCTGAAATTACACTTCCGCTCGCGCTGGGAAAACTCGTTCGATAGTTTAACGACGAGTACGTTCTCCCATTACGTCGATGCTTTTGTTGTGTCTTCCTTTTATTTTTATTTTCTACTTTTTTCGAAAGCGAAAAGACACGTAATAATTTTGTACTACATTGTGTTGAGCCGAGCACAGGCGATGTGCACATAATTATAGAAGTCACGTCCGTCCGATTAATCCGTCGGCGATGTCGGACTCGGGAGACTTTATTAGAGACTTTATTTATCGAGACGTTATTCCTAGAGTGTGCAAAGAGAGTCCCTCTGAGTTTTGAGTGTGATTGAGAGCGTTAACATTGGGAACAAGCATTGCACGTGTCGTTGGCTATCATCGGGAGACGCACGAGTTTTTGCGGACCAGTTAACGTAATTGAGCGTGAAGTGAAAAATATTCGCATGGTGCTAATGCCGCAGTGAAAAATTCGTCAATCAAACAATTTCTCGGCCAATTGCCAACCTCTTCTTCGAGAAATGATTTTTTACATTTCAAAACACGTTTATATCGAAAGGGATAGTCAGTAAGACCTCAGCGATTCAACATCTTGTATGCAGACTGTATTTGTTCATATTGTAACACGTAGTTTGTGTGTTACAAAATGCATTCCATACATTGTAATAGAGTCGAAGCTTTATGCCATTGCAACATTTATCCTCATACAACTACTGGTACGCCAAAAACATTTGAAATGAGTTTCGACGCGTTTATCCTATCGACGTTTCATCGACGCCATTGTCGACGCTCATACAACTAAAATAGATTTTCCTCACTCGCCTGTCCTCGGCTGTCGCGTAGAGCAACACACAGCGAGCGGGCAGCTTTAACGTGTGTCTTCACTGATTCTCGGTCGAACCGAGTAGGGGAAGCGGGAACCGTGAGCGGCCCAACGGTGAAGCAGAGAGATACTTACAAGATGCGAGATAGCCTCGCAGTTTCTTGTCGGTGCGCTTCGCGAACGACCGCTAAAAAGAGTACTGTGAGAAAACGAACGAGCGAAGAGGACACGCGGACGACGGGGTGTACTACAGGTGGTGGTGGGCGTTCTAATACCGAGAGCTACCGTCGCCGTCGCCGCTGTTGCTGCCTTCACTTCTGTCCGTCGCTTTGCCCCTCGACAAACAACTATTTCGCATCACACGCGGCTCGCCGTCGACTCGACGACGACGACGACGACGACGACGACGACGACGAATGAGCCGTAGTTCTCTAAGTATCGCGTCGAGTCACGTCCTTAACTCGGTCTATTCGATTATCCGATAACAAAGCTTTTTCTCATTCTTTCGGAATAACAAAATGTGAGATTAAATTGTAAAACACAAAAAAAAACAAGATGGCGGTCGAATGTTGTCAGATCTAACACGAATGAATAATTATGGTGCGATGTAGGTAATTCGAGTGTCGTTCGTCGGTTAAAAAATACGAGTAAATAATAAAAACAATAATAGTCTGCTGGTGTAGAAGACAAGTCAGCTGTGCGGGCTGATGATTTGTTTGTGGACGAAAAATATCACGCCGGGTGACGCGAAAATGAATAGGGAGATATTAAAACTTTACTAAATTCTTGTCTGCGACGGTGCGAATAGAGTGACGCTCCGGTATTTATTATTATTCGAGCGTGACCGAAAGAGAGAGCAGAAGCACGCGGGACTAAAACGTTTGTGCCTCCGTGTGACCCTCGCAAGCCCGTGGATAGGAGAGAGGTAATGAAAAAGTGTTTGTAATCCGGCCTAGCGGTTGAAATGTGTCTCGAGAGTTTTTCTCGGTGTTATCGCCATAATACTGACGGTAAAGAGAAACACGACTCGCAGCGATTGGGAAACGTCGTCGACTTAAGAAGGTAATTCGATATTCCTATAACTTTTCGGCACAAGCGCCACGTTCAATTGTACGATCAAACGAATTTACCTGAGAGTAGTTCAATCGTGATTATGCTAGCGGTCTTTCCCGAATAGATCAATAGACAGTAAAACGAGCTGCTCGATACTCACAGTTTTTAACTCCGTCTTGAAACAACACACCCTCGGTTATAGACCAACCTCTATTCCTTCCCAATGCCATTACATTCGTACGCTGACAAAATGCGTCACGAATAAATCAAATCGAGGTGGGATTGATGGGTGAGTTTGATCTATTCGTACACGACGACCAGCATAATCACGATCGAAAATCACTCAGGTGAGTTGGTTTTATCGTATAAACATACTTCTTCGTTCTGTCCTTTGGATCAATAGGTAAGTGTTGGAAATTTGATGCAATTTGAATTCAATTGTTTTTAATGTGATTTTCACATGACATTAATTTTTTTTACACAATTTTCGCACACAATTCTTCAATCTGACGATTATTAACACCGACCGAACAGTTTATTACAAAACTAAGAGACTGTGTTAATAAGCGGTTTCGGTTGCGCACATTTCTGATCACAGGTCGATTATAAAACCGTGCGAACGCTCTCGATTTATCAGTCCAGCCCACAGCTTTGTGAATCGCTTCGATATCGACACCTCTGTGAAATGGTGCTGAAATGGCCGCATGACACGTGCTATGTGGACCAGGCATGTGCGTATCGACTCATTTTCGATCATAACGCTTTTAAACCATCTGCTAACCGATTGCGTCGTCGCTGGTCGATGAGGTTTTTTAAAAGTTGATAAAATATCTCCAATGATCTCCTATATGTACTGATCGTTCTATTGCATAATACAGATGCAACGAACAAGCTTGGCTGCTCTGCGAAAAACAGTAGCAATAACAACGGTTGGGTGTTTACCGAACCAGCTATTTTCATTCTATCCGTTATATTGAATCGTATTCTTGATTCGTCTTTTTTAATATTACTTGATCTTATTTTCAGAATGGTTTGTACACTTTGCGCTGTAACTAACACTAACAACATGCCGAGTTTATTTCATTACTAAACTCAAGTGCCAACGCTTCGTGTCGCCATCGTGTTTTCGAATGAGGTAGTGCAGGATTTGGACTCCAGGTGCAGCTGCACTACGCAAAAATCTTTTAATAATTTGGTTCTGCCCTATGTCTCCTCTACCGATTAACACTAAGGCTGAACGATATGGGTTTAATATACTATATGTCCTTATCTTAGTTAGGGAACACGTCAGAAATTCGAGGATATTCACCATCGGAGCACGAAACAGAAAAATGTTCTTCATGTGGCAAAAGTGTCACCATATATTAAATCGTTTTCGATATTGCTTGACCGTCACGTCCGGTAAAGACGCCATCATAACCGGGATAGACCCTTGACGCACATTTCTGAAGGCATACGCTCCCCCGATAATCGTCTGGCAACCAGGGACCGCGATACTCGTACGGATGATATTGTCTGGAATTACCAATTAGCAAATCGTCCTCGCGCTCAAAAAAAATTGCTTCTGAGACAAGTAATCTAAAAAGTAGCGCGTACTATGATTGGATAGGCCAAAAATTTCTATCTAACACTTCTTCTGCTTTGTGGGAGATATTTTTTTCGAATTGTACGTAAAATAACCGCAAACGGTGGAAACGTGTAAAAATATACACCGCCCATGCCTCGTCATCCGTGTGCAAAGGGACGAATCACTCACATGTATTTGCGTTTGACGTGAGCAAATCAATATCGATTTTCCGAAAGGCGAAATATACTTCTTTGTACGCCCAATTAGCTAATTTCTAATCGGTTTTGCTTCGTACAACTCTCGATCCCGAGTCTGCTTTTTTATTATCGTTTGAACCAATGTTCGACGTGGAAAATGGCCGATTCTGCTCTCTCAAAACACTGCCATAGTTCATTGAAAATTTTGATAGTTTCGGGGACTGATCACTACCCATTTGATTTATATACGACAACGCTATTGTATTACTGACACGAAGCAATAATTCACCCGTGCGTTTATCTTTAGCGAAACATTTTAGCCCATAAAATAAGGGTTCAAATTCGAGAAAACGTAATTTACGCGTTCCCGATTATTCCACAATCCGCTTGTTCTTTGTCCGTTACATCCAACTCCCCAACCTGTGAGGGATGCATCGCTAAAAATTTCCATTTCGAAACGATCTTCCCTGATTGGGTTTCAGTAAAGTCGCGCCATGACTTTATCTGCACACCATTTCAAATCCGGAATTACTTACTTGAATTTTCCAATTTAAGGATTTTTTTGTTGACAAATTTTTGGTGAGTTATCACCTGTAACGAACCGCGGGGTACGCAGCTACTAATACTCCAGCACAATTGAAACGGCCGGCCGTTGAGTTCAAATAACTAACTTTCGTAGCTAAATCTGAGGTATTGCCGATTTGAGTTTTCTACGGAAATGAAAAAATACGAATAATTGAGATCGATCGATGCCATGAACGAATTTTTACGCGTAAGGCGAATACTAGTCTTTTTACCCTCTATTTTAAAACATTACCCCAAAGTGTACTCATTTAGTTGCCTTAGGTTCAGCATTAATCCTATATCGCCATTAGCCTTGGGAATTAAAAAGGATGGTGAGAGGAATTGATTTTTACCCGAACTACATTTGGAAATTGCCCTTTGTTTAAGCAATTTTCCAATGTCATATCGCAAACAAGTTTTTCTCGTACCGATAATGTTGGCACCATACTATTCAGTTGTTCCTAAGGTTCACTCTCGGATGGGACTATAACCTGGTATACATTTCACGTACACAGGTCGTTCTATGCTCTAATTTTTGACATTTCGTGGTATAAATCTGACAAAATTTTGCCTGAATCAGTCAATCGCTCGATAATAAGTGACTTTTTTATCGTTTGATCGTTACTATCTTCAGCTACAAGGACCTCCGTTAATGCAGCTCCGATAGCGTTGATACCAGCTCCCAATTGATTTTGGGCAATGTATTGGTATGAGTCCTTTTTTATCGCGGTAGCTAAAATCTTCGTCTTCACTTTAGAATTAAATATCGGTGCTTTGGTAAGATGACAATTATCGATGGTTCGATATTTTTCTTGTGGTTAATTTTTTTTGTTCCTTCGGTGAACTGTCTCGCAATATTTTTGTCCAACGTTTTGGGCCCGGTTTGATCGTATTTCGACGGATCTTCACCGAGTAAATCCAGGGTCGATTTATTGCCTTCATTTTCCATGTCCAAATGATTTCTCGCGCCGCGTCTGTGATGACTGGGTCTCCAGCGATCTCGACGAGATTTCCGTTTCAGGCACAGCAATGAACACATTTACTATTCAAAATAATAAAAATGATCACAACATTTTTCATTGTGACTATTTTGGATCGCACAGAAAGATGTAATGACATCGGGAAGGAATCGGATAGAGCAGGATCGAGCAACTGGCGTCATTATTTACTGTTCTAGAGGACAAGACGACAAAGCGTAATTTATTTGGGAAATCCCCGTTGCGGTCGAGGGAATAAAGTGTATTTATGTATATATATATATATATATGTATATAATGGAATTGCCTCAATAGAAAGGGTATTCGAGGTTCTCTTTAAATTTCGAACGATAAAAATTCTTTGCGAAACGTATATTTTACTTGAATATATTTCAACCCCGTGTTATATGTTGCCCGTGGGATTCTTTCATTGTTTTTTTTTTTTTTCATTTTTTGCATTTTTCTTGTAAGCCTCGCCGGCCGGAGAATACACAGAGGCAGTTGATAAAAGAGGCGATTTTTTTTTCCGATGGCGCGTGTCATTCGCGATCCATCCTCGCGGCGAGCGAGAGATGCTAGACACAAGGGTATGCTATAATGGTATATAAATAGGCTGCTGAACGTGCGCGTGAGACGTGCGAGCTTGCGAGTGCAAAGATCGATGGATCGATCGTTGGTCTCGCCGGCCTTAGGGGCCCTGTGTCGTCGCGTCCGTTATCGTTCATTCGACGAACTTAACTTTCTGCTCAACTCCCATCTGGACTTCTTAAGCGAGAAAAAAAAGGTGCTCGTGACAAAAAAAATACATGCGTTATTATCATTTTTTTTTATCCTCGATTATCTATCGATTCCAAATTGAGTCCGTTAGCTTTTTCCTCGTTGCGTGAAAAAATGAAAGAATTTTTTTCTTCAACGGGGAAGGAGGGGAAACCATTTTTGATGAAACGTTCGAATCAACGGCATGCAAAGTCCCAGTGCGGCAACACTAGTCGTGCGCACCCGAGAGATTCCATTCGAAAAGCGTCTTACCGCGGGTTGCCATGCCGACGCTCGATCGAAAACGTCTACCGATGGCGGAGGGTAGGAAGCCCTCATCCCCTTGGGGCCCTCGCAAGAAGGCGCGCACGTTTCTTCCGGCTATTCTTTCACCTTGGACCAGTTGCCGGAGCAACATGGATCCGCCGTCTCCTCGTCGCAGTCGCAACCCGTCTCACTCTTTCACCGCGATCGCGAAGGCGTTCGAGGAAATTACGTGACCGGGGAGAGAAAAGAAAAAAAAAAAACAAGAAACGATCTTAGAGGAACTGAGACGAACCGGGGCCAGAGAAGGGAAAGAAAAAGTCACGCTCAGGATTTACCACTCCCCCCTTTTTTTCTTCTTGCTGCACAACTCCGTGGATCAGCTCCCAACTTTGCTGCGTGCTTTATGCGCTCCTTCCGCTTACGTGAACTATTCCCAATCTCCCCCTCCCTTGTCGCTCCTCACCGCGGAGCAAATTTTCGACGACAGATAGACATACGAACAGACAAAATCGTGAAAATCGTGAAAAGTTAACTCCTCTCAGTTTTTCTCGTTATAGAAATTTTATCGTGTGAAATAAAACATAACGTCGACCAGAGGTGCGTAGGCATTGCAGCCATACGACGGACCGAAGCATAATGAATATTTAATTACGCTCTTTGATCTGACGGTCGCAATCTTTTCCAGGGAAATGACGTCGGCGTTTGACGCTGCTAGAGTGGCTCGAAAATCTTGCAATACGGGTACGCAAAAAAAAAAATTATAAAAAAATAATAATGGAAGGAAAAAGATTGACGCGTCAGTCACGCCGGGCTCAAGAAAATCGAAGGAAACGCGGGAGTGGAAAAGGCACAGCAATGGCAGGGCTCTTTTTTCTCTTCGCTCGGTCTCGGAGGCTGCAAGCTCGAAAATTCTTCCGGTATCGGGCTCTCCACGACGAGAGATTCATTTCCGGAGCTCCGCGAAGCCCGCCGGCTGCTGCCGTTCCTTCTCGCGTTTTACACACCAGGCGTTCTCATCGCTTTCTCGTCGTTCGCGACGGGAAGATGCACTTTTAATATGCCATACGCGCTACCGCGGCTTGCGGATCGGCTCCGAGAACTCGGATGCACCTGGGTTCGCTTGTTTTGCGCGGCGAAACGAGATATACGAGGTTTTAGCTTTCGCGCCAGCAGAAAACAAGAGCCCGAAGAAAAAAAATGAAAAGTAATAAAGCGCGGAGAAAACAACAATATTCCCATAGTGAGTTCGAGAGTAATAAAAACCGCCTTTCTGCAGGTGGGACCGAGATCCGGTATAAACGGAAATTATACTCGGACACGACTTTTTTTTAACTTCTTATCTTATCCAATTTATAAAGAAATATATATATACTACTCAATAAATTGAATGAATAAAATAAATGTAATAAAATGGTAGCTAAGGGACCACGATCGATGGCCAATTGCCAATATGCAATATGAATAAAGAGACATAAGTTTGTGGGTTTTAAAAACTATTACATGTCACGTATTGACGGTAAATTCATTACTACTACTACAAAAATTGAAAATTTCTTCATTCTAGTTCGGTAAACAATTTCTCAATGTTTCTCAACAATACCGTATCATTTTGCAACCTTTTGAATAGATCCAGTAGTAAAGGAGGTAATAGTCAGACGTCATTAGTAACAGCTAAGTTGCGTTTAAAACTCATCAATTTTTTTAACATGCACAACACGAACCACTTTGAAATAAAATGATACACTCATCGGTACGCGAAAAAGCGACGAACAATCTTCATCTCTCCTCGCAGTAAATCAGGTGGACGGAATAGGGTCAGAAGTGTTTTCTTCTCGCGTCTCAAGGAATGCAGCTCCACGTCCCAATTGTCCCTCTTGGTCGAGACGGTTAATTATTATTTTGAATAGTTGTCTCGTGCTACCACGGCGGTTGGTGTCGGTTGCCGTGCCCAAACTTTCAGCTCGTCCGTCCGACCGATGATTCGTTCTTGGCCGCTTTAATGAGCGTCATTGTTCGTCCCGGTGTTCCGAACGGTAATACTGCGAAATTCACCCTTACTTCGCACGGACACTTCCCCGATTGTTCCCACCGAGTGTATATCAAACTCCCGGTGAACGCGAGCAAAATTGGCCGTAATTCATTGTTTCACGCGCATTTTCCTGCCTCTCGGGCTCCCCTTCGCCCTCTCCGCTCGCTCGTCCTCGCAGTCGTTTTCGTACTTGTCGTCTCGACGAATTCTTGGCAAACAACGAGATCCGATATCGTTCGTCATCCGCTTTGCGCTCCCCAACAAGAATGCTTCGTCGTATTCGACGACGAAATTGTTAAAGCTTTGGCCCGTTGTCGTGCATGTTGTTGCAGATACATTACTACTCCTGCAGCGCGACAGGATGGAATATAAATCAATGTGTCGTATCTTATTCTCGTTGCTACCGGTTACTTCCAAGGCTCTCGATGGTCAAGGCTCAATCGCGTTTTGCGACACTCTTAAGACTTCGATGAACCGCACTACGGTTTACCGATTACCGTGCGGTTTGCACTTAAGCTCGTCCCGGATCAAGATTACTGTCTCCAGCGTGGATGAACCAGTGTACAATGTATCCGGAAGAGTATCAACGACGAGAGAATGGAGGACGATGAGGAGGGTAAAGCGGTGGCGCGTGCAGTAGCGACTCGGGCAATAAACGCAGTCCCCTTAAATTTCATCTTCGGGGTCCCGAAAGGGGTCGGAAAGCTTCCATGCTTCGAGTGTTTGACAAATAAAACACCGGCCGGAGGCTGACTAAAGTGAGAGATCGAAAGAGTCGTGCGGAGAAAGCCGAGGTAAAAAGATACGAGAACGAGAGAAAGGCGGACGCGAGAATGAGGAGGGGAAGAAGAGCCGTCGAGTGCCAATGGGATAGGCATATAACGCGTCACCCTGGGTGTAGGCAGAAAGATGGTGTCAAGCACTCTCTTGACACCGAACAACGGAGAACAGAGAAAGAAGAAGGGGTGGATTAAGTAGGAGGGGAATGAGGCGAGAGGGGAAAGGGAAAGAGTGGAAACGAAACTCGCGAGTTGTTCTGACGATAGATAGGGTCGGTTCGAGCTTTTTTGGCGACACTCCAGACCCTGTATAAATACCTCCGGGAGTCACCGCGATTCTCCTCTATCCTTCTATCTTGACTCTAATCGGTTTATCTTGAATTCTTTTTTTTTTTACATGTCGCGCTTTTCATTGTCGCATCTCTTTTCCAAACCGGCCTTCGGCGCCCCACGCAAGCCTCTCTGTACACGGGCGTGCCCGACGCTCGGCATACTTCGCTCCTGTAAATGGATCCGCCGTTGTCCCGAAAAGTTATACAAAGCTCTCGTTGGATGATGACGATGACGCTAATCACGTGCCAACGGTGAGTGTGCGGATGAGAGTGCGTGTCCCACGCTTTGTCGTTCTCCGCTTACCTCCGGTTCGACGGAATCTTCACGTCCAACAGTTTACGCAGCGGTGGCTCGTCCCAGACGCGCTTGGACACATCGTTATCGTCGATATCGAATCCGGGGTGAGTGCCACAGAGCCACGGATGCAATATCTCGTCCACATCGCTGTCGCAACCGGATTGGCAAAAACGATACTCGATGTTATTTTTGGTCGGTAATGCATTTTTCAGAACACTTCGACAGAAGAACATGCACAGCGCTTCTAATAAATCCGTTCGAATCGATCCAACGACAATTTTCATCTGCGACATGTCCCCTGTTCTATTCTCGATCAACGTTATATTGATTATGAGCGAAACTACTTTTTACGGTTTTCTTACAGTGCCACGAATAATGCTAAATTTTCATGACGTTACACGTAGTGAAACATCGCGTAATTGTAAATGTTCACGGTTCCCGAAGTCTTGCTACTACATTGAATCTGCTCGAATCCGTCTATTAGCGTTTTCAAAATTGTTGAGACTAATTCGAATTCGATAAAGAGAATAAGAAAAAGAATCATTTGTTACTATTTTACGACCTGCTTGATCGGAATGTATGTTTATATGCAGACGCTGGTTCGTAGTCGAAACAAACATTACGCGCTGCGTATTGAATATTAAAAAACATCGAGTTTTTGCGAAACGGGATTGCATCTTCGAGACCGTTTCCGAGATGGCTCTTGGATCAGGGATTTTAACGAATTCCAACGAATTTTGACGAATCAATAACGCACCCCATGACCATATCTTTCATAGCATTAACTTTGTTCGAGTGAAAATGTTTAATCAATAAACCCTGCTCCTTCTCGCTGAGAAAACGTTATCGGTTTGATGCAAATGGCTCCTCGTGGTTGGCACGAAAACACTCGGAAACCGACCAGTTCTCATCTTCTCGTAGAAGACGGGGCATCCAATCTTTCTGAGACAATTCGCCAGTCGGCTCCGAGCCACACATCCAAGTGTATATGTGTTTGTGCGTACTTACGAGAATTCCTGTCATCCGTTTTCCTCGGCTCGTCAAAGTTTGAGAATTCTGGCACAAGGCCACCGATTATTGTTAACCGTTCCCGAGGTGGTTCTTCGTCTGCCGCGGCGTCACAGCTTCGCGCTCATCAATTTTCTTCGGGTTACCATCCCTCGAATAAATTCCTACCTTTACACTACATCACAGTGTGTACTATATATAAATTCATTATACTACATTTTTTGACGACTTGTGTTTCCGAGTCTAATAAAAGAGCGTTTGATTGACGGATCTTTGGACCCGAGTTAAATATGTCGAAGGAATTAAAACGGGATAAAAATAAATTATTTTAAAAATTGCGAGAATTACACATCCGGTGACCCACATTTTAATTTAATGGCGTTACCCATCACGCGACTGCGTCTTCATTAATAACCGTTGAATAAATGTCGGAAAGTTTTGAGCGAGGAAGAAAAATGACTCGAGTGTACGGAGGCGCCGGGCTTAATCCGACAGCGCCTCCTTATCACTGTGCAAAAAACTTGGTGACCTCTTCCACTACTCTTCCTCCTCGCGACTCACGCTCTTCGCGACGGCATTACGGAACTCCTCAACGAAATTCCTTGTATCTGTACTTTTTTTTCACTTTTTTTTTTCTTACTGCCTCTTCTTATTCCTCGTCGGGCTGCACTCTAACGACGACGGCGCCACGGCTCAGCGTCACGTAGTATAACTTAAAATTAAAACCGAGCAAAAGTCTGTGACGGTGACGAGGTACACAAGCCGTCTTAATTGCTCTCACTTTCGCGTCTCAACGTTTTCAGCCCGACTGTCGGAACTTCACCTTTGACTTATGGCCCGTAGACGAAACTTTCGTAAATTTTTTCGCGCTAACCCTGAAATATTACCGTCAATATTTTTACTATTTAGCAAGGAAAAAAACGAAATTGAACTATCGGATCGTTTTTCTTACAAATTCACGGTTTTCCCATAAATTCGTTTTTCCACATTTCATATGATTTATCGGTGATATTGGCATTTGGAGATTCGTGCAACTTGGCACTTCTTCACGCGAGTTTTCCGCGAAAAAAAAAGAATTATCGTTTCGCTATCGTTGTTTTTTTATTTAGCACTACGTTTTCTTATTTTTATTTTAATATTTCGTGAATTTTGTCTAGCATTGTATGAGAAATTATGGGGGTTCCGGGTTTTTGTAGTTATCCAGTTACTTTCCCCGATCTCCGATATCACGCGTGTCACCCTTTATCAGCTAACGTCGTGTCTCAAACATCCGTTACCACTTATTTTCGACGCGACACACGCGTTACATTCTATAGTGAACTATGATTACTAGCGATGTGAATTATATCGTGTGAGTGATATGTATGTACATGTGTGCTGCACGCGAAGCTCGCTCGCTGGCTCGAGTTGCGACAATGGGTAATCAATCAATCGTCGTTCGTTTGCTACATTCCGCGTTTCTCGAACACGTGGGCGGTTGCGTCGCAATCCCACCGCGTTGCTCAACTACGAGCAGATGGCGCATACACAACGAAGTTGCACAGTCAGTGGCCCTTAAATAAACCCCAACGACCGATTATTGGCATATTTTAACATTTCTCTGAATTCCCTCTCGTAAACCAATGATTGTCAAAGAAAAATCCGAAGGCCTTTGAGTCTTAAATAAGTCAAGATTTCTAGAAATAAAAATGATGTCGTCTAGGCGCTTAAAAATATACAGGAAACATGATACACATCAAGTCCATTAGTACAAATCAACGGAAAACAAAACAATTTAAAGACAAAATTAACCCGCTTAAAACTTCTTGGTTTATTTTGAAATTAATTTTTCATTTCTTGTAGACAAAACGAAAGGAACGGATCGTCTTTTTGTGTTTATTTTCCTGGAAAAATATATAGTTAAAAAAAGAAACTTACACGGTCTTGGGTGCTCTTCCTGCAGGGAAAGTAAGAGTAACGCGAGCTCGTGGATCTCTTAGCGGGAAGGGTAGAAGAACGAGGTCGAGGAAAGACTAAGGGTCGTGGGACCAGGGCGGGGGTAGAGGAGACTCTAAGCTTTCGCCAACGTTTTCTCATAAATTCGAGTACCCGTGACTTTTCCGAGTTTGACCTCTGGTAGGCGGTACCGAGTGGAGGGCCAGAGTAAAAGTGGAGCCGTGGTACGGGACACCCCGGTATTAGGGGAAGGTCTCGCGCAGCAAGAGCTTATTTAAATCATGGGAGCCAAAGCCTTCTTAATATTGAAGCATGGTCGCCCGGTTTCGCCCGGCCATTTTGGGTAGAGAAGCTCTCCCGGTGCCGAAGAACCGGAGGACTTCCGGTTCAGCCCCGCGGCTCTGACTGCAAGCAGAGTGGAGGGTCTCGGCGAGGTGAGGACCTCTCAGGTTCAGCGACGGCTGTTCGCACATTTCCGGTTCTCCCTCTTCCATCGTGGTGTGTCTGAACCTGGTCTGTCGAGGGTTGCCATGTCGCTGGAAGCTCGGACGAGCAGACAAGGATTCTCTCTGGTTTTGCATGCGGTTTGCGCGAACTTCCCGACGTGCCCTCTCTCTCTCTCTCTCTCTCTCTCTCTCTCTCTACTTCCTTGTCACAGCCCGCAGAACGGTTAATAACGTTCGCGAATACTGCAAACTTGTACGTACCCGATTCGCATTGTTGTCCCGGGTCGACGAGTAATGAATTTCGTCCCAGTCAGCGACGACGTGCGCGAGAGCCGAGGTAATACGGGACGCCGATTTGCCATCTCTCAAGCCATCCACGAGTGGAGACTCACGATGCTGTCCCTAATTAACGCCAAATATTTCAAACCCGTGACGGAGTCCGGGGTCTCGGACGAACGAACAACGCGCCGTTATTGCCGCATAGAAGTCACCCACTTTCGCGACTAGAGGGAATACGTTGCTTCGAAAAGTTCAATTAATATCAGTACTTTCCAAGACTGTTGCAACGTGATTTTTTCTTTTCGAAACTTTCGTGCGACCGAAACCCAGTGATGCGGTCGGGAGAGAAGCCCAAACGGACTGTCCATTAATTTCTTCATGGCACGTGAAGATTTGAAAAGTGTGCAGTGTATGAAGTTAATGGTTGTCAGGTTGGAGGTGGTGTGTAGCCAGTGCTTAATGAACCGGTCGTCCTCTTCTTTTTTTGTTTTATCAGGTCACCGCTCGTTCGAGCCGGTGCGACTATTTTGCCTCTGTCGCGCGTCAACAACATTCTTTCTCCGCGCACTTCTCTTACTATGTAACGCACCACGATGTTTCGCGTCCGTGCCGTCGATCTATCTGACGTCCCCATCCTGATACCCGCGTGTGTGAGACCGACCGAAAGAATACGAGACGGTGAATCAAAGTTCACTACAGGGTATATTGCTAGACGACATTTTCTACTCGTCGTCGGGGACTCCCACACGTACGTACAATGCACCAAGAGAGCTTCGAGATTCTTGAAGCCTTGCCACGTTTGGCAAACCCTCCGCAACACACAAGCAGTGACGTTGCATCCAATTAATGCTGCATGTTTGTGTGTGCGTGTATGTGCGAGAAAATGCAGTAGAAGAGAAGTAGAGAGTGCATGCGAGACTAGGAACGAGTAGGCGAAGGGAGCTTGGCGAGGTTCGAGAAAGACGTACATAACTAATGTCTAATTTATATGTCTAGTCGGAAAATACGTGCCGTGAGAGCCTTCGTGATCGACGAATGCACACACGCACACACGCACACACGACTATTCCATCCACTCTACTGAGCAAAACCATATCCGAATTAGACACATGCCAGATGAATCACCGAATGGGATGACGCTCGAACTCGAAACTTGAATCTCTCGGAAAGAACCACCGACGGAGTTTCGCGGTGTGCGCGGCTCTCCTGGGGCCCATGATTTATTACCCTCGTCGAGCGATCTCGGGCGCCCAGCGACGAAGGCGCAATTATACATACCCGCGGAATATCCAAGTCGAATCGGGCACTAGCCGAAATTTATGACGGAATCTTGTCGCCAAGAGAGAGAGACAGAGAGAGAGAGAGAGAGAGAGAGAGAGAGAGAGAGAGAGAGAGAGGCCGAGGGGAAGAAGTACACGATCTAGGTGTAATGGATAATTTATGCATTGACGCAATATTGATGCAAAAAAATATCATTTATCCTTCAAATTTCCCTTCAGTATTTTATGGAGCTGGACGTTCAAACATAAAGTTTGATTCACTTTATTTGAAAATGCTTTATTTCAACTGAATGCTTTTGTAATTACACAATTTCCATTATACGTTATATTTATCATTTTTAATGGCCACGCAGTTTAGCAGTGGGTCAATTATGCATGGTCCATTTTGACGGCTTTTACCCTAGGTCGAATATCTCCTGGCATAATGGCGAAACTAAGTCATGACTCACCGGCGAAATGTATATTTGGAACAGTGCGCCTGCAGTGTAAGATTTCTGTTTACTTGAAGTCTCGTTTCTATTTCGACTATTACGATAAGTTTCTCGGATGGTATCATGTTTCGAGAAGAACTAGATGCACACGCGCATGCGCAGGCACACAGGAGTATATTTTGAGATTGAATCAAACGACTGAGGCAACTGAGATACCGGATAGCAAAAGCTAACAGAGTGATCCCTCCTCTTTACGTTCACAATTTTACGAGATACTGTTGCAGTGGAAACCAGGGCGAGATGGGTCAGCGAAAAATCGGGCCCACCCGAGGCGTTGTGGGCCACTCTAAACAATCCGAGTAAAAGGCTGCAACGGCCGATTATCGGCGCTTGAGCACTACGGATACGTAATAGAAGGGAAACCTAAGATACACGAATAGTCCAGGCAGGGGTTAAAAAAATGAACAGTTAAAGGGCAGCTCGTCTCGCCCTACATATTTTTTTCGAACGCGTTATGAAATTGAGAAAATTAAATTGTTGGATGACGGATAATTATTTATGTTTCCGACATTCTTGTGGCTGTATTATTAGCTTGAGGTGCACATCTCACCTCGGGCTCCTCTACTACCTCGAAACCTTGAGTCTAGGGAATTATATCGTCTTCTTGGAAAAACGGGACTTTCTCCCTTTCCGTACAAGCTCTTCTTCGACGTTTTATCTATCCTATTCAGCCCTGGCGAAACTATTAGTTCAGCTAAAATCCCCGTGGCTCTCTACCTCTTCTCCCTCTACCATCGGTGTAGGCAATAAAACTTCGCAGCGCAGGTACGTCGGCTACGGAGACATTGTGAGAGTCGCCCTTTATGCGGAACGTGCGGCGTCACGATTAATACGAATCACGGGGACGTGACATCGTTGGGACATAGCGTGATTGCGGATATGGAGGTGCATTGGTGTGGAAGTCGGGCAAAATCCAAGTCTAGGATGAGAATTTATTTGGGTCGTTCATTTTGAACCGCTGTCTTATATGTGCATAGATCGGCGTTTCCGTGGATGGAAACTGCCAAATCGAGTAACGACGAATCAGAGAACAGGATGTAACGAAAAGTCACGACTCTGGGATTGCACCGAGATCGACTTCTCTTATCTCCCGTAGTTAAATAACGTGGAAGTAATAATTCGCTTTTACGACGGTTAGCTCATGGACAAAATTGCTCCGTTCCGTTCGGTATCGTCTCCGTTCTCCAGCTCTCCCGTTCGAGATTTCTTACCTCATCGTCTACCTCATCTTTCCCATTTTCATCTCCGGCACATCCGGTTTGCACGCTGGGAAATTGTAGGGCACTATTGTTAACCGAACGGTGATCTTGTCCATTTCGTCTTTTCGTTTCTATAATATATTGCCAATGCGGCGTAACGTATAGAATATTCGCGGACAAGGACTAATAATAGAGGAATCGTGAAGGATCGTACGAGAAAGCACGTTTGGGAGTGGTGGACTTTGACCCCTCTTACTTTTGTATCAAATGTAATCCAAAGATTTATGCATAAAACTTAATATACAGTGGATACGTTTTTAACCAGGCTTTCTTTACACCCTGAGCTAGGGGTTAGAGAGAAACCGAAGAGGTACTGCTTTGTTATGACGTTGTTATTATTACATCAGCGTTATGAATAAAAAGGTGTTGTAAACCATGTACGATAATGGAAGCGCAAACACAAGAAAGTTTCTGGGTAGCAAATATGTTTACACTTGAAGGGATATAAAGGCGTTATTCTCTCGTTACGAAGTTGGGCGGTTGAGCCGCGTAAGCAAGGGCTAATAACGGCAGCCGAGTACGTTCGTTTCCAACATCGATGAAATAACGATTACTCGTACTTTGTACGAGTTTTCGTCGATGTTCTCCTCCACTTTGTTCCATACGGCACTGCTTGTTCGTGAAAATCTCTCTCGTGAAAATCAAAGTTTAACGCTGAAAGGGGAAGTCGTGTGTATCGGCCGGTCATCGCGCTTCGAGGATAGGGTGCGGTTCAGGCAAGAGAGAATTTCGACACGCGTCGACGAACGTGTCACTTGACCGGGAGCAGGAGAAAAAAAACGCGAGGAATACGGCAAGCGGCGAGCACACAGGAAGAAAGGAATTACGCGCGCACCGTTGCCCGTGGGTTATTGCGTTTTCGCGAAGGACTCAGTGGGCCGAGGGAATAGATAAGATTTTAATAAAAAGTTATTTCTGCTTCGCGATAAAATTTCGAGGGACGACGATATATATATTTTTTTTATCCAGAATTGTTCTAACGATTTCATAACAGGCGCGCTGTGGCGAACGGAGAAAATATTTCCGTCGTATATTGACTGATCATTTCGGAAATTTTCACGATGACGACGCAGCGAGGTTCGTCGTTCAAGCAGCGCACTGCCGTCGCACTACACAAAGTTTTCCTTCCCATATTTGCATGTCAAAGGCGGTTTATCATCGGCGATGTTTGCCCCCATTGTGTGCCCAAAACAGCTCTATCGCAATTTCCAAACAAGCATTCGACCTACGTATACAATCGGCAAGTTCTCTATGCGCATGATTCTTACATTTCACTCGAAACTGGTGAAACAGGTCGTTGTAAACTTTCGTATATCTCACTTGCACTTCCTACCGACTATCGACTAATTGATTTGAGGAGACCGCTGAAATTTTATATTTTGTTTGTAAAATCGGGAAAAGTCTGCAGAAAACGGAAAATTTTGTCGGCTTTACTGCGCGTGCGCAATCGGCAGAACAGCTACGACTGGAATGTAACTCCAGCGAGATATCTTCGAATTCCCGAGAGTTTGACACGAAAATTTATTCGTGCATAACCGATTTGGCAGACGTTCAAGACGAACGCGTTTTCCTTCGACTCCCTACTCCTCGGTTCGGTGCTTTTCTCCCGGTTCTCTATATCGTTCTCGTGGGTTCTTTCTTCCTTCGTCGACTTTCGTCCCTCTCCAGTTCTCTTACTCATCCAGAGTTTCCCATAGATATACTCTTCTCCGTGATCGTCTACAGACCCCTCCGCAGACTCTCTCGCACGTACCGAAGAGCTGCTGTTTTACGATCAAAGTTCGAAACGACATTTGCACGTCGTTTCTTCAGCCACGAGCGACGTGCTTCCCTCTTTCTTTCCGTATTTCATAGCGGTGTTATATATAGATATACATGGTCGGACGGAGCATAATGGCGTAGCCAGGAAATACAGACTGGTACGAATCGACCGATTATGAAAAAAAGAATGCAATTTGCGATAATTAATTAGAGCACGCGAGGAAAAATGGGGTTCGTGTAAAAATTGGGTACCGCAGAGCATTACTCCGTGCAAAATCTGAACAATATGTTTCAGCTTATTTACTCGGCAACGCCCATTATATATAGATAAGAGAATAATCCAAGTTTCGCCGAATAGTCCCCCCCCCCCCCCCCCCCATAATATCCTATAAAAATTCAGATAAAGACCGACGGGAGAGAGGCAGAAAATTTCCCTCCTCCATCCATAATCCATGCGAATAATTAATTACTAAATTCGTTAAAGCCCCTCTCTCCCTCGCTTAAACGTATAATCCCCATGAAAAACATTTTGCTGGTGCAATTTTAATTAACAGCTCAGGGTATCCTTGAATAAAAAAACACTGCGACGCGTTACCTTGAGTGGATCTTCCGTTCTCGAAATCTACGGCTCGGGAAAATTATCGATCTGATCGCTGATTTCCATTTATGAAAAATAAATAAAAGATAAAAATTTGGCACAAATAATGTACCAAAACTAAACGTGAAATGAAAAATTGGCATAAAAATTAACACCAATCGGTAAGAACGATTTTCATTACCGGAAAAAAATGCGTATAATTTAGAGCGCATCCATGCACGGTCATTTCCACGCGAGAACATGTCCCTTTAGCAATTTTCTACGAGATGTTTAACTCCAAAAGATTCGAACTGAAAAGGATATCTTTTCACCGGAACAACTGGGTTGTGATAGAGTCAAAGCTCAAAAGCCATCGCTTTGAAGCTTCGAGCCGTCTCTTTCCTCCCTTCAACCTTCGACTATAACCACCGCATTCGTTGCTTCAGCGAGCGAAAGTAATTTAATGACGGTGCACGTGCAGTTTACGATACCCCCGTCATTTATAGCGCTCTAGAACCGAAATATTTTAAATACCGTGAACAGAGGAGACCTTTTAACATTTTTTAGAAAATAAACTCTTATTTTTCGACCGCATGGAGCGATATTAATTTGAGTTATTTTTTACTTGCAGAGCGACAGCGGGCTAGTGGACACAGATCCTCGTCGGCTCGGCAGCATGACGGCCATTAACTCGGTAAGTGGAACAAATTATAGAATATATTATCCGGCGAGATTCCGGAGTCTCTTTGCTTCCCGGAGCGGGAAGCAAAGACGACGAAAGCACCGTAGTGGACTGCGAAGCTTCTCGTGCTCTATTACAACAATTTCTCTCTATATCTATCCATTACCTCCACCACCACTGGTACGAACAGTTCTCTCCGATAGTATACACTCTCGCCTATCCACGAGAAGCTTTCTACCGGGTTGCTATCCCCTCGGGTACAGCCAGGGGAGAAGCTGGACGATTCTGCGACGATCGTCCGAGTGCATCGAGAATTACAAATGGCTCGAGTGCAATTTCACGTTTGACCCGACCGAACATTCGTGTAGGTACCACAGTATTACAGCGAAAGGTGGACTCCGGCGATGCCGAGGTCGGCTTTCGTGAGGAAACCTCCACAGGGAGGTCAGCTAGGACGAATATTATTTTAGAACGTTCTCCTTCGTCCTCCCGGCTTGCCTCTAATTTCCAACCCGTGCTGAATACAAAATTTATGGACATTCGGTGAAACCGTTGAATTCCACCGGAGTGTATTGCCGGTGGCGGAGAACTGGCGAGTCCGAGTCAAATGAAATTGTAGATTGGAGAGCCCAGAGTTAACATGATTTATTGCCATTTATTTATTTTATTCTTATTTATTCTGAACTCTCCGATTTTCCAAAAGGTATGGTGCACACTCAATAAACCGAACCCTCTCCCAAGGGGGATCCTTAATTCCATTAAACGTTAATCAGTATTCCGACCAACGTTCAGTGAATTTATTAGCCCATGGGACCGTGACCCCTCGATGTTTTCTTTGGAACTTTTTTTCTGCTATTTCCGTGAGTGGAAGGAGAAAATTTAGGTATCGGGGTTGAGGATCGGAAACCGGGTTTTCGGGAAGTCCGCGGCCTGCCTGCGATGAATTTGGGGCTCGAACGAGAAGTTCGAAATTTATGTCACATTCGCAATACGAACTTATAGGCGAAAAAAATGGATAACATAGCTATTTCACTTAGAAAAATGAACACGCAGTCCCAGTAATTTATTTTTCTCACGATGGTAGAATATTTGCCCGAGTTGTAAATTTTAGGTATCACAATGAAGGAAGAAAACAGAAATGGATTCGGTATATATTATTCTGTGTTCGTCGATTCGCCAATGCTTCAGCCATTTCTCTACTCTTGTGGACGGCGAGGCTCGTACACCGTGTAGTTTGTACCATTAACTCTATTGGGGATAATCAAGGGTACTCCGAAGTGCGCTGTCCATTTCGAAGCTCGCACAGGCAGTGACAAAGAGGAATAATCGCCGAACGCCCGGGAGCTCTGTCCGGCAAGAGTATAGACCCGTTAGCCTATCAGCTGAAATATTTATTAGGGAAATACGCCTACACACTTACGACCTTTTGTATTACGTAGTTCCAGTGATGAAAAGGCAGGAGTAAAACGAGTGAGCGAAGGTTCTTCGAATGCGCCTCGACAAGGAGAGTACCGAGTGTGGGAACGACGCCCGCGCGTACTGGGGGATGACGATAATGCGCCACGCCGCGAGGGTTTCGAGGCCGTCATCAAATATGCAGGATAATCGGCTCTCGTAAAAATGCTTTCGAACATACCGCGCTCGCACGCGAAAGCGGCGATAAGGGGAGGGAGATGTGTTACCCCTCGTAGGAAATGCATACTGCCGGGACTCTGAGCCAGAAAATCGATGCTCGTCGAGCAATCGAAGACTCGCGGCACTTTAATCTTCAAACTTTATTTCCATTCCCATAATTTTTTTGTTTTTACGTGGAAAAATATCCAATTAAGATAGCTGTTTTGGAAATGGCCGTTCATCAAAAGTATTTATAACGTCAGGACGAAAGTGATCTTTGAACAAAGTTTTTTCAACCACTCGCTAAAAAAGGAAGGTGAGACAGAGATCGTCTTAATCAAAAATCTTTTTAGAAAGTTATTGCTGATAATGAATATTGGACATCTTGGGAAAATTCCCAATAACCTATGTATAACGAGAAAAAAAAAGCTAGACAGCAAATTAGTAAATTCGGTTTCGCAAATGTCTGAATTTGTCTCTTCATTTCCTTGCAGCACTCGTTAAACCGTCGTCTAACCACCTTGACGATACTAAAGTTTTACTCCGGAAATCATGATACCTTACGCGCGCCGTGGCGCATACTCGTGCACGGGGACATAGAATTTCTGGGTTACAAGTGTGTCAGAGATATCTCTTGTACGGATCGTTGTCGTCGTCGTTTCCATCTCGGTTCTCATAGCGAAGGGCAAGAGGGACAGAGGCGAGAGAGCCTGAGTAGACGAGAGCTCGGAAGTGGGAAAGGCGTAGTCGCTCTGAAGAGCTCCCCTTGGGCTTTAGACGTCATTGTAGCCTGTTACTATCTTACACCGTGGCAACCTCGCACAACGACTACAATAAGGTGGATGCAACATTCGCGGTCCTCGACTATCGGGAAACGAAGTAATATCTCGGGGGACCGAATTTCTCCTAGCTGCATTTCACCTTCGCTCGACCTGTTACTCCTCGTTTTCCGATGTTCAATGAAATTTTCATCCTCCCACGTTCCATTGCAACTCGAGTCTCGTTTCGCTGACTCGATAAAGTAGAAATAGCTTTATCCAGTTAAAATTCTACTGTACATAATTTTGCAGTTTTTTTAAATCCAGTGTCGACGATACAGCCGTTGCTTGTCGAATGCATGCCATATTGTCTCGTCGTTCTCCCAATGGCTGGCTCTCCGTCAGTCCAAGAGTGCACATGGAAGAGGAGACGAAAGTCGAGACTAAAAGCGCCGAAGAGGAGAAACTCTCCGTGGTTTAAATAAAGCCCATGTATGTGGGTCAGTCGGTGTAGCTCTAGCTGCACGCTCTCCCGCTCTCTCTCTCTTTCTCTCTCTCTCTCCCGCTCTCTCCCTATCTTGCTCTCTCTCTCTCTCTCTCTCTCTCTCTCTCTCTCTCTCTCTCTCTCTCTCTCTCTCTCTTTCGGTCCCGCGTATTTTCGCGTTACGCAACACTTTAGGTAGCCGGTCTATCCGAGCACCGTCTCGACGTTCGCTCGCGCACGCCACGTCTCGTCCGAGAGACTCTCGTCGGCTGGTAGACACGCGTATCCCCAAAGTTCGTCCAAAGCTTTGTTATACTCTCTCGAGTGGGGAGCTTTCTCGGCACACTAACTACCCACCGCGCAGCCTATATCGTCTATCCTATCGTAACTTCGACGTCGGCCAACTATGCATGCAATGAACGTATACGAGACCCGGAAGCCCATTACTGCACTTGACTTGAGCGAGCTTCCAGTTCTATCTCGAATATCGGCGAGGGCTGAATCGAATGATGAGAGTCAAGAGATACTGGGCGGTTCCCGTAAAGTCACGCCTTTCTCGGGAGACTATTTTTTATTTTCACAAATGAATTTTTCGTGTCAAGTAGTTACGGAAAAAAATATACAGTCTTGAGAGCGAGATTGACTTGCTTCTTTGAAATTGTTAGTATTGGAATATTTCGTTGACCAGACTTATTTTACACATCTATACATTTCGCAGAAGATTAATGCACCGTCGTATGGGAAACATGACTTAGGTCTAGCTCAAACTTTTACCACTCGTTCCGGGACCCGAGTTTCCGTATTTCAAAGTACTTGCGCACCCCCCTCGTGCCATACTTTTTTTCTCGCGTTTTCACTCCCCTCTCTTCGCTTCTTTTACTTCTTCATTTTTATTTTACCCTCGCTGCAACGAACGACCATCATCCAGCGGCACGTTTTCTTATTCTCCTTCGTCCTCACCCTCCTCTTTTTCGCCGCCTTCTCGCACTCCGCGCAAAGCGCTCGCTCCTCACCAAAAAGTTCCATCTTAATTGTTAAATTATTCAAAGGGCCGTGGCGATAATGGCCCAAGAGAGATGTGTCTCGTCTCTTCGGGGATACTCACTTTTCTCTTTTTTTATTTCTTTTTTTTTCGAGCTCTTCATCCTCGTTCAGCTCCTCGCTCTTCCCGCGGGCGTCAGATGTCTTAATAATTTTACATTCACTCTTTTTAACTCTTTATTGAATCTTAACTGCCGAGTAATTTTATCAAGAAACATTAGAACGCTTTGAAAAGTTGTTCACTTTAAAAAATGTATATATTCATCATACATTCCTTTATTTATCCACCATCGCAAATTTCTCTTCATCATTGCTGGACTGTGTATTGTTAAAAAAAATAATACATTCGTGACGCTTCCCCAATTATTAGTGATCTTGCAGACAAGAAGTTAAAACCACCGGAATTCAAAATTCAAAGCTTAGATCTGGTACGCAGAAAAGTTCCCCGCGACAATCGATCCTTCGATCGGAAATTGCTGATCTGAAGTTGACCGACGACCTTTCGTACCCGGAATTCCGAAGCGGAACTGTCGTTGCACCACAGAGAATAAGAAGAACGCGTTGAGCGAATAACTTTCCGGGACGTTCGCTAAGCCCGTGGCATAGTTATGACCCAACGAGAGAGAGGAGAGAGAGCGGGGAGAGAGAAAAGCGAGAGAAGAGTAGACGCGCATCGGCATAGACGATGTCCCGAAGCGTGGGCGATGACATACTATTTTCTGGTCCCTTGTCACTACTGTTTGAAAACGGAGACGAGCTCTCCCTCGAACGACGAGCGATGCCGCGAAATGCGTGTGTAAAACATCGTCATCTTCAGCGTCTGCCTAACCAGAGTAACGGAAATACACGAAAAGGCGTGGGCCAACGCGGCTTCAGTTCTGGACCCTCTCGCCCTCGTTACTCGGATCCTTGTCGCTCCGCTCTGAACGGATACACCGTCGTTTCGCACCGCGCGAAAAGTTCCACTGCTCGACTCGTCACGTATCGTGAGGATTGACGTACCAAGGCTAAGAGCTGTCTCGGCTCATATTCTCCAGACTGAAATACTCTTTATTCTCGGTTCTTCTTCATCCATTAGTCCAGGCTCAACTCGCGTTCGACGGAATTAATTTTCTTTAAGAGCAACGTGCGAAGCGCCTTTCTGACAAGGAAAAACAAATCAGAATGAAGTTGAAGTTTCCGTATATTCTTTGAATCTTTCGGCCTTGCAATTTGATCCGTCAGGTCTCACGGAAAACTATGCAAAATCTTGGCATCACCAAAATCTACGAGGGATTTCCATTCGATGGAAATACATCAGTCAACGTGGAAAATGTCAATTGGTATCATTTCCGATTCTTCTTTCTCCAGTACTCGATAAATTCGGATAGAAGAAAAGTAACTAAAGTGGAAGAAGATTCGGAAGTATAGCGAGCGCGAATCCCAAAGTGAAAGGTATAAGGGCGGATCGTTGACGCGTAAAGGTCAGTCTAGGGGATGATTTCCCGGCTACTTTGGTCCCCCTTTAGTATCTCGGACCCTCGCTCGTATACCGTTTTCCGCGGCATCAACCCAGCAATGTCTTCTCGGTCCCCATCAATGAGATCTACCCGGTCCATTGTTTCGCCCTCATGTCCAAGGTATATAGTTCCACAGGGTCCTCTTTCCGTCTTCTCAAGTCGTCGTCGACTCCGACGCTCGGGGGTGTGGATCGTAGCCTTCGTCCTTTTCTCACGACCAATTCCCCTTCGATTCTTCCGGAATAGCTCGTTGCGACGAGAAAAAAAAACGGACGTGAGAACCATGAAGGAAAATTGTACGAAAGATGTGTCGTTTCTTTTCTTCTTCTATCTGCATTATTTCCTCAGTGACTTTCATACCCCTTTTGACAGACCGCCGTCGAGCTCCCCTTGTTCCGTTCACCTATTTGTCTTCGTAAACACGTCGACTATCGCATTTTTCGATTTTAAGGGAAACAATGATTCGACAGCTTCTGCTCTGCACCGACTGTTCGGCTTTCGATGTTTCATTCTGTCAAACGGGTTCATTGAACGTTTAGGTGCATCGACAACCCAATGCATCCGTTCTAGCACGGATAACATTTGGTTTTCGGCATCTGAGTATCCAATCGATTTTGCGTTAGCAGCCCGAGCATCTGCTCTCCAAACGGACCGAGCAGAATTGCGGATTTCATGGGTCGCGTTTATACCCTCCGGAGGGAGAAGCGAAGATTTTTCGGTACGGTACGGAAGGTCCAGAAGGAAGGGTGGAGATGAGGAGCCAGACTCCGGAAGCGATAAGGTTCCCGAATATTTGTCTAAAAAATGTCCAATCGTAGTCGTACGATACCGCTCGGCAATACCCGTGCGGCACAGCTATATGTATTATCCATAAAAGGTTTACAAAGGGTCTGAATTCGAGAGGTTGTTGAAATTGTAGTGAAACAGGAATATGAAGGGAAATATGAAGGAAAAAAAGGGATGATGGGAAAACTCCACGTCCTAAAAACCAGGTCAACGTAACCGATGGTGCGGAAAATAATCTTCGGCAAAATAACTCCCTTTTTCATCCTTTGGACTCTCGATCTTCGTTTACTTCCCTTTCGGCCTTTGGATATCTCTAACTGTTCGGACCCGTTCGGGATTCCGAATATCCCCAGCGAAAAAGGATCCACCACTCCCCCGGACCGATTCGAACGACCCGTGCAGTTTGCGACATTTTTTTTCCTTACCAGCGAGTATCTAATTGCCCTAATTTTATTCTCATCGCGACTGCGAGTAAAAGGATTTTTTTCTCTATTCGGCACGTTTTAAAAATAAAGTGTTGTCTTTAAACACGAAGGTGAAATAAATATCTGTAGGTAATGGAGTTGTCCGACGAACTCTTTCGTTTCGGGTTTGAAAGAAGTCCAGCGGACTCTTTGAGCGACCTACATTTCGATCACGCTTCTCCCCTACCACTCGTATATACATCACTGTGTAAAACCGAGAATTGGAGTGCTAGGCGTCGTACATACGTATCTTGATTTCATCGAAGTACGAGCCGTCGATATACGTGACGGACTTGGTTGATGATCATGGGCACCCAACGCCGTAAAATTTCTTTTTATTTCAGCTTCGTATTTCATTCGTCGAGAGTCCGTACTCAATCGCCTAGCAGGCTTGCTTCCACTCCGTAGGGATTAATATGTGCACCGCCGACTTTGAAGAAACCATTTCGGCTAGCGACTAATTGCACTTCAGAGATTCACCACAGCCGCTGCAACTCGGTTATTCAATTCCATGGGAGATGCTTCCAAGCCATCAATTTGAACTGTTCTGGGGAATCAATTGCGCATCGAAAACTATAACCAAACAGAATTTATGTTTAGTCTTCTTGTTACCGACTGAGATCTGCCAAAAAACTTCATCTTTTTAACCAACAAGCCTCAACTATCTTGATTCAACTAGTTAACCAATTTTCGTATCGTGTACGGATATTTCCGATAGCAACCCGACTCTACGTGATTCACCCCAGTCCTGATGAAATAGCGAATGAGAAACTTGGATCCATCCTGAGACTTCGGAAACTTGTTCGAACCTTAATTAATTACGTATTAACATCGTTCTCGTAGTCCTCCGAAATTAGATTAATTCAATGGATCCAGTGAGACGGGATTGGCAAGGAGATACGAGGAGAGTGTACGTTGAATCAGGTGGAATCACGAAAATCGACGAGCAGGTGTGGAAGCTCGGATTTCCGTGGGGGTTTTCCGGGACGCGATTGGCACTTCTTAGCCAGGGCTGACGGCTTTTTCGGATCTTACCCTCATTCTCGCCTTCGTCAACGCGCGTCTCGACACCAGTGGCTTTCTCTGGATCGTGATAGAACGTTCTTTTTCATTCGCCTTATTCATCTCTCTTCTATTCTCGCTTTTCTCGGCACCGCCTCCGCCGAACAACCTTCCATCGACAAAGACTAATGGCTTTTTCATTCGGTCTCTCGTAAAATCGTTTTATATTAAACCGATACTAACTGGAGAATCCACCGAGGCGCGGTATTCGGCAGCTACCTCGTCGAGCGTACTCGTCTCGACGACGGCGACGCCGACCTCTTCCCACACCAGTCTTCCTCCTATCGGCTTCTATTTGTATCTTAGCCAGAGAAATAAAGCTTTCGGTGCTGAGAAGGCAAGACAACGTTTTTCACCTCCTTTCCTCTCTGCTCGTGAGCCACCTGACGAAACTACATCGCGCTGCAAAATCGACGGGAAACAAGTGGGCAACAACGTTTTCATTATTATTGTTAATAACAACAATATTTTCCTATGTATGTAGTCTGCTCTCTGAGAATACACAAATTCGGATGATCCTGATGTTTTACCCACGGTGTCGCAGTAAAGTCCACCGCCATAGTGTCCGGCTTAGTTCATTGCTGTCCCCGGCGACGAAGAGACTAAAGTAGAGGCCGAAGCGAATGTGTGCAGATATCTCTAAACGCCCGGCATTAGCCGTCGAGTAGTTGCGCATATTATCCGGATACACACCGTATGTAGAGCACCGACAAAATACATATTCCAGACCACGTTCCGAGAAGCTTCCTCGAAGCATAGGGGACAAGCTCGAGCCAGCCTGGCGCTCCTCGTTTGCCCGAACCACCAACTCGTTCGGCTTGCTGCTGTTATAAGCAAGCGCTTTTGCGCGAGAATGCAAGGCTCTTCTCCTCCAAGTTCCAACAGGGCGAGAAAGCGAGGGTGCTTTTTGAATTTGTTTCTACTCGATTAACTCTAGCGTCGTTCGAAGCTCGACCGTATCCTCGGCCCACGGGATCCGGTACACGTAGAGCAACCACCGCTGTGTTTAGCCGCTTCTATCCGTTCTCCGATACGACTGCGAATTTCCAACTCCGAGCTTCCGCGTTTCTATTATCTGCTGGCCGAAGTCTGCGGGATCCCTCTCGGCATTGCTTCACCATATCGCGAACAGTAATCCATGGTAACTTGCCATTTCTGTCCTATCAGCTCGTATCACCTGGAGTTATTCGATTTTTATTTCAACATGAGAAAAACGAAGTGTAAAAAAGTTTCAGAATGCTACTCTGAAGAAATCTTTTATAGAAATTATTTAGTGCACAAATAACATCGCTCGTCAAATATTTTTGTACTCTACTTCTGAACGAGAAACAGAAACTCGAAGTAACTTGTCCAGCCTCGATAGCGCGGCTCTCCTTGAATAATATTTTATTTGTCTCAAACACACACAAAAATGTTTTCGAAAGAGACAAGCTCCCATCGCGGCGGACTCGGTTTCCGCTGAAGTCGGGTTTCGCGTAAACAGTCGAGTAAACTGCATTATTAATAGGGACAACAACATGTATTACGCAATGTATTTTCCCCGTATGCATATTTATATGTTTGGTTAAAATTGTTTTTCCGACAAGGAAGCCGTTCCTGAGCGAATATGTTTTACCGATCGTTTATGAGTGGCGACGAGGCGAGAGGGGGCTTCACTCACAGAACCGGGCAGCGACTCGTTTGACGTGACCGAACACTCGTTTAGAAATAACGTTATACGATATGTGTTTTTCATGGTAGAACGAGTTTTCCGGAAATGTTGTCCCGTACGTAAAGTCGCTATAGGCGGGGGGTAGGAAAATTCGTTGAAAATTCGCGAGCGGACAGGCGTGCTTACTGCTCGTGTATATAGGGGGTGGTATCAGTGCTTGTACTGCGTGACTCGAACGCTATATACAGCGTATATTCCAGTAGTCGCGCCGACCTCTCCTGTGGAACCCCCGACCATTACTGGCAACGATTCCACGATTATCGCTTGAATTACGAGAGAGCCAACCGGCGTGTAATCCCCAAAACGTTAGCTAAAATTTTGTTTATCGCAAACACAAACACGGATAAATTCCACGCTCTGCCACCTGTTCGCGGTGGGGTTGATCTACTTTCGATATTTTTTTACCTCGTTGTGACGTTCTGCAACTATGACACTCAATGTGAAAACGTAACACTGAAGAAATATTGGATGACGGTAATAAACAAAAAAAATACTAAATTACTAATACTAAAAAAATACATGAAATTTTCATATACCTTTTTCGTAACGTTCCCTATTCTTGAAGTTTCTTCTAAGCGACGAAATCTTCTATATTTTTGGCTTCGTCTCGGACAAAGCTTCCCAAATAAAGGAGCATCATGAGATAATGGGACTCTGTTAAAAAAATACACGAGAACGAAAAAAAAACTTCAACCAATTCATTTTGTAGACGGAAGTGAACCGATTTCGTGTAATTTTATTGCCGAAGTCCCGTTCGTGTATGCAGAGCATGTGCCTGCCTCTCATTACAGCTCACATGTTACTAATGAACATTTATGAATCAATTCTTTGTATTTCGCGCACGCAACGAGTTTGGACGTTGTGGGAGAGGTTGTTGGATGTAGTAACGTCATACGCAGCGCAGTGGAAGATGATAACGCTGTGTTGTATATAGCATGAAAATCTCGGGTCGACTGCCCGTTCGTTTTGGTGTGCTTCGCATATTTCATATCCAATATTTCGTACGTTTTACCCATTTTCATGCATAGTGCTTTCCCCATTTGCATTCGGATTTTGCATACTTTATGATTTTCCGCGCTCGCCTCCGAGCTCTCTATGACTATGGCACTATACCCTCCCCCCAAATTCCCGCGTAAAGCCTGTGGACACACAATTCTCTACCCTGTAGAATCCACCGACGTGGTCCGACCGCGGGATTCCACCGCTTCCCCATACCGTTCGTACTTCACTCCCCCCTCGCTCACGCATTTTACGACCGTTCGCCCAAAATTTAAATTCAATTTTTTTTTCCCCGGTAACGCGGTATTTCTAGGCCAACCGCACACTAGGCTGTGCTCGGATGAATTGTCGTATCAAGACTAAACGCACCAACGTATACCGAAGAACGGTCAGAATTAAAAAATTATTAGAACAATGAATTTTTGCCTTTGTGAGTGGCAATGGGAAAATATATTCATCAATATTTCGTGAATTTTCCAATTGGAACCCGAATCTCGAGGAATATTAAATTTCATCTAACAACGAATTATGCGTAGGTTAATGTCGATGTATTAAATAAATAATTTATTGAAACAAGAATCAGCCCACAATTTATCTAAAACAAATTACTCGAATTAAAAAAAAAACAGTATTAAAACAAATGCTTGCTTTTTTCTTAAATAGAAATAAAATGACATAGCAGATGTTTCATGTATTTCTGTCATCTTCTTTGTATATTTATCGCTTAATAGTTATTCCTACTATTAACAGTACAGTACGATCTTTTTGGTTTTCTGGATTTTATGCCTTCTCGTTGATTGCTAGGAAATATGGACGTACATGAGGGAGAGGAAGAGAGGGAGAGAGGGAGAGCCGCAGCTAGGATACTTGGAGCAAATACGCGCGTGGAACTAATGGAGCGAGCGTACACGGACGCCGGTCGCATCGAAGAATTTCCGAAATTGCATTCGCATCGCCGAGCGCACCAGCAGCAGCAGGCATCAATATCCGTACGCATTTGTCCCGGAGAGATCGATATAAACGCTTGAGCTATCCGCTCTGGCTAGCTTTCGGCGAAACGGGCGAGGGACGTGTGTGTGTGGCTGTGTATGTGTGGGCGCGCGTTCGGGTACAGCCGGATGAATTAGTTTTCATTATATCGGAATTCCACGTGCCACCGAATTTATTCCGGCACTCATCTCTCTCGTTCTATCGCGATATAACGGACAAATCCTCTGAGAACGCGTTTCATCGCCGCAGGTTATTTTTTTTTCTTTTCTCGATTCGTGCACGATCGACGCGGTAATTTCGCCCACTCGGCAGCTGTCTCTCGCATCACCGCGAACTCCGCGAACTCCGCGAAGCCGAGCACAGCGCGGCCGCATCTCATATGCCATGTGTGTTACGCTCCATCCGCTTGTCCCCGTAACCCGTCGATGTTCCGAACAGCTTGCCAATAAAAATTTCGTAACTGTCGGTAAACAGATTCAAAAAAGTGTGCCCATAAATCACGGAAGCTTCTCGCTGGATAGCATTTTTGATTACTTTTTGCAAGTAGGGAAAACCAGGAGAAAATGGGGACATTGGGCAAAATGAAGACATGAAATGACATATCAACAAGGGTTAAAATAGCGTAATAATGGAAACTAACAAAAGTTGCCTTGGGTCAAATTAGAAGGTATCGAAATTTGCCTCAAATTGCTTTTTAATTTATTCTCAAAACCGGTGAGAACACAAATTTCGATCGAAAAACAATAGATATGTGCTTTCGGTTACGTTGTAGCAGGTTTTATTGTTTAGCGACCCCATTTTGCTCCGGCCTACCCTATATGAAGACTCGGTGAATTGGCGAGCAATTTTTTGCGGAATGCGATACAGTGGGAGCTGATAATCTGATAAATTTTTCACATTGGGCTCGTATCACTAGAGGAGAATTTTATTCAATTAGAGGGAATTGAAAACAACCATTCTCAAATATTCGATTCACGAATTAGCGAGCACTTTGGTGAGAAATGTAGGAAAATATCGTTGAGGAATTTAATTTCCTCGCTCGTGTTTTATTTCCTTCAGAATTTCATAAAAGGAAGGTCGAGATTCAAACGAAAAAATATTTAGAATATTGCAAACATCGAACAATCACATTTAGAATAAATGTTCGGATATGTGCTTGACAAATCTAAATCAGTATAACTTGAGAATGCCTTGACCGATCGAGCTGAAATTTCATAGGAAAAATATGTTAATAATTCATGTGTCTACAAAGTTTTATTTGAAAAATGTGCAGTGGTTTTTTCTTTAACGCCAATTTTTATTTCAGCAAAAATCTCATGTCGGAAAATTTCATATATTTTCACGAGCCGAGCATGCGCCGACAAAGTGGAGCGCGTTGGTATAATATATTTTTACGCACTGGCCCTGAATAGTCCAAGCGTTTTGCATAAAAGTCTACCACAACCTTGACACTAAAAGAACGTTAAAAATGGATATTTTGACATTACTGTCTCATAAAACTTGAAAATTGAAATTATTATATCGTTTACTTATAATGTTCTTTTTTGCATAAAGCTTCTCTGCGCTGAAGCCAAAAATTCGGACAATGCTTCTTCATACAAGAAACTTTGTGCATGAATGAATATTATGTGAAAGCGATATGACAATTTCGATTGAAAAGAATTCGATTCACCAGAATTTTATTGAACCAGTGATGAATAATCGAAAAATCATACTCGTCCGTTTCCATGAATGAGCGTGAATATTTCATCATGGAATGTTCGCTCGATCGAAAAATATATGTTCGTGATTAAATTTCGTTTATATTGGAATTCGTGGACGAGCTTTAGCTCCCGCGCGAAAGCTAGCGCATAGATACTCCGATCGTTCTATTCGGGACGCGTGGATTTTGCGAGGCTTTAGTCGGAGATCGGTTGCAGCGCTGCAGTCGGTGGTGAGCTCGTTGCTGGCTGGGTGGCATTATATCCACGTGTGCGCTCCTCGGGCTTCCGTTACCCTGGATGGAGGATATTCTCGGAAGAGAAGAGAGGCAGCCGGCATCGGAAAAGCAGAACGGCCTGCGCGGTACGGCAAAGCTCCTAACGCGCTCGCGAGAGACCTTAACGACACCCGGAGGGCTTGGCGAAACAAGAAGGCTGTTTTTCACCGAAACACACAAACCGGCCCGGAGAATAGACCAGAAGAGAGCGAGGAGAACGAGCGAAAATCCCGAGAGTCGATCGTGGCACAGAACTGTCTCGTGAGACCCGGGTTAGTCTTTCTAGCTCTAACCTAAACCTCGTCGTCTCCACCCCGAATACCCCACTGGAAATAGACCTCTTCACGATGGATCGATTAATGTCCGAACATCCGTTTGGAACATAAATCGTCACTGGACAGAAACAAAATGTTCACCTTGGAAGATAGAAGAAATCGGACAAAAAAACTAACGAGGACGTAAACAACTTGATAAAATGTGCCATCGTAATTGAAGGCTCGAATAAGAATAGGTCTGCAAACGCAAGATCGAACGAGGAGACGAAGCGGTGTCAAAGTTCGATAGACAAATTGGTTATCTATCGGCCGCAGGAACGCGAGGCTTAACCGGCTTGGTACATAGCCTGGGCAACCCGGTCTCTTCGGGGTGGTGCCTGAGGCTTTCATAATGGAAGCCATTAACTATAGCACGCCACCGACACGTGCTGCCTGTCCGATATTTTTCATCCCTCTGCCAACAGTATCGGCAACGTAGCGAAACCCCCTTTTTTCGTCGAGAACCTCCGTCCCCACCTCCAGCCCGTCTGTTGGTCTCGTATCAACAGCAAAACTTGATCGATAACTAACCTTGGCGTCTTTCAGCTTCTATCTTGGGACATGACTGATATATGTATTTGTCGAAAGTTTTTTTTATTCGTGAATTTTTTTGTTGATTTTTTATTCATGGCTAATATAAAAAATTCAGTAGCCTACGAACTTGGCGAAAGACATGGTTCTTTTAAATTGATTTTTTTTACATCGAGCATTTTCATGTCTGAAATATTGAGCCTGATTTTTTTAAATGATTGATATATCTTTGAATGATATTTTGCAAAATATGTTTCGCTCATCTTAGATTTCCCGTGAGTTCGACTCTCGAACCGCCAAATGAGCCTTCAGTCAATTTTGCTTCATTCTATACTGCGTCGGAAGCCGTAATTCTCGATTAACGATCCCCGTCCTCGACGCGCTCAACTTGATCGTGGTTATAATTCAAATTGAGTGAAAAGAGCGTTGGGGGCCGCGAAGCGTGTCCGATTATGAAAAGACGTTGATGCAGCGATATTTGCCTCACTCCTGTACACTACATCGACTGCTGACCGGACGTTCCTCGCGAGAACGAGGTGGAAACCTCGAAACCGCGACAGCAGTTCTGAACTTGGATTTCCCGTGCCAACGGGATAATTAATCATCGGAACTCTCATGTTTGCGCGTAAATTATCAACTCAACATGTTTGCGTTGCGGTTGCTGTCCGCATCCTTCTAGAATTTCTGCATCGTTATCGGTTACTCCCCAATTTCAAGCACCAACTTTCAAGAAAAAATAAGAAGTGTGAATATTCTTAAACTCCGAACACTTCCACCTGTTAAAATTAATAGCTCTCCGTCCAAAGAGAAATGTCGATATCTTCTCGGAATGAGCTTCGGAAATACCCTGCTCGCTTCGTTGCGAGTCTTGGTTATAAAGTTGTCTATTTTTAGTTGACGTTTTTGCAAATTGGTTTGCTCGGTAGGAGAGCAACTGTAGCAATAGAATCGGCGAGGCGACTAGAAAAGCGGAATGGTACGCTGAAACAAACGAAATTAAATAGAGCGTGAACGCTCGGAGCTTTGGGTGTTCCACGTTCGAGCGATTCCCGAGTTCCGGATGTCTGATTCTGCGGCACCGAGGGAGAGAAGCCACGGCGGCAGCGAGAGACGTTCTCCTTCGTTATGCCAACGCTGAGTCGTTGTCGTCGTGTCGTAATCGCAACAAGTCGGTGAGGCTTGCCAAGAATTGAGTCATCCTCTCGGCGTGACTCGCGCTCTCGGGCATAACTGTACGTTCTTGCCGAAACGATGTGTTCCCTCGGTGTGCTCTGTGCAGAGTATTCCCTCAACAGGCTTCCTCGTTTTCGTTGTTCTTCGAAGCGCTCATTCTCACCGACTGTCCAACACGAACGCAGGAACAATAAACCGATGAGAAAGGTGAGGTCGGAGAGCCTTCACGCACCGAGGAAAGAAAAACCTTCGCAGCAAAAGCACCGAAAGCTCGGATGGATGAGCCAGACATCCCGAGAGGGATAGAGGATGGGCTTACGCATTCGCGTGTCTTGTTCGAGACCGAGGTAGTTTTGCGCTAGCGCAGTCTCTGATGTATACTAATGGCTCCTCTTTATAATAACCCGATTACGAAATACCCAGAGCTCCGTACTCCGGGGCTCACTTTGCTTGCTCGTTCGGCTAATACCTTTACCACTGTTCGCTGCTCGAGGAATACCAATCCAGTAAAACATATGGATTTTGTGTTAGCCATGGAAGAAGACAAGGAAGGAACCACTATTCATTCGACTCTCGCTTTTCGAAGTGGATGAACACATTATTACATTTTTTTGTCGGTACAATTGTCACTCTTACATCTCTCTCGGAGATAATTTTTTATAAATTTGCGTTTCGATATGATAGAAGAATATGAAGAGTTTAATTGAATAGAATCTGAATTCCTTGACAGATGTTTCATCCGTCATCTGTCATCCAGCGAAAGAACCCGGGGAGGCACTCTGCGAGCGAGCATTCCTCGCTGCTGCATGTGTATCCACGGCATCTAAGATTATTGGTTTTTACGTGAGAACCAGAAGAAATATATTTTATTTACTTTGGCGTCTGTTGACACTGCAAAGGGCTCGTACGTCTTATCGCAGAGACTTGCAATAAAGTGCTCCGGAAATGTTTCACAACGGCACAGCAGTCTCCAGCCTGTTATTATTTTTTTCGAAGTCCGTGCGAATATAGAACGCGTAAACTATCGCTGTTAACGATTTTCGCCAAAAACTTCTCTTTGCAATCGAAGTTCTGAGACTGTCCACCGATTATACATGCCATGAGAAACACAGCATCGCAATTGCGATCTGCGTTACAAATTTGTTGAAAAATTTATTGACATTATATTTGAATTTATTGTTAATCTCCAAGTAATGCGAATAAATGTGCAAGGGAACGGGAAAGAGAAGTCCAGGAAAGGGGAACCGGCCGGCAGTCCACTGCACGGAGCAGGAACGATGCTCGTTATTACAAAATTCAGCGAGAAAGTATCACGCAGTATAAGTTGGGCGGGATACCATCACTGTGATAACTTCGATGCATAGAAAAGGCTAAGACGCACGTAAGCGCATGCTGCGTCTATATTATTCCTTTCAGCTTTCCGCTCTTCGCTTCCACTCGACGACGCTGGTAGACGAGGACACTGCGACGACGACTTCGACATCGTCGTCGAGCTTCCACACCGAAAGGATCGATCTTTCTCAGGTCCCTGGGCGTGCCATTGAAAAAAAGATGGATCGGCTTTCCAAAGAAATCCTACCCTGACTGATATTTGACGAATAGCCGGTGGCTCCTACATCCGTTTGGTCCGGCCACCCGACGCTCTTAGTCCGGAAACGTGAAAAGAATAAAAAGAGTGAAATCTCCAGTTTGCCAGTGAATTTGACACGCCTTCTCCAGTTCCGTCGAAAGTCGCAATCGAAGTGCAAACTTTGAGCCTGGAGTTGAACTCGCACGAACTAGTTAACTCTTTTCGTGCAGATGCGGAGATTCAATTTGTATAAAAATCGATTCTTTAAGATTATTTTATAAGATGGAAAGTTCCCTGGGCCATTATTTGCGCTCGTCGTTGGAGTTCCTACTGAGACCACAATTGGGATGCTGATCGTCGCCATGTTGCTCCCGAGATGGTCCAGATTATCCTAATTGAACTTCGGCCCCGATCCTACCCTCTATCGACAGCTTCAGTTTATTCTGGCACATCTGAAATTTGTACGTACGACCGCATACTATCGCGGATAGAAGTCACTCACGAGTCTCGGTGACTTTTGTATGCTACCGGCTCTTCCTCGCCGCTCGAACGTGCAAGTTCGACAGGATACAGAAGTCCTCCGCGGAGAGTCCACGAGCGAGATTTCTTCCTCGATCTCTCTCGTTCTCCAAACTAGTTAAATTATCGGGCCACCAGCCAAGCTTCTCGTTCCTCCGTCTATCCCCCTTGACTTCCTGCGCCTCTCTCTTGACTCGCTCTCGCGGATTCGGGACACGTACGAGGAATTTATTTGAGGCGCGTATGCGCGCCACTGCTACCTAGATCCTGTTCCTGCGGCACTGGCAGACCGGGCATGAGTTTCCGCAGAGTTATACTCGAGACCGACGCTATGCGAAAGTGGATGAGCTCGCTCGGCGTGATATGCACCCACCAACTTGTCCTCCGGCGGTTATATTGCTGAACCTCGATGCCGCTTCTGTCGCTCCTAGTCTTTCTGGACGAACCCAAACGACCATAGGGGTCGTCGATTCCGTTTGTGTGCCTTTTTTGCCTTGACTGCTACGCGATCAGCAGCTAACGACTAGCTGTCCTCATCAAATGTGCAACTTAACTACTTGCAGATCATGTACGGTCAGTATTTTTCTTCTTCCGGAGATACAGCCGTGGGAGGCTGCGATATGAATTTGAATTTACCTTTGAGCTTTTATGGAATACTTTCCTCTGCCCCGGCAATGATAGAAGATTGTAATTTAATTCAGAACGTATAATTCGCGAATAAAAGGAAATTTTCCTGCAAACAAAAAAAAGAATATGCAAGGGCAACGGTTTTTCTCTCAAGGAAGTCGATAGTTCTCGGAGCTCTTGCTTGGCTACATTTCTGCTGCAGGTCGGTACTAGCCTCTTTGCTGGACGAGGGGATTTGCTACGCTACCGGCTGGAAAATGTGCGGCGCACGGGTTTTCCACGAGTTTATGGAACAGTTCCCGGTTACGAAAGGTAGAAAAAAAAGAAAAATTGAAACTCGTTGGAGAAGAGGAAAGAGAAAAAGGTAGTGAGAGAGACCGGCACAGCTCGACGAGTAACAAAATGTAACGGGGGAAAGGCTGGAGAGATTCTTACAGTTCGTTGATTTCTCAGGTCGCGCGCGGCAGCAGCGAGTCGCCGTTACGCTTCGCGAGTCAAATCCTTCCCCGTTCACCTTCGCAACGATTTCGAAACGCTCTGGCCCCCTCCCCATTGGAGCCCCAGTGCTTTCTTCTCGTTGCGAAATTGTAACGAGGGAAAAAGGTACGATCGAACACGAAAATAAATAACATGCAGATGCAAAGTTCCAAATAGGAATGACCCAGCATTGCCATCTCGAGCCAATGCATCGGGAAGTTTAATAAAATATACAGAACGTCAAGAGTTCTCGACAGAGCCCTTGATAAAGCTCCGGGGCCACGCTCCGACACGTAAAGAGCTTTTGTCTTGGGAAAAACGCACCGGGCTGGCGCCATTATTCTCGTCCATCCTCTCTCTCACCCGGTGCTTTTTGTCAAATCGTGCGAGAAGATAAAGCCTCGAACGACTCGGGAATAACAACGAGAGATGGGAACGAAAGTACTCACCCGTTTTTTCCTACCCTCAGCCATCCAGCCATACCCGATTATCTCGATACTCAGGCCGCGTGAGACAACGTCGTGGAAAGTGAAACGATACTTGACGTGAGAAAACAAGGTAATCGTACCCGGCTCGTAGATCGAGCCCGAAGATATTATTCTTTGAAATTTTTTTTTTTTCTTATGACGCAGATTTATTTTAACGATCTCTCAGAGAATATTAGTTTTCTTGCATTATTGTCGGAAAGATTGACCCTTGGGCTTCGAGAAGTTACGACACTGCGGAGGAAAAAAATTAAAGGAAGAAAAAAAATAGAAGGAAAGAAATAGAAGGATATTCGAGTCACCAGGTAGAGAGTTCGTTATCTCAGCGAAAACGCTCGGGGAGCCGCGAGTTCGCGGTAATAGAGAAAAGCTCGCGAGAACGCCAGCTGAAGAGCTTCAGTGGGGTGGACAAAAAAAGGAATGAAAAGAGTTACGCTTTTTTCCTCGTCTCCGACGGTCTCATAGTATTCTCATTTTCTTTTTGGTTTCTCCCGTTCCGTTCCACTTCATTCTACGCCTCCCTTCCTTTAGCCCAGAGGCATCGGGTACACCTTTTCTCTTCTATCTTTTGCATTATGCAAAGCCGATCCACCATTCGGGCTCGCGGATATCTTACCACCTCATCGTAAATTTTTTCCCCCGCGACCACCGTCGTCAGAGTGTTTGTATCCGTGAGACACGCGATGTTCTTTTTCTCACTGCGTTAACAGCGGTACGATGCACTGTGTAGCGATGGAAAAATGAAGTGTCCTCCTTTCACTGCCACTATTCAGGCACGTCTCTCGAAATTCTTTTTTATCTTTATTTTGTTGTAAGAGATCGCCGAATAACTTTTTCAAGATGAAATATTTATAGGAACTTATTTTTCCGCAGGTGAGAATGGCCATGAAATGTTTACAGCATCGGTCTTTGTTCGGTCTCCACTAGGCGGCAGTTGCGTCTGATCACTTCGGCCGTTACTACTGCGACCGTCTGCCTCCGAACTCTTGCTGAAAGAAAAGTCTGATGGCAGCGGTGTCGGAGGGATAAGTGTAACTTATGAGTAACGGTCACAACGCACACTCGCTGTCGCAATGTCGGGTGTGTCACATTGCACCAAAAATCCAAAGACCCAATGATCGGAGTCGCGTTGAATTCGCGGTAGAATTGGAAATATTTCTTCCTCCGCAATTCGAAACGTCTTCGCGCATTTCGAGTCTTTGCGGTGAAGGACTTTCAGGCTTCTTTCATTCTCAACTACATCCACGCAGACATTCTCGTTGAATATTCCGAGAATGTTTTGTCGTGGATGACAAGATCTGGGGGCGAGGGCGAGGACGAAGGAAAGGAAAAAAAAGTTGTGGTACGATGACGTACACAGGGTCGGAAGAGAGTGTCAGACTGAGAAGCTGAGGGCGATAGGGCGGGGAGAAAAGAGGCTTGCGAGAAGAACGACTCGGAAGAAAGTCGACCAGACTTGCTCGAAGGGCTGCGAAGAAATATAACTGCGTCTTGCGCGAACCTTTGACGCGGCCATGCGCGAATCTCAACTTCCTTCTCGCCTCACCCATCGAGAACATCTATTCGACTCGTATTTTCATCTGAGATTTGTGAATCGACGTTCGTCGACGAGGATCACACCTAACGGATTCACCGGAAAGACATCCATATAAGAGATGCCCTTATTTATGCCCAGCCGGAAAATATTACATTTTCATCCCATCTTTCATTTTTCAACGTTCCTCCTCGAGCTCTTTCACTCACCCTGGTATGCCATCTCTGTCTGTTCTTGCACGTTTGTTTTTCCTCCTCTTTGTCTCGGTGAAACGAACGAATCTCCCACGAACGTGGGAGCGAGAAACGGCGAGTTAGACGGGGGAAGAGAAAAGGAGACCGGTCTCGCCATTACCATTTATAGTGATTCCCGAACCACTGCGCATCGCCTCACCTTATACCTCCGATTTCTCGTTCTACAACCCGCTCGACTTGGGTGTACGGCACACATCGAAGACGCTTGTAGAAATCCACCGAGGATGTGCAAGGCGCCTCTCCAAGGTTTTTCTCACGATCCGCGAGATGCGCTCATCCGGGCGTGCTGATTTATAGCCTTTGTCATCTCTTTCTCCCGATGCATCTTCGCAACGGGCTCTCACGTTTTTTCTCGGCTCCACGAGCAGCCAACCTCAATTTCTTGGCTTCTTTCGAGAGTTTCGCGGATATTCCCTTCTCCCCACTGATTCACCAATGATTTCGACCTGGTATTCCATTCCCTTGTTTTTTTTTTCTTCGGAAATAGACAAGTGGCTGACGAATGTAGAAACTATCGAATTGTTGATAATCTAAAGGTAAAATAACAAATTTCTACTCCAGCATTTTTTTTTTCCATTTACCAAGGATCAAACACGACTAGTCATATCCTTGTCCACAATGTGAGAATGATAAGTGCGAGAGCGGTTCCATATGCTCGCTGCAGCGGAATCGAGGTACTTGCGAACTTGCCGTTGTTTGTCAAACGTCTTCCGGAAAGCCCTCAGCTATATTATTTACCGACACTCGCTCGGTCTCTTGCTCTTGCTTACATCAATCTATATGAGAGATCGATCACAGACGCGAGACACGTGTTTCGTTCCATGTTCTAATCGACGATAACCCTCCCTCCTCCCGTTGTTTTCCCATTCTCTACCGACACGTCCCCACGTTCCGCCGCATCGAGACCATCGTCGTTCCGAAAGACGAAATCGTGAAAGAGACTATCCTCCTTCGACACTCCGCCACTCTCCGGCATTTACGCCTCGACGCATTCTCCTCAAGGCAACGTGTCAGAGAGCAAGAGCCTCGGGCAACCCTCGTGTTTTGCTTCCTCTCGCATGAACAGACGTATATAGACAATTCTGTGGATGTTGCGACGTCGTCGTCCGTTTCCCTTTTTTTCAACAGTGTCGCGCAACCACTCTGCTGTCTTTTCTTTTTTTTTTTTTGCCTCTCGCTTATTCACGCCTATGCTCGTTTCGTATTCACGAAGTGTGAGAAAACAAAGCTCCTCGTTGTCACGAAACACAAACCGTGGCGGCGCTTTGCAAGAGGGGCGGGAACGCAAGGGCCGTGTTGTAAAACGCCCAGAACGATACTCGTCCCTGCGATAAACGAGAAATCGCGACCGCTAGTGCATACCATCCCCGCGTGAACTCAGCCTTTTTCTCGCACACGTCAATATTCTCTTCTGGCTTCTTTCTTTTCTTCGTTTTTTCGCAGAATTTTTCTAGTTTGTCTGGCTCTATAATATTTCCCTCAGTCTCACGAGTTGCCGGCTGTTTTTGTCGAGGCAGCAGTCGTCGTTTCTGCAGAACGCGAAGCCCTCACCGAAACTTTTTCTTCGCCAGTGGAGTTCGAACATCAGCTCTGAAGTCTTCTGGTTGTCTTCATTTTTCTTTCTAGATGTTGGGACAGATCAGCACATAACTTCGTATTGCGTTATGCTGAATCAGTCCGAAGTAGAAGGTTTTTTTTCTTTTTAGGGATAGTCGTTCATCGAATTTCGGGAAGCATAGGAGTTTCAAAGTTGGAAGGGCACCGTCATCGTCTGCATTTTCCTCCTCCGATGCGCGAATTTTAAATACGCCATTACGCAAATTAACTTTTAGTGCCAGAAGCAACCGCTGTCGAGCCTTTGGCAATTCGCCAGCATTTATTCGTTCGACGATGCTTTTGCTCAACGACGACGACGACGACGACGACGACGACGATTCTCGTCCCTGTCGTGGCTGCGGCTCCTAGCGCATCGCACAGGGTTGCCTTTGCTCTTCCTACTCACCCTCGAACCGTCATCGCAGTAGTGCCGTCAGCTGCTTTTTTTTTTTACTTTCTTTTTTCTTTTCGCGTTAGTTTTTCTCACCCTCTCGTGTCGAGCAACGCTGGCAGGTTGCGTGACGAACGGAATTCCTTTAGCCTGTTTCCGAGTCAAAATAATACGAATTCCTTCTTCCATCGTTAGCTACGCTCGTACGGAATTTTCATCGGACCCGCACTCGTTATTCGTTGTATCTGTAGAAAGCGAAACGACAAACTCTACTCGAAACCAGCGGACTGTCCGAAAGAGTAGAGCTCTAGTCAGTCCCGAAGCAACTCCGTTGCACCAATCGAGATATTCTTCCTCGGGCGAAGTACCAGAGCGAGACGGCTGAACGGAAGTTTTGTCGCCGAGGCATTTAATTTTACGATCGCTTCAGCAAAGCTTAACGACGTCGTTAATTCCGACGTAAACGAAAGATCGAGTGAAGCTCGATGAGTGCGGATATCGACTTTCCAGGGAAGGAACGAGGCGTCATACTCGAACCGATAGTTAATTAACAGATATTTACCTGTCTAATTCTATCGACAGTTTTATTGAAATCATAGATTTTCATCAAAACGTTTCGTAGTCAATCACTTTAGATTTTTTCCAAATTTTTCTGATTTTAACATGATCGCGAGGTTACAATATACTCATAGTCGAGTACTCGGAACTTGTTGTCGAGTTTGACACGTGTCAGGCGTCGAGGCCGTTAATGCGCAACCACATAGCAAACTCGTTTCCTTTAGCATCTCCCTTCTTCTCGGTCACCCGACGGAAATCCCTCGGTTTCCCCGCCGTCCGCCATCTCGTCCTTGCCACTCTGCCGCTTACCCCTGGACGAATTCCATGAACCGGTAAAGCCCTTATCTGCCGCATGTGCCCCGCGGGTCTCTTCGTTTCTGTCCTTCGCCGCGCCTCGATTTCCCCCGATGTTCTCCGCATGATTCGCGTGTACCCCCGCTTCCGGTCTGCCTCTCGGCTACCGGCCAACGGTAGACAATAATTTACCGACATCCGTCACCCGCTCTCTCGCATACTTACAGCCATGCCTCGTCTCTCTTCAACGATCCCCTCGAACACCCCTGCGCCAGTTAAATATTCCCACGCGAATACCTCTTGCGAGGGTGGGGCGGGGTGACTGATGCCCGAGTGTGACTAATGCAGCATCCCCCAGGAACTTGGAACCCTTTGTACGAGTTCCACCGGTTGTAGCCGAGTTCTCTCCGTACTATTACTGTGGTAGGTACGTGTACACTATGGAATGACCTCGTCATTATATATATATAGATATATGGCCGTGTTACTATCGCATCAACCCCTCCGAAGCACGAACTCCGACGGTGTGACTGAAGAAGAAAAACGATTCATCAAAACAGCCCATTAAATTCAAACAACATGGCACAGACCTAATGTCAGGGTTCTAACTGGAATAACGCAATTATCAAATTCGCTGATATATTTTTCTTAGATCTCGGGAGTTGCGGCTTATGGATGAAACGAATAATCGTATAATAATCGAGCTCCGATAATTTCCACATGCAGATTGCCGAACATAATAAACGTTGGTTCACCGAATGTCTTCAACCTCTTCAACCTCTGAGTGAATAGATATTTGGGGCTGCGATAAAATCTACATTTTATCGCCATATAATAATCCCGGCATACCTTTTGACCGGCTCAACGGAACGTCGCGAAATTTTAATCCACCACTCGCATGGTTGATACGTTCGTTCGACAATTCACGAGAAAAAAAGCAGTATCTGTGCCAGGGTTTTTTTTACATTTCAAGCAGAATCACTTTCAATGTGTCTCACGTCTTTGAAGAATAAAAAGTTGGTGGCTCAACGGGCATTTTCGTATATCAGAAGACTCTACGAATTTGCGAGGCAACACCGTATAATATTCCATGTAACACCTTCATTCTATATATTTTGATTTTATTTTTCCGAAAAAGTCGAGAAGTGTGTCGCGCATCCTTATCTTCAGCTTCCCGCGACTTCGGTATTTTGTTTTGTTTTTGTATCCACCATTCTGTTTCTTCTCTCCGCTTACTTAGACTCCTCGTTCGGCAACACTGAAATGTCTTTCGTTATCATTTTTATTATTATTATTTTCGTGCACAACAGAGAGAATTTAGAGCCTCCGGTTACCACTCGGATGAAGCAACAGCATCTGCTCGGTCCTCGTAACTTAAATCGTGATATTGCGAGGCCGTTGGATAAACGAGAACAGAGAAAAGAGAGACTGTGAGGTGGCGGGGTTCGGGACGAAGAAGTCTCTTTATTTCCGGCGACTGGCTGAGACGTACCTTTCTCTCAAGCCCCTCAAGCATCCTTCTCGAAACTCTCGAGCGTTCATCTCCTTGCTCTCCTCTTTTTTTCCCCCTATCTGTTTTATTTTTCCACCTCCTACACATGTACGAGAGTGGCATAATTATGTTAAAAATATATATTCGCGCGAGTCTTATCGCACGAGAGGAGCGTTCTTTCCCGTTTCCTTTTGTTCAGCAGCGCCGTCCTGAGAGTAGACGACGAGGGGGGAGGCGTTCGTGGACGATATCATGAGTCAGGGAGAGGTGATGTCCTCTAGTGGTGGCGACATTTTTCATCATTTACACGTAACAGAGCCTGGCTCGAGCGCAAGCGTTTGTTTTTATTTTCAATTGTTTTTTTTTGGTCTTCCATTCTTCGTGGCCGTGGCCGGGAGCCACTTCTATTTCTCGCCACAGGTCCTCGGTCCTTTCTTTTCTCTCCTCCCTGCTATCTGCCCTTCTCTTTCTGCCAGCATCACCAACAGCGGCGACAGTGGCGCACACAGGCTCCCTCTGCTTTATACCAGAGACCGCACCAACAGCACAGCGCCGCAGCAGCAGGTCGCATGTTTATTCAAGAGTCTCACGTACAAAAGATATTCCGCACGGAGCGTTACGTGACGTGGTAGTGCGGTCCGCCTCCGGGGGTGGCAACGCCAGGCGTCGTTCTCCTCGTACCCCCGTAGTTGAGGGGATGGTTGTCGGGATAAAGCGGCCACGGGAACGCGCCCTGCCTGTCTACCCTACCATCCCCCGCTGCCCCGCTGATGTACACTTGGCAATGCGCGCAAACCTTTGCCGCACCCCCTCGAGCAGCACAGCCACCAGAGCTCGCACGGCGTAAGCCGGAAGTGAGAAGGAAATGAAAAAGTTATGTTTCCTCGTCGTCCTCGTTTTCTCGTCCTCGGCATCTCCGCTGCGGCAATCCTCCCTCTACCCTCTCGCGATATACCTTTCGCGTATATCGTTTTCATTTTTCGCACTTTGTACGAGCTCTATCTCGCTTTGGCGCTGTACTCCGGAGGGATGTCCGCGCGTTGGTGATGGCGCGATAGTTGGTGTACGACGGAGTGCGGTGCGAGACGTCTTAAAAATAGGCGAGAAAATTCCCCCTGGAGCGTGACGATAAATTCAGTCTCGGAGCGGTACTTATTTTCATGCCGGTGGTTGCGAAGTTGAGGGAGCATTTTCAGAGGAATTACAAAACGGAAATTTATTTTTACTTATTTATTTATTATTTTAATTATTACGCGATGTAGTCATCGATTTTACGAGAGGATTGTGATATGGTCTGGCTCGTAAGCCTGGTCTCGAGGGAAAGAAATAATGTTACACAACCCTCCGGTTGTGTAACATTATCTATCCGTGCTTCACGAGGTTTTGACGTTATTCGTCTCTATCCCATCGACTTTATCCCTCCTCCCATACGGGAGGACATCGGAGAAACCGTCGCTCCACCGATACTCCGCCATTCTCTCTGGAAGTTCCGCCAATAGCGGTTGCATGGTCACAATTTTAACTTCCTGCCGCCCTTTAATTAATTCGCATTACTACGAATCATCCTTTAATGATCGGTGTGTCTTGGTCCTCCCTGCAACGGGGCTCGTCTCCCTCGTACACGGGTGTTTCGACCGTCGCAGTCGGCACGTCCGAAACTCCTGCGAAGTTCTCTGCAGGCACCTTCCCTGCATCCCGATATCCACACACTCGTGCATGGCCCTGGTACTTGCAATGCCTGCGAGCCCAAACCCGGCGTCTCTACTCCGGGAATCCGAATTCTCATTCTCTTCTAACTTTCTCGTCTTCTCCTTTCCTCGAAACCCAAACCCAAGCTCCGGGGCTCTCTCTCAGTGTTCGCCACGTATCCTCGAGCTCGCTCGCCGCGGGTTTCTGGTTAAGGGTACAACGGTGAGCAGCCGGTCGTACAGGCCAACGCTGGCTGGCTCGGCCTGCCCACTCCCACAGATCCGTTTGGAGCTTAAGCCGCCCAGTGTTGGTGGAAGCCCAGGTAACTTCGTCGGAGTAGAATTATAGTGGAGGGTCTGGATGGTTTGCCGGGAATTGGTGCATACGTGTGGGTGTTCGTGAGACTGTAGGGCCTGTACTATTCTCGAGGAGGTCCGGAGAGCTTGCCTCGATGGTGGTTGTAGTGGTGACTCGAGTAGTGGTATCAGTGGTAGTTGATGTGGAATAGGTACGCCTTGGTTGTGTTGGGAGGATTGGAAGAGAACAGGGGCGGAGAAGGAAGGAGAGCGCTTAAGCGGCTTTCGTCGCACAACTCGTCGAGCTCTTCTCCTCACCGGGCTGGTGGCCGCGCCAGTTTTCGTACTAATATTTGCCACTCGAGCCGATTCCACCCTTTCTCGTTTATACCTCCGTTCTACCATCGCTTCCATCCACCCTTAGACCCGTACGGTCGCTCCTTGCTCTTCGGAGAGCCCCGTCCGAAAAACCTCCTGGACTCTCGTTCCAATGAAATTCAATCCTATAGTTGGTGGATGGAACGTTCGAGGTACCCTATAGGCGAACCCCGGTCACGGCACTGTGTGCGTTGGAAGTACGTGAACGCGGCTAGAATTTGATGCTGGCCGGTGAAAGGGAACCACGGTATATAACTGATACCGGTCAACCCCGAACTTCACGCTCTGCTGTTAACTCGAACCAGGATTCAATTCTCGTGCACACCACTCCTATATTCCCAACCGTGGAACTAAAAAGTTGATTTTATATATTTTTCCGCGCTCGTTTCTATGACGACGGGTGGAAGGGTCGGAAGCAAGTATTGAAACAAAAATTCGAGTGTCCCTGGAAAGCTCGAAGTATCGTTGTTGATAACAGTTTCCACTGTAAATTAACGTGATCGCACCGAAACCCTCGGACGGAGACGAAAAAATAATTTAAAAAATAGCAAAAAAAAAAAAACTAATGAATAGAGCAACCGAGGCGACGCATACAAATCACGGATATTTTGGGTTGGTTTCCTGTCCCGCAGCTGCAGCTCAAAAGTGTTGAGTCCTCCGGATCAGCACGGCAAACCGAAAGTGGGAATACGGAACCCGGTGGTGCCGACGAAGCTTCATCCGAGAGTTTCGGTTCACTACTTTCTCTACCCGAAGCGTTGTTCACAGATAGGGAGAAATTTGCGATTGCCGTGAGATTTTCTTAGACCATGGTGAAATCTCAAAAGTAAATTAATTATCCGTGAGATGCTGGGCTTGGCGTGGGCCCCAAGGGTTGCGGGGACCCTTTACGAGGGAAATCATTCCTCAGGCTTCACTTTTCCTCTCCATTTCGCGCAGCACGCTAAAAGGTCGGACAAAGTTTTCTCGAGATGCAAAATAGAGACCGATAAAAGCAAGTGCGGGGTATTACCCGCCCTTCGTACTTCGGAGCTACGTAGAAAGGAGCTCAGTTGCGAAGCTTTCTTCTGCGCTCTTCCGTGGCGTTTTACGCCCGCGTCTAGGACTACCCCCGTATTTAATATGCAACGATATTATTGGTCCGTGCTCGAGCCGTTCGGTCGTGGGAGTGCGACAGCCGAGGGTCGCCATGCTCGCGGGGCTTTTATCTCTATTACACCGGAAGGAAATTGATGTATCTTCAGAATCGAGGAATGTAGATGGAAAGCTCAAACGATCTTCGAGGGTAAAAGTGACGGAAAAGGACCATTGTACCAGTGAGGATATCGAATACGTATATCGAGGACCATATTTCCGGAAAAATGCTTTTTTACGTTGATCCGTGACGAACATGTTCAGTCAATATTTTTCTTTAATTTAAAAATAACTTCCGTGTAGCGCTTTGAGGGGTAATAATATATTTTGCCCGTCACGTAAAAACGCCAGGAAAAATAAATGTCCGACATCGACAGAGAAAACAACATGTCCGAAACTAAGATTCAAGCGAAAGCTATTCTCTCTATTTACCCTGCAATTTTTAATTTATCCCGTTTACGTAAACTTGTTTAACGAGGATGTTTATTCGTTCAAATTATCCATCGCGCGTTCTTCTGCGCTTCTCCGCTCCTGCGTTAAGGGTGGCCGTACGAGAATTATCGATTTACCCAGCACGCCCGCGCCGTGTGTTCGAGCTATAGAGTCACTCGCGAGAGAGATCCGCTTCTCCGTGATGCTGCGGAGTTCTCGCCATGAAATATTCTGGTGAATCTTTCATGTCACGATAAATTATCGCAATCGAATATTCTCGGGCCAACCTTTATTTGTCGCGACACGAGACAAAAGTTCATCGAATTCCGGCAATGAGAACCAGTATTGGCAGATAATAAATTTCCGAAAATGTTTTCCTCAACACTTTTTTGGAATCTTTTCCATTATTATATAATTTACTAAAGAAATAATAAGACTACGTAAATTCTACACGGCGTTCATTGCCGATCAGCTGAAAAATGGAATTAACGTACCTAGCCACAAGGCAACGTTGCCCTCTCTGTTTCAAAAATTTACAAACATTTTCTCATTTTATTCCTTATATTAAACAAATGTACAACATATTTAACATCCGATGTCAACAACAGCCTATTCTCCACCAGTAACTGTGTTTTTAGCATTGTTTCAAATCGGGCCGAACGGCAAACATAATTTCTCCCGTAAAACATCAAGGGTGTCGGGAAGGTTGGGAAGATGAGGGGTGGTTCTTATTACAGGTAATTGCGAGAGGTTGGCCAAAGTTTCAAAGCTGCGATAGCGATGGCAAACGTTGGTTCGCGCGCTCGTTCCATCGGCAGTGGGGGGGAGTTGTACGATGTGGTCGACCACAAGCCTAGCAGCGGCAGCAGCGGCAGCAGCGGCAGCGGACGGTGTCTACGGGAGCTTGTGCACCCTGGCTTATAATTTATGGAAGCGATATTATAGGGCCTGTTTACCGTTCGACCGTTATTAACGAATATTGCGTTCGGTGGTTCACGCAGTACGTTCGATGTCGTTGTGCTCCGGTTTTCCATCGACCGATCGACAAGCAAAGTTTATACACGTGATGGCAAATCTCAGAATGTCTGCACGTTGAGCCCTTCGATTTCGAAGGACACGAATCAAACCGCCGAATTGCTACTGGCATGTAATTAAAGACAAACAACGATTGAATACACGACGAATCCTGATTCTACCGACTTGCCAAACACGGAAGGGACTGGAACGAGAGGACAGATAATCCAAACGAACTGGTGAACGCCCAGCAGAGGGACGAATTCGCCGGTAGATGAGAAAAGAGGACTCTCAGAAGGATTAAACTGTACGACGGACAGCACGGTTGGCAATGGGATGAAGGTAGTCCGGTCGTTCGACAGTGAGAAGTTTGAGGGTCCGGAAACCACCGTGGGACGTACGGTGTATTTCGCAGCTGACCAGCGAGGCGAGAATACGGCTTGCGGCAAATGCGGCTTGCTGCCCGTTCATCTGCCCTCCCATTCCGTTAATCGCAGTTCAAATTCGGCAGAATGAAATATCTAATTGGCTTACGGATTTTTCATTTTCATTTTCTTAAATTCTGTCGTATCAATTTTTCAAAGTTTATTCATTCATTTTTACGGTGGTGAGTTATTAGCTCGTGAAAAATAGTTCTTGCTTCGCCCGAGCAATCGTCAGTATGTAACAGCTAAAAAAAATACAAAGCCTCTTCTATGGGAAACGAAAAGTCGAACATTTAATCTCTAACAATTTCTGACATTCAATCTCTGATTTTGACCGACAGATGAAGAAAACAATTTATGTTTTTTCCACGAACGCCCGGGTCAGCGTGAAATTTTGGTCGTTCCCCGTATCCCGCTCTTGGAGCCGTCTAGCATGGAATATTACTAGGGCGTTGTCGTTGTGCACCTTTAAGCAAAGGGACATTCATGCGTACGCCTTTTCGCTCGCCTCTCGGAAACGTTGAAAATCAGGCGTGCACCATATAACGCATGGCGAGGAAATGAGAGACCCGGGCGGCTTGAGGGTTGGGAAGAAACGCTTTCTCGTCGTTCCGTTCTACACGGTATTTTATGAGTACGACACAGGCACGTGTTACATCCCTTATAAGCCCCATCATTCATAAAACTCTGCTCACACCCTGCAGGCTGCAACTTCTGGAGGTTCCAGCCATGGTACCTACATACCCGTGGAGCGGAGTATATCCTAAAGTTCTATCTCGGAGGCGAGAGAACGAAGGAGAACTGCCTTTTCTTCGTGGGAGAGACGTTTCATGGTGTAGAGCACTTCGTTATTTGCCACGAAAAAACGACCAAAAGGTACCATCTCGAGGACCTCATGGCTGAAAAATGTGAAAAGGTTGCTTCTGTTTACCGTTGGCCTTCAGTCGATGCTACTGGTTGAACGAAGTTTTTGCCTCCTCCAGCTCTTTGGCACATATACTCACCAACGTAAACACGCTAAATGGCCATCGGGGAATACACGTCGTCTCCCGGAGTTGCAATTTTGCATTCTCGTCGATGAAACGAGCTAGCTCCACGGGCGTCCGAGGGGAAAAAGATGCGATAAAACTGTACATGAAGCGAAGGAGAGAAACTGCCCGAGTGCCATAATTTTTTTATGCCATCGAGATTACCGACGGGCTTCTTACAGTCTGACTGTGCGCATGCATATTGGATGGGGCGTAGAAGTGAACGAGATAAAACAGATCATTAGCAATTTTTTTGTGGTACGTGAAACAAGTCTTCTCGGATAATGGTCCATTTTGCCCTGATCTTCGGTATACGCGCCGCCCCGAGAGGAAGAGAGAGGGAAACATTTGTTCGCCGTCTGACTCCCTCGCGTTGGCGCCTTCTCATTTACCCCCGTCATTCCCCTTGTGTGAGTGGTATGTCCACATATATACGCTTATTGTATATCTAGTTTCGCTGCACGTAGAACTCTCGCGTGCGAGCATTTATTATTCAATTAACCCTCGTCACAGCGTCGGTTTACAAAGGAGAAACTCGTTAACTTCCAGACTTGTGTATAGGGTGATTGAGGCAGTGAATAAACAAAAATCATATTTCTCTATGCACTCTAATTAATTCGTCGACATGTAACATGGTTGAGTTGCGAACATGTGAAAATAGTATAAAAAACGGCTCTGCCCGAAACCGATGAATTAACTCTGAAACACGCACGTCACTGTCTCGAAAAAAAATATCTCCGCAATTGGATTAATGGAGGACATGCGCGACTTTGTTTAACTCAACAAAGTATGCGTTTCAAATTGGAGATTCAGGAAAGAAAAATAAGGTTGCAGGTCGGACGAGCGTGAAAACGCGCAGAAGCCGCGGGGCGGTGAGAAAGAGTGCGGAAGACCAGGTGAGATAATAAATTCAAGAGGATTTCTGCAAAGGCTTTCAGGAACCGAGACGAGAAATGCGCCGAGAGGGGAGGCCCTCCCGTACGGAAATGGCCGTGTAAAACTGCTAGCGAGATTTTCGTATCGTATCCTTGAGAGCACCCACAGACCTCGTACTCTTTTACTTAAGATTATTTATTCGAATTTATATTTACTTGAGAGATCTGCCAGCAGCGATGCTACAGCAAGCGAAGAAAAAACATTTTTGAGCGAGCTACGTGTGTATATATATATATATAATTTGTTAACCGCGAATAGAACCACTGTTGCGCAGTTGCAGTTTCTTCGAGAGGGCTTCGACGCGAAATCCTATCGGGAAACCACAGAGTGAAAATTGCTTAGACTCGAGATTTTTTCGGAGCTCCGTTCATGTGTTCGGGTGTACGAGCGCGCGCCTGAGCCTGGAAGAATCGTAAATTTGGAAGGATCCGGGCATTACGTTGAATCCAGAGACTCTGGCGTTGGTACGCGGGCTCCTCTCGAAGCCGGAAGTTGCTGTCGGCTAAGAACAAATTGCCGCTCTTATACCGCTGGGCTCACGCTATATATTTCGTCGACGATGGAGAGAAGGCTTTAACGACGCGCCTCTGCGCTTCCTGAGAACTCGGCGACGAGACAGGAGCGCCTCCTCCATCTCTTTCTTTTTATTCTTCATCGCGTATATGCCAGACACGAAAGAGGACGCAAAGCCGCACGGGTGCAATCCTCTCAATTCTTTAATTCACCAATTTATCACTCACTTCCGCACATTATCATTACGACGAGCCAGAATATTTTCTTGTTTTTTTGTTATCGGAGCGAAAAGATTTTTTGAACCGATCGGCGAGAATTTTCATCGTTGATAATAATAATAATAATGGTAATAGTTCGATGAAAGATAATATAGTGAACAGAGTTCTGTCTTCAAAAAGATGCAGTGACACAATCAATTGCTTCTTTAATTTAATGATATAAGTCGCTGCATATTCGTGTAATATCCAGGACGAGCTTCCGCGCCGCAACGCCGGTCACGAATCGAGCAAAATTCCAACTCAGCCGAACTCTTTCGGAACAGCTAATTACTAGAAGCCGTCGAACTCGTGAAGCCTGTTAGTTATCCTGAGTTAATTATACTCCCAGTCATGGATCCCTCCTTTTCTATTGTCTAATTGTTTAGAAAGTTCGACGTCATCGTGAGAGACCCTGGAGCTCATTAAAATCAGATCGAATTTTTATTTTTCCCAGTTTGATAAATATTCTTTGCCCCTGTTCAGCTGTAAAGTCACACTAATTCGAGTGTTTCCTTTTTCCTTTTCCCTCTCTCGGTACCGTACAAATAATAAAAATTTTATGACAGTATGTAAATAACAACCCTTACATTGAATAGTAGCAGCAAGCTCTAAGCTGACTTAATTGATTTAGCTTGGAAACATTTTTAAGCGCACTTCCAGCAAAAAAAAATGTATTCGTAATAAATCTGTTTTGTCAACTATTGTTTAATTTTGTCGACGCGTGATCACCATGAATATTTGAAAAAAAAAAACAATACAAGAAAAACATTGCTGAGAGGAAAGCGAGGGAAGATTGGATGTTTACGTTCCGAGTTTATCAGAGAGATGGTAGTGAGCGGAAGTTGCAGGCTTATCGATACCGTCGTTGGGCCGTTGTCTGGGAAACAAGACGGAAAATCGAAGAAAGCAGAGCGAAGACAGAGGACGGTCGTCCACGCAGCGGTCAAATTCCTGCCTCGTCTCATTCTCTTCCGCCTTCCCCCCGGGACCACTCCACCGTAATTACGTCAGCAATGAAAGAAAAGCGCTCCCGGCAAAAGAGTTTTCATGAGTCTGCGCGCCGGAGACGAGGAGAGACCCTCCAGCATTAATAATATACGAAATCGATACTACCATGCTACCCGGCGACCATTCGCAGAACTACTGCTTTCATCTATTTCGCACACGACACTACTGTCGCACGATCGATAGAAATATGTTTCGTCTCCAATTTTTATTTGAAAAAAAAAATCAATAAAATTCAATAAAAAAATCGTTAAAAAAAGCGTTAAAATAAAACGAAACGGATAAATTTCGCTGCAGCGCGGATACGCATTCGAACGCTCGTTACTTTTCCGGAGTTGTACTATAATCGTCTAATGCAAATCACTCAAGCGACCGAATCCCTCTCGGTCGGTATAATAACAGGAAAAAAATCAAGAGCTCGTCGACGAAGCAAAAAAAAATATACACGATACGATATTCATGTTTCGGAGAGAACAACGGGTATAAAAAAAGAACCTCAGCCGAGTGTACACCTGTCGGGAGAGCTATTGCTGCTACTATGACATTGGGGGATGCTGCTGTCGTGGTACAACAGCCACCGGTAAACAATGCATTCGGTACGATTTGTGCGGCCGGCCGAAGGCGCGGACTCTTTGCCTCCTACCTCTCAAAGCTCCCCGTTCACCCTCTATTTTCCGATCCCGCTCTGCCCTGTTTTTCAACAATAATTCATCACCGGACATTCCGCTTCGTTCGTTCCGCTGGCGGAGCGACCGTGCGTTTGCCCTCCGCCGGTGCCGATCCGCTCTCATTCTCCCTCTTCGACGTCTCTATACCTCGATTGTATTTTATTCTCGGTGGGGAAAAAAAGAAAAATATTTTATTTCCGAAGCCGATCGGACCGTATCCTTTCCGAGTGTATATCACTCTCGCCTTTGGATTGTTTTCATTTTTACACTAAACAACGCTCTCTACACGGCCGAGCTCGTTTCTATATTATCGGCACCTGTATAACAAGAACTATTTATTCGTGCGTGCTCGCAGTAAAATACATTTTATACGAAAACCATTAAACTCTTTTACAGTACACGAAGGGATTAAACGATTTCTTGTGACGCATCTTAGTCGATACAAGGAAGGACAGGGAGAGAGGACGAAAATCGACCATCTTCGAATGGGACTCTTTTGTTCGTCTGTTAAAAAATTCGAATATTTACCTCCGGTAATTGGTTAAAGGGAACGTCGACGAAATGGACGTAGTTCATGCAAACTGTGCCATTAATTTGTTCTATAAGTCAACAAATGTCCAGCCACGCAACGGTTCTCCACATTTTTACAACATTAAAAGTCTTTCTCGTGACAAAAAGTTCTAAAAACCTTTAAATTTACCTTTTTAAGCAAAACAAAAAAACTTCCATCCTTTCCGCCTCGAGCCGACAGCTCGCACGGCTCTCGTGCGCTGCGAGCTTGAAAAGCTCACAGGTACAGGGTGGCTCGTAATGAGAGTTGTCTTGAAGTATCGCCGCGCCTGTGTTAGCGCTCGGCGCCGTTGCATTGTCGACAAACTGCAGTGGAGCGTGTACCGCCGGGGCATTAACGTTGCACCGCACGGTATCACGCAGGCAGAGAGTCATTAAAGCGAATGTTTCGAAGTAACGAAATTTCCCGGTGCAAGTACCATCATCTGCTCGTGTGGGAGCTACCCATCTACCTCCACCCCGTCGTTCCCGTACCGGAAACGGACGAGCCGTAACACCGATGCCACAAGCGAACCATAAATTTCGACGGAGAAGCACACCCGCGCTCGCTTTTGCGAAGGGTACGCACTTCCACATCGTCGACTAGATGTGTAAAATAACGCGGGAACGCGCTTAGAGACAGTGCATATATTCACCGCTGAGAAACGGAAAGGTATATCTCGGACCATTTTGTATGCAAAGGATGTAAGATACGCCCTCCGGTGTCTGTGCAGCCGACAAGGTGCTGCCTGTGCAAGCAAAGCCGAAGCAACACGAAGAAGCTGGAGACTGCTCGCATTTGCATCTTCGCTACTTCACTACCGGGTGTTTATACACACGGATGGATTAATGCAATTTTCTTAGACGTTTGCTGCTGTGGGCTTCTCGTTTCTGGGAGCCCACGCTTCTTCGGCTGACGGAGAGGCAAGAAATACAGGTTTCATGCCACTGGAAGACTTTTGATGGAGTAGACACGACTGCTCTTTGGATAATTCGATACTTAACGCAATGGTAAAACGCTTCGGTACCTAATAGAAACTGTAAGACGTTTTTGTGAGGTTTTTTAACGTTACTATTTTTGTTGTAGACTGATTCTATCGGATATCCTCAGGACGTGTTATTTAACTCCTCTATCGACTGCCGTTCGGTTCAAAGTTGTTTTCCTTCATCCCCCGATATAATTTACCGAGTTTCTGGGTTACACAGCGGATTTTTTCGTGGCTTTTTTTTTGCTGTTCAACCGAACTGTTATTGCAGTCATTTTGATGTGTCCTTCGGTGGCACTTGCCGAGTTGATGCTTCGAGCTCCTGCGTTCCGGGTGCGCGTTTCGCCAAGTTGTAAACTGTACTTCCGGTGTGGTCCGCTTGTTTGTGTCACGGCAACCAAGCGACTCGTCGTTCTCATGTCGAGATAACTTTTTCAACGGAGTATAGATTTTCGGCGCCAGAGTCATCCTGGCACAGAGACGACACTGGACCGGCAAAGGAACCATATAACTGCGATGGCAAAATAGCTAAGGTCGAACTCCTAGACTTCAAGCCACTCCGCTGCTTTTTATCGCTCGAGGATATTTTCGTCAACAAGCCGATCCTAAAATCCAACGGGTGTTCGTCTCAAAATAAAAGCACCCCTCGTTGGACGGGGTTGGCGCGAAAATAAAACATATTCCACTATTTTATAACCAAACTTGAAAACATGTCCGTTGCGACTGTTTACATCTATGAGACTGTAGATTCCTTATGAGCACCATCGCGAGGTACAGCAGCACGGTGTAGCCTGTTCGTCCCGGCCCAACTGTGCTAAGAATCAATTTTTCAAAATCGTTGTAATGAAATCGATAAGGCAGGATATGAACCGTTTGTCCATTTAAGCACTAAAAACATTAAACGATTAGTATAAAAAGTAATGCTGTTCGAAGGGAAAATAAATTTTGTCTTTAACGCGAGTTCATTCAGCTATAAATCGATTTCCCTCCATTAATATTATTAAACTAAACTCTTACGATCATCCATTCAAAGTGTCTCGATCCCTATACAAAAGAAATAAAATAATGGGACAAATATTTATCTACGCGGCGTGTGGATTTTGTGCCAGATGCACAGACATGCCGGACCCCCTTCAGCCAGTAGCGCAAACAGCATCCGCACACTCGAGGAAGAAAGCCTGTGGTCCTGCGCTCGTCAGGCGGCGCGACTCCTGCCGCATCGCGACTTTTCTGGTATAGAGTGCCGACGCCAAACTTTTCTCACTCCCGAGTTCCTTGAGCGACGCAACGAAACTCCATACCCCTTGAAGTGGACACTCTCGACTATCTCCAACCCCATCGTACAAAGCTTCGTATATTTTGACCTTTTTTACTTTCCTTTTTTTCCTCCGTGTTTATGGTAGTTTCCTAGATAGTTACTTATACGTGCCCGCGAGCTTCTTGCTCCGGCAGTGACGACAACCGGGACACGTGCCAGGATCAATATAACGTATATATACGTGTATCGTTTTGCCGGTGTTATACCAGCATTACAACCCCCACCTTCAACATTGGTTATTCACCTGAGGGAAAAAGCAACTTTCTCTGTACAAAAGAGTACTCGTCGCTCCGGCGTGTTCACGAAATCACGACCGTAATCCCGTCGGTGCTTTCCTGCCACCGACAGGGGGTGCTTACGAGCACCCGAGAAACTCCAGTTTATCCCCCCTCCCGCCTCGTCCCTACCCGTCGTCCCCCGAGTCTCGTTCCACGGAAAATGCACACTTTGGATTTTTCACGAGGGAAACTGTAACGGTCCGGAGGCCTTCCGGACACGTCGTTCAAGCAAATTTAACGACGCAATACCTGTTTCATTGAACGATTCTTGAAATTGCTGAGCGTTTCGTCTTCATCATCGGTTATACAGTCCGAAAGAAATAGCCATACACCAACCCGTTTTTTTTTACAATGGAGCATCAGTTGCATTTATTTATTTTTACTGTCGTTTAAAATGAACAAAAGTATATTTTGCTTCGACGGTTCCACTGCGCGTTATTTACTATGTTGAATTTTCCAATGAAACCCGCAGCTGCGTCCCCGTACACAGTATATAGTAGATAAATATATGCTCACTATACACTGTGCGTTTACAGAAATTTATATGTATGCATATAGAGAGTGGGTTGAGTATTTTGCGATCGGCTCTATTGAGAGTACCGATTCATGCACCATGTTCAAAGGGCCATTACGAAAATGACCATTAAAATAAATTACTCTCATCGTACTACAAGCACCGGCTACAAACACCCTTCCGCTACTCCCTTCATCCTCTAGCTCCGCGATTTCAGCCCCGTTCGCCAACCGCGCTCAGAACTTCACGCACAGAGAATTATTCTCTTTTCAATGCGATATTGACGGTAGCAATACCGGCCCCTTTAAACGCGTAACGCCGAAATAGAGTCTGCCCTGCAGAAATCAATTTATGGAAATAATGGGTTACTACCGAACTCTTCCTCGTCAATTCGATCGATGAGCCTCGATAGTCGAGGCACTGACAAATTCACTGAGCAAACACTCACTCTCTGTCTGCTATCTCGATTCCTAAGCACTACTGTGGCTGATGTACACCGACTGTGTACATTGAGCGAACCTCGATCCAACGAATTTTCCAACCGAACCAATATTAAGTATATTTTCGGGGATAAATTCGATGTTTACTGGTTCACGATGATCTCCGATCGATTGGACTCACGAGTATACTCGTCACAGGACTGGCGTTTTTTTTAATTGAAAAAAAATGCATTCATCGAGCTTGAATTAATCGGATTATTTTTCATTCGCGAATGGGCAGAGTTCCGAGAATATTCCACGTGTAAATAAATTGGGAGAAATATTGCTCGCTTTTTATGCCGTATGAACGAACTTTTTTCTTGGAATAAAATATTTCGTGATATGAAATACTCTTGTATATTTTCTAAAAAAGGACGAATAACTGTAATAAAGTTAATAACGGCTCACGTGAAACGAGAAAAAAAATAAATAAAAAAAAACCCACGAATTATTACGCGTATATCCATTCGTGGGATTTTGTGGAAATGTAAACGTGATGTCCGAGCGAGCGCGAGTAATGGTTGACAATGGTAAATAAATTGGAAACTGCTCGTAAAATTTGTTGTCAGTTCCATTTTGTTTTCCGAATTTATTTATTTTTTTCGAAAAAAAAACGGGCGTATCTAGCAGAATAAATTTGTGGGTATGACAAACGGAAACGTTCGTAGGCTATACATTTTTGTTATTTATTTACAAAGCCTCGTTTTATTTTCCTAATGGTCTCATTAATGTTCCATGCATATTTGCCATCAATGCGTCATCGCACTGTTTCCTTTTACTGATGTTGAATACACAGATTTTTACAATTTTTTTTTCACTGAATTTTTTCCCCGTTTTTATTTATTTTGCGGCGTTATCCATTCCTTTCAGTCCTTCTTCTGATTTAAAAAAAATTTAATCATTCGAGGCAATACTTTGGAGAGAGCGGTAGGCTTCACCTAGTAATTGACTCGCCGTTCCCGGTTTTTCGTAATCCGTGTATAGTCGCGATCTCCAAAAAGCGCCATGACACGCAGACTCGTGCTGCTTCTTTTTCGCAATGCGAGAAAGCTACAGTGAGTGGTTGCATAAGAAAAAAAAGTAATAATCTATACACAGGATTCGTGATAAAATTTCTATATAAACTTACATATAAATGAATTATGTAAAAATAGAGAACCGCGTACTAATAGTTGCGATATTCTTTGCTGTTTTGCAGGGTCCGGTCGGGGAAATGGGCGGCGTGAGACTGCCACTACAGTCGTTGCATGGATACGGTTCCGTATTCATGTACTCGGCTTCGACGAGTCCTGGGACGGGCAGTGGTCAAGGTGGCGGAGGCGGGGGTGAAGTCACTCTCCGCCTCCGCGAACCAGAGGACATACCCGAGGAGGTTCTCGCGCGCCTCGAGGACACAGCAACTCTCTCGATTTCATTGCAAGGCGACGCTGTCCTTAGACTAGGGACTGCTGGCTCCGGTAAGTCAATCAGGAATTATTTTTAAAAATCATAAAAAATACCGCCAAACCCCGGTAATAGTTTCATTGAATCCTGAGAACATGTGCGACACCTGCAAAACAACTATTATATAGAAACCTTTGATTTTTATCTGAAAATTCTTGATTAATCTTACAATAATTATAAATAATAGTACTACTTCCAGAATACAAATTTCTTATTTAAAATCAATGCAAAACTTCAAAATCAGAATCTTCAGAAAATGATAAAATGCTGAAAAAAGTCGTCAATTCGAATCATCGTAAGAGGGCTCGTGTTAACAAAACTCAAAAAAATTGGCTATAGAGAATGAAATGCAATTTTCCATGTTATTTATCTATTACACGATGATTAGTTCGACGTCGACAAAAATGTAGCCGAGTGTTCGCTGTCTACTAAATTACGAATATGCGTGCATCCGGACGAATGGGTAGAGGTACTATAACTTGATATAGCAAAGTTTCGACGTCCATAAATAATCAGATTATTCGAGCGCTCCCAAGCGAGCGCAGCAGGAGCCCTCGGCGAAAGAACGGTGAGAGATGAAAATTGGTCCTCGCTCTCGGCAGACCCCAGAATTTATGATAATGGGGATGATGCCTCGTATTTTTAAGGATGGCTATTAATTAAGTGTTCTTTCGAAGCGCGTTCGGTAAAGCTAAGGGGTAAAGACCTCTCCGACCGTGCTCCGGGTGAGGGGTGGCATCGTCGGCTCGGGGATCAGCAGATTAGACGAGATTCACTTGAGCTCCAGGGTGCTCCAGTCTCAGGCAGCGCCTCTACCCCATCTCCCATCCAGCCGCCGGAGCGTTAATCCCTTCGGGATTTTACGTGCTATTAGGTCAACACTGATAAATCCTTTTTTCGTGCCTCCGTCAACCCCACTGCGCCACTTTCATTCACACAAACGCAGCAACTATTTCGATAAAACAAAAACCTTCTTTAATAGCTACATTCGAAGGTCGCGACTCAGATTCGATAACTCACCGTTGAGATATTAAATCATGACATAAACTGTAGCCGCCTCATACAAACAAAAATATTTTCCGCACTGTCATTGCCGGTTATGAATTTGGCTTGCCCTACATCGGCGATATGTACTGGACGTAGTAGCGTATTGAGAATTCCCGTCGTTTAGTAAATATAAAAATGTCTGTTCTTACGAAAATAATAATAATAATAATAATAGTAATAAAATGGAAATAAATACAACTGGCAAAGATGCATCGAGCGAGGTGTGAGACTCAAATTTGTCGTGCATGGGTATTCGTCTACTCTACGTGTTTTGCTCGCTAGACAAAGAGGACTTGGGATAAGCCCAGGTCGCACCCACGTACCAGCACGCCTGTGTGGCGCAGAATTCTCGAGCACGTCGTGTCCCGAACGGTGAATCTGCATGCTCGCCATCCCGATTCGCCCGACGTTTTCCGGAACCGCGAGTAGGCGGGGGTATATACATATCCTTCCGGACGATTTGTCAAGTCGCGAAGAGGAAAGCTGCTTGTCTAGCTATGGCTGTCTCTCGGCCCGGTGCACTGGCATGATGTCGTAGCCCCGATAAATCCAGGATTTTCATAAGTTCCTTGGTTCTTCCACGTTCGCTCTATCTCACGCCTGTTCTTCCCAACCAGGCCATGTGACACCGAGTAAAGGAGCTTTCTTAATGCATATATCCTGACGGACATTTCGTTTTTTTTTGTCAAGCTACATATTTGCGATCCCGGTAAAAATGCCCAGCGAAGACGACAACATCGAGTCCCCGGTGCAAAAAAGTTGAATCCTCCAATGTCCGTTATGGTGAACGATGTTCCGTTATTGCACAGCTCTTGAATAGAAATTGATGGAGGCCCACGGGGCGTACGTGTCGAGAAATATGAGAACCGGGGTGGTAACCCTTTAACGATGTAACGAGACACGTCGTCGAGTGCACAGGAGAGGGTGGAATGCCGCGTCGTGCGGTGCTATACTATAGAGAAGAGAAAAGAGGCATGCGTCGTGGTTTCGTAATGATGTAACGTTCAAGGGAAAAGACAGCCATCAACGTCACATGCTGCATACGCGATGCTTAGGGAGGGTCGGTGACGATGGCTTTAGGCTGTACGCTTTGTATTATAATAACGTCGGCAGTGCCGAAGACGTAACAACGTCACGACTGACGGAGAGGCACGGCGACGGTGAATTCTTCATTGAGATAAAGTCTACTAAAAAAAAAGTACATATATATTGTGAAAAAAAAGATTTTTCAAACCATACATACCAATAATTGTTAGACATAAAAATGCTCCAAGAACGGCTTTTGGAAGGGGAAAGTTTTTTTTTAAGATCTGGATTTTTTAGAAAAATATTGTCCAACAGCGATGTATTTAAAAAATTCCATTGGCCACATTGCACATCGCTCGAAGTCGACGTGAAAAAAATGGGCGCGTCGGTGCCAAAATTTGCCCGCACAGATGGCGACGGTGAATTCGTCGTCGGCGCTCGGGTGTTTTCTTGCCTGTGAGAGAGAATCTCCGGTCCCGGAGGTGGAACAAGAACGTGGAAAGATTCAGTACGGTAGCGAAACCTTGTCGCGAAACGCCCCAGGGTCTTCAACTGGGAATTACTAGCTCGTGCACGATTCTCTCTAGTCCACCCCGGCGACGACTGGCTCGAGTCGTCGAGGGAGACTTCGAGATATTATTATACAGTATCACTGTAATAGTCGAGCCTGGAATGAGGTGCCAGCGGCGCAGTATGCGGACCGTGCTCCTGGCGATTGATTAAAAGCTCTCCTCGTCCTCGCCCAAGGACGAAAACGAAACAAAACGAAGTCGAGCGTTTCCGTCGCACTGAATCCGGAAATCTTCGAAATTGTCCGCCGGGCATATTCCTCTGAGAAATTATCTCGACTGGGTGGATCCTGGAGAACTATTCCCCAGTACTTCATCAGCTCATTATAGTCAAGTGTTCAAGCTCATTATTATGCTGACTTTTTTTTATTGATATAATTTTCCTATTCGTATTCGTCAACATTTCTTCAGGCTCAATTCAGTTTCAACTGTACAGATATTTAGGCTCGTGATATTTCATTACATTCGATGGATTCCTGTGTTCAATCAAGAATTTTTTTCCTCAAACTCCCATAATCTGCTGTTGATACTTAGATTCTGTCGTAAGAGGAGTGAAGACGATGCTTATCCTCCAACGCGACAATGGCGTGGCGGCGATTGATTAAGAGGACGCTCCTTTGTGACGATGCCTGCCTCGGCCGCTGGGAAAACGCGTTCCGGCTACTTCAAACGCCACCTTGTCACGCTTTCCTCGAGGGAGTTTATGCGATGACGACAGGGTCGGCGTTGAACAAGGGAGGCAAGAAGGTGAGGACGACGAAGAAGAGGTCCGTGAGTGGAGGAGAAAGAGTGAAATTTAGAGAGCAGTACAACGGCTCTTCTTGGCGGCTGTGCCTCACCTTTTCATTCTTCTCGAGTAGCTGCGGCAAAAGGGATGCGAACTAAATTCTCGTCGAAAGATCCACTACCGTCGGCTTTAAGCCACTCGCTCCTTCTTCTCTAGCCTTCCCGTTCGCCTCTGGCTAGGCGAACTAAAAAAAAACGAATAAAAAGGGCGTCAAGACAGCAGTGAAAGAGGAAAAACCAGAAGCCACAGAGGAAACAGTGGCTACTGCAGCAGGTCTCGTAGTTCACAGCCCCTCGACTCGCGACCACCACTGACGACGATTCGGTGAGCCCCTTTACACCCCTGCCACTGCTCACAGTAATTAAATTTAATTGGAAACGCTTATTTCCGACCAGCGACCTCGTTAAGGTCGAATGAAAATGAGAAGGAACTGCACTGAACGTCGGTCGACTACCTGCCCCCTTTGGCACACTGTAACGACATTACGTCGTATATTATTGTGCTTCGTCAAGCATGGCACTTTTTAGTTTTACCGATGGGGAAGAAAAGAATTTAGGTGGTCGATTAAATGCCTGTTGGGCTAACGACTTTTCTCTAATTTTGTAGTTGTTTTTACCTTATTTTGTTATAGAAAAGTTGCCGATATTAAAATAAATCGTTTAATAATACGGGTCATCAATCAATCACCAAATATTGCAATGAAGCATTTAATGCAGAGGTAGTAAAAGAGAAGAGAAGTTAAACATATGAAAGTATTTTGCAAATGTCGATAGAAGTTATTGATCCAAAATCGATATTCTTCAGAATTTAAAAGTATAATTTAGTTATTCTCAATGAATGATGTATTTCGAAATGATATACTTTGATTTTTTTATTTCGTTTTGGTCCCGCATTGTATTGAAGTAACAAAAGAAGAACAATATGTAGAGCCGGATATCACAAATTCGATAACCTACTATCCTTTGGAGTCAATTTCCGTCCCTCCGAGAATCCTGCTCGTCCGCCAATTCCGTCGGAGTCGTTTAAACTTTTCCGCGAGAAGCTTTAAGTCGGGATACTCAGTGTGTATCGGAGCCACGAGAGGAACGAGGGCGAAACTTTCGACAGCCGAAACCCCGAGACACGAACACGAACGATGCAATTCCGTCTTCAAAAATTGCTTCGCATATCCATTTAGTCAGTTCGCTATTATCAAAAAAAAATCTTTCACTCCAACTTGAGTTCGCTCTGCCGCAAAGGACAATATATATATACTATATGCGCAGACAGATTGATATTTACTCGGTCATCACATCTATTGAAATAAAATCGTTTTCCCTGTCCTCCGTAGTGCCTCTTGTCCAATAACATCAAAATACAAAAATAGCCGCAAAAAACCTTCCCTGAAGAGGGTGGTGGAGGGATGTCGGGTTTTAGATACGAAATTTTCAATTAACTGTTCGGGTCCGCGGATCGACAGAGGAAAAGCCTCGACGTTCGTCATTAGCATGCGCAAAAAAAAACGAGGGAAGCCCGCCGTGTATGCTGGAGGCTGCTGTGGCTGAAACGAGTATATAACGCGATGCAAATTAGCTACGGCCGTTATGTGCCGAACAGGGCGGAGATAGAGAGAGAGAGAGAGAGAGAGAGAGAGAGAGAGAGAGAGAGAGAGAGAGAGAGCCCAGTCGGTTGGTTTGATGGTGGAAGTCGGGCTTGGAGTTCCCTCAATTATTTACCAATAATTTTGCGAGGCCACAACAATGTTCGAGCTCATGGCGCCGGGGCTTTGTTAAATTTTCCATGAAAACGCGTATCCGCGGCTATAGAGCTAACGAAGCTCCGGAAACCCCTGAACGACCATTCTCTATAGTACCATCCTGCGATGTTCGGTGTAACATACGGCAGGCCTACAGTAAACTCTGTTACGGTCGAGAATACGGGGGGAGGCATTACGCCGGTCGGTATAAAAGTCCGTCGGAACTCGTTCACTCTTTGCTAGCATTTAACGTAACGCTCGCGTTGCAATACCGTAAACCGGAAGTAAACGAAAGCCACGCGACGTGATAAAAGTAGTCGCGCGAGGGCGAACCTGAGGAAGCCCATTGACGGTGTACACGGTTAGGTTGCAGCACTTGCCAAGAGTCGGAAATAAGTTCGAAATATTCTGCCGTTTTATATCCGCTTTCTCTCTCTTTCTTTCTCCGTTACTAGAGGAAAAGTCTGAAGCAACAGAGATAAAAGCAACGTCGGAAACCCGAATTCTTTCGTCGTACGGGGATTCGTGACTGAAAAAATATTGCACGACCGACAACGGTCGGAACATTCAGATGAATGGAGGGTGAGCTTTTTACATGGTGCGTAGAAATACCGAAAGAAAAACGGAAAGAATGAAAGTGCCGAAATGGGTAGAAATATGAAAACAAAAAAAACAGGTGGAAAGAAATATAAAAAAAAGCTGGAATGACGAAAAGGAAAGAGAAAGACATAAACGAGGTAGTCGGAAGGAAAGAGCCTGGAGCAGACGTAACTTACACGTACGAGCTTCCATCCCCGCCTCTCTTGCCAGGAAACGCCGAAAGGGGAATATGCGAAACTTCCGCGGAAAGTTTTGCTCCGGGAGCAATTCTCGTTATAAGTTGAGACTGCGAGGAGAATCGGTGGGTTTGGCAGTGTGGCAGCGTAAAAGCGAACGACTTGGAGAGCCATGGATGTACAGTGTGTGTATGTGTGTGTGTGTATGTGTGTGCGTATTGGGTACACGGAGAAAGAACAAGAGCAATACGAGGAAGAAGTACGGAAGAGTTGAAAAAAAAATTTTTAACTGTCGACCGCGACCATGCGAGACTTACTCTTATTTTCCTAACGCTGGCCGACTGCGGGACTGTCGCCACCCAGTACTGGCTTCTGAAGAGGAAAACGTTTGTCCATCGTTTGCCAAAGTCTTTTTTTTATATCAGTTTCGAGAAAAAAGCACACAGTTCAGATATTTATTTTCTAAGATTACAGTTACTTTCCAAGATTATAAAAAAATAATTATTCATCCCGAGAGTGAAAATGGAAGGAGTTTTCGACTGTAGAGGGATCTGTGAGGGTGCAGAGGTTGTTCACAACACGTACCGTGGCTTTGGGTGGTTTTCTCGCTGGATGTCGAAGGGGAGATTCGGTCGTACCTTCGATGCTTCGGTTTATGGTGGATTTCGGCCGCGAAATCTTCCCTATTATCCGAGCGTCACGTATTTAAGACTCGGTTAAAGGACACGTAGGGAGGCGAGCGTCTGCTTGCGCGCTACGTGCACAAATTTCCCCGACGGGTAAGGAAAGCACACACACTGCGTTCGCGATGAAAGTCACAGGATCTTGCTGAGAGACGGTTGACATTCCCTTGACAGAGGAAGAGAAAGAGAGAGAGAGGGGGAAAGAGAAAGGGAGGTAGAAGGTTAATCCGGAAGTATCGGGTGGAGACTCGACGTCGTGATAGAAAACACACCGGGATTCCGTCTGCTTACGATGCATACACATACACACACACACACACACACACACACACGAGTCTTCGAAGAAGATGGCAAAAGTATGGGTGAATGTGCAGAATGTATGCTAGCAGCGTTGGATGAAAAAATGACCTGCTCGAGCGACCTTGGTTATGGAAACGTGGAAAGGCAGGTCGTGTAACAGGAGGAAAATTAAACCTACCTTAAATTGACTCCAATCTGAATGTTGCACTTCTCGGGAAAAAAATTGCTCGAATAATTTAATTAATATTTGTTAAATAAGTTACGGTAATTTATTTTACAAAAGGCCAATCTCTAAATAATGAGGAAAGATTAGGCATTTTGTGAAATGTTTAAGATCACAGAAATATTCGGGATTAGACGCTACACTTTTGGACATTAGTAATCTTAGGTTGACACTAAATTATATCGTATATTCTCCAGAGACCCTTTGCTAAGCCTTGCCCTCCACAACTTTACCACCTCCACTGAAAAAAAAAAATATTTCGGAAATTTAATCGACCGACATGACCTTCGAGCATACTCACGCAGAAAAAAAACAGATGCAAGGAAGGAGCCAGCAACGACTCCGTGTCCTCGCGTGTCAGCGGAGTTCTGTATGAACTTTCTTCCGACAATGGGGCCGCGTACCGGAATGCAATATTTTCCGCGAGAGACTATGGAATTAATTTGGTTGCTCGCAATAACGCTCCGGTGATACCGGATGAGGAAAAACGCTTGTGCGCGCTTCTCGAGTATTACAATCTGGTTCTGCAGCCTTACACCGGCGCGCCTCACAGCGGCGCGCCTCCCGCGACCTTTCGCGAATGGGTCGACGGGGCCGGAGTAGTGGCAAGTGTGTCGGCAAGAAAACGTTACGGCGGCTTGGAAATGGAAGTCCGTTGGATTTTCCACAGGGTGTCTCCGAACAGTTCTCACGAGATGCTTCGGTACGCGGAGGAGAGTCGAAGCGTTGTGCTCCATATACATTTGAAACTCCCCATCCAGCAAGGAGAATTCCTTAGGGATCGTCGCAACGGGAGTAAAGAGTGAATTGCGGTTACGTACGAAAATGGGTCGAGTCTGTACGGGAGACCGAACACACTGGCAAGGTGTCGGGAGAGAGAAGAGAATTCACCAGGCAGTGCAAAATGGGAACCCCCGAGAAACAGATATGAACTTCACATACAGTTATATATATGAAATATATATATATATATATATATATATATATATATATAACCGATGTAGCAGAGATCCATTTAGCAGCCCAGCCAGAACAGAGCTCCGAGTGAGGGTAGCGGCAAGCACGTAGCTCAGGAAATAATTAACGAAATGCATCGTTGCCTCGTTCGCCATAAATCGCGCTGTTTTCCGAACATTCGTCGGTCTGCCGTTGGCACGAAGCTCCGCCGGCGGCAACGGTGGTGGCGAACGGGGGTTGAATTCATAATATCGGATGGGCGAGAGAGAGAGAGAGTGAGGGCTTCCTCTCTACACGAGTCTGCGGCGCGACGATAGAGCTTGCATGTAGAACTCACACGAATCCAGAGGACAAATAAATTCACACACATATGCGAGTTGCTTACCGATGTATGGATAACACAGGGATAGTTTCATAATACGTGTCCATGTATACAGGGAGCTGGGATGCTGGGAGGTTCGGAACGAAGCACACGCATACACAAATACACACACACCTTGCATGTGGGGACGTATAACGGGCCGCGGAAGTGAATCGTGCATCCACCGCGTACCGCCGTTCGGGAATTATCGTGATACTCTCTGCGGGCTACGGATGTGGAGAGAGGGAGAAAAAGGGAGAATAGAGATGTGGGTACGCGGAGAACAGGACAAAGATCGATGATGAAGGAAGATAGAGAAGGTTGGATGCTGGCTTTTTGGAGAGAAGGCGTCGTTGGTGCCCAGCCACAAACGAAACTACGTAAATTATGAACGCCGTTTGACTTCATGCCAGCTACACCGGCACCCTTCGCTTGCCCGACCTCCTCTCCGACTTTCATTCGTCGAGGATGGTGCTGCCGGTCATGGTGGTACGTAACCGGTAACCAGCCCTTTTGCGTCCCAGGGAGAATAAATTTTCGTAGCGCGATGCATCGCTCGCTGTCCGTGATTCAGCTGTGCGAGGTTTTACCTCCGACACACCATCGAAACGCTATCATAACTGCCTTTCACTTTCTCCCTCGGCTGCCCGTGCTCCAGCGGCGCGCGTTCGCTCGTTCGATACGACACACTGAGCTTTTCTGCTCCCTTTTTACTACAATCCCTCTATCTCTCGCCGTGGTAACACACACAACGAACTAAACTACAACCCCACCCACCGAACGTTCCGTGCCCCATGGCCGCTCGAGCTTTCGACACCGGGGTCGTGCTTCATCCCCGATTATACTCCTTCGCCACCCGTCGAAAGTAATAAAGGGTTGCCGGCACTATTCGCAGAGGCGGAGTCCAACGTACCCGCGGCCAGGGATGGAAAATGTCTCAAATTTATGAAACTCGTAAATTTATTATCGACGGAATTCTTCTTACTCGATTCGTCGATTATAGTGAGAGATTTATTTTGTGGAGGTTTTCGGGAGGTGAAAGCTTCATGAGCTTTTTTTGTTCCATTCAATAGTTCTCGGGCAAACGGATTGATAATATTTTGTTCGCACTGTGCATAGTGAAGAGCGGTGTTGTATTAAAAAAATATATATGAAAATAAACATATTGGGATGTTTTACAATTTTGCTGAGTGATTCGAAGGAAAGCGGTTGTTTGCGGCACAAGGAAACTATCTGAAGAATCAAGAAAGCGGTGGTGTGAGAACCAGAAGAAGCCCGGGTGCCAGTCTATAAATAGCTTAATGCGAATGCGAGTTTCAGAGCTTCCGCGTGGGACGATAAATAACATTAAATTACAATTAAAGCAACAAACCCGTAAGTCGGTTAGTTTCCGGAGCCGCCACCATCGTGGGCGACTTTCCATCCCTTCCCCGGGACGTGCTTTGTTTGAAAGTTTTGATTCCTTCGGGGTAAGCCGATTGCGAGTTTCCGCACTTCGCTTCTCTCACAACAGAACATATAGTGCACGGCATACACACGATTACCGCTGGAAAGCTCTCGTACGGGAAGATGCACAGTACAGTGCAGATTTTTTTACACTTTTTGTCAGTACTCGGAAAAAAAATGCCCTTGATTCCCTTGATTTTTCCTTGAAACAAAACATTGTAACGCCACCGAAAATGATGACACCAAAACGACCCGCCGTCATTTTAAAGGATCCGTATAAAGCTACTGCTAGAAAGTACCATTCAAATACCTCGTTTCGCGCTGAAATGTTGGCATTTTCGTTTGACAAAACTAGTCCAGTAATTTCTATCTAAAATTGCGCAAAAATCGTACTCTTTATTAAAAATTTTATTTTTTCATAAGCAACTGGAAGAGCGAATAATGTTGAAGCCTAACGAAAACGTCTAAAGACCATTCCATACCGTCATTCAATTGTTAATAGTCCTTTACCAATTCTCATTCCGTACTCGTCGTACTCCGTTCGGTCTACTGCGGATTTTATTTTTTTAAATCTAATATCCATCACACCCAATCCTCATTAATGTTCCTGTGGCAATGCACAATTTATCTCCAACCATTATCGTTGCCATTGTTATTATACGCGATATTGAATGGCGCCGGAAAGCTCGGCGGGGTTAGGCTGCGGTGGAAGTGAGCTTTTGCGCGAAACAGCCACACTATCCATAGAAACACCGAAGGTGTGCCACGTAGCGTTGTCGGAGTTAAAGTGCCTCGCAACCGATAAGTTTAATCCAGAAATAACGAGCCGTCGTAAGCCTCGACCCTTCCCGAGGATTTGCGCCCCTTCCTCCTGCCCCCCTCCTATCCCCGCGTTTCGCAACCCCTATCCCCCTCCCCCGCAGTCTCATTTATGCGCCATCGCACTCGCGTGTTTCTCTGGACCGAACAACGGGAACTAAATCGACGTTACAGCCTTCCGATCAAAAGAATCTACCATCAATGCGTCAATCCTCTCGGGCTGCCTGGCTGTTGTCCCGCTTGCTATTCAAACGCTTTATATAAATATATATATATATATATATTTTTTTTTTCATTTTTTTCATTTTTTTCACATTCATACTCCATACTTCTACTAGCATGGAAACTAGCCCACTGCCTTTTTTCCATACCATAAAAAGGATTCAGCTTTTGCCGCGGTAGATTTTACTGCCGTTAGCCCCACTATACGCGACGCATAATGTTTGCATGCAGCGTCCTGAAGAGCGTAAGCGATAATCACCCTTTTGATGTGCCGGAACGAGCTCCAGTTAAAAAAAAATGAAAAAAAAACTCCCCACCGCGGAGCCCCGGTAAACTTTTTCATATCGCGAGCCACCTTCCCCATCGGTTCTCTTTTCTCCCACTTCAGTGTACCTATGTCATGAAATATTCGTGGAAAAGTTAAGTTCTTGAAGAAGTGAAGCGAGTATACTTCCGGGAGTTCTTACATGCAGCTTTTCTCTCTCTAACGCTATTCACACGGAGACTACGTGCTATATGAGATAAATTGGTAATGCCCAGCACGCTTCGTGTTATTATAATGCGTTGTGAAAGCTTTTCGACCGACCTGGAACGCGGCACATAGTATCGAGGTAGAAGCTGGATGACGGGGACGAATATCTCGTCACGCTTATATCCCCACTGGTCCTTATTTCTCGGTGACCAGGCCCGTGCTAGACGCACGCTTTTGGCTAAGCAAACTCCCCCTCTTGCTCTCTCGTACCGTAGATTTCGGTGTGTCGCACGCGCGAACAATTCTAACGAGAAGGGCTCGGACTAACAGGGATGTTGGACCTACGGACAGGAACGAGGGTGATGGTTTAGATACGCCCTGCTGTTGGTGTCGCGGTAGCACCAGCGTAATAACGTCCGTTCATTCGCCAACCCTCTCGCGTCCTTAGGAACGACGACGTTGCGGTATTTACCGAGCGTCTCGTGCTCCCTCAGGGATCGAGCACTCACGTTCGCAACATCAGCCAGCCGTAAGGAACAGACATTCTCCCGTTACCCATCTTGGCCCCCTCGACTTTGCACCAAAACAGAAATATCTCAATGGATGGGTCGGATACGTATTTGCCGGATGAAGGACACTCGCATCGAAACTTGGACGGTCGGGCTGAGGAACGTTTGACTGAATGCACCTTGAAAATTGAGGAAACGATCTTGGAATCGAGATGACATCAGAGCATAACTTGTTAAGCAACATATGTTCTCTCCGCTTACAACGCTTGGTTTTTGGACTTGTGGCTTGTTTTTTAAAAATCATATGAAACGTCAGATTTTTTATTTTTGACGGATCAAATTTTTTGTTTTCGGTATCTTTGATGTCGGCCCAATGCGAATGACCCTAATCCGAGGAGCCGGACATCGGCGTATGTACCACTTATAGGGGTACATAAGAAAACAGATGAGATGTGCTCTGTGCACATATTTGCTCCAAGCTTATCGTGATATTGGCACACAAACGGACAACCGGAGCACATCGAGCCGGGACCAGAAGCCCCTATACGTTGAGGAACAGAGAGATGAAATGGCGTTACGGATATGCGAGGAAGATTGGATCTACAGTTGAGTCTCTCGTGATTCTGTTCTCCTCTCGAAACATCATCCACAAAACTTTGCCACGTTCGAACCGTTTCGATCTTATTACAAATCTAAGTTGAGTCGTAGAAGTGGAATTCGCGGTTGTAATGCTGAGGGGAAAACTGAAACGACCAGAGTTGCATTTCGCAGTAAAACTTTTGGCCGTCTCTACTGTATCAGCCGGCCGAAGCATCTCGATGCGTCAGGCACTGTTGCACCATGCACAAGGTGTACTGTGGTCGGTTCTGTTGCCGCGTGTCTACTGCTGTCACCGTTCCCTATACGTCACGGACGTTTACTCTGACGCGGGTAATCTCGGGATGCTCGTCGAGCTCGATTTCGTCGTCTCTACGCAGTTCGGCCTGAATGTCAAAGGAAAATCGATCGGTGCCAGAATCGATGTTAGGCACGGTGGGACAGATCCGAGGAGTTGGTGTCCAACGAGACAGCAAGGTATTTACCCCGTTCCAGCGACGTGAATCGATGCATTCCTCCTCTCGTCTCATCTCGTACTAGGGCCATCGACGATTTGAGAATTGATCGGATTCAATCAAATTCATGAACCGTTAGACTGTTATTTAATAGATTATCGACACCTCCTCGGTGCGACGAACGATTTCCGGCTGATTTCTGATGTCGATGACCCATTGTTTAACTCATCGATTTTATTCCCTTGATTACGCTGGTCCGAAATAGCTCAACGCTACCAGCAATATGCATCAAGTGAAACAATGATTGGATCATGGCAGGGCGGATAGTTAATTGCCATCCATCGTCCTACCATCCGGTATACCTCCCGGACGACATTTAGCCAAGATCCAAGATCTAAATTCCGAATGCATTACGGATTCGTTGATAGCAAGTTGATGGCCGACTACTCAACCGCTCAACCGGCTCCGTTACTTTTCGATCGGAATCGTCGGTGATTGATTCTGTATGTACGTCTGTTTGCGTGTTTGGATTTACTGGCATGAACGGTCGAGGACCGAGGCTGGGATTACTAGAAATTCACGGATCGCAATGCACCGAAGCGAGTGACTGATTAATCAAGCGCACACGGTATTCCGGAGTGCTGTATCCACCGACATATCCTATCCTATTGGATATACACATATGTATCTCATACGTGGGACGCGGGTGAGAGACGCGAGGATACGGAGTATCGAGGTGACTGGATGCAGAGAGAACGGCGCACTCTGGTGAGGGTGTGTTATGGACCACAGCAAGAGCAGCGGTCCAAAGGAGTGCCGTGTTCCCTCGCCTGATTACGGAGTCTTCGAAACGCTTGCTCAAACTCGGTGTCCAACCCCTCTTGCATATCCGCATAATAACGAACGGCCTTTCGGTCCTGTGTCGCGGTCGTTGAAATCAACTGTCGTCCGATGTGAGAAATTTACTGCGTTCAGCCAGTATCGAGACCACCGGAAATTCTGCGAGCGTGTTTCATTCGCTCGCCTCGCTATCCTGATGTCCCCCTGTGAAGTTCGATGGAGAGGAATGGGCTTTCGATGGCAAGGCGAAAGGACGGCATCGGAGTACTAAACTACTCCGATACTGTACTCAGAGTACTGTTCGGTATCGGTCGAGTGGCCCCACGAAATCCCACAATCGACTTATCGATGGCAGTGTGTAATCCACAAATGGACTCTGATTTCGATGGTAACGACGGTTCTGGCACCGCAAAGCCATCGACATCTCGGTCTCTCGTGCAGAATCGCCTCGGGAATAGTAGACGAAACTGCAGTGGATATTAGTCAGTGCAGGATCAAGTAAATATTGAACGCGGGGAGCTTGATGGAGCGAAGTTTAAATCGGTCCAACCAGAGAGATGCAGACTGGACAACGAAGAGTCCACTGTGTTCTTGCACAATTTCGGAATTGAGGACGACGTGTAGGCACAGCGAAATTACTCTCTGTCTCTCTGTGGTCCGAGGCTGTATTGACCTCGGCATCACGATCTCGTTTCATTTCGATTCAGAGTTGATGCGCCAGCTTTGTGCCACGATGTGGACCGGGAGAAATTGTGCATTGGGCGAGTCTGGCTTCTCGATGATCGGGACATGCGATACTATCGGATGGGAATGATTGCATTGCATGGACGATGCACAGGCGAAACGTGGAAGTGGTAAATTGATGTAATGGGCGGACAATGTGAGAAATTTGATACTGACGGAAGTCTGGACCCAGAGGGACATAAAAGTGGTGAAGACAAAGCTGTAGCGATATAACAATTCAAATGGAGCTGAGTTTAAGCTAATTCCTAAAATAATCCATTTACACATTCGCAGTTTTATGAGGTGAAGTAAGTGTTATCAATATGACAATCCGATTTTTATTCTTAAGCGGTTAATGCCCTTCAAGGATATATCGATAAACTGCAAGCCACTTTTGTCAGAACTACTAAGCTTTTCTGAGTAAAGTAACATTTTTACTGTGATCCCTGGAAAAGATAATGGATGACAGTGTTCTTCACCGTCTGTGCGGAAAACATGCATCTATTTAAATGGAATAAGCGAATACGGATCGCTTATCCTTACAGTTGTTAAAACGAAGAAATTTACCTTCATCGCACCTTTTTGGCTTTGTTGGCAGCCTCGCGGGATAATAGATAGTTCCGTATAGGAAAGTAGTCGGTAGTCAACAGCGTGTCGAGTATCGGCCATGTATACGAAAATAGCCCGAACAATAAAGAGTCGAGAGGCGCATAGGCCTTTAGTGTGGGGCCTCGAACTAGAAGTTGTGAAACTAGTGGTGCAGGCATAGCTAGATCAGTCGCCGCAATCGACGACACGAATGCGAGATCATTTCGGGGATAAGCGAACTGGTTGCACGGAGAAGGACGACGAGGACGACGAGGAGCGGCCTGGCGAACAAGCGGTTGTCTCGTGACTTTATCGTCGCGGGAATTGCCGGCTGCCGCGATTACACGTAATACAACGGTTCGTGGAACGACGCTTTCGCCGACGGGGGGATCGTGGTGTTGGTCGCCCGTCCTCGTCGTACGAGGCTCGTTCATCGTTCGCGCGCGACACTGGGAATGTTGGTCGTAGTAGCGCCACACCGGCGAAAGGGGAAAAGGTATAGCTAGCTCGCCGTTACGGCAACAGTGATCAGAACTGGCAGCGTTGGAGATAAGTCCACGCGAGCGTGCGACGAGACAGCAATAATAGCAGACCGTGCGGCAGCATTGTTCCAGAACCAGAGAGAAAAAAAAAGGAAGAATGTGACATTAAAATAGAAGTTTCGTAACGGCAGCGACAGGAAATGGAGCAAATACTGTAAATCGAAAAAAAAGAAAGAAAATGAACATGGTTCGTTTATGTTGTATGGCAATGAATTTTTCTTTCGGTACGAAGAGTAACGCAAGCAGTTACGGGTTAGCTTAGCCCCGACGTCAACTCCCGATCGAAAATTTATATTAAAAGCCAAGTAGGTGAAAAGAGGAAGACTTGGTAGAATAAATAAATAAAATAAGAAAAAAAGGAATGCGGCTGAGGCGAAACGCGCGAACAACTAAAGTGTTTCGGAGCAGTAAAAACGGTGTTGAACCAGACCGAGGCGAACAGAGGGGTTGGCGCCATGATGTCGGTAGTCAATGACGAAAAAGCGAGTCGCGGTGAAGTAGATGGAGAAATTGGAAGAAGGAGGTGGAGGAGAAGAATATAGAGAGAAAACCTTTCTATCTTTTTTGGTTGGGTATACACCCGTTATTCCATCGAGTGGGAGTGGCACGAGAGGGAGCTAAAGCTCGCTCTTCTCTCGGCTTTTAAATTCGAATTAGCCCCCGTCGACGATGCTCGCCGAACAAAGCTCGCCGTGGTATTAAGCAATTACCGCGGAACGAGGGTTGATTAAAAGCCAACTCTGGCGATGCAGAAGAGCTCGCGCGCTACCAGCTAGGTAAGCAAAAGAGAGCTGCTTCGGCTATGCATCCAACCCTGATGGGTGGATGAGGAGGCCCAGCTCTGGACGCCAGTTGAAGCAGTGAAATGTTCGTGCGGATAAAATACGTACCAAGTAGAGTGAAACGCGATTTGAAACGAGGATTTTTTTGGTCTTCCAATAATTCAGTTTCGACAAATTCTTATTCAACCTTCTCAAAAATGTACCTCATCCATTTACGAGTTTTTGATACCCTTCAAGTACGACTCTTTCAATGCTCTTCTAATTCTTAAAAAAACAATACAAATAAAAAATTTGCATATGCAGCATGTGAAATTAGTCACACGAGTCATACGAAAACCACGGGAGCACGAGCCACAGGCGAGCAATATATATATATATATATATATCGTTTTTTATCGAGCATTAGCTATGAAATATAATGTACTGTAGGAATATGAATAGACTTCATATTCTCGTTGAACTGGAAGGTCTAGTCGAGGCGGACTTTGAATGGAAAAAAATGGGCAGCGCGTTATCACACTTCACGTTTTTTTATTTTTATTTTTCTGTGTCGATCCCAAACACGATTCTTCCCGAGTGTGCGTGTATGCATACCGGGATTTTGCCCCGGAAAAGCAGCAGATAAAAATTTATGGGCGTTCGATCAAGCGCCCCCGATGTAGAGAGGCCCCATGTGCGGAAAGAGCTTTCTAGGGCTCGCATCACTCTTTCTCTTTCCGGCTCTGATGCCTACCCGTCAAGCCTTTCTACGCTTTTTTTTGTCGCTCTTTTCGTTGTTTGTTTTTTTCTCTCATCTCGCTTTACTCTCACGCTGGGTTGTACACGCCTCCGACTTCCGGTCGAATTTCGAACGAGACTCGACGGCAGGTAGTGCGCAGAGCAAACTTTCGGATCCGCTACGGGTGCGGATAGGTGCGTAATTTATTTGCGATGCAAAAACGAATGTTTCCGGATCATAGAGGTTCGATCTGACGTGAAAAATCTCGCCGAGCGTTAACGCAGACACATTGGTCGAATATTCACGAGAATGATGTTCCAAACCGACGGCTCTTCCGAATTCGTCTACCGTTCGGATAGAAACCGTAAAACAAATTTTTCGTTCCAATTCGGCATGAACGATGCATGACATATAAATATATATATGTACGCCATCATGGTGACCAAATGTGATTACCTCGGATTTCCTCGGTATATTCTGTTACTCAAGCAGACTATTCCCGAGCTATAAAAACAAGGATGCCAAATAGTCCCCAAATTGTTCCCTTTCCATCGACGTTATTTTTTCCTTTTTCTCATCAAATTTATCTCCAACTACACGTGTATGGAAAAGCCTTCCTCTGTCAAAACCAATTTGCCCGGGCTGTGAAATTTTTTGAAATTGCGCCATGGAAATATCGGATATATCCGAGGTTGGAGGAAGAAGCAAAGAGAGAAAAAAACCTCGCGAGAATAGCCCTTGTGGTACACAAAAGGCAAAATTATTCGAAATATTTCATTGGGAACTCTCAAGCCAGTTACGAGCAATGCGAAAATCCCAGCCCAGTGGAGCAGCTCGGGAACGCCGAAGGGTGGTTTTTCCCGATACGAGTTTCGGGAAATCGTCGAAAATGGAGGTTGGTAAATGCGAACCAGGGAGCGGCTCCGTGTGCTCTTGACAGTGTTTCCTCGAAATCGGATTACGTCGAATAGCCCCGCGCGGCGACGACACGCCAAATCGATCACAGTCCAAATTGCGCACTCTCTATCCGTCTCTCCTTGGTCCCCGCCGGTTCGGTGTTTCTGCAATGAGGATTTCTCCCCAGCTCATGGAAACCCACCCGATGCGTCAATGCTTACAGTTCTATATATCGTCGAAATTCGTAATATCATAAGCAAAATTATTTTGCTGCAATCCCTCAAAGTTCCGGCACAAGCCTACCACCACAATCTCCCAACGTCGCAAATATGGAAGCCTGGACAAATGAACACCGTACCAAATTTGGGCTTTAATTTAAATCAAAATGCAAGCGCAATGTACACTTCAAAGGGATGTCGCAGATCCGCCCCCCCCCCCCCCATCGCGCATTTAGAAACCTCAGTCCCTCTTCGTCACTCTGACCCCTGCGATTTAATTACTTCGCCCTTGCTTTCATCCTGACTGTCCTTCGCCATAGACGCGAGTCCAGCGGGAACTTTGCTGGCCTGTGTAACCCAAAAATATATTGACTTTTATATCGCCATTGTAAGAGCTTCAAATTCGTATACCACTCGTTTTGTTGAACCGACATCGTCGTTGTTTTAAAAAATGATTCTTAACATTGACTCAATTGTTCGCTTCACTCCCTATGTTGGACGCTTAGGTCTCGGATGGAGTGAGTTTTAGGACTTTTCGACGAGACTTTCGTTTCGTATAATCATTCTCCGCTCCGAAGAGTTTTCTCCTGATCGTGGTGCGAACTGCCGATGGATTCTCATCCCTCTCCATTACCATCTATTCGGTCCTCATTCCCGTTCATCCCAAAAGCTCTCGTGACTATTATCCGAGGGGGTTTCCGTGACTATTATCCAAGGGGGCGAGGACTTATCCCCCGTTTCGAACCGATCTTTCCTGCCTCTTTCTCGCACCAGCTGGCTTTTCCATTGCGTGAAAGGAACGTATCCCCGAAACTTCGGGAATTCAAATATTTGCTCTACAGTCGCACACATATAGGGTTGGTAGACTAGTTTTGTCTCCCTCGTCGCCGATTCGATCAGTTAGCCGGTGGCACCCTCCTCTGCAGGATGTTCCGGGTCGGATTCTCGTTCTTTCCATCGCACCCTTTTATCCGTTCCATCGTTGAACTACCAAACGGTTATGACGTTCCACGTTCGTTCATCGGCTTGGCATGCATGCGGTCATTTATAAGCATCACGGACTTCATCTCCGATGTGGCAGTGGGCATAACGTTTCGATGTTCTTACTATGATGGTTCTCGTTGATGTGTTCGATATATCGGCAACGGGACCAGTTCCTCTAACCATTCCGGATATTCCTAGTGGACTCGCCATATAAATATGTAGATGCAGAATACGAAGGCAAAGTAAGCTGCCAGACCGTTTGATCCTCGCCACACACTCGTCGACATCACCGATGGAATGCAGAATCATCCGGCGACGCCAGAGTCAGATTAGTTTGCCTGCATCTAGTCCCTCCTTTCATTTCTCTCTCAATTCAATCAATGATGTTTCCCAACGAGCGCGTCCAAATTTGCTTCCCACCAATCGCCACAACTGCAAACGTCGTTTCCTGGTCGTCACATAGAGACCACCCGTTGGAGCTTTACGGCGATTCGCGTTTCCAACCTTGTTTCCATTCGTTCGTCGAACCATCCTCACCAGCCGCTCGTCCCGTGTCCATCGACACTCCTCATTGCTCCGTAGTATGGAGCAGTTTACCTGGTCCCTCTGTAGGGATGGGCAGATGGATGTGTGAGTTTGGTTGGATACTCGTTCACCCTCGCAGTCGTTCCGTCCGTCCGCACGAGCATTTGCTCCCTCACGCTGCACAAGCACACAATGATTGACCCGTGACTGGTTTTCCTCTCTCCCTCGATCCCTACGGATGACTATGGGATACGGATTAGTGAAAGGAATGAACGCCTCGGTACGCACCGCTGTTATTTATGCCTCTGGCTGACGACATACAGTACCAGTAGAAGGTTCATCACGCAGGATGTAGGATGTGTTTCCGGTTCTCTTCCTTCTATTATTGATATCAGTGTGTCCTTGGAACACGGTTTAACCTTCGCTGTACTGGGTACGAGTGGATCTCCACCGATGATTTTCGTACCGCAACGGCATTCGAGTCAGCAGGTGTACTCCATGAAGCCGGGTGGTGGGGCTTGTATATATACTCAGTAATATAGTCTGAGTATAAACGCAGCAACTTACTTATCTTGGGTCCGTTACCTTATCTCTTCTTCCAGCATATCTTCACCTCATGCTAAACGGCCGCTGCTCCATCCTTCTTTTATAATTAACTTCCCTTAACCAGTATCAGCATGCAGACCTCGTTAAACCTTTTAAAATTGAAGCAAAGTACGCTTTAGTGAAGAGCCCGCGGGAAGTACATGCGGAAGCAGGCCCTAAACAGTTTATACGAAATATATGCGGAAACACAATTCTCCCCGACAACTCTCGCTAGCGATGATTTCTACCGGCTTTTATCTTGGCAAAATCTTTATTTATTTTCTGCGCATGCCGTGTCTAATGAGGAATGAACGACCTTATGAGTGTCGGAAGACTACTACGAAGTCACCAGTCGATTAATAAAGGACCGGCGACACTGGGCAATTTCCAGCTTGGTTACTCATCTGGGCCGTGCGAAGAGATGGAAGCAGGAACGGCGACGAGCTCGAGGAATCGCCGAGGAGATTACGGCAAACAGGGGTCCGTAGGCTACTGGGTACAACCCAGTGGATACTAGGAGGTATAAGTTTCCGAGATGTAACTATGGCGACGTTCCGCGGGAAGTCGAGATAAAGGCGAGATGGTGGCTCCCGGAGTCGGAAGCAGAAGGAAAAGCAGAGGAGTCGCGTCCAGGCTTATGCTCACCGAAGAGCGCGTTCACTGGCTGTTCCTCGTCGTTCGGGTGGAGTGAGAGAAGCACCAGGATGAGGTCGGACTCGTAACGCGACACTTGTGCTCTACGGCTTAAGTTTCATAATACCACTCGGGGCAAACTGCGATACGAGAAGACACGAGGATGAGACTCTTGCGGCCTGCTCGACTAGCCACTCACTCCACTCCTCGCCTCCTGGAATAATTTGCATATCGTCAGCTTCAGCTTATATATAGTTCTCTCATTTTCCACGCTCGTCCCGCGTTCTCCTCCGGACCGGCGGGCTTCCTGTGGCCTCCCCAAATGCGGTATTCAAGTTCGTCCTGGGAAATTTTCCGGCGTCTGGAGGCCAATGTTCAAATATAAACTTGAAGGGCCTAAGCGTCCCGTAAAATGCAGATGCCGCACTCGTGCAACCGGAGGGCCAACCGGGAGGATATATTTGCTCTAACGAAATGAAAAAGGAAATATGTGGAACGGAACAACGATACCGGGGTGTGTGAAGTTCTAGCTTCCTCGAGACGATGGACATTTTTTTAAAGCGGGAGAAAACGTCTTTAACTACTTAGATCCAGATAGACGAACTCAATATACGAAACTTTTATACAAAATTCTCATAACCAAGGGACAGAAACAAAAGTTGGGAAATTTTTCTCGTTTGTCCTTCCTAGCAAAATACAAAATGCAACCGCTGTGAAAGAAGTCTAGTTTCTGTGTTAGTAGAATGTCACTTTGGTTAAACTTCCATGGGATGCAAAAAGAGGGACCAAAAAACAGCTTTTATAGGTAAACAGAGAAGGAACGGACAGCCTTCGATAACTGCTTCATTGCTCGTCGTGCTGAAGAGACAGCGAACCTGGCTACGGACTGCCGTACGACGAGCGCGGCGTAGTCAAGATTCATCCATATACATCAGGAAAATTGATAACGTAAACTCCATCGGATTCGTTCGCTGACGGGCGAATTGAGCTTAATAAACTTCGTTGACATATATAAGACTGGGGACAGCGCGGCAATGATGACGTACCATATTCTATCGCACAGTTATCGCGTTGCTCGATAACCGAGTTCTTCTACTCTCCCTAGTGTTCTTATTCCGTTGACTTTTAAAAATATGTATTTTTATGCCCCTTATGTAATCATCCCTTCGATATTTTTGCGGTACGTTTATGCGGTATATCAGCGTTACATTAGCGATGCGCAATCCAATGCATTAACAACGGGAGAATCCGAGAAATTGTCGTTGCCCCCCCCCCCCCCCCCCCAAGCACGCACGCACTAACCCCGCTATGGTCAGCTCGACAAGCTTAGATTGCTAGTGGAACGTGGGGGTCTCGGGCAGACCCGATGTCCATTGACATCCATTAACGAGGGTCAGACGCGATTCAGACAATGACGTGGACTATATAATAATATAATGCGGAGAGTGTCAATAATGTATTTCAAGGAGCCTCCCCCTTTCCGTGTACGTGTCTGGATAAGAAACTTTTTTACACCACCGGCAAAGAATTCCCGTTCGAACGAAAATTTGTATGGAACTTTGTTAAGATGAAAATAAACAATCTTTCCGACATCTTGATGTACAGCCAAAAATATCGAACGTTTCATTCATGTGTTCCAGGAAATAGCAATTTGGAGCTTTTCGATAGCGAGAGTGGGCCGGACCTCACGCTATCGCCTCAGACATTCACGTCCACGGCCGAGGCTTTTATCAACGATAATAGTGACAGCCTGGGAGTTCCCGGTGACAACGACACGGGTGAGTTCTTCAAACATTTCTTTTAATGCTTCAATGAATCTATAAGTAATTAATGATAACGAAGTGTGTTACGAAAAATTATCTATGCATTTTTTGATAAAGTGTGTTTTCGACATTCTCCGGAAACTTTTGTTGGTCGAGGTACGGAAAACGGTGTTATTAATGGTTCTGGGAAATCGGAATATCCGAGACGAAGATTGAGCATTTTCTGTTCTTTTCTCGACGAAACGATCTTCCAACTAAGTCCTTTCCCGTAGATGTCGCACCAATAGAACGACTTGCGTCAATTTCAGGCAACCAAGCTATTCCTAATTGTTCGCTGATTCTCGAAATTTTGTCTTGTTTCCCGTCCCGGTATTCACGGGCCTCTCGATCCAATGTATCGAAGCCTCGGTGCTGCGGTGAATCGGCACAGCGCGCCGACCGCGTACGAACTCAGCCAAGCTTCTTCGGCTGGCTGGACGAAACGAGCGCCAGCCGATGTCCCGCCAGAGGCAGAAACTTAGTTCCGATACACTGTGCTGTATACCGAGGACTACACCCCCTTTCTAAGTTCATTATAATTCCGTGGAGGAACAAGTTCACCTTCGCCGGCTGGTGGGCCTCCAGAGATATATGGGCGGGATTGCGAGCATTCAGAAATATGGACTAGTCACTATCACCGCATTGAGCATCTCGCGGGATTCCTGGAAACCTGGTTAAGTCAATTGCGCACATCCACCTCAACGTACAACTCTGAGAAACCTACCGATGCTTAGACGACGCTATAAACACCGAGACGGCAACTAAAATTAGCCACGTCAGAGTTAACGCTTTCGAAACAAGGGGACTTGTTGCTGTGCTCCAAATTCACCAGACTTTACCGGATATCTGTTCAGCCATCTGTTTCGATATACCAGCGCATAACTTCCACTATACCCAAGATGAGTGCTGTCAAAGCCGCGATTCGCAAAGTTATTCTCCTAGAAACCTCGTAATTTCCCAGTATCCAAAGAATGTAAAAAATTACACTGACCCGACATCGATATCAACATCGTTCTTCCATTGTAACTGAAGAATAGCCAAACGGTTTCCTGCTAACAGTGAAGTAACATGAATGAATAAAAAAACAGCACATTCTTCTGGGAAATTTAAGCACCGAAAGAAAGAATAGTCCGCACGTAAAACATTACCGTTACAGCGGACGAACGGTTAGATGGAATTCTCGGGTTCGGCTGAAGGACGAGGATTGTTAGTTTCGGCTATGCAAGGAAACATCCAGCTACACTGTACGCGCGAGGGTTTCCATTGCTGATGCTGTACGGTCGACGCGTTGTCACCAGAACTTTACCAGCATGGCTCCAGGGGAACCCACGTTCGAACCGTGTTTTCTATTCCACAATGACCGACCGACCTCCAAAGAGGAAAGCTGGCCGATGGAGCCGGGAGAGCTTTGACGTATAGTTATTCGTCGAAAGAATTCTTGACCGAAAGCTAAAAGGATCGCGGAAAGAGAGTACCAAAGCGTGCACTCAATCATCGACGATGCCCCGAAGGCTGTAACCATTCGATATATTTCTACGACTTCAGAGGACATTGCCCAATTCAGAGAATGCGAGCTCAAACAAGCAATGAACAAAGAAGAAGCAATATGAATTGAGGCTCTTTGATGCACCGATAAGAAACATAAATGATAAAGAAGCTTCAGGTAGCTATGTCGACGATCAAAATTCATCCTCTGTGGATCATTTTTATCCCAACACCCAGTAGGACGTCGTGTACTTTGACCCGAGTATAACAAGAATGCAGCCGGAGCCTCTAAGGTTATTTTGTTATGAGGAAAAGCAACAACCCCAGCGATACACGACGTTCCCGGGTCCGCACGGTAGCAACGCGAATGAGAGCACAACGCGGTGGGGTGTGCACGGTTTAATTTCCGAAACAATTTCTCCCGCTGCTGTGGCGAACATCGCTACTGCATACCTGCCGACGACGAAGGCGTTACAGCTAGTACTTGCTCCACGCGTTCCATCCTTTATCTCCGTTGTGAAGCCTTTTCAGCCTTAATACTCCGCTATAACCACACCATTTTTTATACCCTGCCCTGACACCCTCGACGTGGCTGTAACCTTTTTACGAGAATTTCTCGCGTTACTCGCGAGCTCGATGGTGAGGTATGCTTGAGATTCGGAGAACAGTACGGAGAATGTTTCTGTTTTTACCCCATACAAGAAGTTTGATTTTTCAGATAACGATAATACTGTTAAGCTTCTTGTATTTTTTTTGCTGCATTTTTACTGCATTTTTTTAAATAAAGATAGAAGTCAAAAGATCTAGCACATAGAGAAGACCGGAGACAAAAGTAACAAAAATCCTTTTTGGTTTTTTTTTACCGACAAATGATAAGAGCGCCGTTCTCTAATGGTTTAGAACACAAGAATGAAATATATAGAATATATTGGTATTCGTATTGGAAAAAAGTAATTGTTGTTGGTACAATTGACCTGATTCTACCGTTACAATCAACCCCATACTTTATTAGTAGTAACATTACTGTGGGATTTATTATTAAGAAACTGAAATAGAACCTCTCAGCTATGAAAACGTCCAGTATAAATGTATTCCTAACCTCGTTTTTTTTGCTTGCACTAATGTTTTGCACTGAAAAATCAATTATGCACTCGCGAATCACATTTGTTTTCAGCAACCTAGTGTTTTTGGAAACTCGGCTATGAGGTGGTCGCATGGCCATAAGTAAATCACTACAATGTTACTCACATCATATCCGACGCTTTCGATCATGCACAGCATCTCGCCGCCGCTTGTTACAGCTGGACCTACTTTTGTCCCTGGCCTCTCTAACCCACCCATCCAAATTGCAATTAGCAATGTAACTTTTAATCGTTAATTTTCTCCAGAATACCCTATGATAGACGTTAAACACAGGAAAATGTGATTCTTGTCTCGTCTCGGATCGAACTTTAACCGAGCTCGCATATTGTTCGCCGCGCTAATTCGCGGGGCATAAAATCGATCGATTCCTTTTCATTCACCCAGGCCTCACAAAAGAACATCGTGCGGCCGTAGGGGACGAGTGTTGCCCGCACAGATGCGAGAATAGAAGAGAATAACCCGTGGAATCGCAAAGGAACGAGATAGGATGGAAAAGGATGAGTCGGTGAAGGGAAGAGTAGACTAGCGTCGCATCTAGTCAAGGTACAAGGACGGAGGAGCTGAGGGAGAAATAGAACGATGGTACAACCTCGTTGGCTCTAATGCCGGCTATTCAGCTCCCACAATGCACTGGTAATACGATTTCACCGTGGCAGACCTTCTCCCTACCGATCCCCCTCTCGGCATACGCAAACGACGTTTGTATGCCGCGTCGGTGTGCGACGGAACACGACGGTCGTACAAGTGTCTGACTGACTACCACAACGTCGACCGTTCATCCGGACAACCCAAGATCCTCCGACTTGAGGAGTCGACCTGATAATGCGAATGTGTGTGTATGGAACATACACTCCCACGGAACTGGCAGGAATATGACCTCCCTCATATCCTCTCGAGAGCTTTGTCCTCCTCGACCATTTTCCTGGCTTTCCTGGCTTTCCTGGCTTTCCTGTCTTTGGCCGGGACCCGCCTTTCGCCACCTCCGGACCTTCCTTTTTTGTCATTGAATGCCCAAACGGAAGGTCCCGAATTGACGCTTACCTGACTAAAGTGCCATCCGAGGGATGACGAGATGTCTGGCGGACCATTTGCGACCCTATGGATCTTTCGAGGTTTCGTATACGGACTTGTCCGTGTTTTTTTCCTCGTGTTTTGTTCTTCTGGGGTGAAACAAGGGAAATGGATGGATGGAAAATCATTCAAGCGAAGTTCGATGCTAGTGCAATGCGAATAAATGTCTGTAAAGAAGACATGCACACCCAAGTCTGACGGAGCGTAGTGGGATTCTTCAAAAAAATTATCGTCAGGGCAAATACAACATCGCAGCACAAAATTGATTTAGTTGGATCTTTCAAGGGTCTGTTAGCAAGTTTGTTCGTGTCCCTTGAAGAAGTTTCAATAAAGCCCTATTCCTGATTGAATGTGAGTCTGTGCACGGACGAGGTGACTTCCATCAGCGCCTTTTCCCCGAGGCAAATGAGATCCTTTGATCGGATCTTGATACCTGAGAAAAGGTAGCCAGTTGAGGGTCGTGAAGGTAATGGACGGCAGGACGACGAGGAGGGTTCACAAAGTTAAATTGAAAGTGTCCTTCACAATGTGCAAGGTGCTTTGGGTTAGCGAGGCGGAGCTGAAAGAGGTACACACAGAGGCGGTCCCGGGTAGAAACGGTAAATAGCCAAAGGAGCGATGGAGAAGGCGAGAGATGCAGTCTGAGAAAGTAAAGAGGTTGCAAGGTTCCAGCAACGATAGCCAGCGAAAGAAACGCTTTTTTTCATTGAAAATGACAAGTCGGAAAGAATAGACAAGGATTTTAATAATCGTAGAGCAACGTGGGCTCATAGAAGGGGTAGTTCGAAGGTCTTTATTAAGATTACTCATCTAATTGCTACTACGTTTCTTACGCTCTGCGAGCAGTGTTCATCGAAATTAAATGCAGCTGGCGCACACGCATCCGCCGCATGCCACGATGCATTTACGTATCATGCTCCAAGCTAACGTTGCGAGGAGATATTCATCCGTGCATAAATTCTTCTTGCCTGCTGGATTCAAGCCACCAAACCTCCCTGTCTGTCGATGCGAGCGGGAAACAACATCGCCGTAGCGCGACGAGTCGCGTCAGCCTGTCTGACTAGTGGCGACCGTAACCACTGGCTCACACCGGTGGATTCGACGTGACGTCCCGCTTACACGTTTCCAATGTTCTCCACCGTTCAATCATGACAACGAACTTTTTAGACACTATTCATCGAAACTCAAATATCCGATAGAACAAAAGATTAGAAAAAACTATTGCTTCGCAAAAAAATGAAATTTTTACAAACTGCAGAGCGAGGCAATACTCAAAGTACATGACTATTCATTTGATATTTAATGTACATACTTCCTATAATAAAGTATTTTTCGTCACTTTGCCCAGTTCAGAAAAACTAAATTATTAAATCTGTGGTTTTTGAACAGTGTATACATGCAGAAAACATTTAATATCACCGAACGAACGCTATTATATTTTTATTTATATTTATAAATATTCCTTATTTACAATATTTGTGTGGAATTAAAAAATATGGTATATCGATGATATAAATGAATATGAAAGATAATAAATGTTCGTGATAGAGCAATGTTTCTTAAATATAGACATTGTTGTTTACAATGTAGATGAAACCTTTCAGAAATTACACAGCGAAGTAATGCACCCCACTTTCGATCCCGTTTCACTTTTAATTATTTGTATATTCTATAGCAATGTACAGTTTTCCACGATCCCCGCCCGGGAATATATATCGAGTTTCTGCGAGGGGAAATTCCCAGTATTCGTTAACGAACTATGCCGCTAATGAATCAGCTCGGTACACGGTGTATTAACTCTAGTATTCACGAAATGGTAGTAGGCATTGTGTAGAACAACAATAGAGCTTTCTCTCTCTGCGTGGAACGTATCCTCGCGCGGTTCGGTACGACCGGAATCTCGGGAGCATAAATACATGCAAATACACACATATCCATAGCGACTGGTGAATAATAGAGGTATTCGATGTAGTCAGAGATTTGTTATTTTATTTTTTTCGTCGGGCAATTATAACAGGAACCTCAATCAACGTTAATCCTCCGGGGATTTAAATAGCCCCGGTTTCGTTGGAACGAAGCGATGTGCGCAATAGTCCGCGTATAGTTTCGTTTACAACGCTTGCCGGTGAGCTCGTAAAAGCAGGGAATTTCCGAGAAACGAGGCCTGCGCGAAACTGACACAGCAAACTCTGCCTAGCATCAACTATACGCGTAACTCAACGTCATATGTTGTGATTAGGTGTCGGAGACTGTGAAGATTTAGTGCCAGTCATTATAAACCGTCGCGTGATTTAACGGCGGGGGGCGGGGGGTGGAGGGGGGGGGGGCTGTAAAAACTGGGCACCACCGTCAACGGTTTCCGTGTGAGTACACGAGGGGATGAAAAAGAGATGGACGAAAAAAAAGTACGCGATTCGAGTGGGAAAACAGGCCAGACAATGAAATGCACCAGGCCACAAACTTGCAGTGTAGTAAAAGCTTGAACGTTTCATTTCTTCCACAATATCTCAAAATTTTTTCCTGTAACTCTCACCATTTTGATAAACTGAAAGAAAAGAAAATAAATAAAGAATATTTAAAACGAATTGTTACCTATGAAAAAAATAGCAAAATTACAATGAAAGAGATTCGTAGATGTCAGTGAAACTAGATCTTCGCTAAATGTCACTTGTTAAATAATGTCGGATTTTTAAAGTAGCCGACGGTAAATTAAATATTTTCTTCTACGCCGAAATTGTCAAAAAAATCACTATCCAGTTGTATGTCTCAAACGTTATGCACAAAAAATAACGACATGCCAACTTGCCAACATCTGGCTGAAAGTCATGCCTCTTATGAATCGTACACCAATAACTGCGCGCACGAACTGCACGGTGTAGTTTCAAGGGTAGCGTTCACGTTATTCTTCAAATAAAGTGAAATAGACGGAGGTTCGGTGACAGTGGTAGTTGCAATGTTACAGAAGGCCTGGTCTCGTGGCACGCGTCCACGAGTCCCAATAGACGAGTCAACAGGCTGGCGCGGATCTCATGGAGCTCTACACATTCACGACGCTTCGTCGTCAAAGCGGAGGATTCGCATAAATGTTTGGTCGGCCCGGGAAAACGGGCCGATCTGTGTACAACTGCGAGAACGGACTGTCGCTATTGTTGCCGGGAGCTTGTGCGGGAAAGCGTGAAAGCCCTTATGAACGTTGCACACTCTGGATATACACCGGATCTCCCGCAGTATCGTAGTTCGGTCGGCAGAAACGGGGTAAAATCGATCGACGGGCCTGGTTCCCTGTCGCGACAAAGTGCATGGATTGTGTAATAAGAGTAGCAAAGGGAATCAAGCTGAAAACTCGATAGCGTTGCTGCGGGAAGAGAGGTGAAGCGAGATAAACCCCGAACGGGAAAGAGAGAGGGCGACCATAGCCGCGATATTTCGCGCTGATGTCATCGATAACTGCCATTCAGCGCGCACTGGCTTCATCTAGTCAGCGTACTCGAATTCGCACTATACGAATCGCGTGTCCCGCAAAGTTTATACCATTTGTTCTCGAGGAGGAGCATCGCTCGTTGCCCTTTCATTCGAAACTTTCGCCTATTCAGTTCGGACAAAAATTCGATAGGCAAAAAAATGTTAACTGCCAGCAACAACGTTTCGTTAGCCTTGCACCAATTGTTTTCCCACTCCGTGTTTATTTCCTCGGCATTATCGGGTTACCAATTACCGATGGAAACTAGTATGCCTGCCACTCGGTGCGGGATGGAAACAGGAAAACCATGCTATTGGAAAAAAATGAAAGATTAAAAATTGAACTGCGAGAGTTCATAAAAAATTGAATTTACGAGATACACTCGGTAGTGTGTGTCGAGTCACATCTCCAATGAAATCTCTGTCGAGTATCCAAGTTCGATTGAATGAATAGCACCCCCGACTTCCGTCGAAAATTCTATGGCAAACCACGAGGCAAAAGATTAATCCGTTTTTACCTCACAATTTTTTTCATATTGATTCATTACGGTATAAAAATAAAGATCGAAGAATAGAAAAAAATATGGCGACAACACGACTACTTGGCGTATCATCTGCACCAAGCGAGGAAAAAATCTGTATTAGATGTGACGGAGCTGGATAGAATGTAAAAGAAGTTGCAAGTACGAGTACTTGAGGTATTTTTTCACTCTCGTTCTTTGAAATGGAAGTCTTTCAGTCAATAGAAAAATGCTCGTTACGGTTATTCTTATCAAAAAGTTTAAACAATTATATATTCATAGGAATATATGTCATGTTACTCATCGAGTATCCGTAATACGTATACTCAAAAAGTACTTGTACTTCATACTTCCACTCATAAAAATCGTATTTCATGTGACTGCCTAGCTTTGGGTCGCGACTACTATCGTGAATAGAATTAAGGAAATAAAGGTATAAATAGATATCCGTTTTTGAAGTCATGCCCGATGGTCCTCATAAGTTTGTCTTCATTTCTCGCCGTCTCCAACAATCCCAATTGATTTTCCCTGGAACACGAAAGAAAAGCCCGTTTTGCCTCCCTCTTTTCTGATTACCCTTCTAAGACGAGTTCTATACGAATAAAACCATCCGTATTTTTATTGTCATCCCCGGAAAGTAATTCTCCCACCGCACAGAAAAACCGGTCGTGGACGCAATTTTCTGGGTGATCTTACCCCCAGCATCTCTTATACGCTACAGTTTCATCCTTATACTTCCTTCCTGCGCCTCTCACCTCTTATTTAATACACGCCTTCTCTCGCAGCGTCGGAGCTCGCTTTCTATTCCCTCGTCGAAACTTTCAAGACCTCCCTCTACCCGGTTGAAAGTCCCTTCGTTCGCGGTACCTCTCGCTCGTGTTCCCAATATTTCTCTAAATCGTATCGCGAATGTAACGATGCGAGATGGGAGAGAAGAAGCGTTCCGGAATGTTGCGAGTGGCTCGCTGGCGTTCGCAAGGGAAAACGGTGAAGGGAACGAGCCAAAGATCGCACAGTGAGTATCTATAAACTAAGGGGGATGAGAGTAGAAGTAGACATGCGCATTATTTCCATCCCATGTGGAAACCGCAATTTGCTTCCGTCCTTCCTCCGACGACCGCTCAAGAAATGTCAATTCTTACGCGATAGCTACGAGTGTCGACATATATTTTTTTACACCTGCATAAGATTGAGACTTAATTTGAAACTTTTCGGTATTCTGTGACTTTTTCCCCAAGCCCCAAGGACTGTATGAATCTTCCGTTTTACCTCGCTGTACCGTCTTGTCCCCCTCTTTTCTGCCACGTGTATTGTGTACAATTTTCTCGGCCTCTCCTCGACGATGGGCGCATCGTATTTAATAATATTTTTCAATAATAAACTTATCCCGTCGGAGTTTCCACTCTCGTTTCGAAGCCCGCCTCCTTCTTCTCTCCCTCATCGCGCCGGTTATAATTTCATTAATACTCTCGCTCCTCGCATCCTGTTAACCACGCGAAGGCTCTGATAATGGAACTACATATTTAACACCGGGATCACAGTGCGCCCCGTGGTTATCCCCGCAACAACCGAAGAGAACAAAAAAAAAAGAAGAATCTCCCTCGAGAAGCTGACGGATTTTTATTACAATTACGACGGTGAATTCGAATAATAAAAAAATTCTCGTTGCGCGCGGTTTCGTATACGTTATAATGACTGTCTTTTACATATCTAGATAGAAAAAAAATTAAAAAAAAAGAGTTCATCACGAACTCAGAAAATTCAGATATTCTCTATCCCCTCACCCGACACCCTGCGGCCAGCGGTAATGGATTCAAGTTATAAATATGAATTTCCGTGAGATGCATTTAATTATTCCTCGGCTGTGGAACTTTTTTTTGCGAGGAATTCGTTATCTCTCCCGGCGTTAGTGTTTCTCTCCTCATTCTTCTCTTCCATCTTTTACATTTTGTTTCATTTTTTTATTCTTCTTCCCTGTTTGCCTCTCATTTCTCCATCTCGTCCCGTAACCCCGCAGTGCCTTCGAGGTTAATGAAAACGTCACAAAGATTCGCACGAGAGCGAGAAGAGTGCGCCAAGCGTATGAGAGAGCTACGCCTCGGAAACAGGATCCGAGAGATAATAACCGAGATCCAAGCATGCCGGACGATTAACCGAACGAGTGTTGTGAAAAAACCGGTCGAAATTAAGAGAAAAAACGATACGATTCATATATACTTATATATTTTTATATACATCATTATTATTATTTATTCGTAATTCCAACAAGCTTAGCGTACAAGGCAGAGCGAAAACGGTGGGAATAGTGCGGAGGTCTTTTCGCTAATCTCCCGAGATACACCTTTTTCGGATGCCCTGGAAATGCTCCTCGTTTCTCCTAATTCCCTTTCGCCCACAGGCCATCCGAAAGTATAGAAGTCCTTCAGAAAAAATGACTGGTCTCCTCGGAGCCGTGGGCACCTTCGACGACCTACGTAAAAGTACGACGACCTCCGCTGTGCACTGGCAGAGAAGCTTTGCTGGACCGAGAAAAAGAGAAAAAAAAAAGGCAGAACTGTAGGTCCGATTAGTTTTCTCTAACCAAAGGAAATGTGACACAGCTCACAGTGTACGTCACTGCTAAAGAGGAGCTTTGAGACTCTGCCGTAACTGATGCGCCGCTTGCAATATCCTTGGTTGGCTTCGGTGATCCGGTGGCTTTGATCAGTATCACCGGAGCACGGAGACAGATAACATTATACGAACAATTTTGTTTATTCCGGGAGATTGAGAGACACGTCGTATTAACTCTCCGACAGAATCGATTACGAGCTGACATGACATTACGATTTATTTCTTGACAGAACGTGCATCCGTTGGGTATCGGGTCTTAATCATTTATTCGAGGAGGAACGTTTGTCCGAATATCGAATCGCAAAGTTCAGGAAACAGGGAGGATGGGCATGAAAGATTCTCGTTTTCGGTATTAAATCTGTCCAGAGACAATATACATTTTTTTATACAGTTCTTCTTTACCATATGAGGGAATTTGTCTCCGGTAGCGCCTTGAAGTTCCATATTCTTTTAACGGCTCGATAAAGCATCGCTGTATAGAATCACTTCACATTTGTTCCTTGTACTTATCTCCAAAGTTTATAACCATTAACTTTAGCACGATAAAAAACTAGAGAAACCGTGCAAAAAATGTGAAAAAATGCCTGAAAACATTTATTAATTCACCGAGAAAGCCATACCAATTTCCTGATAGTTTATGGAGTCGTTTGTGAAGAATAAAATTAAACGGCTCGACTTTGAAAACTTAAGATACTTTCCCGCTAGAGGAATGATTATAATTACACAATAACCATTGGAATTCATTAGACTTCGACCATCCGAATTAGAATCAATCTCGTTGGATCATATGTTCATGAAAAGTGTTTTCGTTATCTCCCGATAAAAATTCTAGAGCTCGCGATCAATCCCCATGCAGGTGATCCTCGGCCAATAGAGTGGGATTATCCGGGCGCGGACAGAACCGACGACTAGTTACATTCACGGATTTGGCTTTGGTCCCGAAAATTATCCGAAAAATAGAGTGTGACACGAAGCAGGGGTGGCGAGAGGTCGAGAACAATATTGCGGACTGTGGTATCGCAGTGGAAGCGCCGACGGAGCGGTACATCGCCACCGCTCGGCAAAAGGCGGTTTCCCTTGGCTCCGCTCCATAATTTTATTGTTTTATCTTCCGTGTTTACGGGAAAGCGTATACGCGACGATGTGCTATTTGCTCGGTTTTCCCTTTCCATCCATCCGCCCGAGATTTTGCCGTAGGAGCACGTACAATCACATGCACGTTATCTACACTGAAGAAGTATTCTAGCGGTGCAGGGTATGTGTAGCGGACACACTCCGTCGAGTGCTTGGATGGTTGGCCATTGGGTCAGGCCAACTTTTCCATATACAGTTTCGCTTCGGAACCTGGCAAGAAGTTTATTCCCTCGGTCTCCTAGCCTCGGCACATTCTCGAACCCCTTCCATTCCCCCAGGAGAAAAGAAACTCGAAAGCCACGATGAGAGAAGCAGCAGTGGCAAACGACAACCACGAAGAAGCCAGTGGTGCTACTTGCCACGAACGGCTGACCCGACGATCAACCACTTCACTCGGTGATGAACTATTCCTATGCTAACAGGCTTTCGCGTCAAGTACCACTCGTCTGTGATCTCTTTCGCTCGCTTTATTCTTCCTCCTATTTTCTTCTTTATTTTAGTCTCGTTTTTCCACACTGTTTTCATACTGTCTGGAACGTTCTATCCGCAGGAGGTCGCGTTTAGGTTTCATAGAAATACCGGGTTTACTTTTGTAGACAATCTGTGCGTCTTCCGGATGATGTCATGGGCCTTTTCGACTGCCATCATCCCAGCAATGTAAAGATTCACTAAAGACTGGATTTAATTTTTTTTTTTGCTGATAATCGGTGGTACCTATATTTTTAAGGCTTCATGTATATATATTCAAATCGTTTCGCTGCCGTTTCAATAATCGTCACTGCTACGGATGGGAATATATATACTTATCGATTGCCCGTAGCGCACGTACACCTCATAATTTCAGAAGTCGAACTTGTATTCTCGTCCTGGAGTCTCGTAGACTTGTTTAATCCAGACTACAAACTTTAGCATCCCTCCTCATCCTAACTGAACACGGAAACTCCAAAATGAAGTACACACTGTAACGAAGAAAATGATTGATTGGACTACACGAGAGCATCGTTTCCTCTTCCCCCATATCCGAAAAGTCCTTTCCCGAGAGGATTCTTCGTGCGGGCTTCAGTTGGAAATGCATATAGAACCCTCGGGCAAGCTGGGGGCATTCTCAGTGTAACGCAGCCACTGTAATACCGGTACACCGGTACAAACGACTTTGCTACTTCTAGTCCGTGACCCCATACCCGGTGGAAACGAATCGATTCCACGTTCGGAAGAAGTGGGAAGCGCCCTCTCGCAAGGTTCGCGGATGCTGCTGCTTGCGACCGTAAAAACCCTATCTCGCGAGCTTCGCCGAGCATAAACTTCTGTAATCCATCTATAAAATCCAACGAGTCAGAGCGAGATCGAGAAGGCGCATGGTAGAAGAATCCTTGCAGGTAGTAACAGCCGAGAGAAGGACCTAAGGAAAACCGGGAACAGAAAATAGAGCCAGGAGAGATCGGAAGAAACGCGTTGGTGGAGAGAAGGAGATGAAGAAGAAGGAGAGGAAGAAGAAGAAGAAGAAGAGAAAGAAAACACCTTCGCTGCTTACGGTCCCAAGAAATTCTTCTCTCTTTATACGATCGATATTAGAAGAGTCTGCCGGCGTGCAATAGGCCCATCTCACCTCTCGGTTTTCCCTTGGATTGTTAACAGAAGATTGGATAAGTTGGGATTACCGTATAACTGGAAAGCAGGCTAAACCCGACTAACCCCAGGGACTCTCCAGATTCCCTCGGCGTTACTTCTTCTTCTTCCTTTTTTCTATCTTCTCTATCTCCTATACGGACTCTTTTCCAATTCCCAACTAGACGAGTCCACACACAACTCGCCGTGTCGTCCACATGCACATATTTCACCAAGCTAGGTACCTAGGGACACATTTCAAATATATTTTCAGCTTCAATCCCTGACTTCCAGTTTTCGGGCTTCCCCCTATCCGATGGGAAACTTAGAAATCGGATTAGCATATATGACTAGAGAAAAGGCATTGCATGCGAAACTCTGCTGGGTACTCTGGTTCATGGAGAGCCCCTTTCATGATTCAAGAAGGAGCAAATATGGACCACCTACTCTATGCAGGACTTGCCATAAAATTCTCGACCCTAGGACCTCCGACCTAACCTTCAAGGTCGTGGCTGAGCTGTCCGGAAATTACGATCTCTATATTTTGGTTGGGTCACACCTCGTTCCCACACCTCTTTTGCCTTTTCATCCGAAGACTCAATGACCGTCTCTTGCATGTACTTCACACGACTTTCGACGAGTTACCGATGTTTTCGGAATAACGAAAATTCTGTAGAGTCGATCCGAATGTTCATGCAGTATCGATTCCATCTTTTACTGCTTTGCAGTCCAGCAACTTGTATCTCAGCAGTGTATTCCCAATAAGAGCCTGCAAGGATTCCAGCGTATACCCCCACCCCCTCTGGTGAACCATCGGGAATTCTAAATCCGACAACCCCCCTCGGGTGAACCATCGGGAATTCTAAATCCGACACCCCGTCGCTACATCATCCTCCTCGCCACCGATTTACTCAGATACGGGAATAAACAAATCGACAGCGGTATTCTCCGAAAACGCCGGTAATACGCCTAGTATAAAATTCGAAAGCCAATGCCGTCCGCACCTGCTGCCCGAGTTCCAGCTGCACCCGACCACGAAGAAAAACCTCACTTACGTGATGAAAACAACCTCCCACATGCTCCGTGCGACCATCTGAACTCTTCTGCCGTACCCTTGTACCCACGTACGTTTTCACATTCTTTCGGGGGTTGGACTTCGGTTATCGTAAATGCACTACGATTGGGTGGGTGGCATGGATCCTTCACCCCGTCCCACCCAGTTATGCGTCGGGGATGATGGGATAGTTAAAAACGGTCCACGTCCCTCATCTTCTTTTCCGTCCCACGAGCTGTTCGAGAGATTGCAGCTAGCTTCCGATTTTTATCCATGGAGAGTTCATCGAGAGTCTGATGGTCGTGATGTAATAATTACCATATAAAGTATACCGGAAGTCCATATTGTTATTGGCAAGTCGATCAACTGGTCAAAAGACTCGGAACTTCCGAAATTCATAGGAAATTCATAAGACCAGGGGCTCGAATTACCAGTAGAGTATGAATAGAAACAAAGTTCAACGATAATAATAAACTGATGATGATGCTGGTATAAAACAACTCCAGGTCCCCGGAACATGATGGTCAGGTTTGCATGTCCCATGCTTCTTTCCAAACTCAATATGTACTTCCAGCATGATAAGCAGCAGATGGATACCGTAGACCCGGCGAAGAATATAGAGCCGGAAGAAAGGAAAGAGTGTCATCCCTCGCCCGTTGTGCGCCACCGAATGCAATTATTCTGCGTCGAGAGGCCTGAAAACGTTCATCTGCGAACGCCCGTCGGGTCCGCATAATTTAGTGGCATAAATTAATACGTTCGAGGAAATCTCGGGGCATCCCTCGCTCCGAAACTCCCTCACTCGCGGTTATAGCAAATGTACCGCGCGCTCACCAACACCCTCTTGTGACTGTTCCGCGTGAGCCATTATTTCCTTCGTGCAGATCCATCTGTGCTTCTCCGTGTCGCCGTCGGTATCCGGGTAACGCGTCTCGCACAATTAGACGGAGATTGATTAAACCCAATTCACATTTCATCGCGGTAGCATTCTGATGAGGTCCGCGCGGATGACTGCAGCAGCGGGTGTGAAACGGCGGTCGCCAGCCGATTGCCGACAGTCGACGGTATACCAGGAATGGCCGTACGGCGGCGCACTCCGACTAACTGAAGAACGCAAATCGAATTATATGACACATCAACGAATCTCGCGTGCGAATTCACTCAGTGTGTAATTCGCGTACCGTTCCTACATCCACGGGTTCTCATCCCGCCTCGTCGTTGTCATCATCCAACATCTGGGGTAACCAGCCAGGCAACTCATGTACGCTTGGTTTCTCGACTGCCGTGGCGGGCTCACGAAATGCTTCGAATTGCGTGTTCGTCTGGCGGAAATCGACTGAATGAAGACATCTTGGGAGGAACAGCGATTACACCGGAATCTTTAGAAACTATAAGTGATAATTAGCAAAAAAAAAATGTGTCATTTAAAGATTTTTTTGTACCACGTTCCCTCAAAGTCCAACATTTTGTGCCTCTAAAACATGTCGAAAGAGAAGCTTTTTCCTAAGAACATGCCAGTTACATTTTTACACACTTTTAAATAGACAATTTATTTTACAAGGTGTAAAATGATATGTGGTACTTGTACGAAAAAACCGTCTTCTGACGACAGATGGGAAATAGGCAATCCTCGCTTTCAGCTCGTGAAGGTCTTTTTTCGCATTCTTCGGGAAAAACTGCTTTTTTCGCACTAGCGTCGCAAAGTATTATTTTTTGCTTAGTTATTCGACATCTGACGTGACGGAACATTGGAGCAAATGATGCTGACAGTAAAAACATTCTTTGTTTTATTGATTTTGAAGATCGCTCAAATAATATTTACAAAATTTAAGTTTAACATATTTTTATTCTACTGATACAAAACATAAATAATTTGAAATTTTATTTCTTCGAAACTTCACTCAATAGATATTGCGAAAACCCACTTTTATATCTCTCGTACTCGTGAAATCTCTATTTATGAATCGAAAGCTCATTATGGGATAGGAAATCGGGCAATTTGTCTTGAATGACGAACTCCCAGCAGTTCCACGTTAGTATCGCATCCTCCGGTATTTCTTTTCGACCTTGATGTCTTAGTTTTCTTCTTGTTGTCTCTACCAACGCGAAAGATCACGGGGGACGCCAATGAATCTTTCTCTTCGGCAAGGGCGGAGAGAACAGAACGAGATAAAGACTCCATACTCGACGAGAAAACTTTTTATAGCGCAATCTTGAACTCGCAATTTATAGACCATCGCAACGAGGATCTCGAATCTATGTCGTCCCTACCAATCGTCCTCCCGTTCTTCTTCCGTTTCTCTTCTTCCACATACACCGAGACGGGTTTTTCCATTCACCATTATTTTTTCCCTCCGATCTTTACTACCTAAAACCCCTCTTCGTCCTTGCTTCTCAACTATTTTGGCACGAAAATTGATTTCGCGAAATAGAAGACTCGCACAATTCCGGATATACTGCAAAGTGAAGGAAACAGCTCAAAGTTTTACGTGTCCCCTCCCAAGGTTTCTTTCACTGTCAAATGAAAAAACCAGGTCGAAGGCTACCTCGTCAGTGTCCTCAAATAGCGCTCAGCGCTTGATTTCTTCCCCGTCCACGTCGAAGTGAAATTTTCCCTGTTGCCGTTGAGCTTTCGTTTCTTCTCCATAACGAGAGAGCTGTTTCCGGGCGTCGACGACGACGGCAACTTCTTAATTAAACTATTATGCGTTATGGCTGGAAGCTTTATTGGCGGGTCTCTCCCCAGAGTATACGAGACAGTTTAGCTACCTAGGATACGTGGAGGAAGGTAAAGCCGAAGTCGAGAGTGAAAACGGAGACAACCTTCGACGAGCACGAGGAAGCGGCCCTGTCCTAAAAGGCTGACCCAGGACCGCCATCAGTGACTGCAAGGAAACCAGCTGTAGTACCGACGGAGCAGACCAGACGTCACAGCAGCTGGAGATTGAGAGAAGAAGAGGATATAGCCCAGCGGCTTGCCTCTCGAGGGTTGCTCAGACTAGTCGGGGCAAGGTAACATCGAACCGAGCCCTTCTCGTCTCGTTTCTCGACTCTCTGGCATGTAAATTTGCGATAATGGAGGAGAGTAGGATGTGCGCCTCCATACCCGTGGTACACTCTTCCCTCTCCCACATGTCTAACCGTACACTAACTCTTTGCTTTATGACTTAATAACTTGGGTTATCGGGAAATTCGCTCTGGCTTCTCTTACTCACTGCGGGCTTTCACGTCTACCCTTTGCCCGTTGGTCCCGCTGCCATTTTCCATAAGACCGGGAGCAGCACCCTTCGCCGAGTTTCTTCTCCGACCCTTTCTCAACCCTTATCCAGCCAAGGGCAAAAGAAGATATACGCGTATTTGGCGTGTATATCGGAGCGGACTCGTTGCTCGCATAGCTGTAGTGGCTACGCTTAACGTTCATGTGTACTTTTTTACACAGGAAAACAACAAAAAATTCGTCTTAAAGATTGGAGATTACTCAATGAAATCCCTTGAGAGGTATGCTGTATTAATGTAAGGTTTTGGTTCACAAGATTTTCATTCTAAATAAAACAAGAAAGTTCGTAGATCAATAATATAAGATTCCTAACGATGAATCTTTGTGCGAAGGGTGTCCATTCAATCCCCGTTTTTGAGGTTCTGCAACTTTATGTCAGCAATTTAAATCATTGAAATTTGGCCTCGTCCCCCTGCCTCGCCCTTGGGTTGCTTACGCATTGTATCCAAGTTTTTATTATTATTTTCGTTGCCCCGAAGGGATGATCCTTAACTTGTTACGTCCGTCAGCCCCTTCCTGTCTGGCTGCTTGTCTAGCGGCAGCCGGCTCAATTTCACCGGCGGGTCGACTTTTGCGCTACTTCCAACACAATATTACCGTAGACATATCGCATTTCTTGTATACACACGAGTAACTATAGAGGCACGGCGTGCTTGCTGTCTCATCCAAGCGATCGGTTCACGAGATCGCCATTGACGAGCACGTCGGACGAGATAGAATAGCATCAGCGAAACCCCGGAAACCCATGATTAGCGGCGCAGAAGCACACGAGGACAGCAAGATGGAAGCTCTGGAAAATTAGATAAAGCGCTTATCTGCATTAAAACCTTTATTACGATTTTTATAACATCATCAATACTTTTGGTTTTAAGAGATAAAATATGAAAAAAAAAACTTATAAAAATAAACGAATTTTATATTTTGTATATACGATAGGTTTTTTTATTAAGACACTTCGAAACTGTTATAAGTTTTTAATATTTTCTTTTGTTTCATATTCTGTTGCGAAGACTGTAAAATCAGCACGTAAACCAGTGTGTAAAATTGCTGGCCGGTTTTCCGATTCTGCGTCACTGGCTCGGATTTAGGGGCGACCCTCTTTACACCCCCTCGTAGCAATGTATTCTGTACGGTTTTAAAGTTTTCTGGCACTACTGGTAACAACACACACAGGCACATACTTATGGGTACCTCGCCGTTCCGACTGGTATTCCATTATCGACGGCTAACGGTGATAAATATTATAAATTGGTAGGCACCCCGTTATATTCTACCATCCTTGTGCGTCTGCTGCGCTTTACATTCGCCAATGCTAAAACGCCCATACGTGGTATCCACCCTTACATACCCCATGTATGTATATATGTACATATATATATACATAGACAACGAGTGACCTCAGCCCGGAATCTCGATGGCCACCCCCGAACTTTTCCCTCCCCCTTTTTCACGATTATTTTCCCTTCCTACCCCACCCCTTTCCCTCTCGTACACAGCACAGATGTCAGCCTTTTTGCTCGTTCTTTCGTTGCGTGCTCCCCAGAATTGCTGCGCCTTTTTTCCTTCCCGTACACTCCCTTGCCTCCCTTTACCTCTAAGCCCGGTGATAAATCTAGCGGGGATAGTTTAAGCGATTCTCTAACGGCGCGAGGGTTTTTCTTCCGCACCACACACCGAGAGCTTCGCGCTCAGTACCCCCTGGCTCGTACTCTTCGCTCGACCTATTATCAGTTAACGATATCACTCCACGAAGCCAGTTTTCTCTCGTTCCACCTCCACTTTCATTTCCCCTTAAACACTGCTTTTCGCTGGAATTTTTTTGTTTTTTTCGCAATTCATTTCACAAGGATTCGGAGGATGCGAAACATTCTGCTGCGAAGATGACCGAACAATTTTGAGAGGGAATTGAGAAGTTTTGAGCCAGATCCGATGAGACATTTTAAAAATAACCAACCGAGGTGGTTGTGATCTGGGCGCTAGTACTTTCCTATTTTGATTTGTGTTCGCTTTTTTTTTATTTATCAGGACCATATTGCATAATGAAAAAATAAGCTTAGTTGTTTAGTTGCATTGCTGGAGATTTATAATTCTTCTACGTTCCGAGTGAAATTGGCATGGTCCATTTTGTCGCACTCTCCTATATAAAAAAAAATCTATCTATCGATGCAAATATATTATTTATTTATGACACATTCGATCCCTCATTTATTTGCCATGATCACGAAAAGGCTATTCTGTACAATTCCTCTTTGATTCGACAGCATATTTCCCGGACGTATACTCCACGTCTGCTGATTGATAGATACCCGAGTGGCGCGCATCGATGGGAATAATGTAGCAGGACATTTCCAGAGCAATATACTCCAGCACGATGCGTCGCATCGAGATAATAGGGAGAAATGACGTTGAAGCTTGTGATGGTTTCGACGAAACTGTTCTGGTTAATAGGGTGGTTCGGACAATGCGTGTCTGGGAATCCCAATACCGGAGATCGTTAAAAAAGATCATGGCCAAAATTGGAACAATAGAAGCGTCAGGGACACGAGGGAAAACGTGAATATGCCGATCGCAACAATTTAGCGGCGAACGTCATGCTGTAGCTACGTCGAAAACTCCGGAGAACAACGTTGATCGTCGGCCGACGGTACCGGAAAAACTGCACCAGTTATAGGATTGAGCGGTAGGAGAATTCACCGTTCAAATAATTATTCAGTGCGTCGACGGGCATCGATATATATAGGTCTATATGTGCGAAGCGCTGATATTGACTATGCCCTGTCCATCCCGGGAAATTCCCTGTCGAATAAACGTGATCGTGGTTTTCACGTATATAAATTGTTTTTTTTTTTATTCGACGATATCGTGACGAGAACGTAACAACGTGTTGACTTTCACGACCGGGTTAAATACGAGTTCTACGGACTGATGAAAAATCGTTGTCGCAGCTAGTATCGAATGATTGCAGTTTAATTTCGATAAATTAATAACGATTAAATAGAAGTCAAGCTGAGTTATGTAAAAAAAGAAACGCACAGTTTTCCCTTTTTTACATTTATTTCGTCAACGAGTGAATTAACCAGGACACTGATATCTTTGCTTGCTATATTTTTTGCTGATATCTTTCGAACGAGCTAATAAATATTCTTTCAAAGGATTGACGGATCGACGTTTTTCGGTTCGAGTTTCGAACTCAGAGTCTGCGTGCGGGTAAAAAGTTATTTAGCAATACGTGGCCTTTTCGCTCGGAGTTATTCAAAAGCCTGGAAATAACTGGAGTCTATACAGTATCACCGGCGTTTCTGAAAGTTGCTATTGCTGTACAGAGGCTCTCGAATGTTGTAACGGAAATTATGAGATTACTACGTGGTTGCGAGTACGATGGCTGGAGCGATTTTCCACCGAAGCTCGGCGGGTAGGAATCGGGGAAGAGACGAGCAGGAATGGAAACAGAAAACCGGTTAAAGCACTTCTGAGTAACGAAATGCCGAACACACTAGCACAGATTTATTATCACGAAAATTAGTTTAACCTCCACCACTAAAATACCTAGTAGCAACCGAAGCAAAATTGCATGAGGAATGTAATTCAACATGTCCATGGAATCGGTAATCGATGATAAATTCTAAGACTATTTCGAGAAAAGTCCACGCCATTATGAAATTATTCCATCGATACTATGAAGTTCATTAAAAGAATATATTTTACTCGCGGTTTGCATAATTTCGTGGAGGTCGCTTGCATCGATATTGGTATAAGATATTAATACACGAGTAATGACGGTTAAATTGAACGAGAGCTTGAGATACTTGATATTATCCTTTATAATAACAAAAGCCGGCATGACTCGTGTGCAAAATTCATGTGAAAACGTTCGGGGAGAGCGTCGAGACGGTCTCCACGAATATACGTTTGAAAATATCCATGATGAGCGAACGTTAATTAATCACAAAATCATAGAGGATTCGAGAGCTCTACCGAATCATTTATCGTAATATCAAATTATCGTTATGCTCTGTGATGTAACATTTATCCAGTTTGAGCATTAATTTCTGGAGCTTTATCAAACACGATAATCTTGTAACGGAATACCACTAACGATGAAATTAATAATCCACTATAGTTCAATAGTTTTATATTATCTTTGTTCTAGAAATATTATTTAAAATATAAAAATCTCAACTATAAAAACATTGTCTGGTACTCAAAAGATCATTTTTTTTTAATAAAAAAATTTATTCGGGTGTCCAATGCAACCGATCTGCGTGAAGTACACCGAAAATAGGAAGAGTCTCCGTTCCAACTTGACAAAAGCTAAAATAATTCTGCTGTTTCGTAAACGATTCAAAGTTGGGATAGTTGGCTGAGCATCCAGGTTATCTTTGAGCCACTGTATCGAGGGAGTAATAGCAGGAGCAGTAGGTTGAGTCTCGACGATGTAACGATCGCTGGACGCTCGATGTGCTCCAGCGCACATACAAAATCTTCGGGAGATACCAGACCGCATGGCCATCTTCGTAAAACCGTCCTCCGTTTTCTCTTCGTCCTCTTCGAGCCCCTCATTTCATGCTGTTGTTCATGCAGCGATGCAACCTCTCGTGACCGTGTGTCGTTTCGTTGCTCTTTTCTCGCACCAGAGTCGCGGTCGTCGCATCGTCGACCTGACTCGTCCGTCCTCAACCAACACTCGCAGCCGAGGGTACAGAGAAAGAGCCCCGCGGCCAATTTTCTCCGGACTCGCACGGAAGCCCGTAAAATTTATACCGGCATTTTCCGAGCTTTATGCCTGCATCCGTACACGAATATATTTGAATTACTCTCCCACACAAAACTCGAACCAGCGCAGGGACACAAGACGGCCTCGTGGAGCGAATACCTATACGTTTACGTGAACTCCACCACTCAGTGTTCATGCTGTGTAACATCCACTTCGTGCATGTATCTCGTCTACCGGAGAAGCAGGAATAAATTCCGCACACGATACACCGGGCCACATCCAGAAGTACCCTCGGACAACAACGGATTTATAACATTCTACACACAAAAATCATTGTAAATTATATTTCATTCAAAGTTTTAAAAAAATGCACATTTCGTCAAACTTCATTATGTAGCGGCCGATCTTTTCATTATACAAAAAAAAACCTTTCATCTGATGGATGTTTTTTTTGTATAAGGTTTGGGGTAAAAGAAACATATTTGCTTAATGAAAAACTCTAGTTAACTAATAGAATATTGTAACAAACAATTAAGTGCACACCCAAAATTTTCTCACGGTTTAACCATCGATCTAAAACTAAAAATTACTTTCGAATCTTACTCAATAGTGCTGATTTCCTGAGTTAGCTTCACAGAAGTCCAGCCTAATTACAAAAACCAAACGCCTGGTAACAATCTCTACATTCGTGACAACATATATTATACAATGATTCCGTATATGGCTCGATCATTATCAACTTTTTGTCATATAAAACAAAATCGATTTCGATGTTTGCAGAAAATTTGACGAGATAAAAAAATGCTGTATTTATACAATCCATGATCGTGCAAAACGAATCAAACGAACGTCGTAGTGGCAATTTCAAAACGTGGCAGACTGGATGAAAGCGATGTAAAGTTCTCTCTCTCTCTCTCTCTCTCTCTTCGGCGTAGAGTGAAATTGTCCGTCGGAGTGTTCGGATTTAACGATAATACCGCATAATTAGATTCCTGGACTAATGAGCCCAGGTCCCGGATAGGTTGATGGTAGGAGTGTTAAAACGGGCGGCTGGCTGGACGGAAACACACGCAGAGAGAAAGCACGGAAGGACGGAAGCGTTATCAGCTAGGCAGGTAATTACCGCCGCTCGAAATTACCTATTCTCCCCAGCAAATATATATTATTATCCGTCCCTCCCTCCCTCGCCCTTATCAAAAGCGCAAGCTCTTCAACGAGCGTTAACCCAAATTATTCTGCGCTTTGTCCAAAGACGGATTTGGGGAATTGTTGTTGCTCTTGAAAATTTGCCAACGCTTTGGGCCGCGCAGGGAATTATTACTATTTATTGAACATGAAGTGCTTGGACATCATCACGTCAAAGCCATCACGAGATACGAATGATGCCAACCGAAAAGGCAATTAAGGATGTAACAACATAAGCACATCCAACCCAAACTGTGGAATAGCTTAGCAATGAATGTGAAACTAAAACTAAAACTAGAAACTTAAGGCTACCGTAGTTGATTCGCCTTTCGCTTCTTCTCCGCCATCAGACACCGATAAGAGGAGGTTCAGAAAACCTCATGTGCAGGACGCACCGGTCACAACCTCAGGTGGCGAATGACAGAATCTCGAACCCATTAAATTAAATGACCTCTCGAACACAAAGCATTCTGAAAGGGGGAACAAAAAGTGGATCAGTACCGAGCCAAGTAACTCACACCACCACTTTCTCCGCTTTTCGAGTATTTTCGTATAACAAAACAAAAATGATTCACGTGTGTGTAAAGCATTGCCCGCTACTACCGGAATATCTATTCATCCGAAGACACCCACATTTTTAAAACGTTACCGCTGCAGCAGTGGAATTTCACCAATCGCCTGTACGGGGAATTTTACAGCAATCCAGAGTGTCGAGTAACCAACCAACCTGGATACACAATAATGTGTAGGTCATTCATTAAAATGTTGTGGGAACGGAGAGTTGAGGATGTTGAAAAATACTGCTGTATTTTTTAAGAGAGTGCATGACGATAATAATTGTAATTATAATTTAAAAGCCGGCGGAGCGAAAACTCTTCTGCGCTCTAGTTCACGGAGTTTTTCGCTATGAAAGCTTTCTGGAAGTCGTGAGACGTATATTTTTATATATATATAATTTTCATTTAACGTTGAAAATTCTCAATGCCATATATTTTTGCCTAGAATGTACATATAATATTACAAATTTTCCCAGGCTCAAGCGGAATTTAGTATAAAAAATGGACAAAAAATCTATAAGGGTCTCCCTTCAATCTATCGACCGTTAATTTTAACTCATATTTGTATACTCTATTTCATCAATACACGCTTGCAGCTATTGCATTATCGACGCAAAGTGGTTTATAGACTCGAAATTTATCAGTAAAAAAAAATATATATATAGATAATGTCGGAGTAACGTTTAAGTCGATCATTAGCCATAAGCGTAAATCAGATAACACTTAATACGAATGTACAGCAAAGAAAAATAAGCGAGGACAATCGGATCAATTCGGACGTCGGGACATCAAAGTGTCGCAATAAATAGTTTGTCAAAACCGAAACTGATCTCTCCGAGGGCATTGCCCGGATCATGCATATATATTACACACAGATGTACCTCAACGAGAGAGTAGCTTTCTATTTTACTAATGTACAATCTTCAATCTTAATGATTTTAGGAAGCAGCGAGGAGTCGAGAATCGGTATCGGTGATCCCGGCAAACTCGGCGTCAAGAAACCAAGACCCAAAGCATCCTCGCCGAATCGTCAAGGCCCGCAACAATGCCAGGTAAACAAAAAAAAATCTCCCAAGGAAAAAAAAATTTAATTGGATACAAAGCCTTTCCGCAACTGTATATCACCCGTGGCGTTCTGCACTTGACACTCGCACAATTATTCTTTTACCCAAGAATTTTACTCGACCGAAAAAAAGTAGTGGACGTAAAAAAAACCACAACCGAACTTTTTCCCTGGAACGTCGGAAAGGTCACAGGGAATTAAAAAAATTCCGCGGAATACCAGGGTCGTGGGAAAAGATCTGTGGAACGAAAGTTTTCTCCGGCCGAAAGTACCCGCGTCGCAAAAGTACAGAGAAAGACAGAAACCGCGATAGTTCCGGGTTTGCCGTAAACGGCGAACGTGCCGCGGGTTCGAGGGTCGCGCGTGGCGACCGCAAAGCGTGTCCCTAAAATGCGAACGAGCCCACAAATTCGAGTTCTCTCAGAGGTTCTTTTCTCTCGCCTTTGAAAATCTCTCTCTCTCCCGCGTTTTCCCACTCTATACATATACCGATACATTTATACGTACAATTTTAACCGGCAGCCCCTTTTACTCACGGTCGCACGAAAGCGGAACCAACGAATGTCAACGAGAATGACCCACTTTTGATAGCGCGCATGCATGGCACTCACGCACACGGACGCACCGAACGCATATATATATCCACAAACGGTATAGAGTCTCCAGTCATTGACTCTGACCAGTGATTGGCCCATGAAAACGGAATTGGCGGAAACGAGCGAGAAATCCGCGAATCGCGAGTGGCTGGCCGTTCGTTAACGCGCCAACGGTCCCATTTATCCTAAGCATATAGATGGGAAGCTATGAGCTCGAATTTTCGCGTGCAGGATGAGAAAGAGATAGCCGAGAGTAAACGCACACATAAAACTACTGTACTATGTACAGTACAATGCTACGTAGATGGAGATGGAGAGAGCGAGTGAGTTTGAATGTACGAATATACCGGGGATGATAGAGCATGGTACGTGGAACGGGGGTGAGCTGTGCAGTGTGCGGGAGGCCGGAAACACACTAACCATTGCCGGACCCATAGAGCTCGCTCGGCGCACATTTTCCCAACCGAGACGAGCGCGGCTTTTATCGACTCTCTCCCTTTCTCCCTCGTTCTATAGATTCCCCCTTACTCTCTCTTCAGCGTGTGTACCGTGCAATGTGTACATGGTGCACAGTACCCAGTTGCAATTAACGAACCTACGATAAAATAGAATTTATACCACCGCCGGTGGGTTCCCTCCGTGTTCGTTTGGACCTTCGATGAGAAGGAGTGAAACTGTATACATATATGTGATGAGACGTCGTTTTTTTTTCTTCTTCTTCCATTCCATTTTACCCAATTTTACCTCCGTTTCGAAAAAAAATCCGTAAACATGGACGGTATGAATTTACAATTTTTTCATGGATATTTTCAGTTTATTGATCGATTTCCGCAATACCGGAGGTTTCGTAGAAACGGTTATGAACTACTTTGTGATTCCTCAAATTCGATAAAAACGGATCATTTTTTAGGTAATAATTGAGGCCGAATGGAGCTCGACTTCGACTCGGCGAAATGTTCTCGTCTCTCAAAAAGAACATTTCACGTTCCGACTTTCAATGCATACAACCTAGTCGTCGAAAAGCTGAATTTATGAACGATATATTCAAGCAGTTTACCCTGCTATGCGCTCAGAATTCTAGCTACTACTCAAAGCCGGAGAATTCTTCGCTATTCCATAGTAAAGTCGACAGCTGCATTCGTTTTTCAAAATTTCGTAGTAAACCAAGCGTTGTCGGATAAAAATCCTCCTGGCATCAGAGGCGTCGCCGTCGAATGTTGAAGATTCGAATCGAGAGTGACGAGTGCAACCGGCATGCGAATACGTTGACGATGGTGAGCCCAATCGTGAAGCTCGTGACCCGTTACACGATTTTCCGATAACAGCGAAGCGACGCCCACTTTAAGTAACATCGTACTTTCCGTCGACAGCGCCGGCACTATCATCCGTCGTCGTCCGATCCCTCCACTCGCCGCTGGGATACGTAGTAAACCACCTCTCGTTTACTCGTATGCGTGTGTACGTCGACGTGGAGTGGAACTGACGACCAGCGGCAGCATCGCTGTTACCTCCGCGACTGTCGTTCGAAACCCTCCGTGAAACACACGTGTGTATTCCACCGAGAAAGGCTGTTGAATATTCAGTCAACGACTGTTGAGAGAACCGGAGGGAACACACGATACCCCTAATGTTTCGGGATAAACCAACGCCGTTTGAATAGTCGAAGCTACAGGAACGATCCCATATTCCGCATTCATGGTACTGTATTTTATTTTCAACGAACGTTACAAAACTACATTTATTTGTGGAGTGGTTCATGCACGAGCCTCGAAATTACGGATTTACGTTACAGTCGGTAATCAAAGGAACGACTATCGAGGATGAAGCCAATGATACTATCTGAGATGTTCGAGAGCCAACATCCTACCTTTGGGCCAGATACGCATCGAGGCGTCAATTCCCCGATCTCACGGCGGCGTTGCCAACACGGTCGGATAGCCACGAATCGCTCGTTGAGTTGATTAATTGACCGACAACGATGGCGTCCTCGGAGGGTGAAGGATCGTCCAACGAGCGTAAATGCACGTCCCCGAGTCCTTAGGAGCATGGACTTGCATCTTCGAAGATCCAGTAAACAGCGACGGAAGGAAGAGCCAGGGAAAAGCTGGGACGGACGAGCTCAGCTGAGAGGAAAGCTTGCGAACGCTGGTTCGCATCCCAGGCTGCTACACCAAGACGGATGACTGCTTCACGCTCCGTTGCTTCGTCGGTCGACAACGTTCTACTGGCTTTGCCGAGACAGCGCTCACTGATGCTCGCGTTGCCTCTGATGATGCTCGGCGTACCTTCTTCGACCGTAATTAACCATGATGATGGTCCCACCGGCCGCCGTCTCGATAACTTTGACTTCCAATCTTCCTTACCGCGGAACGTTCAACTTCACATCGGATCATGAAGGCAAGAGGTTTGCTTAGGTCGTCCGTATCCCTCACTTCCGAAGCGGAAGAAGTTTGTTGTCTCGTACAACATCGGCGAGAAACTATCTTGATTATCTTTCTATCGAGAAAATGAACTCGATTTGATTTTGTTAAAATCCAGAAGATGTACTTACTTAGCAACCGGATAAACCGTTCCTCTCGCTTCCGACACCGTATGTCTCTCGATGAAGCATCCGAGTTCCCACCAACTGATTATGCATTCCCGAACGGCGGATCTTCATCAGCGCGTGAATACCTCCCATGAGTACGAGAAACACATGCAGACGTAATTATATCTTAGCAAAGACGAAGATCTGTCGGAGGTTGCCAGCGCCCGGAGGAATATTGTGGGTGTTGAACGGGACGACCCAACGTAATGATGTTTGTACAGCTTCGTGGGATAAGCTATCACGATAGAAAGTGGCATTCTCAGTGCCGATTTCTATACAAGCAGCCGTAGTTATGCGCTGCTGTCGACGACAGGCCTTCCGTATGACGATTGCCACGGCCATCTAGGTTCACTCGAAGCTTACGCTTTCTCCTACACGACTTACCTCATCTGCGTATCCCTTAATCCTCTGTTTGTCACCCGGTGCTTTCCCTTTAATTTGCAACCGGTACAGCACACACGCATACACACGCGCGTATCCATTCACACAGACATTTACCCTTTGATAATTGAAACCACTGTGTCTCGAAAATTCTCGACGATGTCGTCGTGGCTCTTGGATCTCCTCAGTGCCTGCCTCCGAGTAAGATCCTTAGGCGTTAAGCTACACAAATTAGATTTTCTGCTTAAAGGACGATTCGTAAAGATAGCTCGATGTTTGGAACTCTCTGCTCTGTTATAATGCATGTAGACGAGAAAGTAACGGCTCCTCTTCACTCCGACGCTTCGTCTATCTTTATGGATCGCTCGCGAAAATGAATATGACGCGTATATATCCCTCGTAGGATGAAAACCCTTTTCCTATCTTCATTCCGTCTCCTCAATGAGATATCGCGTCGAGGAAGTGAAACTATAATCTGCGAGTTATCCGTACGCAGGTTCAGCGGAACATCTCACCGGCTTACTCAATCTCGAAACAGCTTTTCTTGTGAGCGGATGAAAGACTACGCCGTTGCACAAGCACAGAAATTCTACACAGCATAGGATTTCGTTGAGGCTGCCCCAAGGCCTCTCACCGTCACTCTTGCCTCGATGGTTTTCGCTCCTTTATCTTCGCGATAGGAAATACCTTGGTACTTGCGCGGTTGCAATAGCGAGATCATGAAAAAATACATGATCAAGCTTTCGTGCAATTTTTATCTTTGCTTCGCCATAATTTCAATGCGACATCCGTCACTATCTCTACATAATTTCGAACTTTTTTCGAATTAGAAGGTACATGTTTAGCTTTTGGCGAATTCTTGTCTTTTCGCGACTCGGTTTCTTTTTGCTCAATTCTGGCCAGATGAGACGAACGCATGTCGTTGCGGTCAACTGATACGAAGGTTCCTGCGCCCTTCTCGTATCACCTCAAAGACTTGTCCTTAACGTTGTTCAACATCCGTGATGACCATTGTTGCGATCCGCTTCTTATATCCCGAACAAGGCTTTTTTGCCCGAGGAACTAATCCCCGAAGATAGTTCTCGGTCTACTTATGGCACATCGATGTATATGAGTGTATGGGTATTCGCGTGTGCGTGTGCGGAGCACAACGACCACCATGTACAAATGAAAGCTTAATAGTCTGATGAAATGCTTTTAACGGTCCTGCAGCCCGTTAGTTCGTCGGATAAAAACGAAATAAGTTCTATTGTTTCCACCAGCAGTTAGTAGTTTTACCGACCGGCGTTTATACGACCAAGATGGCTAAGCACAGAAAATTCTACGTCACTTCCCAAGAAGCCGATAGTTACGGTACCTCTTTCTCTGGGACAGTTGTTGCACGGCAAAAAACTATGAATCCAATCAAACGTCTTACGTCAATGCTCGAAAAAGACGGGAACTACATGCAAAAAACGCCAAGATAGATAATTAAGTTTATCTAATTTAAGTGAAATAAAATTACTTAGATTTTTCGTCTTATATTCACAGGTATGCGGCAAGATCTTCAACAACGCCTCGGCCCTGACAAAGCACAAGCTGACGCACAGCGACGAGCGGAAGTACGTCTGCACGATGTGCGGAAAGGCGTTCAAGCGGCAAGATCACTTGTGAGTTAACATTCAGTCTCTGCTCTATTGCGTAATTACGAAATACTACGAGTAAATCGTATATTATTTAGTGAGGAAGTTACCTCTTTTCACGTCCCTTTTGTATCTCGAACTATCCAACTCATCAATTTAGCCCATTGTACTCGTAATTATTCTCGCATTAAGTACATCCCATACGAAGCCGTTTCTCGTAAATTCCTCGGACATTTTGAGCCAATTTTACGTTATCGAATCATCTTTCAATGCACTTAGGGTGTTGTGATTATAGTTCCAAAAATTAACATTTACGTCTTCCAAAAATTTACCAAAAATATAAATCAATAAGAGACGAATACGAGGTTGACAAAAATATTTCCGGTCCTGTGTCGATTAGAGAGTACAGAAAGTGTGCAAATACAGAATTTCTTTAGGGCAATCCTGACAAAGCGTGGAGGGTTGAAAAAATATCCGCTAATATGCCAGGGAATATATACAGACTGTCAAATAGACATAGAGAAAGGAAGTTGAGAAAGTCAAGAGCTCCGACACTATAGGTTACCCCGTACAGCTAACCCAAACGGACGGACAGTTCGGTTTGTATGTTTCTTCAAAGACGGGTCTCTAAATCCCATATACCAGTCGCCTTTTCGAGAATTCCGCCTCATTTCGACCCGGAAAGTATCTTTGTCGATCTATTAATTCCCAATTTTCCTCCTGTGCGTGTATTGTACTGGTTCGAATTGTCTTCGAGTAAAAACTTTGGGATCAGTCGGCCCAACTTCGATGCCTTCATATAGGAGGCCTAGGCGTATGTGAGCTTCAAACAGGTGAAATATTAACGCTTCATACGTCACAGAGCCTGAAACCATGCCTAAATGGAACTAACAGTAACGGAGCGTGGACCACGCGTTGATACAGTAGCACCTAAAAGTGGAGATCGATGAGTCACTCGCAAAGGGTTAACGGGGGAAAAGAGAAATTTGAAAGAAAATTACAAGCGGACCTGGCAACGATAGTTTCCGTGATTGAATGGAAAAAGTAGTTGATTGCGAACACCTTTGCAGTTTCAAGGAGTAGAAAACACTGAGAATTCGGAATCAGATTACGCAAAAGTAATATAAAGCTCAGCATGATTGTCTGATAGAATAATAGTAAAATAAAGATAAAACAGCTCGAAACGAGATCTGGATGGTTCAGCCGAGATCTCGTTTCGAGTTTCTCCACTGAAACTCCCAACTTTCGCTTGGGTACCTTCATTGTTCATTGTCGAGAATAAAAGATATTGCCGTACCAGCAGGACTTTATTCGTTCCTTTTAAGTCTCCCTTTCTCCCTCTCTTTTCCGTTCGACTTTGTCGATACGTTTTCTCTACCGCCTCGTTTTGTATACCTCGCACTGTTTCTCCTATTTTCTCTTCATCAGTCTACTCTTATATATCTCTATTGACTTATTTATCCTATTTCGTAGATAACACAGACGCGGGCGGAAAGCTGTGCGGAGGCAATAACTGCGTATATATCGAGAATATATCGTATATACATGGAAGCGGCATTAGTACAACGTTCAATTTATTTATCATTCCGTGCTCGCCGAGTAATCGAGAAAAGAGCGACTTTCTCTGTTAGCAATGGGAAAGTTGTGTCGCGCTCGAAACGATTCTAGGAGTCGATAATTAGCGAGAGTTCAGAGAAAAAACCCCCCGAGGACTTGCCTCCGCATTGGAAACACGCTTTATTCGCTCTTTCATTTCCCTGCATCTTCTCTCACCCCTCTTTCGAACTCTCCTTATTTTCATCTACCATCAGCCAAGTGGTTCTCGGAACTCACGTACTGTACAATATCCATTGCCGACATAATTTCACCCCGCTTGGTGCTCCGAAGGTCTTTGCTCAACAATCCATACACGTATATACGGAGTGCAACACGTTTATAGGAGATTTCAAGCGAAATTCTCCTTTATAGAGGGACCTACGTTAAAAACTTGGTCCAAATTAGCTTTTACAAATTAAAGCAATTTACGTTTGAAAATAGGTGGGGTCGCGAGGCTTTCGGCGAACTTTACGGTAAAACCCGGTTGGGGTTGTCGAGACGGGGCGAGTTTAAGGGGATCCGGGTGAGCGTTCATATCGGTAGGCTATAAAACTCTTCGAGATCCCCGTATTCGTTTCCCCGGCCCCCTATTCTCATCCCCTTCTGATACCTCAGCAGCGCGAAAACTCCTTCCAACCTCGGATTCGAGACTCTCCCTCTTATACGGAAGAGCAGTGGGCAAGTTGTCGAAATTTACTGGAAACGATATCCCCGAGTCGGTCTTCTCTCGGGTCCCGCAATCCGCGACCAACGCTGCTTGCGGGATCAAGGGGTGCACCAAAGGATAGGGGGATACTCCCGGGTCCGGTCGGTTCTCGATTCTCTCGACTAACGTATGAAGCCAATTATCGGATGGCGAGAATTTCGGAGAAACGAAGGTCAAAGCGGGTTTTCGTATCCGATGACTTAAATTTGGATCCCAGTTAATCGTCGATCTCGCTCATTCGACATGAAAAAAAAATTCCGAACGAATTGTCAAGTGCCGAGACACTGAAGATTTATTAAAATATTCACAGTGACTTATCGAGGCGTTCAAAAAATGTCTCCTCTATTCTTCATAGTTTGACTCCCGGAACTCCGACAATCATCGTACTCGATGACTTCCACTTTAACAATTATATTGGTCCCACGAAATTCGGCATTCGCTAAAACGATTATTGATGAGACAACGCAGCATCTATTACGAGAGAACAATTCCCGAAAATAGAGCTGAATCCGTTCTACAATTTCATCCCTAAAGTCTCATTTACTGTACCATACCTCCGGGATAGACTGTACAATCTTTGGGTGTGCCCTATATACGTGCATCCGAGAACGGCCGACGAGACCCTGACAACAAGTTACGAAGGGTGCTCGTTGATTCGCCGTAATAGCGATTCCGGGATTAATGCAATTATGAACGAAGTTAACGTAGCTTCTTCCGCAGCTAAGATCCATGGAGTCTTCTCTCATCTACGCTTCCTCTCGCTTCTCGCATTCTCTCGGTCTCTCCCTGTATCAGCCTCTGTGCCTTTCTTCTCTGCATCTCTCTGGATACGCTCTTTCGCCAGACGATGTTGTATGCCATGTCGTGAAATTGGCCCGACTACTTGTTGCATGAAGCTGAAGGCGGGGCCAAAAGGCCCCTCTTCGGTCTCCCGAGCGCATTCGCTCTCTTCCATTTTTTTCTACTGGCGGCACAACCGCCCTCCCTCACTCTCTGTTTTTCCGTGGTTCACTTTCCCCGTATAGCTGCGAGAGTACGCTTGGATTCACCGAATATAGTGAGACGAGACGAGAGGTCCTTTCATATTTCTCTCTCCTCGGGCTTTCTATTTATTCCTCATCAACGATGTGCGCTAGTGGCCGCCACTCAACGTTTCAACGAGAATCGGGTCTGCCAGTCGAGCCATAGCACGGCGACTCGTTAAGAGCATCAGAGTCGAGCAGGGGAGAAGGGAGTTATGACGAGTGAATGGGGATGGTGAAACTGAAGACACTCGAGAGACAGAAAGGACAGGAGAAAAAGGGTTGCGAGAGTGTTTTTTTTTTCGGCACATTCGAAATTATAGAATTATCGACAATTTATTATTGTTCTCGTCGGGAACTGCATCGAACTTCCCGTTGCCTTTGTTTCCCGTTTTATTCCGGTGCAACATCTGTCAGATTTTCAGTTTCAAAAGTGCATTTCAAGTTCCGTTCCACTTCTATTCTATAATTTTGGTATTCTTATGCCGACAGGAACGGCCACATGCTGACGCACAGAAACAAAAAGCCATTCGAGTGCAAGGCGGAGGGTTGCGGAAAGTCGTACTGCGACGCTAGAAGTTTGCGACGTCACACGGAAAATCATCACGCCGGCAGCAAAGTGAACGAGAGCGTTAGTCCGACCAGTCCAACGACGGGGCCGCACACCCCCAACACGCTGGGCAGTAATCCGAGCACGCCCAGCACACCCGGTGCCCCGTCAACTCATAATGGTCACGGACACACAGCCCTCAAGCAACTGTTGTCCACCGAACCGGCTCAGGCTCAACAGCGCAAGGTAAATCATCTTAACAAATGACAAATATTCGTAGTATACTGTACATTGAACACAGCACATTATCGAAAACTTTTATTTCAACCAAATTGAGGGTGATTGAACGATAACTCTTCTTGAGACTGTAGAAATTTCTTCGAAAAAAACGTGGCCTGAAACTGTGCAGAGCAGGATTGATCTGCCCGCAAATCGACTCGTCCCATCGAGCCAAATACACATTCGCCTCGAGGAGATTCCAGCATCACTTTGCCGTCAGCCGGCAGTTGATAATTACGCGAGGGTAGATGGAAAAGCGAGGGTGAGAACAGAGAAATGTGAACGGCAGGGTGTGGTTTTCACTCCCGCAGCAGCCCTGGCTCCAATGAAATACCATAAATCATAGCCAGCGCGTGCACACGCGGTCGCGTCTGAGAAGTTTTCATAGCGGCAGGTCTCAACGCTTTCTCGTCCTTCGCTTTCTCTCTTTTAGTTTTCATTCCTATTCTCTCTCCCTGTCACCCCCCTCCCTCCTGCCTCCTTTCCCGACCGTCTCATTCTCATTACCCAAGTTCCTTGGTCATCAAATTTTATTAGCCCCTACTGCGGCCCGCCCGCCTTGACTCTGTTCTCCCTGCTTCACCGATCTCTCCGCTCTCGCCCTATCGCAGTTCTAACTCAATATCGTAGATTCGTAGTACCGGGGTTTAACTACCCTCGCTCCATTTTCTTGCCCTCTTCGTCCTTCCTTACTTTAGCAGGGCTCTTCTCGTTTGCCCGCGGGACGGAGAGCTGACTCCGGTTCGCTTTTTGTGAAAATGTTCGGCTCACTCCACCGGTCGATCCTATTGCAGACTTTTGGCTACCAGGGACCGGAGGGCTTCAAAACCATCAGCGCTGCAGGGGTTGTAGCCCGACCGTAAAAAGAAAAGAGGAATAGAGGTCGAAGAGTCTGCAATAATTTCGCGTGCTTCACGGACGAGAACTAATTTTCGTCGTTGCCGGACTACCCTCTCGCTGCGAGAACTGGTCGTACTGCGGAAACCTGGTTTTCTCTCCGATCATAGAGAAGGATAAATAAACGGAGAGAATGCTTTAACAACCTCTCGCAGCTTTCTCGCTATTCCTCCATTGGTTCTTTTATCGCGCAACATATGTGAGATTTCCGGCGGAGCTTTTAAGTTCATGGATCACAGACCGAAAAGCATAGTGAATACTCAATAGTAGTGCGGGAGCTCAGCGATCGTGCCCTACTCCGTTCCTGCTATAAAGTCAGTCCTGAAGCTGTGAAAGTAAGAACGAAAAAAGTATTTCTATCGCTTATATCAGATATAATGAAATTGAGGTCATGTAAACGTTCGCAAGATACCGAGGTGATAAAATAAATTTTTAAAATTGAACATGGCATTTATTCGCGAATAGCATCTGTTTTATAACATGTAATCCCAACGTTTAATCGATCTTTTTTCCATCGGCAGTCTTCGCGCGTCAGAGAAAATGCTCGAGGGGGCGGTTTTAGCTCAAGAATCATTCGCGGATCGTTGAACAGCGGATGGGTTACACACAAGGATGGCGAAAGATAATAATCGAGACCGCGTGCCGAAGCGATCGATCTCTTTCCGAACGGCAATTCGAGGATATATCCTCCCCCCTTGGTTCTCCGGTGGATGAACGCCGATTCTCGCGCACCCGGAACCCGAGCCTTTTCCGAAGGCTCTTCGCGCCGGAAAAGCCCTCTCGTTATTCGCGCCCACGCTCCATTCGTTCGTTCGTTTGTGAACCGATGCCGATACCGCGTCATACCGGCGAGAAAACCTTTTGCCACATCATTAATCCAAGTGAGAAGGTCGTAACGGCAGCGATTCACAAAATTGACCGTGCCAGTAGTCGAGCCCACAGGTCGTGACGATCGGTTATCGTCTTTCACACCACGTAGTATACATATATATATATATAGATATATATATATAAAGAGCGATAGTAGCAGTAGATATCCACCGATATTCTATAGACCCTTTTATCGGAATAACTTTCCTTCGCGCTTCCCAGCCCCCTCATTCCCGATTTGCAATAGAGGATTGCCATTAGTCCCAGCACGATTTGGCGTAATTCGAAATCTACGGTGGTTAGAGAGAGAGAAGTCGGGAAATAGGTGGACGAAGAGCACCGTATCCCGTACCGCAAAGAGCAATTAAATAAATCCTACTTTCTGATCGAAGAGCCGGATAAGAGGATCCCCCAGCGTAGAATCCTAAGTAACGACGAACGCGAAAGTATATCCTTAAGGACTCGGCCGTTCTCTACACTGTGCTGAATTTCATATCACGAATCACGAAGCCACCTTTTTTGGGAAACACCGTCTTTTGGTCTTTAGAGAGAAAACCAATCTGTTAAAATATCGTAGCTAAAAAAATTGCAGTGGAAACTTTTTTCAAAATAATTCCGAATATCCCGAATTACATTTCAATGACGAATCTATTTTAATATGGGAATTCGATTTCGTTCGGGAAATGTACACCTGGCGGTATAAACAGTGAAACGGAAAGGAAGATGACGGGGTTACTCAAAATAGTTCATATTTTCCAACGTTATCCGCCCTGGTATTTAACAGTATCGATGAAGCTTTGAAGAAGTTCTTCATCCACCCGAGGTATTAACGTCAGTAATAGAGTTTTCTCGGTAAAACCCATGAGCGAAGAGCTCAGACAAGTTTATTGCTAACTTACGTAAGTTGTTAAAACCATTGACAGATCTATAAGCGAGATTTTTTTTTTAATACCTCCACGGACACGCCTGTGCTATCTGAATAACCGGGTACCGTGATTAATCCGGTTTAATGAGAGCGAACGGACGTCAGCAAGAGGAGCGAATGACGGGTGGAGAAAATGAGGAAGGAACGATCGATTCAGCGTTTCGCTCTGTAAAAGCTTCCTTTTTTTTTTGCATAAAACGTTTCTGAACGTAACTATGCGGTTCTTTGGGTGAGAACTCTCTATGACTCAGTTTTCTCTCATCCCTGCTGCTTCACGCTCGCCCCCCCCCCCCCCCTCCCAGTTACAAACTCTTAATGCAATTAACGTTACCGGGCAACCGCACTTTCACGGCTCGGCTTGCAAACTGCGGAGGCGAGAGGGATGCAATATTCGCACCACATTTTCAACACGTACCAATTACTCTATAATACTTTCCGCATCAATCGGACCACGAAGTATCAATTAATTTTTTTTTTTTTCTTAAAGACCGAGAGAATTCAAATCTACGTAAAACAAAGATACGTTCATGTTAACAAAATTCAAAAAATTGTAATTGAAAATCGCATCGGATATCTTGGATTTTATTTACATATGATTAAAAAACGGATTACTTCAAAGAATTCCACAAACGCTTGTGTTTCCTCAACGCAAATGAACCGATCTAATTCATGTTCAATGTATAACTCTTACCCCACATAATATTCCCACAAAGTCTTTTCCCCATTTTGCGTTTCCACCGCTACAATTCTACTTAATTGGCATAATAATCTTACAACTTCAAACAGAAATATTCGAAGTTGCTGTGTATCATTCACAAAGATCACTGCTGATGTACACGCTCATGTACACGCTATTACACCCTCATTGTTATAAAAGATCGAAATTACGGAACTACAAGGATTGCGATAACTAGAAGCCGGTTTTCCACCAAGATTATGTATTTCCGGAAAAGCGGATTGGCGGATAGTAGTTAGATGCGCAGAAATTGCTGTTCTAGAAGAAGCTTTGCGGTGTGCATCCGCGAGATCGACAGACAGACGGATATTTATCTATATATATAAACGGGAGCAGGCAGTGCGCATGTTGCTCCCGGAACGAGCAGTTTGATCTGCCTTCTCAGGAGTGTATCCGATTAGCGACGGTTCCGAGAAAACGCTTCAACGTTTTCTCTGATATATGTATATCCAAGCCGATTCGTCTCTTCTCGTCCAAGCGAGAAGGCCCTGACCTCCGTGCGGCTCCACTTCGTCGCTCGCTTCCTTCCTTCCTTCCCTTCCTGAACGGTTCGCTGAGTCAGTCGCGCTTCCAATCCCCGACGTCTACGAGCGACGTCCTTTAGAGGCCCCCCTTCCCGCGGAGAGTACAGCTAAGCTTCTTGTACTCTCAGACGTATAACGATAGGACGAGATAGCTGAGGTACAGCGAAACTGCCCTGGCTCTCTCGTCGCCCTGGGAATCGATGTAACGGAACTCTGTTCGCTTCCTATCTTCTATGCTTCCTCATCGATGTAGACTCCCATTTACGTACATCGGAGACGCAAAGGTCTCTTATATAGAAAACTATTTGGCTTTTTTTGAAGTTGAGTACCTCATCTCTATCTTCTTACCAAAGCGATTTTACCTATTACAATGGGTAGGAAGAAAAGTTCCTGCTGTAATTTCTTTTAGGGCTTTCCGAGCGGTGAACGAACATGTTTATTGCTAAATCATATCAGATCGATTCGTTGTTACTATAAAGTCGGAACGAACCTCTTCTAACCCCGACTACTTCACGATAACGATGTCAAAATTGTTCGATTGACATCGGTAATTGAGTCACTCTCTTAGCTGAATAATGTTATTCTTTCTCCCATAATTCCTATCCCCGAGTAGCGCAACTCTTTCGCTGATGGCAAATTGCCAACCGCCACTTATTGACAATGTGCCCTAATAGCTATTAAATTATGATTCTATACAAGGATCTTTCCGAAAAGAAAAATTGAAACTTTTAGAACGCTTCCTCATGAATGTCGAAACTTGAAAGTTTAAAATCGAATGTTGACAATTTTATGATAAGTTTTTATTATATTCTCTTCTCGTAAAGCTCCTTATATGAGAAACCTTTTCCTATATTTTTGTTTTCCTCATGGAGGAAGCTTTGCGAATAAAGTTAACCATGACAAAGTGTTACAAAAATTTCCACTATCGCTTTCAACTTTCAACTTTGACGAGGCGTTATGAAAATTTCAATTTTTAACTTTTTTCCACATAAACGTGTCATTTAACTTTTAGGCAGACTACTGGCCAACTTAGATTTAGCGCGAAATAATACACTAACATTGTGCGTTTTGGTCGAAATAGATATGCACGAGGCGAAAAAATACATAGTTACGTGTTTCATGTTTTTTTTTATCTTCCTTATTTTTCTCGAGAAGTCCAAATGAAACTGTTTCATCTAGTTATTTCAACTCTGTCATTTCCATCTTCTTGTGTATTGCTTCCTACAAAACACAACAGGCACCTAGGGTTTTCCGCAGTCCTACCCAAAAGCGAAAGATCGTGGTCTAAAACTACGCAAAATCACCCATTTTTGCATTTTTTGGCTATATGAATGCTTCATAAATTTTTTTATTGGTCGTCAATTTGGGACAATATGTAACGTATTCTTTTACGCTGATTAGGAATCTGACATTCATTTTATGCATAAAGAAATTCTTAAACAGAAAAATTGCGTCTAATATAAAGCAATTATTTTCCTCGAAACTCAAAAAATTTTTATGTGACAAAATTTGAACGACTGGATCGTTTTCCCCCAAATTCTATAGGGATTATCGACTAATTATACTCCATCCATACATAACTTTTTACGCCTGTAGGTAACAAATAGTAAGAGCTAGAGCGCGCATAGCCATTTTTGAAAAAATGGAAAAACACAAAAAAAAAGCACTAAACATTTTTTCATCAAATTTTAAAGAGACGTTGTATGTTATTCAGCCATGTTTTGTGTGAAATTTCAGCTTGATTGGTTGACGTATTCTTGAGTGATGGCGATTTGAATTTGTCACATCCGGGATTTTTTAAATGTAATTTTCCTTTTTTTTGGAACATTCTAAATACGTTTTCATTAAAATCTAAAAAAAAAGTCACTCTAACAACGCTTTCTCTATGAGGAGACAAAATTATTTTATTACCTACTGGAGGAAAAAGGTTTTTTCAAAATTTGACCATGCAGTTTGTCTCGATACGTTAACGAACAAGTCTCATACGAAATTGACATTGCGTTGCATCCTGATATAAGCCCAGATGAGGGATACAACAGGTAGTCTGCGCTAACTCGTGGGAAGTCGAATTACGCGTTGTTTCGCTCGAACTCGACGCATGATTTGTTGAACAACCACCCTACGGATTGTACCGTATCCATGGAAGAAGGATAAACCCGTTTGGAACGCACACGACTGTTCGATATACGCGAACCGGCACGGTCGTTCGATATGGCATCAAAGCCCCGCTCTCCCGCACTTCTCGTTCGGTATAAACTAATTTCCAGTCAAATTGGTATATCCGAGGCAGTTAGTCGACAAATAGAGAACACAGCTGATGTAATACGACGAGGAACTCACACTTTCGTCCTCCATACTCGGTTTGCAACAATAATCATGGAAACTGTGAGAGAGTGACGCACAGCGACTCGTTGTACAATAGCTAAATGGTCATGCACACTGCTCATTGCAGTGTGATCCGATAAATGCTGCAAAAGTGAACGGATAAGTCACACACGAAACTAATATCCGAGTGTCTGTGCTTGTAGCTTCGTAATTTTTGCTGACAATCGGTAGTCGATAAATTCATACACCCACTCTCAAATTAGCGATGAGCAGACCGGCATGTATGATACGAATGTAGGTGAGTACTGGACAGACGACAGAGAGAGTGTCTAATTTGGTATGGCGAACGGGAGCGGGTTCTGTGGGAAGGAAATGCGGACGGGAGGAGGGAGGGAAAGATCCCACGTCGTTCATTGTCAAGTTCCAGAGGGACGTTTCTATCCTAAAGCCTTTTCTCCCCTTCCTTCGTTTTCTTTGGTGTAAGATGGCTTCTAGTATTATAGTCGACCCCTTGGTGCAGAGAAGGCGTTTGAACGGCAGGCGATAATTCTTTATCGGTGTTTGAGGTGTATTTTTTTCTTCTCCGACACTGGGGCTTGGACATTGAAATCGGAATTCGATTAAATGGAGAAGCCGGGTACGGCGTCCGCCACAGTAGAATCATTAATCGTCGGGGATGTTGAATTAAAAAAAAGGAAAAATTGAATTCGAGGAACGAAATAGAAGAGGATTGATTCGTCGGTGCGACGTGAACCGTTTTCCGGAAGCACTGGCGCTGCCTGCAGCGTTCACAGTATTGGCATGTTGTATGGATACGTTCTTGAAAGCCTCGCATTGGCCGCTCGCAAATCAAAGTCGACGCCATAAACACGCCGATACGTATCTTCGGGTGATCTATGGCGGCGGATGAGCAACTGCGAGAGGATTTCGAGGGAAGCCATTTCTCTACAATAGAAGTGATGCTGGCCATAGGGGGATAAGTGGGCAATACGGGTCAACGGGTAATGCATATTACCCTGATATTACGAAGTTGGTAATCATTGAGTGCAACTCATAATGCTTTTGAAATTTCGATAAAAATCCAATATTTTCTTGAAAAAGTTCAATTTTTATTGTTTTTAATCAATCAACATGTTCAATTTAAAGAGTTTAAACTGAAAATCCTGAAAATGTATAAAAATTGCATTATCCTTTACAACCTTCTGAGCCATGGCTCAATCGTCAGTTTCTTTGAGCAACATGATTCTTCAGAAGGAATACCCAATCTTTGCTCTACAACGACCCTGAAGGTATCTGCATGACATCAAATTTCGTCGTCGCAAGCTTCGATCGGTCCACGGGTTTAGGAAGAAAAAAATCCGGTTCATTTGCAGAATTGTATTCTTCAAGTGAACTTCCACTAGTAAAGTAGTAGCGATGTAGAACGCTGCTGTTATAAGTTGATGAAATTTTATCTCATGCTGATATCTTCAGGGTCATGATCTACGTGACCTCCATTATCCGCCGGAGTCGCGGCCGAGCGCAAAGCCATTCTAACATGATGATAATCAGCCTCTCCGGATACGACCAACCAAACAGGCAGGTTTATGCCTAAACCAAGTTAGAACGCATTATCACGAACACCTGCAGGCTGTTCGAGGTAGAGAACGAGTAGAGGGGAGCGATGTTCGTCTCTTGCTCGATTTCGCGTGGAGCGAACGTATTCGGCCGAGCGCGTTCATTTGATATACAGCTAATTAGAGATCGAAATCTGGGAGTGTTCTCCACGGGCGTACACAGATAGATCTTCCTCGGTGCGGGGATGAGTCTCTCTCGCATAGGTACGTTGGAGAATGACCGTTCTCGCCGTTCGCCACGCCAACCCTTCGCCGCGCCCACCAGCCGGTAGAGGTATGGATACTGGTTTCGATACGAGAGAGTTCGCTCATCCGATAGAGCAGACGTATGAAAACGATTCGGTATACTCTCTCCGATTCTGTAGCAGACTCCACCGAGAATAGTGTATAGCGATAGACGACGCGGATGAAGAATGGCCTGCCCGCTCGTTCCCGATCGAGTGTGCACTCGTATAAAGTACATTGCATATACCATCGTCTCCCGCATCTCTTTCCGAGCTCTTTCGCATTTCGCGCGGGAGTGAAAAAAAGAAGAAAAAAAAGAATAACCGTTGCTCTCGCAGTAGCAGTGGCAGTAACGTGTCGGACGGAAGAGCGAACCGTGAAGGATAGATGGATAAATGGATTTACATATTCCAACAGAGATATCAAGAATAATGAAAGTATGCTTCGAATCGAGAGACGCGTACGTTTGTACGGAACGTCGTTGGACGGGAAACAAAATGTCACGAAATACTTATGGAAAAAGGGAGTTATCAGGTTGACTGGGGGAACAATATGGAAAAATGCAAATTTTAACGACTATGGAAGTACCGTGTTCGGTATGCGCGTGTGTACCTCTATAAATTTTGGTATGCCGCAGCAACACACGGATGAGCGAACAGCGGAGGAGAGTCGAAACTCGATCGGGAACTAGCGGGTGATGTATTCACGTATTTCTGGCTCCAGCGACGAATCGGCTATCGTTCCCGTGCCGAATCAAGTCGTAACTTCCACTGTTCATAACGATCTCACTGTACGTGCTCCGATCACATGTGAGGGCTTCCATTTCGCAGTCGAACCCGACAAACTACTCCCCGAACTCCAACGTCCAGTTTTCCAAACCATGCGATTTTTTCGCCCTTGTTATTTGTAAGAGATGAGATAATAATTGCTGGTGTTCAGAGGGTGCAAAATTCTATAAATTCAGGCGTATTTTACGAGACAATGATGATAATTTATCATTTTGTAGATTTTGTACTGTAGGTTAGAACCATCTGTATACATGACTCCTAAAATCGCCCTTTGATCAACTTCGTAAACCCCCGGTGAAAATTCGATCAAAAAATTCGACAATTTGACCAGAAAACTCGCAAAATGTGCGCACTCGATATATGTATTTTGTTCTATCGTGAAAGGAGAGCAAGAAACCTGCTAGAAAAGAGGTCGGAACGCGAAAAAGTTACCTCCTTTTTTCGATTCTGATCGTTTCGATTCTTCAATCCCGTTGGTTCGGGCTGCACGGGCTACGTTGGCTTCATCGACATCAACGATGTTTGGTGATCCAGTTACGTCGGGTGGTTGAGCAAAGCGTATATGGAAGAACGGTACGGACTCTCTTAGCCGCGTTCCTCCATAGCTCCGCTGATTTTTCCGATACTGCGCTGGACTCTGTTCACCGTGTCGAGTTGGTACGTGAGAAAATGGAAGAAAAAAAATAAATAAAAATAAAAAAGTAAAAAAGCATAAAAAGAAAATGCAGTTATCCACTATTTCGACGAGATGGACGGCGGGGTGTAAAAAGAAGTCAAGCGTGAACAAAAAATCATAGTCTCTCAGTGCAGCATCAGAAATCACCCCTAGATCCTCGCATCCGTCCGTACCCAAGTTCATGGATGTAAATAGTCGCATCGCTGATACAAGCTCGTACAGGGCAAGTCACCCTTTCATCTTTGGAACTTCGAGAGCTGGTTCGGTCGCTCGAGCTATATTAATTCGATGCAACGACGAAAACGACGTTACTACGGAAATTGAAAAGCCACGCGCTCACGAACACGAATGCAGTGAAATGGGAGAGCGACGTTTGCAACGTATTACGCATTTCGCATTATCGTCGGGGCGTTTACTTTAGAGAAAGCGAGATGGATGCAAGCGATTTAACCGCGCACGTAAGCACGCGTACCGTTCTCCACGAGATAGCGACACTCATGACAGTAATTAATCGCATAATCTTCGAAGTCCCGTAATTGCCACGAGAGTAGGCATTGTCCAGATATGGTAAATACCCACGCAGGTATCGATACGGGGACTTTTGTCCTATATAAAAAACGATAATTTTTATTTTTTAATTCATTAATCGCATTCTCTTCAATGTTGAAAAAAATTCGGAAGGTTTACAGTCTTTGAGGTTGAGAAAAAATTAGTATTGGACAATGTGGTAACACCGGAAACAGTGTCATCTTCTGGACTAAATAAAATTTGAAATTGAAATTTTTCAGCTTTTATAAAAACCGAAATGCTTTCAGCGATTTTCCTTTGCCTACCGAAAACACTCATGAATGCTAATGTCAAAATATCATTGATATTCATATAATTAAAAAAATTGACTTGGACCAAGTACTATCAATAATATTATCAATCGGCCAGCCGATAAATGGCGGCGTTATTGGCTAATTAATGGGGCATTATATAATATACAGTCTGGGCGTCTTGGCTTTTGTCACGTAATGATATCGAATAAAGAGATGCGACGATGCGAAGGCGTCTAGCCGAGCTCGTCTCGTCAAATGTCGTTACGCGAAGCGTTTCTGCCTCGTTCCCTCTGTGAGGCTCTCGCCTTGGCTCGATATTGCAATTAGACCGGGGCTGAGTCGAGTCGAAACTAGGCAGCGCGGAGAGCTTCAGCAGAGGAGAGAACGATGCTCACGGCTGTAAACTCGATGGTACGAGATGCCTACTATACACCGTTCTCCGCGTAATGCCGCCTACGAGAGGTACCAGCGACGGGGGATGAGAGCCCGAGAGATACGCCTCGTAGCCTAATTTGGGCAATTTAGCCAGTTTCAGCTGAACGGCGAGTGGCATCCCTTTCGCTGAAGAGTTGTCATGCCTTCCTGGTGCGGCCATTTCTCCCTAACCCTCGGCCAGACAAGTCTCCCAATTTAACTGGAGCAAAGCAACAATCGGCTCCGAGTAAAACTGTATTCGAAACACCTCATTTACCATCGTTCTGAAACTCAACTTTACACGCCATTTTTATACCGTTTCTAAACTTAGCCGAAATCGATCTGATCGTTATAAAGTTTTGAAATTTTATGGAATTTTTTCATGTTTTATCCGTCCCGAACGTACGCGTCAAATAACGCTCGAAGGAATAACTTAATGTCAAAATTCGTCGACAGTGGCAAAAATTACATTAAATTTTGCCAACTATAAATTTTATGATAACCGCCGGGTTTTCAATTTTATGAGTTGTCGACATTGTTCAATGTTTCGAAAAAAACCTGCAAAATAATTTGTACATGATTTCCTCATGTATTGCAATTCTGCCGATAGCTTTCTTTACGAGAAAGACAAAAATCAATCAGCGAACTTTATCACAAAAAGCTATGCGAAAAATTGGAATTAATGAGGAAGCTATGTCCAAATTATTCTTAAGCTTTTTTCACACTTCGAGAGATCCATTTTTTCAATAAATCTTGGCATATAAGTCTTAAAATGACAGTAAAAAGTATGAGCGAGCACTGTACAAATTAAATTTGCATCTCTCATCTCCCTCTCCGCTAGATCCCCTACGGTTGCGTCAACGTCATCCTGACTCTCACAATTTGTCGAAAATACTTGGAACTTTCAATCTCACCGGTTCTTCGTCATGACATTTCCTCTTTGTGCATATTTTTTTATCTTTAATTCTCTATTTTGCCTGCATATGGCAATGTAAAATGTGTGGGCGAGATGGGACGGGAGGGAAGGGACAGCAGATGAAACGTCGGAGTGTTATAAAGAGAAGAAAAAGAAGCTCGGCGGAGGAGCGGATGACGAGAGAAAAGTTATTGCGAAGTGCGTCGGCTCCCACGGAATAGAAAGCTTCTTATCGTTCGCAGCTGAAAAGAAGAAAAGGTACGTACGGAGCGCCGAAGCTGTGACAGATGCACGGCAGTGTGGAAATATTCCGTTGCCGGGTTGTTGGAAGCACGAGAGAGAATCGAGGGTGGAAAAATGTTAGAGGAGCGAAGATAGAACGTACAAGCCTGAAGAAGCGGAGTGGAGGTTCGTCCGTGGGAAAACTTTCAGATGAAAATTGACGCGCGAGCTGGCGCTGCGGGAAAATATGCGAGCCGAGGAATGGAAAGCAGAACGAGGAGACGAGAGGAAGAAGAATCTTAACACCTGGCTTCTACGCTCGTCCGTCCACGCTACAATAAGACCGCACGGCGTCATCGTTCTCTTTCCTCTGATGCTAAAGTTTTCTTGTCGTTGCCGATGGACTCTTCGCATCTAAACGAATTAAAAGTACGACAAAGCGAGAAGTCTCGAATGAAGTCGGATGTACACTCGGTGGTTCCTTGGCACATACCGCTGAACATAACAAAAATGATATCAGGTCAATAACGTTGTAAAGAAATGATTTTGATTTATAAAATAATATGACTGGCCGCGAGACAGAATAAAAAAATACAGTAGAACAATAATATTGTTGACTAGAACTAGAACAGCGATTTATCAAGATTCGTCAAAGAGTCGTCTTGCTGCACGTTACTATTAAGAATTTATAGAAATAGTCGTTTCACTTAAATTCCACACGGAAGAGTCAATTCATCGATGAATTTGATACACACAACACGAGGAAAAAAATGTTATCAACGGCTCATTCGCTGCTTCCTCGGGTATAAAAATTTTTTCACTTACACGCATCATAGCGACGTAATAATCACGTACATTTGTACAGTCTACGTCGATTCAGCGTATACGGTTTGATAAGACTTTTAATCAAATGGCTACAGGAAATTTGTGAAAGCTTCTACGTTGTAAAATTGATTGCCTAAAAAAAAAAAACTTGAAATTATTTAATTCTAGTATTGTTCATGAGAAAAAAGTGTATTGTAGATATATATATTTTAGAGATTGGACCGTATGTCTAAAGAAAACGGATACGGTTTTTTTGGCAGTATTCTTTTTCTTATCATGAATTGTGAAATTCGTTTTGCATAGAATGTAGGATAGCGAACGAAGGTTTGTTGCGGGCGTGCGTGAGCTTTTGTTGCGTAGCATGGCGGAACCTTCGTGGATCGTAAAAGTGGCGCATAAATAATATAAAACGCGCGTAAAATGCGACAGAGGGGAAATGGGCTGTTGCTCGGCTGCGTATGTAAATAAGAAAAATAATATAAACCATAGCGGCAAACTCTCCGGAGGCTACGTGCTGCTTGCTTGCTGGAAACCCGTTCTTCTTACCGCCATACTGTTGCGAGATGACGGGTTAGCGAGAAAGTAGCGCGAACTAGATTTAAGGGCCGCGTCTTCCCTTGCGCGCAATTTCTGTTCCCGTTGATTTATAGGAAGGCACAGCGCTCGCGACATCTACTATACATACGACGACCATCGAGCGACAAAATTGAACGTTAGTTTTTTTTCTAGAAAAAAAGGAAGAAAAAGAATAGCCATCATCGTCCAATTTAATTTCTTCTCCGATACTTGCCGCATCTGTCAGACTGCTCTCCAAACAGTCAATCGTAGCACAGGCAAACAAGGGCAATTACTTGCCGCACAGTTTTGCTGTATTTTACCATTAAGTGCTGGCAAAATGTGGGCTAAAAGCAGATGCAAATGACGCAATTTCGCTGGCATTCCCTGCAGACAGATCCTGCCAATTTGCTGACAAAATACTGTCTGGGCATTCACTCCCCTCAGAGAGAAACTCCTCAAAAAGAACTAACCATTAGACGAAAAAACAGCTAATATCTTCAGCAAAATGTTTCCTTTTTGTTTTTCTAACTACTGCATTCTGAGCTTCAATGTACTAGTTTACTGTGATGCAACTAATATTATTATTCTACTATCTCACTGTGAGTGATTATTATCGTAGAATGAATAATTAAATCGAATTCCAATCGATTTATTTGTTCATTAATTTACATAATTACCTCGATCACACGGGCTCCGCGTCCCTCGCGCGAACAGATGCAAAAATTACCAAGTTTAAAAAAATATTGCGCGAAGACCGTACAACGCTCTGTGCAGCTCGGTTCGGTGCAATTTATAGACATCGATCGCCGAATCAAATCGAAGCTCGTTACCAGTAGCACCAGGCAGACTGCTACACAGATCAGGCGCAGAATGACAAACCCGAGTCCGGGAAATTACGAAATGAAGGTTTAATAAGGTATGAGAGGCTCGGGACGAGGAGGTCGACGGGGTGGCTACATTCGTTCGCTATGTATGATGCTATGTATGAAGCCGCTGATATCGTTGCAGCGAACGGAATTGTACGAATCCGTCGTGCCGCTAGCGACCACCCAACATCATCAGCTATATCGCACTATTTCCCTTTCTCTCCCGTCCTGTAATTAACAAATCCAATTTTAATCGTCAGTTGAATTCGTCGCCCCCCCCCCCTCCCCCCTCCTCCCTTTAGGAAACTCAGCAGGTATTGCTAGCAACACGACCAAATTTTCCATCCAACCGATATTTATATATATATATATATATATATATATATATGTATATGCATATATACGGCGAGACCTATAATATGGAGTATAATCGTTACTGTGTAATCGGCGACGGCAACTACCACTGGCGCGGAAAACGTTAAAGCTGATTATACTCTATGCTCGTTGGCCGCCTACATTTTACGATCTAATTATTCGCAGCTATGGCCGAGAGAATATTTCCGATGGTTGGGCGTGTGTACGAGCGCGATGACGACGGGGAACCAGAGAGAGCGGGTATATATATTTTCGAGTGCACATATTGCCAAATCGGGAAATAGGCCAGCACTCAACGTTAACGATGTGCGCTACAATCACGCGCTCGGATTTCCAATTTTTGTCGTACCGTCTCCAGCATCAATTCTGAAATACCGATTACACTCTGCGAATAATCCAATCGCAGAAGAAAAATCACACTCAACGAAGTTACAAAAATAATTGCGAATCATTCTGTCAATTTTTCTAACCCTCCAATAATGGATAAAATTCGTCAATTGTTGCGGGAGAATTTAGCACATAAATTCGACGTAAAACTTGATGTTTTCATCGCGCTCATACGTTGAATGTCGAAACCTGCAATTTTACGATACTTACGGTGTGAAAGAAGATTTCATTTTCCGACGAAAACGTGTGATATCATTTTTTATTCTGAAAGATTTTTCGCGAACTAATTTTACGTAGTCAGTTCCACCGATTCATCATTTATTCTGCCGTGACAAATGGCCATCGGGAAACGTGATAAGAGCAAATGATTGCATCCAATTAACTGAAAACAGAAAAAATGTAAGCATAAAAATATTATACATTTGTGATGTTTGCGTTACTCGTCAAAGACCGATAACAGTAAATCATACTGTAACTGACAGAGTACCAACGAAATCTGCCTCTTTTTTTTTTTTTACTACCGTCGAACGGTGCCGATACAAATATTCCCTGTTCGACGATTGAACGGAACATTTTTGCAATTTTACTTTCTCTACCCTTTGCTGGCCTGTCAAAATGCATATCGATATATATGGCAAATGTAGCCAATATGGCTACACCCATGTACCAATTTCGCCTGTTGCTCAAAGTGGTCCATATTCATTATTTTTGAATTTCGTGATTTCACGCCCGTAATGTTTGTTCGATTGAAAATTAACACCGTCGGTATAAGCGAGTGTTGTGGTCGAGAGGTCGAGCGCCAAAGTGCCTTTCTATCGCTTTGTCCTCGACAATGACCACTTCATGAAGAGGCGCCAAAAATGCCCCGCGAATTTTCGTACAATCGACCCTTTATCGAAGCAGCATATTTTTTATTCCAATTTTCATTGTACTTTTTTTCATCACCCACAGAGATAAAAGCTCTCGTGAAACATGCTGTTACGTTCGAAGCACTACGTTCCCTTGATATCTCACTCCCTGGGAAATTCTTTATTCTCCATGTATTTTTGTAGCTCTCACCAACCCATTCGAGCATTGTCGGTGCCCTCGCATTTACTACGAACGTCGGGTTTAAAGATTTAACGTTCATATTTTTAACAGCCAACTGGCAGACGTCTGGGACAGTTACACGTTACGCGTTTCTCTCCTTCATTCCCTCAGCATGGATGACCGACCTCGGATATTCCATTAAATATTCACCGAGGCTGGACGCGTCTGCGATAGATTTTTGCTCCTACGTTATGTCAGTGGTAGAAGACGGCGAAGGGGTGAGGAGACGATTGCAAATCGAGCACGAGTAGGGAGCGAAACGTATTATACGAACGTCGGAAAAACAGCGTGAGCCAGTTTTCTCGAAGGACGTTTGACGAAAGCTTTTGCCCGGTGCTGTCGGAACGTTCGTAGCAGTTCCGAAATGAAGCTTCGTTTCAGTCTTTAGATCGTCTTGAAACAAAAACAAAACGGGAATAAATCTGAGGAAACCGGAACGAGAAATACGATAAATGTGCGGATAAATGGAAAGTCAGTACTCGTCGTTTCTTTTTACATCATAGAGGCAGGCAGAACAAAACAAGCGCCTGCGAAAAAAAAAACTATTTCAATAAGTCCAATGATGTAAAATTAGAGCTTCTTCATGAAAAAAATATGCTAAGCTGGGATGTCTCAGAAAAGATTATTTATTCTACGAGTTCTACCTTCCCTCACCGCTTTTACCCCTCACTGCTCCGATTGTTACCCTAACTTACTTCACCCAGGTTGTCGTCTTTCTCACATTCGTTCAAATTATCTGAAATATTTTTTTTTGTCGACCACTCGCCTTCCCAGATCATAACGTTTTATCTCTAATTGTTTTATCTCTAATTACGGAGGATTTAATGTGCTAATTGCCGTCACACTTGTACTTTGTACGGGGCAGTGTCGAACTGCCAGGACTCATCACCTCACAACATTTTTCCCACTCACGCATTCGTACCTCATGTAGCTATCTCGTACCGAGCACCCATAGTTTTTCCCACACGAATCTTGCTCCACGTCTGTCATTCGTAGCACTACCATTTTGCCCCCCCCCCCCCCCCCTTACATAGCTATAGGTGAAGCAACGCGGTGCGCCAAAGCGGTTATTTGTATCGGAAGAACACAGGAGCCATTTTGCTACTCTTGTTGCTGGTACGAGACCACGGTCAAGACGGTCGAAGACGGCGAAGCGATGGTAGAGGAAACGTGAGCGCGGAAACGATTGAGCCACAGGCGTTTCATCGTGTCAGGTAGAACAGTGAAAACGGATATCGGTTTCTGTCTCGGGCTTTTCAGAGGGTAGAGAGAAAGAAAAGAGCTTCGCGTTCCTTCGAGCGTCGCAACAGAGTCACTTCCTGCGGTACAGATCGCCGACATAAATAAAGGGGTAGCGCTTTAATTCGACACTGCTATAAGATCGTCAGTTAGATGTTTATTGTTTTTAAAGTCTTTATCTCTTCGCTGAAACGTTCTCGATCAGCAATTTTTCAATATTACATGAACGCTCGAACAAGTCCCTTTGCCTGCAATCGATTGCGTCAGCGATATGTACTTCCGTGAAACAAATACAAATTTCATTTCCGTTTTATTCACGCTGACGTCGATTTTTTTTTTCAGAGTGCAACGTCACCGGGCGCGGGCAACGATGTCCTGACCAAACATCAGATCGAGTTGATTCAGCAAATAATGCAGCAGACTCAGCAACAGCAGCACGCAAGTCCAGCAGCCGCAGTTGCCACTCAAACGTCTAAGACCTCGAAGCCGTCCCCCAAGAGCATCTCGTCACCAACCACATCAGTTTCCGCATCCGTAAACTCGATGATGACGACAAATCCGAGCTCGAACTCCAAATCCAAAGTCTGGCATCACACGCAGGTAGGAGCCGCTGTTTGTACCGCTTACTTCTCGAAGCTTTCATTTAACAACGCTTCGCGACGATTTCATGTCTTTCGCGTATCAGATCTGAACCAATCAACTGCGCGAATACGCTGCACGCGATTAATTTTGTTGCGTCAACAAATTTCTTGGCTCAACGGATCAATTGGTTGGGAACCATAAAAACGTATATGTCGATGGCACAAACTAGAGGGCGCAAATCCCATGTCTAAGTATGGAGGTTTTTCGAAATATGTCATCGTGGAAATATGTGGTCGAGTAATTTTCGCCCCGTCCTCCAAAATACCATACATTTTTTCGGATTTCTCATTCGGATTGAAAAACGTCGATGGTGTCCATTGAAATATAAGCTGTCGAGTTCAATCTTGGAATGCGAATTATTCGTCCACTGGCGACGAACGTGGAGGAGTGGAATAGTGTGCTCTCAGCTAGATGCAACCGTGACGAAATAAGAAGTGGGATTCGTGGGGTCAAAAGGTGAAGTGTTTGATATTGAATGGCACGAAATACTTTCGCAACGTTTTCTCTCTGCACTACATGACGACGAGTCGCGCTCGTCATTCCGCGAGTTAGTGAACGGCGAAACTCTCCAGCAAACTTGGTCTATCGGACGGACGTCATCTTTTACTTCTTGCAGAGAGAAGTCGCAATCAGCGATAACGGAGCTGAAGAAAGTGGCTCGAACAGAGGGCCGAGGAAAGCCTGGGAGGTGGAGTATCAGAGGGAAAGCAAGAAGGGAGTCTCCTGGTGGCTTTTCATGTTGGCCCTTTCATCAGACTTGATTAGTTTTCTTCGCGAAGGTTTCACTCGGTTTTCCATGACTTTCCAAAGTCCTGCCCCCACCCGATCCTTTGGCTCGTCGTTTTAATATCTCCGGCTAGGGTGACCCAGAATCGGATAACAACAAGAACCAAGGTTGCACGTTCAACACAATTCGACTGATAAAAAACATACTCTCAAATCGCACTCGAATCGTGATTAAATTCTACGTGTGCGTTGTCTTTTGCTACCTGCAATCTGTAAAGGAACGTTGTCAAATGGCTGGATGTCTACGAAAATATTTTCCAAGTTCCTCTCACTCGGAGTAAGAAAACAGCGGTATCCGAGCGGCCCGAGAGGATCGCGAAGGTGCAACCATGTAATTTTGTTATTCCGTCTGTTCTGGGCTACCCCGAGGGAAAAGCCGCGAGCCAATCCATTTCCGGTCTCGAGAAGGTCTGAAAATAAGTAAAAAAGGGGCCACTGATGAAATTACGTCGGTCGAGCGAGTTCGAGAATTGAGGCTAAGGGTAATGCGACTTTTAGCACACATTCGGTGGGAAAATCCTAGTTGGTCCCTCGTCGAGGCGAGAATTATAAAACTCGCGACTACCAACGTGGGGTAATCGGATGTGGCCAATGGTCAAGCGAGACTTGATACCGGCGTTGCTAACATTGGCATGCGCGCTTAGCCCAATCATCAACGGAGCCATGAATGATAAGCACTTACCAATATTAGCACGCAAGAGAATCGGCTGATAATTGATTGTCAATGTCGGCCTCTGCAGGCTACATATATAGGGTGAACATGGTTTTAATACAATACTTATTTTATATTGTAAAAGTTAGAATAACTCTTTTTTATTCTTCGCATGTCCACACGAGTTTTGATGTTCTTTTACGATCAATAAAAAAATTATAATAAAAATGATATCAGTCATTGATCGGTGTGAGTCGTCTGAATATGTACCCCTTCTGCTTTATGGAGCGGCGAAAAATAAATCCTTGATGGTAAATCGTAGATAATGCGACTAAAGAAAATATTTTTCAGAGAGTTTTTTTCAAGTTTTATCAGCAAGTACTCTTTCACCTGCCCTGTATCAAGGAAGAGTTCATAAACTCTTCCTCTTGTTTTAGTCTTCTAACTTCGTTACGTTAATGGCATAATAACCATCGGGTGTCGGGCTGCTCTCGAGCATGGCCTGCAATCGAAGAACAGGGTGGCACGGAGGCGAGAGCTTATGAACCGACAATATCGCGCCGCATCCGATGTCTCCAAACAGCGTAAGAAGTGGTCGTTTCGTGAACGTTGTACAACCGGTTCGGCGCTATATCTCGACCGTCGTGCAGTAGCGGCCCTCAGTGAGAAAATCGATCGATTCCTCATTAATATGTATGAGATCTTCATCGCCACAGCCACCAATGATGGTGCAATTGCGTCGCACCGGGCTCTCCCCTGTAAATTGAACGTCAGAGAGCTACCTGAAAACCCTCACCGGGCCACTAAACTTTCCAAAAACGCTATATCGCGACGATTTCATTTGATGATTTCTACGAAGGAAATATACTTTCTTCTTTCCAGAGGGCCCACGATTATCCTTGTTTAGAAATATTGGAGGTAACAAAAACTGTTCAGACTTGAGCGTGATGTAATCAATTATTTTTTTATCGTAACTATATCTTGTGGAAATTTAATTACGCTGCGTATTTATTCACCGACAGTGCACTAGACACATCGTACCGTATTATCGGGACGTTAAAATACCGGAGAAATAGTTTAAGCGTGACTATAAAATAATTGCTTCTTTGCTCCCAGATTATTTATTTGCGGATCGATGGAAAATTCATCGTGACGCGGTACATGGTAGTTTTCTAACGCAAAGACCGATTAACACGTGTAACATTAATTAATCGTCGAGTTTATCAACGAATAACTACTCAAAATTTTATTGCGATTATTATTGGTCATTTATTAATTCGATGATAAATTTTCAAACACTATTATATCGCTCGGACCGTTACTATTATATAGCACGAGGAGCTACATTTTGAGACGATACTGATCACTTTAAATTTCGTACACAGCGGGATTGCGCATTGAAAAAGAAAATTAATGCAATTCTAATAATCGCTATTAGACAACCAAGAAAATAAACCTCAAGCCATTAATTGCAATAACTTTCCCCATCGGAGATGCAAATCAAATAGTAAAAATCGTTGCTTGATTGCCATTACAAAGTTATAATTACCGAATTTAATGAAGGAATGTTGCGGGAAAAACCCCTGTAGAAATTCTTCAGCCAACTTAAAATCGATAGTCGTAAGCATCCACGGATTCTCTCACCGTCGAGTCAGTGCTGTTGTCTTAAGATTCACGGGGTTGATTCACAGACGGCTCTAACCGAGTAACGAGACGACGGGAAGCGGAGGGTTTACCTACGTAGCCGAACTTTTCGCAGGCAAAAACTATTCGTAACAGTGAAGTCCTCGAGGGGGCGAAGCGAAACAGCGGCGAGGAAAACCAAGTCAAAGCCACCGTAAGGGCACGGGTTTGGCTGTTGGTATAGGATCGATCGATTCTTCATTAATATGTATGTCCTCCTCGTTATCTTTGGACTGTGAAAGTTCGATCAGGAACTTCCTCCCAAGAGAAGAAAACTTTTTCGGTCTATCGTTCCGCTCTCCTCTCCACTTCTTCCCAATCCCTCTCTCCACTTCCCGTATATCTTCCAGCCGAATGTGGTCGCTAGAAAAGACCCTCCAGAGACGACGTAGTTGGCGACAATAATAAATAAGCTTCGCGCACCCGAGAATTTATTAGCCTCAGCGAATGTCACCTCCTTTTTTAAAACTCGATTACGAAATAGAACTTTGCGTCCCGTAAATTTTCAATCGACTAGGTACAACTAATCCTCGCTCCTCCTGCACTCGTGTTTGCACCTTGTCGAAGCCACTTGTTGTAAGCGCATCCGTGAGAGTTCTCCTTGATACGCAAACTTCACGAGTAGAGGAGGATTTTCCGCGGGGCTTTGCGATAAACTCTTTGTGAATGTTGTATAATCTACGTGACACTCGGGTCTTCCGATAGCTTCTCAGTTACATGGAGTACCGAAGGAGAGGTAGAAAAAAGCCGAATAACAGTTATCGCTCGGATATTCTTCTCGATTATTGGTTCGGTGTCTTCTTAATTTATAGCTGACTCGAAATTTTTTCTCTGTGCATGTCACACAGAGCTGTGCAAGGGGTTTTGAATAAAACCTCCGTGTTCGGCCAAAATATACATTTCTCATTGAACATCATGCCAGACTGCACTACAACGAAACTGTTACAAAGAGCAAGGACAATATAACTACAAAACCGCATCAGTGTCTGTCCCAGGGGTTCGTTCCGTGTTTGTCCGACTGCGCCGAGGGATCGTTATAGTTCTTGCGCGTAGCAAAACATTCGCATTCGAACCTTCCCGCCTGAGCAAGGAGCAGAAAGGGAGAGAGAGAGGCGGAGTGTTCCGCCGGGTCGTTCGCACTATCTTCGGTTTATGTCGTTGCTGTTCCTGCTTCTGCAACTGCTATTTGCGCAAGCTACTGTTACTGCTGGGCGTACAGGGGAAAACCGTCCGTCGGCTAACGCGCTCCTGCCGCCCACGAACCCCTTTTATACGAGCCGATAGTTTCATCGCGAAACTGCCATGCCGTTCACATCTGTTGCCTTTCCCATTACCCCGACGAGTGTGGAAAGTAGCTCGGCATGAGAGGGTGAGCGGATGACGGCGCGAGAGGGAGGGGAGAGGCCGTCGTACGACGGACCCATTTCCGGTTCGGGCGATATTGGTCTCTCTCTTCCCCTGAGCATTCCCAGTATTCCCCTTCTCCCCCCCCCCCCTTCTGCCCCTTCCCTTGATGAAGCGGAGTTTCCTCTTTCTCCAACGTTCTATGGTGAAACTCCAATTTGCCGATAATATCTTTGACGACTCCCATCGATAGGGATTTACCGTTTTGCCCATCGTCGTTTTTGCAATATACTGGAATATCGTTACACCATCCGATCGATATGTGTTACGATGGACGGAAAGAAAGAGTTTGTTTTCTTTGTGCAATTCAAAAAAGTATTTTTAATTCCAAAAAGTGACTATTTTTTCAACGATCAATTTTATTTTTAACATCGTACCGTCAATAATAGTTTTCGAGAAGGTGATAAAGAAATTCGTTCGAAGAATTTATCGAGTTTCCACGTAACATTGGAGATCGTGATCGTGTGTATAAGGATCCTCGGCGCTTCACCGGGGGGTCGTCGTGAATTGTGGATCCTGGTCAGCGAAGGGTTTTTTTATTCTCTATGGCGCGGTATCCCTTGCCAGCATCCCTTCGCAGGGGTCCGCGAGAAAAACCAGTTTCGCTCCCTTTGTTACTCCGGCCCATCTCTCCAGGCTCTGGTGTGTTTCATAACGTATCTTCTCACAGCAAACCTGTAAAACGACCGCTTTCAACCGCTCGCGACTAGTGCGAGGAGTTGCACCACCCCGAGGACTCGTTCTCGGACCCCCAGTGAATCGCCGTAGGACCCCCAGCCGACTACATTTTTCTCTTCCTTTTCTACCTCGCAAGTGCACACCAACGTACTAACAGACGAAACTTCTTCGTATCATCTCGTGTAAACCGTCCATCCGGCTCCAGTGAGCTCCCGTCACCTGGAATTTCCGGGATGGACGTTCGCGAACGTTGACCAATTGAAAGTTTCCTCCGTCACTCAGTCAATTTATGCTAATAGACCTACCCCTCCCCCTGCCCCAGCGAAGGCGCTTTGATACACCGACGAAGATCGCACAGTACAACCCAGAAGAACTCACGAGCATTTGTTGTGAAATAATCTTCGGAAGCAACCGGCAGCTGCTAAAACTCCACGGAACGAGCGTAAATTTCTCTTCCTACTCTTTTATCTCGTTCCTCGCTGGTTCTCTTAGACGTCAAAGCTTCCTGCTCTTTCTGGTACTACTTTACGACACGTTTTCGTACGTTGAACATATTTCTCGGTAGCCCTTTTTTTTTAAAGGGACCCACCAGATCCCATGTGAGTCCAGGTCTGCCAGGTCAGGCGATCCTTCACTGAATTTAAAGGCGAAAAGAAATGCTAATTCCGTGTACTCCAATCTCGTCCGCCTCTGTAGGTCACGGTAATACTCAACCGTTGACGGAAACGTTCGAACAGATAAAAAAAAAGGACAAAACTTAAACCCCGTTCCCCTTTGTTTTCTCCAGTTTCACATATTCGTGCTCCAGCGAGCCAGGTGCGCATTGTGGAATCTGGAAATTAAATTTCTATTATTACATTCCTGGTACTACATTGCGTCATAGAAGCGCCCTCGGGCGTTCCCGTAACGTAGCAACGAGGCGAAACTCTCCCGTTGGCGCTTTTCGCTTCTCCCTAGGATATTTATTCCGGGAAAAGCGCAATACTGTTTTCGTGGAATGTTTCTTTTCCATTGCGATCTCAGTTGTCATATCATAAACATATCAGTCGTCGTATCATAAACGTATATGGACCACGCACAATTTTATTCAACGTAAACCTTGGACAAAGTATCTTGGCATTGAAGCTCGTGACGTTTCGAATACAAAGATACAGGCAATCGGCCATCGGCGGTATCTGACAGGGATAATAACTGTGAGCAGGCTTTTATCTTACCGTTGTCTGATCGTTGGTGCATCGCGACGGCATCCCGTGGACCACCTTGGTCGTACACACAAGGACGGAACGTTCATACAAGACGTAATTGGAAAATACTTGGCGAGCCTTGCGCCGTGTCCTCTTCAGTCGAGTCTCCGAGCTCTCTTCGTCCTTCCCGGCCGCCCTCTCGCCCCCCTTCGGCGTCGCATACGCGCCCTCGTCGAACCCTTCGCGTTCATGCGGGGGTTCGTGTCCGACGATTCGCTCTCATGTTTGTTTGCGGCGCTTCGGGCCCGTGTCGAGAGAGATACCCGGCAAGCGGGTGTACAACGGGAGAGCTATTGCAAGAATTCAACCATAGCGGCGATACCGTGCCGAGCTTTCTACACCGTAATCCATTGTCCTGCCGAGCGAACTTTGTCGTTGAAACATCGAACGTCTGGTTCTACCTCTTCAGCAAGCTGGTCCGCCCGAACGGCGTGTATACAAAGCCAACAGATATTTTATATATCGTTGATAAGGTTGGCCCAATAGAGAGACGCTTGTTTCGCGGGCAAAGCGCGAATGCTTGAGCCGTGCGTTGAATTCACCGAGTATTTCGAGCGACTACAAGCAAAGGCTGTTCTTCGGCGAATCTCGAACTGTACCCAGCAGGTTTTCATCGCGCATTTTCCGATCTCTTTGATAGAAGAATCTACGAACGGACACAAATATTGAAAGAATTTTCGATGGGGAGGGATTGAAACACTGGTTAAATATTCTTTGAAATTTTATTTTCTTAAGGAACGACAAAGACTCCAACCAATCATATTCAAAAGTTACCGCTGGAGTATCGACAGAACAAAAATTTGAAGATCCATCAAATAGCCATACGAGAAAACATCGACGTTAGAGTATCGTAGGTCGTCTCGATCATTGAAAGTCTGCGTTAAACGGATGCCAGATATTTTTCGTTTCAGCAGAGCAGAAGCTGTTGTTCCGGAAACACTAGAACCGTTCTCGTTTTCCAGTGTCGTGAGCCTCGGCTGATTTTTGGTGCGGCTACTTTAGACTCGTCATCGAGAAGTTGCGCTACCTGCCAATTAGCTCTTTCGCAGAGGTTTCTCGTTTCGGCGCAACGCCAGTATTTTATAAACTTTGTAGGGGCCTTCGCCAGCTGTCGAATAATCGGATACCCGGTATTGACTTTCAAGAGTATCTTCTGTCTCGAGTAGATGATAGGAAGGCTCGAAAGCTCTGTCGGGGCACGACGAACTATCTCGACGTTACAATACGACACAATTCCTTAGACTCAACTGCACCCAGTCTATTTTCAATCCCTAAAACCCCATCCACGCGATAATACTCAGTCGAAAGTCCTAATTACGCCCGGGGATTCTAAATAATACCCGTACCTATCGTGTTGACTTTGCTCTCAAACGAAACGAGAATCCCGACGGTATTTGCGGACCCGTGCGAGTCGTATCCCATTTCGATATTGCGAATCGTAACGCCCTACGGACGGATGAGAAAACGAAATATATCGAAAAATCCGTGGACATTTAAAAAAAAATGCCACGATCGAGTGGTTTTATCTCGCCGGAAAAAAATCGCTTGATCCGGAGAAAGCCAGACAAGCTTTGTATTTACTTAGGCGGCGATTGCGTGGGAGGATGTTTCCATTCGTCCGAACCCTTCACCTATCCGCGGGCTTCTATAACGATAAACGATATTTTTATTCAAAAACCCAAAGCTTCCCGTAAAAATATTCATTCTATCCGATTTAACGGACGAAAAAGACGTTAAACATACAGAACAAAATAACAAAGTGGAGAGAAGTTCAGGGATTTTTCGAAAACAGAATTTCCGCATGATTTTCGACCAACGATTTTTTCAATCTGTCGTCAGGACCCGACAACCGGCGGCAAGCGACGCGGAAACTGAAATCTCCTGGCAATGGAGGATCACCTCCCTTGCGTGTATCCTCGTTGTTTTCGCGGCGGGATTCAATTAGCCTAGCGGAAAAAGTGAACAAAGCCGGTTGGGGGTGGAGGGGGGGGGGGAGGAATTATGATGGGGAAACGGTGGTGATGGTGGCTGTAGAGCCCCCCCCCCCCCCCCCCCCCCCCCGGTCCTATTAACTCCTGCGGTTTGCTTCCTCGACGCCCCGACACGACATTACGGAGTGACGTTGCGGTTTTCTCGACACTGACGGATTGTAAGTTGGGGGTAACAATCTCTGCAGTCGTTGCAGTCTGAGCGAGTTCCGACGCTCCCTGGACTTGCAGAAAATTATCTAAATTCAGGGTTGCGAATTCACTACTTTACTAAACAACGAAATTAAATTTATAGCCAATGACAATGGAAAGGTAATATCCATTTAACTTTTGAACAACCAAAATGTCGATATTAAACCCGCGGCACTTGTTACAGCAACGAGAAGTATCGTATTGCTGGACACTACCTCCTCATAATAGAAACCGACCATCCAAGTATCCCTCGCCTGTAAAAAAAAGAAACCAAAACTTGCTTCTCCTCGTCCCTCATGATCCGTCGCTTCAGGAAGTAAAAGTCCGGTTTTATTTCCTCGACGGAACTGGAGTCGCCCGTATCCTCGTGTCCAGTCGCAGTAATCATCTCAACCCCTTGTGAAAGATTTTGCCTCAGTGTGTTGGAGGGGAGGCTCTTCATCGGTATTTTCCCGCGACCCCCCATGAACGGAAGCATCCCTAAAATCAGAGAAGCCTTATGTTCGATCCAGTTCTCATTCGAACAACATTTTTTCCTATTGTCAGAACGTACTTCGAACCAGTCGAAGACTCCCGGGTAGTGGGGATGGTTTCGGGACCACCAGCGGACCAGACTCGATGAGATTTAACTTGGACTTCTTAGTCGACTGACGATGTTCAACTTGTGCAATACGATATCATAATCCCGGCGTTAAAGTTCTTTGTGCCGGCGTACGACTGACAAATTTACTTAATTGTCAATTTTGCCAACGTTTGGAAATAATTTAAAAAAGCATCTTTCTTTTGGTCCGTGAGTTAGCGGCAATAATGAGAGATACAAATAATTATCAAACAATCGACGCGCGAAGGGGTGTTTGTCGGTGAAAACCGATTGGGTAGTTGACTCGAAATGCAAACGTCGGGACAGTTTTCGTAAACGGTAACGCGACTGCTCGTTACGTTGTGCGTTACCCCGTGAACCGTAACTCGACGGGGTGTCTTCATCCGTGTAACACTATACAGCCGAAGTGCGCAGTTCCCGCTGATATCGGCTCGTTAGATGCATGGAAAAATTAACGATAAGCGTTAATATCGACCGACGTTACTGCTCGACCGGCCCGGTAAACCCTCCTAGTGGATTTTTAATACGCAGAGCGCTGCACAGCCGATTCTACTGGCGTCTCTCTCGCGTATAATCAGCCAACATTATTCCGTTCATCAGAGGTTCGAGCGGAGTAGCGAAACGAGAACGAGAGAAGAGTTGGGGGTGTCTCTGTTCACTCTCTCATGTTTTATGCAAAATTTTCCCAGTCGCAATTATGGTTAGCCGATAAACGTGAAGCTCGTCTTTTTTTCTTTTTTTTCCGTCTCGAGCAAGCTCTAACGAACTTAATTTGTTCTCCGAGAACGGAAACGAACAATCGCAGAGATGGAGTATCCTTCCGGTCGTTGAAATCGATGAACGTCACTGAACGATATCGCAAAAGTTCCCTGTGAACGAAAGTTCTTGCTCGGTTCGCTTGTCACAATATATCGTCACATCAGCTAGGATCGTGACGCCGAAACATCGCTGATTGATCTGACTAGCGTGGACGCACCACATTGGCGACGAAGAGAAACCGTAAAGGGGTAAAGAAAGTTTCGCTTAAACCATAGAGAGAGAGAGAGAGAGAGAGAGAGAGAGAACAGTGGGAAAGCGAAGATAATAAAGAGTGGAAAAAAGCACAATAAGATCGAAGTACGGTGCGGCGTGAGCAACCGGCCGGAAACATCCGACGTTTTCCTAGAAAAGTGTGAAAGTTCTTTAGATACAAAACACGCTCCATTCGGCAACCGAGACGGGGAGGTTTGATGGCTCGACGAGGTGATTTATTGTGGGATGATTGATATGTTTGCCATCGATTGTGTATCATCCTTCGCCTCCAAGAAGAGACGCGGGTGGACAAGAGAATCGGTAAACGCAGAAGAACGAAAGTGACTCAAACTTCCGAGTGACATGGATGGATACAACTATAACTGGTACCAGCATCGTCATTACAATCAGCATCACCAACAGGAACATCCTGTGTATCCTTACACTCAGGACAATCAGCATCCGAGCAGTCAACACTTTGGCTACCAGCATCTTCATCATCATTATGAACAACAATTATACCAGCATAATATACAGACGATTTCGCAGCAAGTGCATCACCCTCATCAGTATCCTCAGCAGTGCTATCATCAACAGCATCAGCAGCATCAGCAGCAGGACTATCTCTACCGATTCTCTTTACAGGTATTATTTCGATTCGGGGTAGTTGTAAGTCAATGGGTAAGTACGGATGAAGGGGGTGGGGGAGTGGGGGAATTTCGAAAATTGTTTGGATCTCTTCACCCGACAAAAAATTGTCGACAGAAATTCATTGACGTACTGCCGCTTCGGAACGATTTGATTTCGGACTTTTTTTGTTATTAATCAAATTAGAAGAAAATAAACATGGTTTCTTGACGCTCACCAGGGTCGAACCGAACAAATAGAGTCTCTTTATTAATAATCAAAGTAAGAAGAATCCGAAATCAAACCGTTCCAAAGCTTCATCGATCGGTTAACGATTCTCATGGGTCACCGCATTCACCAATGATATTATCGATACATCAACAAAATTACTAATATCGGACTTGGATGATTTCTCGTCAAAGTTCATCGGCAATTTCGGTTCTGCATGTCAAATGAGCTGGAATTAAATTTAGCTAAAATCGAACCAAGAATAAGAGTAATGAACGTTTATCTGAAAGCTGATGATAACGATCATCAGTGAATCGTTACGACTACGAAGTACCGCTATTATGTTACCGTAGTTCTATACATAGTAAAACGTACGCGTACGGGATAGTTTATTGAGGGCGCGAGCGAAAGGACTGAGCGGCGCTCGGTCGGTCGGTCGAAAATTTATTGCTAACGTTTCTTATCGGATCCCGGCGTGCCACTGGAGCGGAGAGAGCAGGAGAGGGATACCGAGCTGTGTTCAGACCGTGCAGTTTGAAATCCGCCGAGCTCTCGGCGAATTAATCAAACTTGACGGTTCGTACGTGTTCCCCGGTGATTTTATGGCATTCTCCTCGTTCATTCGTCGCTGTAGTTCGCCCCATGAGCACCGAGAATCCCGAGTTTCGCGGGACCATCTTCCACGGGCATTCGTCGATATGACCCAAACTCCCGCTCGCACGTATACGGACCGTTCGCGATCTGAATTTGTGCTTCAGCATGCAAGTGAACACTTCTGACGTACTAGGGATACAATCTCAGTCTGCGTTATAACTACTTTTGGTTAAAAATGTTCACCCTACACGCAATAATCCAAAGAAAAATCTTGAACTCTCGAACTCAAATTATCTCGTCTTCCCAAGAAAAAAAGTGTCCAATTCGTTATTCAACTAATGGATGTGATTGCTTCTACAACCCCCTCCCCCCCCTAACTCCAGCGCTTTTGCTCCATTAAAAAAAGCGCGAGCATCGTCGTCTCCCCCGTAATTAAAAGTCCTAATGGCCGGTAATTGCTATAATATTATCAGTCTCCGTTTGCGGCAACTTTCCCGATTGCTGTATTACTGTACGTTCATAGTCTCGTAACTTGCTGCGCCCCCCGTTCCCTTTCCTCGAGATCTGCCACCTCTTATCGCTGAACCGTCTCGCTCGCGTCGATACACATGGGACTCCGGAGGAACAGAAGCGAGAGGACCGTTGGAGGGTGGCAAACCCGGCCGGGGTACGGAGTACTAGAAACGATGAGAGAACGAGCCCGGAGTCGAGGGCCTAAACAGCAATAGTAATTCGTTCACTGACAAAAGGCTTCCCGGGAACAATGACTCGTCTCTCTTGCCTCGTGCTCTGCCTCTCGGGCTAGGGCGTTTCAACGTTGCTTTCAGTTTCGCCCTCAACCCGCATCTCCTCCGCTGTACTATAGTAATATATATATATGAACATAGTACGGGGTTGCGCCTCGCCAGGCTCTTTTCGCCTCACTCCCGTTGCAAATTCCTCCACGCCGGTGAACGAGTTTACCGGCAACCGTTTCTCATACTCTACGTTCTCTCTGTGCTCCCTCCTTCCATCCAGTTTTCTGTCTTTACTCATTTTACCTCCATATACACACTTGTTCGTACCAGCTAGCCATGCTACGGGCATATCGGACGGAAAACGGTAATTGCCGCGCGCTACGAATCTCTCTCGTTCGCGCGAGTTTCTACTTCTATATCTCTATTCGCTTGTACAGAGAGAGGGAGCATATATTGTACCAAATTCTCTGCTCACGGCAAAAGCCTTCCTCCTTCCCTCCCTCCCTCCTGCCCCTCTCATTCTATCGAGCAATTGTAGAGAATGGACGACGTTTTCAAGGACCTCTTTAGCGTTGTTCACGTCATTCCACTGCCGTCCGTATAGCCCCAACCGTGCAGACTTTGGCTCGCTTTATTCTCCGAGATGAATTCGATTTCGCAATTCTATAGCACGCGGAGAAATAATATACATAGTCGGAGAGAGAGAGAGAGAGAGAGAGAGAGAGAGAGAGAGAGAGAGAGAGAGAGAGAGAGAGAGAGAGAGAGAGAGAGAGAGAGAGAGAGAGAGAAGAGGACTCCGCGGGCTCGAGAGGAATCTTAGTGGAGGATATCCGGTGGGTTCGTGGGTGGGGTATTGTTATCGAAATGAGTTCGGATGGGACAAGAGTCTTCTGTAAGTTCAGGCTTCGATGGCTGAAGCGTAGTTTGCGTTACAGAGAGATTCCATCGGTGGAGAAACACAGTGGACGGTGATCCGGAGATGGCTTCATCGTGGTGAACTTTGTTTTCCTTCCGGTATATACACAGATTATCTCTCGACGCACCGTAGGGATAACCTTCGGGCTGTGTGCTATGAACACGGCAGATACGATGATCCGGAGAAATTTCAATTACGGAATGGAGTAGGATGCTGCTGGAGCCACTTGCATTACGCGATATTGCGAAAAAAAAACTTTGTGAAAACGTTTATCAGGGATTATTTGATTGAGCGACAAATAATAAATGATTTTGTTACTGATATACAGCAGATACTAAAATAAAGCCTTCGAGATAAATATCATTCCATTTTGTAACCCCCTGCGTTACTTGGATTTACGTGATTTAGATCGAATACCGTTACATTAGTAAATATTATATGAAACCGACATTGAAATTATTTAAAGATAAAATCCAAAAGTACAGTAGGATTTACATCGGATCCCTTAACGCAACTTTTCGAGCATTGAGATCATAAGGATACGTCTATAGAAGAAATACGTTTGAACTTGAAAAATGTTTACCTTTAAGTTTTTTGCATTGCATGCGAAGTATATTTCGCTCAAGAAGGCTGAAGCTCGAAGGAGGGTAAAATGCTTTTCTAGAGGGGATCAATCGATATGTTCGACCCTCGGCCACGTCAACTTCGTAGCGAGTTGAAACCGTCTACAAACGTAGTCAGTGTTCTGCTGTTGATGGGGGTACTTTATGCACCGAAAAGGGTTGTTTCTAAGAAATATACGTCAGAAATCGCGTGACTCGTCGCTTAAACTCGTCGGAGCGACAAGCAAGTTAAATTTTATCCCAGACGTGGTGGACTAAAAACGTACTAAACTCAAACAACAATTATTAAAATTCAATTAACAGTGTAGCAAATATTTACATTAAATGACAGGTTTAAGGTCTAAAAAATTAAAGATTATCAGAGACGTCGAAGTAAATTTCTGCCACAAGCGCCCGTCTCACGGTAACAGATATACCGGCAATAAGGTCGCTTAGATCTGCGAGCGGCAATTTGATGTTCTCCGTTACCGTTTTAAACTACTCGGTCGGTTTTGTAACTCATCGGCCATGCCGATAATTTATCGAAGTGACGCCAATACAGTAAAGTAAGAAATAGAAGATTGCACGACCTATGGATAAATATTGTCAAGCATGTTTGTGTTGTAATCTTAAACAAAATCTCGTCGACATGAACAAGAACCATACTCGAGCAAAATTTTCCATTGAGACGTCGTAGTGCTTGCACGCGGTCATCTTCGGCGGGCACGCGCCGCTCAGCATAATAATTTTCAGCAGACTTCTAGTTCGCAATGATAATGTATACCAACCAGTCGCGTAACTAAAGAAATTTTTCGTGAAATATAATTTTCTTTTTGTTCCGTCAATATTTCAAGTTCTCACATAGAATCGCGAAAATTGTCGGTCTGATTCATCAACTTTTGTCCCGGCCAGCTCATAAAAAATAGATGAAACATCTGAGCGCTTATGAATTGAATGAGCCGATACATCTCCTCGTATCGTCCGAACTTTGTTAAAAGCTGTGCGCACGACATAGAAATTTGCAATTAATAATTGATTAAAAAATGTTTCGTATAAATACCTGAAGCAAAGACACGCTGATCAGCAAAATGCATATTCCCAGTTGAAACAGAAACAATTGCGTGTAAGAGGCTTCAATCATTACAGCGAACCTTTATCGACAGAACAAGAATGGATCATAAACCTTTTAAAGACGGGGCTGGTCGACATATCGACCAGTAATTTAACTTTGTGCTTTGTGTCCGAAATTGACCCATTTTATGGATAAATTTCATGTAAAAAAAAGTCGATTTTTAATAAAAAAAATCGGCGTCCTTAAAAGCTTAAATGAAAAAAGCTTAAAGAAATTATCTCTGACTATATGTACTCGATAGCATCCTGATGCATTTTTATGCATTCCGTTAATTCCTGATATTTCACGTCATCCTCGATCGGCGGTCTCAAGTCGAACTTTAAACTAACATTTCCCGCCATCCGTTCCAATCTGTAACTGAACATTTTAAGATAACGTACGCAATTATTCGTCAATTATCGAAGTATCATTCCACGAATGCATATATCACCTCACGATCGCGAGTTTACCACAAATATGCTGAATGTAAGTGGCGAACATCGTGTCAGTAGCTACGACGGTACAGATCGTCATTATAGTGCCACTGTAAGTATGTAACAAAATCGCGTAATAATGACGCTCGGCGTTGATATAGTATTCCGTCTGATACAGAAATACTCGTTGCCGGCTCTCGTTCAAAGGTAATACAATGTCGAGCAACTGTGGCATGACGGGAATCAGAAGATATATCGCCATTGATCCAAACAAGAAAACTATGTAAACGATTACAATCATGATCACGATCTCAAAATAGTAATCACAACAATTCGATGGTTCCACGAAGAAGTACACACTTGCATAGGCAAAACACAAGTTTTTTCCATCCTCGGCGTATCTTCCAAGAATCTTGATTTCCTGCTCGTTCGTCAGAGAGGACCAATCTCTCTTCATACGCTCAAGAAGATCTTTCATCTGGACATTAAACGTTCAGTATCATCAAAATCTATCGACAACATAGTAACTCTGTTGAACAATTATTGGTCCCCACTTTATGACGATTGACAATGCAGTTTATCGACTTGGCACAAGCTGCAGCTTGTACGCCCATAGGTGTAAAGCATTCAACCACGATGTCTACGTCTCTTCTCGACGCAAACAATTTTATTCCCTGATATGAAAAACATCAATTTTGTAAAGCGGTGACAAGAAATTATATTATCGAGGGAGAGAATACCTGAACGATCATTACAGAAACAATATTCAGGTGATAAAAAATCTGTTGGAGGCGTTGCCACTTCGGCGATTGATAAGGCCACTGGCCTATCAAGGTCAGAAGGGTCCGATTGATTCTATGATAGCGAGTTCGGAAGAAGTCCATTGCCACGCGAGAAACACTTGTAGGGCTGTTTTGTTGATACTGTAGAGACGATTCAGTTGCAGAACAAAACCCTTGCAGGCCTTCGAACGTTCATAAAGTATTCCGTTTGTGAGGTAATCGTCGTGATAATTGCGGCGATGTGTGGACGGATGGTCGACAAGCGCTCAAAGGAATAATAAATAAAGCGACAGACGGTGCGAGACCGGAGCTCGAACATCTAAGAAAACAATTTTATTTCTACCCATAGCAGCAGGAAATTTTCGGTGTTCACAGTCAGTACTTATTGTCTCCAATGAAAGCTGTAATCATAATGAAGTCACGTCGCCCCGACATAAGTTCGAAATTTCTGTCGCAAAGCAAATTACTTTGTCTTAGACATTCGATTCGATGTCTACCAAAAACTGTCTACGCTTGACTACGAAAAATTTCCATTGCAAGTTCGAGACACAAGTAAAGTGTGAAATTACTGTATCAAGAAAAGTTATACACTGCTTAGTGCTACTCCGATCGTGAAGAACTTTTAATATCTTACAATACAATTTCTATCCGAATTTACAAACATCGATGTAAACGGTTGCACAAAATACGGAAACCACGCTATTCCATTATCGCGCGAACACTACTAAACATTTCGATCTTCTCCGTGACAAAGAAAAGAATGTGCCTTATATCGGACAGAAAAATAAGTCCTTACTACCTGAAACCTTCTCGGTATCATTCGATTCGCATACAGTGACTACTCTCCGTTCCTCGTCACTGACCGGTCGTCGCGATAATTTATCGCAGTGACGCCAAAACGGTAAAGTAGGAAATTGATGTTTGCACAATCTATAATGAAAAATATTGTTTTCATGTTTCTGGTTTAAATTCAAGCAAACGGCTGAAAAGTTATCGAAAAACCATACTTGAGCAAAATTTTCCATAGACACGTCGTAGACTCTGCTCGCAGTAATCTTCGGCGGACTGGCTCCACTCAACATAACGATTTTCAGCATTATTTTACTTCGCAATGAAAGAGTATACCATCTTGCAGCATAACTATCAGAATTCTTTATTAAACACAAAAATGCGTTTTTTTTTACTCGTCGATTGCACATTCTTACACTGAGTCGCGTAAATTGGTGGTTTGATTAATTAATTTTTGACCCGGCCAACTATTGAAGAATAGATGAAACACCTGCCCGATTATGTATTGAATTAGTCTGTACATCTCCTCGTACTGTCCGAGCTTCGTTAACAGCTGTGTAAATAATAAATAAGTATGCAATTATTAATAAATTTTTCGCTCATTTACCTGAAGCAAAGTAATACTGATGAGCAGCATGCTTATTCCCAATTGAACGACAAATAATTTAGAGTAGCAGGATTCGATCTGTTCAGCGAAACTTCATCAGCAAAAGAAGGTTTATCACTGAATACAAAATGTAGACCTTGAAAAAATTTTTATAAAAGCTATGTACTCAATGGCATCCTGATGAGCTTTTATGCATTCTGTTAATTTTCGATATTCAGAGTCATTCTCTATCGCTGGTTTCACCTCCAAATTCAAACTAACATCTTCAGCTATTCGCTCCATTCTATGACTAAATCTATCGATTATTTGAGTAATTATCCATTAATCGTTACATTGAAATCCCGAAATGACAAGTCTCACCCAACAATAGCGAGTTTCCCACAGCCATGTTGAACGTAAACGGCGAACATCGTGTCACTAGCAACGATGATCGAGATCTGCATCAGAGTCGCGCTGTAAGCGTGCAACATTATCAAATAATAATGATTTTCGGCTTCAATATAGTATTCTGAATTATACAGAAACACTCGCTGACGACTCTCGTTCAACGGTAAAACAATGTCGAGTGCTTGTGGCGCCAGGGGAATGATAAGATACATCGCCATTGAATAGAATATGAAAACTGGGAACGAATTTGATACCGATTATGGCTTGACGACAATAATCATGACACGATCAATAGTTATACAAACTTGCATAGGCGAACGACATCTTATTTCCATCCTCCGCATATTTTTTAAGAATCTTTATTTCGTCTTCGTTCGTCAACGAGAACCAATCTTTCTTCATACGTTCCAAAGGATTTTTCATCTCGAAATTAAATGTTCAATAGCATCAACCTCTAACGATAAAATTCCAGTGGATGATTATGACTATTTACCTTATGATGCTTGATCGTAGAGTTGATCGATTTAGCGCAAGCTATTACTTGTATACCTATAGGTGTACAGCAGCCGATTATGATGTCCACGTCGTCCATCGTCTCAAATAATTTTATTGCCTGATGTAACAACGAGAAATTTCGCACTTTGATGAAAAACAAAAAATCGAACGGAAGTACCTGAACGAGCATTACAGAAATAATGTTACAGAGAAAAATAATTTGTTGACATCGTCGCCACTTGTGCGATTGATACGGCCACTGGCCTACGAGGTTCAAGAGGGTCCTATTGATTCTGTGATAGCGATTTCGGAAGAAGTCCATTGCTCCGCGGGAAACGCTTACAAAGACTGCAATTCATGATCTGTTCACGTACAATTCTGTATCCACAACGAAACCCTGGCAACACTTACTGACGTTCATTCAGAATTCTGTCTGTACTCTTTGAGACCAAAGTCTCAAAAGGATAATAAATTATGCGGTAGAACGTGCGATAAAACCGTTCGAACATCTGAGTGTTTCACTTTACTATTGTGGGAAGGAAAATTACCGTCGTCATTGTCGATCCGAATCGTTTTTGATTAAAGGTTTCATGTCTGTTCACTACCCGACAGTGGTCGGCACTTCAGCGCTCGGCCAGCTCGCGTCAAAAGAGTGATCGTCTCTCACGACCGAGGGGGGCAGCGGGCTGTAACATTTTTTCCGCAGAATTTAGTGCAACACGGTTGTCCGTCGAGTGACGATCGAATCGCTCGCGTAAAACGCCAAGACCCCCAGTCTTTACACTCGCATACGCACACACACACACTCGCAAGCACTCACCAGACCCAACATATATGAGGACCCTGAGCTCTCGACACAAGCGGTCACCGATACAAACGCTCACTAGAGCCGACATAAACGCTCGCCTGGAGCCGACACAAGCGCTCACTGGAGCCAATACTTCCGATCGAAGAAAATACGCTCGGGCTCTTTCCCATGACAAGCGGAGGAACGCAAGGACAAGCAGGTCCCCAATTCTCCACCCTTGGCCCTTATACCCATCACCTCGGTGAAGGGATCATCAAGCACGAAACGAGAAGACTCAGGGGTCTCACGATCATACACGCAACAAATGTACACAACATCAACGTGAGTTTTTATGCCGACTAGGCTTTTCCCACACGAGCCAATAAACGAAACATACTTATTGGCTCAAACGTGAGTGTTTTCTTAATTCATTTATACTCTACCAAAATCCATATCATTTCATCCTTGATCATTTCTCGTCTCAAAAAATTAAACTAAAACTACGAGGCAACTTCGCATTGAGGGAACGTCGACGATACAATGTCGACGAAATTACTTTATTTTACAGTACGGTGTTGAGAATTTTTTTCCGAGTGCTCAAACATACAAATATGCGATACGAGGAGTAAACTCTAGTGTGAAAGGTCATATCGGACTCTTACGTGCATGGACCATGTATTTATCGAAGGCATGGCTATGAAGCGCCACTTACTCCACTGGCGAAAACGACGAGAAATAACACTTCTCATGCATGTGTTACAAAAAGAAAATATAAAACTCCACTAAGATCCTGTGTTTATTACACTTCCAATTATTATAAAGACTCAGCTCAAAAATTGAATAATTAAATCGTCTTTTCTAGTTCAAAGTACTGCAGTAGCTAATTAATTAAGATACTTCTCCTGACCCTCATGGACGAGTATTATTTGTGCTTGTTTCTGTTGTAATTTAATCTCGATACTACACTATACTACCCGATACTACACGATACTACTGTGGCTCGTACACACTCAAGGCATACTGTCTTCGACGAGATTGAGGCCTGAGCCGAATGTTTATGAGAGGCTGTAATTACTGAGTACTCGACGGCTCTAACGGGCGTAAGCGTGGCGTAACAGGAACGAGGCCATGGATGGACGGACCAGAAGCAGGCAAGTGAGCAAGGGCCCGCCGCTGTCTGTCTATAGTCAGAGCACACAGAAGCCAGAGGCACGCCGCCAGCAGGGTTATTGTTCATAAGCCTGGGCGCCATGTGTTAGCGAAATTTATGTGTCGGCTGAGCTACCGTGTTTCAGCGGAACCACCAGCATCATCATCCGTAGCGCCAGTACCGGCAATGGTGGACTTCCTGCAATGTCACCAACAGGAAGATGAGAGACGCTTGGTATCAACGCTGAGACAGAGAATCGGAGTTTACACAAGATGTGATCTTCTCCCGGTCTCTCGCGTCCCGGCAAGTCCACAACTTCGATGTGGTCACGGATGATGACTGAGAGCCGACAGATAAAACAATAATCGCAACGAATTTCACGCTAAAGTAGAGGAAGCTCGTTACGGTCAATTTGAATCCCGACGCCACAAATGGTTCCTCTGAACTCAAAGCATTGAACTTACAGGACTTCACGTACTTTTTTAAAAATATCGTTGGCTGCGGTAATTGTCAAAATTCAAAGGGCAATGCCGGATGAAAGGTTGGTTTTCCCTGGTAGACCGCAATTTTCGTTGGCATCGTTCGTCATTTGTTCCCATCAGTTTCCGGTTTCGGATGAAAGAGATTCCCTCGTGCCCTCACGTTGCATGGCGTTACACGCAGGGGGGATACGCCATAGTATCAATATACATATATATATGCGTACCAACGAGATTTCCGAATGCAGTAGTTCGGGTATAGGACCTACGAGAAACGAGGAGGTGTAACCGAGAGGCCGCGAATGCGACTCCAGCCCCGTGGTTATTGCTGTCCCGGGAGCCCTAAACGGCCACCCGGGGCTCTCTCGAGCCTCTCTCGGTTATTCGCTGCTGGTACGGTACCGCCAGCAGCATGAGAGATGGAATGACGAACCGTGACCCTACCGAGTGCAATTTCGAATTAAGCCTGTCCACGCGATACGCAGGTTCTCGGCCGTTGGAAAAGCCCAAAACACACGCGCGCGCGCCCGCACACACACACACACACACACACACTCTGTCTCTCTCATTTATACATATATATAAATAGTGCAGGCGAAATTGACTTTTTTTACCAATTTTTTTGTGGGGCAAAAAAGAGTCTCACCTTAAACAGAGGACAGGGTACCGTTTTGACACGTACTCTCCCATGCATTCAAACTGGGGACAAACCGCGGAAATAAAATGACAAAAAACCAAAAACACCTCAGTTTGTATTCGAGTTATGAACATAATTAACTCTTTTAAACGAGTTTTCCGTGATTATGAATGCGAACAAAAAAGGAGATTAAATAATACAAATCCAGAAATTTACAATATGCTTAGCCGGTACTGTGAGAACTTACTTTATTCGAAATTCCATGCAGTCATTGGACTGGTTATGTCATTAAAATCCGGAACCGAGAATTCCCAGATAAATTCATAGCGAGGGACAGATAATGCGAACTCAGCCCACTGCGAGATCCGACGGTTATAGATTCTTGATTCTTTCTGTGCTTCGTTAATCTTCACCATGCGCCGGGGATAAAATTGTGTAATGGCTATCTCGTTATCTCGGATTCGTTGTATCCATAACTTAAATATACATTAAGCGTTAAATTTTCAAATCATGATCGTATCAAGGATTTATCCAGCGTTATTAGTAAGATGGAAAAGAGAAACGTACACTCAGAAAAATAATCATCCGTCGTGACCAATTAATAATAACAACAGTATTTGTCTATTTATTACAGCTGAAACGTAAAACATCTAGAATGAAGATTGATTACCCTACAGCTTCTCATCGTCTAAGCAGTATCGCATAAATATTTTGAAACGATTGCAAAACATTTATTTCATCCAATGAACATTGAAAGAAAGCAGACGTCTATCAGAACTAGTTATTTCCGGTTACCACTTGCTCTGTCCCAAGTAAACAAGACACGCGTCCCGCGGAGATAAAGCACGGTTACCCGGGTTTGATTCCGTTCCTCCGACAATCCCGGTCTTCCGGACGCAAGTAAAGTGAGATAACAACAAAAAAGCTCCACAGCGTTTGGTATTTTGGCCGACAGACCTCCGAGTCCTCCTTGCATATGTGAATTTCTGGGATCAGCGAGAACCCTATCAGATGTGAGCAAGGCGGAAAATGAAAAAAAAAATGTTAAGCTGCATACCAATATGCTCTACTCATTCGAAGTGATGATGATTGGGGCATTTTCGTGAAAATTATATACTTTCGAGTAAGACGTCGTCGAGGCCCCACTGTATACACACGACTGTCAACGTTTCAGTTCTGTTTCCGTTGCTTGTTAGAGAGTTTCCATTACGTCATGAGAGGGAACGGCTTGAGACGCGATCGACTCGTTGCATCTCTCACTTCCGGATTCTGTGCAAATCCCGATTTCCATCAGACTCATCGACTTCCGCCGTAGTAATTAAACGCTGAGGGGACCGGGAAGAGAAGCCCAGTGAGCTGGCGGGAGACGTGGCGGTTTTCGGGAGACGGCCGACGCGAATCTCTACAGTCAACGTGGAAGCAGCCAAGATAGAGAGACCGGCTCACGGTGGATTTACTCAGCAGGAGAATTTCGATATTCCATCTCGGGCTTCACTCAGCGAGAAGCCTCGGAAGTCTATTTCTCCCGAGTGTCGAGAAAGCAGTTGGGCCGCCACGACGTGCCTTCCACCCTGTAGTACGAGAAGGAGAAAGCGTGTGGGAATAGAGCGAATCTCGGCGAACGACGAGGAGAGAAGTGGGAAATCGTCGGAGAAACGAAGACTCTGAGCAACCGGGAGAGGGAGGAATAAGTGGATAGAGTTCCGAGCAACTCAGACTCGAAGCGAAACTTGCTCAGCCTCGAAATCGATGGTCACATCGGTTTCTTTCGTAGTTTTCTTTACTCGATCTTACGAGTTGCTTATTCCAACTGCGCGTGGGGTCAAACGCCTCGATTATTACCTACGAAATGGATTCGACAAAAAAAACTCGGTGTGCGCCGAAAAATTGACGATTAGCCCTTTGTCTAGCCAACTGCAGCATGGTGGAAAAAAATTGTCCAGAAATTTCTCATCGTTTTGCGACTTACTATAACAAGATTCTCCCGTCGAACCATTTTTTTTCACATCAAAATCAGAAAATCAAAATCGAGCTGCACATACGTGTCACAAATTTTAAGAGCTTATTTTCCAAAACCAGCTCGCTTTTCACCATACTTGGCTGGGCTGGATTTTATGAAAAGGGAACGATGAATTATGGAAAAGGAAATGAGAAAAATGAAGATGTCGACGAAAAATTTATGAATTTTTTAATAAATCGTGAGAATAATTTCATCACCATCGGAGTTATCCTCCCAAATTATAAGGTGTGATTTTCAAGCTATCCTATTTTCGTTTAAATCTCTCGAGTTTTATGGTTCCTTATGCACGGTACTACGTCCAACAAAGGGATGGGAATGCTCGTCGCAGAGAATAGAAATTACGATCACAAGCATATCTGACCCTCTCTTATTCGCATTATCCGTCGCTCGTTATAAAATTAAATTAGAATTCTCATTTCCGGAGCTTGATGGCATTACGACTCCAATGACTACATGGAATTTCCAATAAAATGCGTTGTCAGACACATAAACGAGTGTTCGTCTCTATGTCCGTCTAAGCATATCCTACATTCCTCGGTTTGCTTTTCTCATCTTATTTTTGTTCGCATTTATAATCACGAAGAACTCATGTGAAGGAGTCAATTATCTCCTTAACTCGTATAAGAAACTAAGGTGTTTTTTGGTTCTTTTTTTTTAAATATAGCGTTTCCACCACATTTACAAGAAAAAATTATCTAAGATTTTAGAATACAATGTTAAACTTCAAACTTTGCGTTGATAGCTCTAAAAATAGGAATAATTAATCCGTCTCGCCAATACATTTATATACATTTTCGCTCTCAATGGCGAGAAAAATTTCAAACAATACTCCATATCTCGTCGGCGAATTCTTCCGATTAATATTTCTCTTTTCCTCGTCGTCCATTCATTCATTAAAATATCACAAAAAAAAAAACAAAAAACATGCTGTACTTCGTTTCGAAGCCTTTTACAAGTAAAAAAGAAAATTAGTCCGGCTTTCTCGCATGACATCAGAAGTATTGCGATTCGTCCGGATTCATCATCATCACAAAACAACTCGAGTGCGGAGAATTCTCTGTGATGTACCAATCGTGAGTGTGCGAAGTTTGCACGACCCCACCGATGCCTCAATTCACATCAAAGCAATTCGTCGGGGGTTCTTCGTGTATCTCATCTCTATATACCTGTCTCACACTTATATATGTCGACGACTCGCTAACTCCATCCCTCCCGACCCGCCACACAGCGCCTCACCGACTCTGGCACAAATTCTCTCTCACCCGGCAATGCCAGAAATTCGCGGGAGTGAATCGACGACGGGAACGAGAAACGGCCTTGGAACTCACTGCCGCGACTCTCGAGCGAACGACTCGAAGACAATGCAATTATTCGCAATTACCGGGGTCCGTTCGCAGAGATCGGAGAATTATCCCATTCTGTTTCCATTACTGGTGCCGACGGCACGACCGCGCCGTGCCTCGAGCACGTCAAGGGTTCCTCTTTCACCCCGGACCCACATACACTCATAAACCTTCCACAGGCACACGCAAGCGTGTACTACGCACGCGGCCGGAATTCCTGCTGTATGTACCGACAATGCTTTCCGTGGCACAGGAGACGTCATTCCATCGAGAATCTCCGCGAGGGCGTCAACGACGAATTAATACACAGCCAATCGGGGGACTCTGAATATTAATTATTGACAATGTAGAAGCAAAGCTCATCGAGAGTGTTCCTCGGCCGAGGTCGTTATGCCATCGTTACAGGAAACCTGGCGTCTTCGACGATCGTCGGATTTTTTTTCGGTACTGCGGAGACTTCAGAAACCGGAAATAAATCTCCAGTACATTCCTATTGGCATGTGTACAAAAAGGTCTCATCAGTTTTTCCAAAACTTACCGATAAATTTCACCATGAAAACCAATCGTGAGTAAGGAACAAGGCAAACTAGTGAACCCCCTTTCGCGTAATTCCGTCCCGAAGTTGTGGCCCGGAGGTGGTTTCTTTATTGCGCCGCTCTCTCATCGTTTCGACCCAATCTCCACTGGCGCGTCAGCCGTATCGAGCAGCGATGTATCAGCTCCGTTGCATCTACCGCTTCCATTACCGAGTTCCTTTAACGCGCTGGCCATTTTTTTTTTTCGTTCACATCTTTCCTTTTCGTTTTTTACTTTCGGCATCTTGCGCCGTTTCCCTTCTACCTGCACAAATCCGAGAATACAATGGAGGAAAGACAAATATAGATATAAACCGACAGCGTGCAGTTTCGATGTTGGGTATATAATTTGCGATGTATCTGTACGCTCCGCAGAACTGGAACGGGGAGAAGACGGATACGATGGAACGGCAAGGGTGCAAACGGGAAGAAGATCTAAGAAGAGAGTGGAGGTGCCGCGGCGCTGGTTAATGTAACAAAGGAAAGTCGGAGGGTGGTTTGAAGGGCAATCCGGGGAGGGATGCCGAGCGACGAAACGTAATTACGAGCCACCGCCGCGCTGCTACCACCATCTCCTTGGTACCGCTCCCTCCGCAACCCCTGACCGCCACCGGAGGCCTCGCGCTTCACTGCTTGCGTTTCTCAATAACCTCTCTTTGTATCGGTGAGCTTTCGTCTTTCTTCTTTCCATATACAAGTCCATTGTCGCAACGTTTGTTTTATGACGGCGGAATACAAACGATGGAGGAAAAAGGGGTACCAAGCAATTACAGGTACTACGTTTCACGTCCGAAAGCGATGGCGGTTTGTTGTCATTCTCGTATCGTCTCTGTCAGCTATAAAGGCAGCTTTGGCCTTTGAGCTCTTCATTGATTTTTCACTGAGAAGACGATATGTTCAATTTTTCTGGAACTCTGAGAACGATAATTTGGCGTACCGGTAAAGAAAATTTTTTTTTTTTCATTGAGAATACATTTGTGAAACTAGATGGATGACGGTTACGAATTTTGTTTATACTACTAGCAGCATGAATGCCAAGAATATCATTTACAAATATTATAAGCAATAACAATACGGTTTGATATTTTTTTAAGATACATTTTATTCGGAAACGATCGAGACTCATCAACAAGGCGTGTAATTTCTTACGTCGAGATTTCGGGTAAAATTGACCGTATTGAATTATGGATTATTTCCAAATAACGAAAAAAGAACATAGTTAGGAAGTTGTCAAACATTCAAGTTTTTACGAGAAAGTTTCGACGCTTGAATATTCATTTGTCGCAAAAGCTGACAGTTTCTTGGTAAATTCAGAGGGTAGCTTGGTGGGACCGAGGCCATGTTGAAGCGAACACTGGACAATTCGCCGCACCTGGGGATCGGCGTTGCCGCCGCACTCGGGCAATAACTTAGAACAGGTCGACCGCGAGGAGAGCTGGAGTTGATTCTGGCCATAGTGGAACTGTGCCATTTTTCACGTGGAAAGTTTTAGATTTTACGGAAATTGCCAGTTGATAATCTCTTTTATTGTAGAATCTATTGTACTATATATAGAATATATACTATATATGCTATATATAGAATAAATAGAATTTATTGTACAATTTTAATTTTCTTTAGTGCAATCGTATAGTATCCACATACACTAAAAGCTGTGCAAGCGGCCGTGCCGTTTGTTTGTTAAATCAAAAGATATTACGGGAGGCCATCTCATTCGCCCGACCATCTCATCTTCGTTCATTCTATCGCTTTCTCAAAAAAGTTGCAAACCGAAATTCTCATATCGCTTTCTTATAAAAAATGAAATTATCATGTGGACTTGTCATGTTGTTCCTTATTTCGCCAAGCTTTCTCTGCGATGAAACCAAAAATACAGAAAATGGTTTCTCATAGAAAACTAGATGAAATAGAATGAGCAATTTCAATTGCCAAGTGTTATAAGAAAGTGATATGAAAATGTCAACTTTCAAGATACTTTTCATTAGTAGTTGTTTTGTAAACTATCGGATAGCTATGCTCCGAGGAACGTGTCGTATGTGTGTAGTCGCATCGTTATGAGTACAAAGTTCACTCGCGTATTATTTTTCATTAAATTTCAAACGGACTTTAAAATAAAATTCAACGAAAACATATCTGGTCATTCTTCGGAGGGAAAACGATTTCTCGTTCTCGCTGCGAGTTCGTACGGAGCCTCGTCGGCGAGGGGGTCACATCTGGCGAACGGTGACGGTGTGCCCGCACTCTGTCTCCTCCACTGCCACAGTTTAATCGACGCCAACCCTCGTCTCTACGTCCGACGCTTTTTACAATAATGGATAGAAAGAGGGAAGGTGGGAGTGTTAGAGTTGAAAAATTAATATGAACTTTGGCTCCGGTGAAGGAAAGTACGGGGATATGCCCCACCTCCCGGAGAACTTCCGAAGTTACAGACTGTCGAACCGACTCCTCGAATAATATTTCCCACTGAATTCAGGAATTCCTGATCGCAGATGACATGTTTATTCCGGACGAATGGATTCCGGGGACAGAATTATTTTTAACCCCCTACGGTCGTTCGTTTCGTCGACCGAAGCAAAACTAGTAAAATTGAGATTGCATGCAAATAATTCTTCGTTTGAAAAAAAAAACCTCGGAAAAATCGCATTATGTTACCATATCATTACCGACATGAGACAAAAATGTTCGCGGATCAGAATGCCTAAATTATTGTGCAAAACATTTGCGAATGTAATTCGAAGAATTTCTTATTCTGTTTCCATTTTCATGTGATTATTATTGACATCACGCAATACCCCTATAACTCCCAACGTATCATAGATCGAAACTTGGCATGTATGAATACATTTTCATCTTCCATGGACACAGCTCTGTTTCAATACTTAGTTTTCTCGCTTCGGACGTCTTGCATTAATCGAGTTCCCGTTCACACTCGAACCAGTGTTACCAAACTTCCGGTGCCACTGCACCCCTTCAGTCTGATTCCCAATAGGAAATCCATGCCGATACTTCGCTTGTCCCGAAACAGATATCTAGCTGGCTTTTTCAGGCACCGTTGTTGGACCAGAAACTCTGGAAAGCCCTGTGTAAATTCCGCGTCATCCGGCGAGTTCCACTTGCGCAGCTATCGCGTAGAACAGTCCTGCACATTGGCCATGTTCGCAAAGTTATACGGCCGCACAGATCGGTCTTTACACTCCGGCAACGCGCTCTTGCCGGTGAAATTATGCACATATGGCGAGACGCACACGATTACTATTCGTAATCTGGTGCCGACGGAATTGTCAATTGTTGAATTGGCAATTCGTCTTGCGGGTGCATTGGGTTTAATTTTAACGAGGGAAGTACTCAATTTGACTAAACTGCTCTTCGGGACTGAAAGCAAGGAAACCGAATGTACGGGAAGGGTCGATGTGAATTCCGAGTCGACTGCTTTTCCAAATCTAATCACAATTGCATTATTAATCGTTCCCTTCCAGGGTTATCCGACCTCCGATATTCCAGAGTCCCTTAGAAGTACTCAGATAAAAAGAAGTGACACGAACCAAGATGATTTCAGACGCAACAATTAGCATATAACGTAGCACGAAAATATATGTTAGAAGACATCTTCATACAGTTTTTTTTTCAAGTGTAGTTCGCAATTATTTTTTATACAGGATGTTATTGAGGTTCGACGGAATATATATGAACGCTGAATAAGCCATTTGGCAAATACCTTACGTACGTTCCCGAGATTGCACTAATTGGCGAGTCATAAATATTTGAACAACATGAAATTTTCGGGCCAGCCGAAATTGAAATCATTCGATGCTTCGAGAATTGTCTCAAAAATAGTTTTGTTTTTGTCTTGAGACAATAATCATACCAAGCCTAGAGATGGCCCTCTGATCCTTTAAATGCACTAACCTGGATGCCATTAAGAAACTTCGTTGTCGGGTCGGGTGTGTGAGAGCTCAAGTGACAACCCTGTTTCAGGAATCCGTTATACCTCATTAAACATCCAACATCCATACAGGGAAGAATATTCCAGGACCTGGGGAATGTCGGCAGACGCTATCGGAAAGGATCTTAGGTTCCTTAGCTCTCACGCTGGAGAAGGATGTAGGGGAAGCTTTTAACAAGATGAAGATAGACAGAAACGGCATACACAACTTGTGAGGTTCAAGTACATAGAGGATGCATTCGAGCGATGTAGAAAAGATCCGTAGTTAGTTCCGGTACGTCTTCGGTCTGTGAAATCCAGGGAAACCCCTTCACTTCGACTCCTATTCTGGTGGTGTCCTTTACATGCACGTGGGGCACGGAAATTACGAGGTAAAGAAGCGGCCCCACTCGATCTGTACTAAGAGCAGATATTCGACGGGTATCTCTTCCTCCAATTTCTATTTTGTAATTTTCTTTCGAGGGAGTGAGTTGATTAGAGATAGATCACGAACGCTCAGGCTCTACCGAGGGGGTAAGATCTAGTCGAAATTCAGAAATCTCAGGTTGTAAATCGCCATACTATTATCGTTACTGTTCGCTGCTTCCAGTTTCGAGGAATTAATTTCTCCAAATGTTAAGACTGAAAAACGCAGGATAGGGTAAGAGAATGGGTGAAGAAAATTTAGTCGTACGGGAAGACGTGTGATGCATAAAGAGAATTTGAGGATCGGAGATTGTGTAAGGGTAGAACATATTCGTTTCGTTTGACGAAAACGGTGGAGAGTTTACTTACATCCTTTCATTATAAAACAAAAACCCAATTTTTCGCACGAATTTCGGGTATTATAAATGTTCGAAACAATAGTTATTAATGAATTTCTTCAAAAAATCTTTTAATAATCTTCGATGCGCCGTACGACTCTTGTAATTTCTTTGAAAGTACGAACGAGTGAAACAAGTTAGCGCAAGCGTGGCTAACTCTTGTAAGTATAAAAAAAGGTGGATAAAACACAACGATGACGAGCAACATAGAAAGACGAAGAGAATGTCAGCGGCCGCGCGTTTACTATTCTTCGGAGTCTTTGATAGGAACTCCTGTCGTTGACGAGCGGAAGTCGTCGGAAATTTATGCTTTAGTGAAACTTTACGTAATTAAAGTAAAACTCTGAAGCTCGAAACGAGGAGGAGAAGAAACGGGGGGGGGGGGGGGAGATGGCAGGCGGACCGAAGAAATTCCTTTGGCGGCTGCGCCAGCATTTGCTCTCGTGGTCGGTTGATCCACTTCTATATATTCTCTCGCGAATTGAAGTTCATCGAGTTTCACTACTCATCTCTATGACAATGGAATGTCCCTTTGTAGGTTTTCCTCAATCGGGTAGCCCCCTTCATCCGTCTGATAATTAATATACGCATCGATCGCACGACTATTCTCTGACTTATCATTCGAACTTACTTTGTGTTTCAGCAGCAACAGCAGCAACAGCAGCAACAACAGCAACAGCAGCAACAGCTGCCGCAACACCAACAGCAGCCGCAACCACAACCACAACCACAACCACAACCACAACCACAACCACAACCACAACAAAAACCGCAACCGCAACCACAATCGCAACCACAACCACAACGACAGCAGGCTCATCAGCAACAGCAACCGCAACCCCAACTGCAGCCGCAACAGCAACAGCAGCCAGAACAGTATTCAGACCAGCAGTCAGAACAGCAGCCGGAACAGCAGCCGGAACAACAGCCAGAACAGCAGCCGGAACAGCAGCCGGAACAGCAACCGGAACAGCAGCCGGAGCAGCAGTCGGAACAGCAGCCGGAACAGCAGCCGCATCAGCAACAGCCACCCCAACACCAATCGCAATCGCAACCGCGAGAGCAACTGCAGCAGCAGCAACAGCAGCAGCAGCAGCAGCAGCAGCAGCAGCAGCGGCAGCAGCAGCAGCAACAGCAGCACCCGCAGCAGCAACCACAGCAGCAACAGCAACAGCAACAACAACAGCAGGAGCAACACCAACAGCAGCAGAAACAGCAACAGCAACAACCACAGCAACAGCAAGAGGAACACCAACACCAACAGCAACAGCAAGAGCAACACCAACAGCAGTCGCATCAGCAACAACAACAGCAAGAGCAACACCAACAGCAGCCGCATCAGCAACAACCACTGCAACCGCATCAGCAACAATCACTGCATCCGCAACAGCAACAGCAGCCGGCACCACAACCGCAACCGCAACTGCAACCGCCGCCGAGACAGCAACAGCAACCCCATCCGCGACAGCAACCGCAACTGCAACCGCAATCGCAATCGCGTCCGCATCCGCAGCAGCATCTGCAACAGCAACAGGAGCCACTACAGCAGCCTCAACAACAGTCGCAACCGCATCCACAACCACAATCGCAACCGCAACCGCAATCGCAACCACAACCACAACTTCAACCACAACCACAACCACAACCACAACCACAACCACAACCACAACCACACCCGCAACCGCAATCGCAATCGCAACCACAACCTCAACCTCAACCTCAACCGCAACAGCAACAGCAGCCCAAACCGCAACAACTACAGCAACAGCAGCAGCATCACCATACAGCGCAGACCCAGCAGGCTCATCAGACGAACTCGCCTGGAAGCGGAAACGCGGGGAAGGGAAGCTCATCTCCTGCAAACTCGGCGTCACCGGCTGGTATCATCACCGCCGTCTCAAACAAGGCTCAAGCCGAGCCGAAACCGGTCGAGTGCAATCTATGTAGCCGAACATTCAAAAACATACCAGCTCTAAACGGACATATGAGATTGCATGGCGGCTACTTCAAGAAGGTGAGTGAACCTCGAAGAAACGAGAGAATATTTGGACTAGGATAAAAAAATAAAATGGAAGAAGGTCATTTAATTCGTCCATTTCCGATTAATCGACATATCGAGTCACAAAAGCTGTGAGTTTTCCAGCGACTCTCCAGGGGTTTGTCCGATCCCGAGCGAGCAAAGAGCATCATTCGGCCAGAATAAATGAAAGACGAGCGAACCGCGTCGGCGCGTCGGGCACGCTGTTTGAAAATGTCCCAACGAAGCGACTTGGATTTTGTTAATGTAGGGTTTGTCGTCGGCGTTAGGGACGCTCAAAGGTTCTGAATTCTAAGAACTAGCAGGACGCAGCGGAAAATGGGGACCTTCATGGAAGAGTGTTGAAACGCTCGTAGCCAGAAAAGTTTTCTCTTTTATTCGATCGGCGGACGGAAATACGGAGAAGACAGAGTGAGACACTCCGTTGCGGGAGACGACTCTGGAAGTTGTTCCAGGTTCGAATTGCGGGGCGCGGACTGAGAAGAAGACAAGTCTCAGGAGCTGCGACGCGCGTCAAGCTTCCTTGGAGATATACAAGAAAGATCGTTGCATAAAGATAGATGATTCGAGATAAAGACTGGAGAATAAGGCAGCTAAAGAATAGAACAAAAAAAATAGACGATGGAAATCGGGAAAGGAGCTTGCAAGGGAGGGAAGAAAGAAACAAGGGCTATACCGAAAAGCCAGCGAAAACAGTGATGAGGGATGCTGCTGGATCATTGGAGGGGATCGGAACGGAGCGAGCTCACGGAGAAATCGACGAGAAGGTGAATATAAAAAAGAAAGGAAGAGAGAGGGCGTTTAAGGAAGGAGTCTCGTTACGGACAAGGGTTTTTCGGATAGAAAGATAAAGCGAAAATTGAATCGAAATGAACCGATTAAAAAGCTCATTCGTTCCTTCGTTCGGATCATTCGCCAGATAGACGAACCAATCCGTGTTCGCGTGAAACTTTCCGAGGCATACATACGGAGGAATAACGGCGGTTTGGTTACTTTACACCATCTACGTTTTTCTAGTTACAAGCACGCATCTCCATCCCCACCCTTGGCGCACACCTCGAGCAAACATTGATTCTTATCCATTATGCAGATTAAATCCAGCTATGGATGAAGAGATGTTCTCGTCTCGGATTAGAATGCCTCCCAGCCCACGAGAACTCACTGATGCATCCAGTTAATTTTCTTGATCGTAGAGAAGAATACGTGACTCTGTGTATATTCGGTCGTGGAATAAAAGGGCTTGGAAGTTTTTGGATAGAAGCCGTCAAATCAAGATGCCAGATAAAAAATAGCCACTCGTGTATTCACCCGGGTAGATATTCTAGATTGTTACATCGAGCCCTAACAGAGTCCGGAAATACGCGCGAAAATTTCTTCGCGGGTTATGAAGGCTGAAAGCTCGTACAACCTTCCGACATTCGAATTGCACTTCTCGGCTCGTTAACCGAAACAAAAGTAATTTCATCTTTGATTTTGATGTTTATGGATCGCAAACCACGACAGATAATCCGACATTCCCGCGTATAGAAAATGTTCACTGTGCACTGAGGCTATCCATCGTTCGCAATCCAATAAATTTTCCTAACGAACGTTACATCCCATATTCCTTATTAAAACGAGCATAGAGAGGGAGAGAATCCCATTCGTACGTTACGCTGGACTGATGGTTGCGAGAAGCACATGTATTCGGCGGAGAGAGTGAACGAGAGCCACAGCGCCGAGTCTAGCTCCGAGTTCGGACACTGGATCGAGTTGATGAGTGGGCTCGCCGGGATTCGCAATCAATTCTGCACATTAGTATCCCCGTTCAATATTCATGAAGGTTCCGAGGTACCGACCAAGTGCAGACTGTACGAACGAGCACGATGAAACGGTTAGAGGAGAAACCCCAGCCTCGAAGACCGAGTGAGAGAGAGAGAGTTCAATTTTGTACGTGATGTATCGAACTCGGACGTAGGAAATTGAGGTGGTTCCCGATGTCGTCTCTGGCTTTCAACGTCTGGATGGTCCTGTCTCCCTTGGCCCTCCGTGTTTCGGCCAATCACGTTTGATCAACCCCGATTGCCGAAGGCTTCGGGATATGTACGCTGGACGAGCGTGCATCCCAATGCTGCTTCAGCACATCCGCTATTAGTATCGTAGGCATTATTATCTATTGTCGAGGCGACCGTCAGCCATCCGGTTAGGGTGGAATAGGAGACGTCGAAACTTGGCCGTCTGTCAGCGGGCAACATGGACAAGCATCCCGTTACGTTCGACGATCACGATTTCCGTGTTCGTTCATTCCCCGTGTTCGGGTAGACCCGCCAAGCAGTCTATCGTCTACTCGTGTGTACATCGTGCAATGTAGCGTAACGTTTCTCTGCATCGGATCGTCGCGGTATCACACACGCCAGAGATTCCATCACCGGATAATCGAATGGTACCTCGATTAGCCGAGGCTCAGTGATTAGCTGAGCACGAGGAGCGACGGGCGTATCAATTTAAGGGGATGGCTTGTAATCTGCTGGCCAGTCGTCAGGCGACTCTAATAGCTCGGTGTCCGGCTCGATCGTGTAAGCGTACCGCGATTCAAGAGTCATCAAACATACCCTTAAACTACGGCTCGGGCAACGGTGCTTTACTATTTATAGTGAATGTAAGAATGTCAAACCAAAATATCGAACTCCATCGACATGCGGTATTAAAACGAAAAATCTAATCCAATCCATTTCGTAGAATTCTGAGATACGGAATCTTTTACGATAAAATCAAGCTCACAATCTTTTTGTAAAATATATATGTTTAAGTTGTTTCAAAATTTTTATGATATATAAAATGTTGTATTCATTCTATTCCACAGGACGAGAACAAGAAGACGGAAAAAAAGGAAACTCCGGGACCTCCTCTTCAGACGGCTTCGGTTAACGTGAGGGCTCTGATCGAGGAAAAGATCATACAGAAAAGAACAACAGGTAGGTCGAGACTATCATTCAGTTTGACGTCGGAAAAGAGTACTCGACTCAACCTAGTGAAATGGCTAGAGGTCACCCTCGGGCGTGCAACCACCGTCGCGTTTTGCCTAAAGCTCTCTTCAAATTTTTCTTCCTCTCCGCCACTCTCGCATGCCTGCAATATTTTGCGGATGGCCGACCATGCACTGGCGAACAACGGAAGCTCTGATTTACGAAGCTCGCATGCCAGAATATTTCTCGCATTGTCCACGCCGGGATGATAAATCAAAAGCTCTCGGGTCCCGCTTGCACGCTCTCGTATGCGCCGTCCGTTCGCCAGGCACACGAGAGAATCTCTGTCTGGTCGCGCTACCACCACCGCCCAGCATCACCGAGTACTTCGTAACAAAGTGTGCGTCATTAACGATTTATGTTCGCCTCTGTCTACCATCGGCCAAGTCCCGTGATCTGCCAACTTCGAACTATGAAATATATCGATTAATCGAGAACTGTTTTATCCATCGGCATAGTATGAGCGGGCACTAACTCTTTGGAAATGTTGTGATGATCGAACAATGTTCTAATGCTTCAATAATTCCGATTTTTTATTTATTGTCGTATATTCTCATAATGAGACCGTCAACATTTTCGGTGTGATCATCCACTTCCTCTCGGCGGAGGACCAACCGCCCTACCGCACGTTAACATATAGTATCGCGCGCAGCAATGGGCAAGGCCCTTACATCCATTAGACCCTTTGTATCGTCCCCAGTCCTTCGCTCGTGTCCCATTTCAATAAACGATACTTACCAATCATTCAGACTTTACATGATCTACCTCGAGTTCACTTGGCAACTATCACAATATTGGAAATTTAAGTTTCCTCGATCGCAAATATATCTATACACTTTTGTTCTTTAATTTTTTTCAAGTCACTAAAACGTTTAGTAATTACATTTTAATGGAAAAAAATAGAATCCCAGGTAGACAGGTACGTTCCGAGAATGTCCGACGTTCCGAACGCTTCATCGACGATCGATCGATAAATAATTTGCCTTAGGCAAGAGAAACGCGTTCTCGTTCCTATCGCGCGTTCTCGACGGGTCGATGACAACGGAGCACAACCTCGACGTTTCTGCATTAACGTTGATGCATTCGTCGACAGTAACGGCCTGCTAGATTACCGAACACACTGAGAGAAATAATTTCAATTCAATCAGGGGGTTTAACGACTCTGTTGTTTCATATTAAGCGATGGGGAAAGAGTCTATTGATTTCATGCAAAAACAAATATTCTCGTGTACGTCCTCTCTTCCCCTCCCCATGCCCGATCAATAGCTCACATGTGTTACGTTTTTATCTTGTTGACTTGAAAAAAGAGGATATTTTTGTGTTTGCCAACGAATACGCGCTCGGTTTGATTTTTAATTCTTTTTTTGACGCTTGTGTCGAAAAACAAGTTTTCAGAATACTGGCATTCATGAACAAATCCATTTCATTTTTTTTTGCTTCCAGAAAAAATATAGACAAAGAATGGGGCAATACATTTTTATTCTGAGAATTTGATTCCGCAATTAATACATAAAACCCCCTTTTTACACAGACTTTTTTTTAACGGAATACCTCTGGGCCTGGTGTTATAGGAATTGGGTGCGAGTCAAGCTTGAAAAAACATAGATTTTTTTCGACAAACCCACTTTTCCGGCTAGCGAATTTTCCCGTCGCGGACTCTCGTTTCTCTTCTCTGTTTACGTACGAACGCTCTCTCGCGTTTTATTTCATCGCGACGCCCGTGGAAATGTGTGCCGCTGCGGGTGCACCGGGGAAAGCCGTGGGGCCGACGCTCTCTAGCCGCAAGCCCGGAGCTCGATCTCGCTCCCTCTCCTTCCCTCTTGCCGTGGAAGCAATTTGCCAGGCCGCAATCGATGATTGCCAATTTGTAAAAATCCCTCGCAGCTTAACGACCGAACGGTCCCGGCAACGCGTTTCTCTCGCCATAGCGGTCTCGCCGCGCGACCGACGCGGCACCGGAGCTGATTCCGTGCGAAGAGCCGGCCGCGGCTACTCTCGCCCCTTTCCGAACTCGCCGATGTGCACCAAAATTAAAGCCGCATTTCCCCAGATATAATCGGCTTCGTAGTTTTCCCACCGGATAATCCACCGTAAAATCAGACTAAAACGCAACGGAGTGCCCGGAGACATTGTATGCTCCGCTCGGTGTTAAATGAGCCAAATTTTTTTTCTCGTAACGAACATTTTTTCCATCGTTTTATCCGTGTATCTGCCAATAAAAAATATCCATGCATATATTATGCGATCGATTATATCGTATCCCGGTTGGATTAAAAATCGTCGAGATAAAACAATGATTAATATTGAAATTACGTAGATTTCAATGAATCTTCCTCGCTACCCCCTCTCTGAAAAAAAAACGTGAAATGTCCGTGGATAGAGTTGAGCAATTCTTGCTTCCATTCTTTCTGGCTTTCATTTATTTCGTCCAGTTGAACAATCGCCGGTAGCCTGCGATAAAAGCGAACGAGAGAGCGAGACAGAGCGGTTAATACGCAGAAGGGGTCGACAAGGAATTCACGTCCATCGGCGAGAGAGGACAGTAGAGAAAAGGACCTTTTGTTCATCCCTCTCCCCATCGTGTTCCCATTCTCCAGCACGCTTGGGTTTTCTCTCGTACTCGCGACCGTGGCTGCCTGTACCGGGCGCAACGTCGATGTTTATTATGCCGGTGAAGAAAAATCCCCCTCGCCGCCATTGACTCAACAACTTTTATGTCACTCGTTTGTCAAGAATTTTCCAAGCGTGCCTATTCGTCGCAGCGTATACGAGATGTTTTTTATTAATTAAATTTTCTAGTCCGAAATGATGTTTCAATTTTATAATCTGTATTTTATTTTTTCTTTGTTCAGCGACGGAAGCGAACAACAGTAATCAGGCTCGAGCGAATGCAATATTGATGAATCAGTCTGACGGTTATACTCACGTTATCGGTAAAACAAGCTTCGCCGTTCCAGCGCCACCACTTCTCGCCGCTGGTGAAAAGATCCGGAGACTTTCGGACACGGAACACTTCCGGCAACCAAATGTCACGGTCAGCGGTCATGCCGCTGTCCAGAAACAACTGCAGGAGGCACAGACTCAGGCACAAGCGCAGGCCCTCGCTGATATGATTCTCAAGGTGAAACATCAGAAAAAAAAAAGTTTTTTTTTCAATGAGTGTAACTCGTTAGTGAGTTACCGAGAAATATTAGCATTCCAGTTGTAAACTGACAAATACAAATTATAATTGTATGGTTTGTATGTGGCAGGGGACAACAAAAATGGCGGTGAAGAGAGCTACTTCCGATCCAGGTCAAAGGCTTCTTACTTATCAGACTTCGGTGACGTCGGCAGTGCAACAACAACAACCCAGCCAAGCCCAGGTACCGTCGCAACCGGCAGTAACCGAGAGTTTCACGATGACCGGATATTCCGAGGATGGAGGCTATTTCAGTCCTAGCTTACAGGACGAAGTTTTCCAGCATGTAACCGCGGTACCGGACTCCGTGCTACTTCACGCGACCCAATTGGATTCCATTCAGGTAAATAACACTCCGACGATCATTTAATTGCCGTCTCCACTCCCGTGTCATGATTATTCTGCGAAGAAACTTTCGATATCACTGAAATACAGAAGGCAAAAAATTATTAACTCTGATGAATGAATGTTTCTCCCTTCCGTATATTATGATATCCATATTGATTTGTTTGACCCAAAAGTTTATATCGACTGAGTGATTGTGAAATGTACATACCCGTATCGCATTCTTTTAAACCGAGTTTTCAAATGAGAAAAATTAATTTTCAAGACGATATTTTTTATTTTAGTTCCAGACGTCGAGTCTTCTCCAGGAGCAAACGTCGGAGCCGTTGCAGGACATAACGCTCGAGGATCGTTTCACATCGCAACACACAGTGAATCCAGACCTTCAGGCTCTAGTGAATTCGCCGTTGCCCGATTCACTGGCGGAATTCAGTACATACGGTGCCCAGTATACCGAGAGTCCTCATACATTGCCGTCTCAGTCACCGTTGCCTTCGCCCCTCACGAGACACGACAGTCCCAGTTTTACCTATCCGACACCACCGGCGAGTCAGGAGGGTCTCTTAACGAGTACTCTGCCCTTGCTGAGTCCTCAGGAGGATCCAGACTCTGTTCGACCGGTCTCCTCACCGTTATCGGCAGCTTTCTATACGACAACTATGTCTTCAGCCGCCGCAGTGGAGGAAGCTCTGAGCGAAGTTCTCCCTTGTGAATCCGAAACGGATGCTGATCTCTACGGTCCAGGCTCGCCAAATCCAAACTCACCGTTGCCGAGTCCACTGTCGACAACACCGGCACCATCGCCTCTGTCCTCTCTGCCTCCTTCTTCAGTGTCTTCACCGGGCACCGGAACTTTCTCTTCCGGATTTCCGGTATCGCCTCATCACGCGCTACAAAATCACATGATGCCAAACTCCGAGGACCCACTTCTGTCATCGAGTCCGAAAGACTTCACGGGTGGTAGACGAAAGTTTGAATTTCAATCGTACAAATTGATAACGAGTCAAAATCTCGTCGATTTTGGACTTGGCAATGGAAGCGTCACCGGTATCGTTCTCGACAACAACGGGGAGTACAAACTCATACAGACTACTGGATTGCAGAAAGCCAATGTTTTGGTACCCACTGGATCCTTGAGTCCCGCTATGACATTCAGAAAAGAGATACGTCTTGCCAACCCGAAAATCGAACCGGGTGTCGTAAACATATCGAATCAAGGATTAAACGTACAGACCCAACATTTTCATCAGAATCAAATACACCAGAACGCCATTAATCCGGCCAAATTTCTCATACACACGAATCAAGCGACGAAAAATTCGGTGAAGCATAAAATAGCTGTGAACAGTTTGCCGATACCTATAGACCAGATTAAAGAGGAACTGTTGGACGACGATATTTTTCTAAGTCCCGGTAGCATACCGACGAGTAGTCCTGTTAGACAGTCGAGGAAGAGACCGAGAATTGATGGACCATATACGAACTCGTCGCATTCCTATCCATCGCGATTAAGGCGAGTCTGCGATAGACACTGGGATAGCAGCTACACACCACCGCCGATCTTAGATCCCTCGAGATCGGGATCCGGTCTCTACGCGAGATTGCATCAACACGAGAGAGATTCGGAATTTAGTTCGGATGACTCACAAGGAAACGATGGACCGCCGCCGAGAATTAATATCGGGACAAGATACCAAGCTACGATACCACCTGTTGGATACGACGGTGACAGAGGCCGAGGAGGGCGAGAAACCGATCACCCGCTTTGGGATCCCGGCATAACTTGGCAGCTCACTGACACTGAACGTGAGATTGAACTATTGCTGTCACCAAAAAAATATATAGAATAAAAATAACAACCAAAAACATGTTACCGAGACCTTATTTTTTTCAGTCGAGATGTATGTGCAGTTTGCCTGTTGCGCAGCTACCCCTGGTGGTGGAAGAAACAAAGAATATGCCCTTCACCTTCTGCACATGTGCAAAGGAAATATTCATGTAAGAAAAATATTTAATATTATTATTCATCCATATTCAATCGGACGATCACACAGTTACTGGTACGTTACAGGAAGCGATGCTGAAGCTAATGAGACCCACCCCGATACTGCCATCGCAGCATCCCTTGCTGAGCTACGAGTGCCACGAGTCCGATCGTTGGACTTCTCATGAGATGGGCGTTTTTTATCAGGGTCTACTCGAGTATAATAAGAACTTTGCTGCAATAGCTCGTGACGTCGGAACAAAAACAACAAAACAGTGCGTACAATTTTACTACTTGTGGAAGAGGCTGTGTCCAGACGAATACAAGAGGCTACGCGCGAGACACGGAAAACCAAAGATCAAGAGCGAGAGTAAAGATTACAATAGAGACACCAAGGATACAAAAGAACTCCGTGATGCCATTGCATCAGTCACTGAAATGAACTTCAACGAAGAAAAATCGATACTCCATCGCACACTAGTAAGTTCCCATACTTCATACATTCACTATATAATAGTATATTATGGTACAAGCCAAGAAAATGTATCGTTTCACCGAGCGTAAAGTTTGATGTCCGAGCGAGGCGAAAGTAGTACTTCAAACGAGGGTAAAAGCCACTTCCTTCCCAGTGGCATACGCTGTTTTCCCAACTATACTGAAAAATGGTCATATTTCTATGCCTACGACGGTGAAAAGTAGCCGATTCTTGACGAGCTGAAGGAAAAGTAATTTAGCGATAGGTAAAATTTAGTTTTCCTACTGCTCCATTACTTTTCCGCCCGGTGGCCTAAAATCGGCTGCGTTCTATCCCCGCTGCAGGCATGAAATGGAATCTTTTCCGCGTAGTCGGGAAAAAAAGTTTTTGTTTACGGAAATGGCGTTCTTGACTATTAAATTCACGAAAATCACATTTGTAGATTCTGATAAACGTGCATAGAAAGGCCCTTTTCCACATTATTGCGATTTAAATACAAATGTAGTATAGTGTATTGTACGATATTTGTTGAATTACAGTTACAGACGAACGAGAGAGAGAATTCGGCGACGCTGACAACAAGCGAAGGGGAACTGAGGCTTTTTGCCTACGACTGCCCTGATGTAAGTATTGCGAAACGTCTTCTCTTTCCTTGCTCCTTTTCGATGCGAGAGCAACAGCAGCTTCGTTGTGACTACTGTGTATCTATCGTACATGTTTTATTTTAATATTATTTTATACATTAACGCAAGCATTCTTGAAACTAATCGTCAAACAAATTCAGCAACTCGCGACGATAGAAATTAACATTTTATAGCTAGTGTGAAGGAACTTGCCAAGTTTTTAAAAATAAGCGTCCCTGTGGATAAATGTTGAATATCCAAATATCTCGTGAACGTGTGAACGTTAACTGTCGCATGTCGTTTGTTGTAACCCACTTTTTTTGTCGAGCTCCCACCTTTCCTGACACGCTTCTTGATCCTTGACACAACCAAGAACAAAGCACTCCTCGCCTCTGCCGTTTATCTGTCTCTATATTATGTACTATAATCGCTGGCCGTACGAAATTGTCTCGTTGTTTTACTTGTTTGATTGTGTCGTTGTTGTGTTGTTTATTTTGGCTTTGTGTTTTCTTTGTGTTGTCAGAGCTTTAGCGGAAGCGTAACAGTAACGATGACCGGATGCACCCAAACCGCCAAAGCCGTCAATATCGGCAACGCCACAGTCAACAACAACTCACAAACTCACATTAGCTCTGAGCAACAACTACCCGTGCCCACCCCACTTCACTACCCCTGCAAGATTTGCGGGAAGTAAGTCTCTAATCTAATCTAAATCGTTCATTTCCGCCCTCGGCTGTGATGATGCCGGAAGCTGTTCTATTTTTCTTCGTTTTTTCTTTATTTTAGCTTGTAGGAAAATATGTACTAGAGGACAAACTGGAGGTTGACACATTTTTGTTCGAGTAATATTTTGTCTCACAAACGGGCCGGTCATTTGTCATTATCATAGATAAACTTGCAGGAAAACATCGAACGGTAGAGATTAGATCGAACACGACTGTACTGGCTTAGCCAGCAGAGGACCATTCGCTAATAGTCAACGATTATTGCTGCTTTGGTTACTTTTTTTACATCGCATTTAGATCCATAGATGATCGTTTATACATTATGCTCATGTATGTCGCCTTGTAAGTATATAGTTAGAGAATTTTATTTCAACTTTTTTTACTGAGTGTCAACATGCATGACGCATACCGTCTTTATACTCTTTGCATTAAATAATTTTTCATTGTAAGACGATTGTTGCTGTCACATTGCTAATGAAATGATTTAGCTCATGAAACTAAACTGTCACTGTCTTAACATTCCCATGTGTTTAGATATTTCGATCGATGTAGCTCTCCTGCTGTCAGGACGATTCGTTATAAAAAAAAAAAACTGTCGACTGTTTAAGATACTTTCCAAAATGTGTACTCACCTAACGTCAATCACAATTTTTACAGAGTTTTCAACAAAGTGAAAAGCCGAAGTGCCCATATGAAATCACATCGGCCAATACCATCACCCGATACAATGGGTCAGGAATCTAAAAGGCCTGTCCAGCACCAGCAACAACCAATATTGCATCAATTAAAACAACCTCAGTACCATCAGCAGATCAACGGATCAACGCAGCTGACGGATTATCCGAACAAATTGTCATCAAGCACCAATGATCCCAGCAATGCAAATGCCAATAACTTGTGGCACAATCCAACGCGATTGAGGCCGCCATAGAATATTTGTCTCGTTACCCTTAAGTTACCTTAACGAAGGCTGTAACATTGCCCGAGAGGACAATCGAAAAGACGAACATGATATGTATCTTCCCTCGCTCGAACGACATGATTCCTCGACGCCGGAATCACCTTCCTCACGTCGCAGGTAGAATGCAAATTCTCTTTTCTTATCCTCCTTATCCAGATAACTTCGGACACAGCCTCGTGGCGTGAGAACAAAAAGTACACTCGGCTGAGCCTCCGAAAGAGTACCTGCTCAATGAACAGCTTTCAATCTGCCTCGTTGTAGCCTTGCTCTCGAAAAGAGTTGAACTACCCGAAAATGGCTTTAACGTAACGGTCTACGGGTATCTATAACCACAACGCAAGTACGACGTTTATGTCGTAGAGGCAACACGGTATACAATAATATACAGTAACCTCATACACGACGCTGCGAAGGGAGAAACTGAAGGTGATGTTAATCCTCTGACTAGCGAATTTATTTAATTCGTTATAACCCTTTGAGACCATATCAAACCACTATCTTCTCTTCTATCCAAGGCTTGGTCTATACCAAAAACTGTAATCACATTTTCTGACGCGTTTCAGCAGATACAGTAAAAAGAAAAGTTTCATCGTTACGGATATCATGTCAGCTTCCAATAATACTTTTGTTCAGACCGTACATGCCACAATTTGTGACAAAGTTTATTACAGATTCCATGATCAACGGCGGTATTGCACATACTCTTAACGTACGTTCGTAAATACCAGCTTCCTTTTAGTCGCAAAGCAATGAGACTAATTTCTGTATTTAAGTTTTGAGAAGGGCTGAAAGAAAATTTTATTTTTTTCTATGGATACTCACATGACATGTGTATCAGAAAAATATATTTTTCAATAGCTATGACAAAATTAAATATGTGTAAATAAATTAACTTCTTTTTAGCAAAAAAATTAATAAATCAAAATGATCGCATTGAGTCAAAGGGTTAACGGAGACTCGAAGTTGATCTTTTATCTAGACAATCTTCGATCGTCCTTGAGGGAGTAAGAGTAAGAGTCTTGAATGCAACGAGTTCGATCTATCGTGATTGCAAAGTCTGCCGATTTTCGCGGCGTAGATAAATAAGTGAAAACTTGGCGTATGCGATTGCACGAGAAAACAACAAAAAATCAAACTGATATAAATTTTTATCTAGTTAATGATTCCGAAATACTCTCGCGGATTTCAAAACAATCGTTTAGTTATATTGTAAGAAAAGTTGTGCCACGCAAACACAATGATGTTACCTGTTACTACTGTTCACGATAGTGTGCGTAAAAAAATTATTTGATCTTATTTCTACCAATATTCGCGCTTCGAGCCTTGACGCTACGCGCTCGAGCAACTGGACGAATTCACGTCGAAGATAGGCGTATCGTAGCAAAATCTTAAATTACTATTGATCTTTATTAACTATTTACCGTGATAAACCTTTTTATTCTTCTTATTAACATTATTTGATCATATATTCAAATAAGATATGGCCTATCTCTTACTCGTGTTTTCAATGCCAAGTTTGTACTTGGGAAACGTAGAACATGAATCATCCGACTGACTTTAAAACATAATTGAAGATTAGCTTATGGCTGTGAATCTATGACATCCGCTTATCGAAATGTTTTTGTAATACGGCCGATCGTGACTTCTTAGTTCGACGACTTCAACAGCTGAAAGGGGGGATGTTCAACTGCATACAATTTGCTCGAGCGCCAGCGCGAAGATAGGGTTTCCTCTAAAAACTGTACGTCTCTCTTTATATATACACTTAGTTATGATAATTGTAATTACGAAGAGGAACGACGAAGCGACAATCCCGCTCAGTCACAATTACATTTGATGAGAACTTTTTTTTATCCCAGTTCCTTCCATCCCGCCTTCCTACTCTCGTCCAACGGCCGGTTCGCATTACTTGTATAGAATGACTTTCAACGGTAATATCTAATAGTACGAATTTTACTATAATATACATGCAGGATTGGCGAGAATGCTTGTGGTTGATTAACGTGAAACTACTCCATCGAGACGGAATCGTATAAAAGAGGCCATGAATTATATTTCGTTCGATCTGAATTCTATGTTTAAATAGACGTTATATATAATTTTAACTTACAATTATTTTTTTGTAGGATACGTATAAAAATACTTAGCACTCTAAGAAAGTTGTTAAAGTTTCCAATCCGCCAGGCGTTTCGGCATCGCCGACACTCTGAGTGTTCATGGCAAACGATTATACGTACGTCATACTCGCACTCGACGACACAGACACGAATCTAGCGAATTCTTAATATTGAGAGTGAACAGAAAAGAACATGAAGAGCTTCCCTCTATTAAAACGATTCTTATATTAATTGTGTGTACATAACATGCGTTTACATTTATCCTGTACATATGAACATGAATGTCTGTATGTACAATTGATTTAAACAAACAAAAAGAAAGCGAAAAACAAAATAAATATAACGCAGAAATTAGACATATTAGATTTTAGTTTGTTTTAGAAGGGGTTTATATATGATATACTACATATATTACTAGTAATATAAATTGGCTTGGTTTTTTCTACCTTTCTAGAGTCTACGTGGCGAGGCTCTTGGAAAAGCAATCGTGACAATGCCACTGTGCTGTATGTTTTTTTTTTTCAAGTGCGAATAAGGAATTGTTGCATTTTTTCCTTTGTTTACTAAAAACAACTCACGAAAAGGAGATCTGAGGTTGATATATTACGTTTAAATCTTATTAAATAACTACCACTCATTTTGAATAATCTCAATGGCCTAAAATATTTGGTAATCACAGAATAAAACGTTACTTGATTCATTCGTAAGAGCAAAACTCACTGGTTCAATATTTCTAAGCGATATACATATATATATATATATATATATATACACTTATTTATATATATATATATAAGTGTATGTATATATATTAAAAAAGATAAAATGCGCCGATCGCGAATTTTATATTTAAAAAAGTTTCGCTTTCGTGGGAACTCTAAATTGTTATTCCAGAGATTTGCCAATCGTAGACACATCTAACTGTACCTCTAATAAATATTGTTATATTCACTGTTAACGGACGTCTTCTAATTGACTTCTACCATTAGAAATGAATAAAACATTAACTCTACACCTATTAACTTTGTAACGTTTTCTCGATTAGAATGAACGGAAATTAACAGATGAAAAAAGTAAAGTGTGAAACGGGTAACTGAGGACTGAGGATATTGGCTTCCGATACGTTTCATCCCGTACGATGTTTGCACACTAGTGGACTTTGCCCCCTTCCAAGAGTTTAGCGATTTGCAATCGCGCAAAAAATCTCTGATTTTTTTTTCTTCATAATAATACTCTAGACTTTCGGATTCAAATCATATATGGATATATGTAGTGCATGACACTCTCGTATAGGTGTGCCTAACATTGCCACTACTTTGATTTGTTCCACTAAAAAAAAAGATGAACTGAAAATCAAATCTTCCGGCCATAAACGAAATGAAAATATGTATTCCCCACTATATACTTGTTTACAGACCACGAGAACTGAAGGAGTACTTTCGAGAACCCCAATCGACTATTAGAAGACCAATTGTCTCATTTCCTCAGATTAAAACTTCATTTCGGACGTTAGACCAACAATTCGGCTGTCAGGTATACTTATTTATTAAAAGGTGACCACATGGAGTCTGAAACGGCCAATGAGTTAATTATACATGTGCAGATAACGTTCTCGGCAGTACTTGTTCGCAATATATCTTAGTTACACACGGCAAGAATATGTGAATTGTGTATAACAGTCTCCAGCGCGCAGAACGGTAATCAGATAGGAAAAAAGCGAAGCTTAGCGAACTTGTGTAATATAAATAGTGTTTTAGAACTACGAATCTCAAAGTAACTTTACTTAAGGCGTAACGAGGAGGAAAAAGAAAAGAAATTGTTACGAATTTTGTCCTCGGTTCGTAGGAGTGTCGGGCTCGTCAGAAAAAAAAAAACAAAATTAGCAGACATATCATTTAAGACAATACAGTTGTTACGGAAACTAAGTTTCTACTAATGTAATTATATAACGTAATTGTAACGAGTCGCCTATCTTGAATCCAGAACACACCATCGATTAGGTAATTCTTGACCTCGATAATTTTCAGTGCCAAAATCTAAAAAAAAAATGTCAATAATTTTCAGACGTGTTCTGGCTTCGAAAAATAGTAGATTCTATGTGCAAAAAATCTACCGCTGGAGACTGTTAAGTAAGAACGAGAATGTGCGCTAGGATGAATTACAATTAACGAAGCAATGAAAATAGTAACGAAGTTATGCATGAATTGTACAAATGAGTCCCTCCACGTCACGGAAAAACAAAAACAAAAAAAAAATTATGATATATATATATATATATACATATATGAACGAAAAAGTATATATATAACAGAATGATAAATATGTGATGTAATTAAATGGTATGTGGTATATGGTATTACATATTTGTACATAGGCGGACCCGTGCCATCAACTAGTGAGTTGTACCGATATTGTACTGCCACACACAACTAAAAAACAAACAAAATACTTCAAGTACCATTAATTGAAAAAAACGATTCATCTTAAAGTAATGTTAAGCAACTGTTTTTGTTCGAAATTTCTCTCATGACTAATTAGTTATTCCCCTATAAAGTTCTCTCAACAACCATTCAAACGTATCCGAAAAATAAATCTTCAACCCTTAATCACCAATTGAGATACTTAGTTTTGTGATTTAAAAAGAAATTCTTCATTCGATATATATCAGTAAAAAATAGGACAGTATAATATTATTCACAATGATACGCATTTGAAGAAAAAGCACCGAAATTATTGACTGAAAAAAAAATTTTTTATTGAAATGGTCACCCGTTGTGCGGAATGAAAATATATTGGTACAACTCGATGAAGAAAGTGTAGCGTGGTTATACACCTGAGGAATGTGCTCAAAATACTGTATTAAAGAGAAAAAAGTCTACTAAAGAATCATCAACGTCTTACGCAAAATATACTCTTAAAAAATCGAATGGAAGAAGAAAAATCGCAAAAAAAAAACAAAAAAAGGTCATTATTGTGGATTATCGATATTGTACTCTGTCGTCCTCTCACCTATTACCTACTTTAATGTCTACTCTATACACCAAGCATGGATCTTTACACTACTCTATTTGATGTTACACTACCTTATACATTAAACTTCTAACGATTAATGTATAATTCATGATAGGATCGATCTAATATGCCCGAAACGACCAGCTGTCGCGTCTGCACGGCGAGTGCGTTATCAGTTTACATCAAATAATTGTTCAATATCAAATTCGTCTCTTGGCTCAATCTTGTATTCCTACATTCTACTCCAAAATGTATAATATTTATCGATCATTATGTCGGAGATTGGTAGCCAATTGATGATTATTATTATTTCTTTTATTCTAAAACTATCAATGTCAATGTTTTAGACATATTATTAAAATTACAAATGATTACATTTTTAATTGGTGCCATTTATCCATCTCATAAAAGTCAACCAATCTCCGATTCTTTGCAATAATGGAGAGGATCCTTATTAGCAATATTACAACGTCGAACCTTAGTGCTTCGACCTTTTTCCATCTTCTTCGCTCAACTAGGTTTATCTATAGACTATCATATACACTATAATATCCTTAAATTATTATCTTGTAACCATAGTGTTTCGTCTTAATTAGGCATAACGTCTTGCTCAAGCTAAGTCTGAGTCCCAATTTTGCGACCATCTCTCAATTGAAAAGAATAAAACTCCTAGCTCAATCGTGCCACAAGCATTACTTACTATATCGTCTCGCTAAACTGGCGACGCCACAGCTGGCCAAAAGAGTGGTCTCTATAATTATATTATTCACTACAAACAGTCTTGTCGCGGAAAAAAATTGGTAGCCATGATAACAAAAAGAAACAATTGCGTTCTTAATTTTCTTTGAACGGGATAATTATTTTTTTTGAAGCAATGATTTTTCATCGATCGTAATGTATAATGCAAACTGGAGTCGTTCAGTAAATTACAAGTTCCAGTGCGGCATCAAAGTTGTTAAATGAAAATACAAAGGCTGGGCCTACCATGAACAATGAACCCCGAAACCCGCTATAAAATATAGGAGGCTACAAAGCACTTGCATCCTACGCCCACCAGAGCCTAGTTACGAAATAAAAGAAAGCTATAAAAAATAAAAGCTGCAGAGTGTCAGGGAACTAGTCGACTCCTCAATGAACGAAACAAATATTCAATTAAAGGAAGAAGAAGTACCATTCATAAGAAAAATGCGTACGAAGTTATAAACTGAGAAAAGAACGGCTTAGCCATTGCAACGATAGTTGACCGTATATCAGTATTATGTTAAAGCGACAAACCCATGTACATTGAAATTAGCTTTTACGCGTTAATGTATCACATATACATACGTACCATTTCATTTAATGTACATATAAATATGAGTGTGGATATTATACATTGTATACATATATGTATATATGTATATGTATATGTATATATATATATATATATATTCCCAGATAAGAGAGTATATGGTGAAAAAATTCAAGAAGCAAATCGGTGTGCCCAGAATGCAGCGTGGTACTAGACACTTGCTGCTGCTGTAAATGAAGAACCGGACACCGACGTCCGCCTGTCGAGGCCACGAATATCATTTCAAAAAATATATGCAATTATCAAGAATGATAGTTAAATTATTGAAAATATATAAAGCCGGATGATTTCGCCGTAAAAATATTTTAACAAACACACAAACACAAACACAACACTCATGCAGGCGAGTCGTAAATATGCGATTGTCGTGACGCACTCCTGGCACTTTTTACTGGTCTATTATAATTAATTCGTCGAAAATTGCATAAATCCATTTTGATTCTGATTATTCGGTACAAGATCTTTTAGTACGAATTCCATTAAACTCCTCTAATGTCCAAGCATACAGGCCGGTCAAAGATAAACGCGTGCATAAAAGGAAGAAAAAGGGTTTGTAATACTTATAATCGTTTACGAATAAATATTGTAAGATTTAAAAAATACTGAATATAAAAATGAATAAATTATATGTTATATATATATAAATATTATATATATATATTATTACGGCATTGCATACATAGTATAAATGTACGATGATATACGACTATTTTCTTCTATGGATATTGTGAATGACTGGTGCGTGTTATTTTCATCGACGTCTCCGGATGCGCTGCAATCGGTCCGATCAAACGCCATTAAAGAAAAAACTATTTTTTACTCTGCAACACGAAACTACGCGAATATCGCGCTTTAAAAGCCCCCTCGATGCGTCTATAAGAGATTAAAAAAATCTCTTATTGATAGCTTATTGCATCAAATAAACATATGAAAACGAATCTCCCTCGGCGTTTTGTTTTTTAACATGAAAAGGCTCGGTTAGCCGTTTGCAGCGCGTCCCAAAACTACGTTAGCTATTTCAACCTCCGAGTTATACCAAAAGAAGGGAATAGCAAAAGAGAAAAAAATTGATAAATACGATGTATAAGCCAAGTGCCTTGTGTTCTGGTAACTAATCGTTAACTTTTGACTACGATATTAAATGAGAATTGACGAACGAAAAAGGAGATTAAGAGAGAGTGTCGAGAGAAGAAAACGTTAATGATTCAGGGGGGAAGTAAAAAAAATACAAATTCATTGTCATGAGAATTATAACATGGGAAGTCCTTGCACTGTATTACAGACTCGAACATGAACCCTCTTTCTCGTCGCTTACAACGCACGAATTCTCGCCCTAAAAATCACCTCTTAACGCGACGAGATAGACGCCCGCCTCGCTTCAACTCTTTGTGCACTATTTTTTTATAAAACTGATCCAAATTTTATGAAAATTTACAAAGAAAATGTTAGAAATTTTTTCCTCAATATAAATTAAATAGATTTCGATCAAATTAAACTGTGTTTTTAAAAGTTCAAAAAACATTTGTGTAAAATCAATATTTGGTTCCTTATGGTTTTAACTTCTTAATATTGAAATGACCCAAAAAGGCAGGTTACACCATGTGCCAAATAGTTTTAAAAAACACAAGCTGTGAGGCTATTGTATCGATTAATTCTGTTTTTGCGCACTCTACTGTCACTGCCGCAAAGAGTGAAACGAGGGAGAGACAAAATTTCTTCGCGTACATCGTAAAAGAAAACGAAAGCACCCATTTTCGAGTCAGCGCGACTCGTTTATTTTTCTAAGCGCCAGGTACGCACAGATTTTTAAAACGCGTTGGAACGGCAAGGTAGACTGAAAAATGGTCACTTCAATCATTTGTAGCTATTATGTTTTTTATTTTGAAGTCAGCCATTTCCGACGCCGGATTGCATCCAGTGAACATTTGCCTAGCCACCGTAAAGCACTAAAACAATGCAGGGGAGATTATTAAAAAACCAAACCGACAGGCCATTACATTCATTCTTCGTCAAGAATCATTTAGTGTTGTGAAAAAAAAAGGAATGTCCGCGTTAACGACGAATTGGATTAAATCTGTGAATTTTCGGAGGGCCTGCGTGCTCGCGTTGTTTTTTTTTTCTGACGACTCTATTGCGTAGTTTATCCTTAATCAAGGGAATAAAAATAAAAGTAAACTATATAATCCTAGCTATGTCTACAAGGAATTGATGTAAATACGTAGATTTCGGTATAGTTAGTTGCTAGGAGAAACAAAAACGAAAAATTAAATGGGTCATTCGATCGAGAGGCGAAAACCACTGGAGTACCGACGTTGAATACCGATGGATAGAATTCTCGAGTGGATGGAAGTTATCTCGATTTATATATATAAATGAATATATAATGTATAATATATATGTATAATTTATTTATATTTATAAATATATATGAAGCCGTCGCACTCGTAAAAAACGTTCGGGAGTTGCAACGCACTGAGACTTAAGAGTGGCGGAAAGTATTAATATGTAAAGCTACGACAGGACTCTCTCGTTGGACCCGAGCAAACATATTTTCTCTCCATCTATATCGGTATAAGAAATACCATTATATTCGTACGCCTGGCGAAGGTTACGACAGTGAATTATTCTTTTTTTTTGTTTTTGATGATTCGATCGAAGAAATATCGAGGAAAAAATCTAAGACGATCGATAGCCTTCGCCCTATTCGTGCTGTTCTTATATGTCATAAAAAAAGTATTCATTCTGCGTAATGTTACGAATGGCGACGTGCCGCATCAAAAAATAAAAACTAAGAGAAAAAGTACAGCTGACAAGAGACGGAAGGAAAATGAAAGCGGAAAATTTCGTACCATTTGCAAACACATGTATACGCAAATCTCCGAAACTACTTTTGAACCCCTACACGTGATTTCGTACGATATTATGAAGACATATTACTTTTATTTATTTTCGAGCACTCTTCGTCAATCGATAAGCGCTCAATAAATAATTTACTACGCACAATTGAACTATAAAAACAATAAATTTTGTGCCAATTCGTTGTGTAAGAAGTAATTAATCAAACTTTGTAGGAAATCTTGGAAAAACAATTAATCAAAGACGAACTAAAAGAGTCGAGACAACTCTCGGTGAGTCCTGCAATGATTCCATTGCGATCTCAAAAAGATAGATGGTTTCGTTTTGGGGATGGTGATTTGTCAAAAAAGAAAGAACAAAAATTCGAGAAAATTAATTATATTTACGGTAATTAACGGTGCTAAAAATTTCACAATCGCAAACGTGTAGTATGCAATAATAAAGTGTATAAAGGTGCATTGATTTCGTGTGTCATACATAAATTAAGCAATTTCCTGCGTGTATTAACACGATGATGATCTAATTTTGTCGGATACATTCTTTTCGAAGTGGCTCGGGAACCGTATGCACGCTTTGATCGACATTGATCTAGAGTACACGGTGATTTGATACTATGAGACAATCACAGTAAGAACATTTAACATCAATAACACATTTTTTATGAAAGTTTGACTTTCGTAATTTTTGTTTCTTCTTTGCAGTCGTTCAACTGCAAATATCAAATTCGATTTTCATAATTATTTCTATTGCTAAAGCTCGATCGAGCGATATCGGTTCTCGATCCACGATCCCAAGTTATCGACTAAAAGTGTAAAGATGCCGTAAATCCTAACTATAATCCAAATAAAATAAAGTAAATAAGAAAAAAAAACAAAACATGGCTGAAGCTGCAAATCAAAAACGATGATTTAAAAGAAGTAGATACGGAAAACAATGAAACCCAAAAGCAACGCGAGGGAAGAGCGCGCACGCCGATGCCGAAACGTCACTTCCGCAAAGGTTCTTCGGTGCTAATTATTTACACTGTATACTTTTAAGATGCTAAAACAGTATTAAGTAAACTTACAAAACACAAATAATAAAATAAAACGAAAAAGGGAGACGGAAAAACCACGAGGATACGTTAACCATGCAGGAGACAAGGTGCACAAGTTGAGAAAAATAACACATACGATCGAGGAAATCAACACAAGTATATAACTGATCTGTAGGGCTGGACAATATTTTCTTACGAATGGAATTTTAGAAGAAAATAAATAAAACAAAGATAACGCAAAAAAACACTGAAATATGAAATACCCCTTTTTCTGTACATTCCCAACTGTAAATATTAAGTGTTAAAGGTATACATATTTTTGTGTATGTAACCCTTTGTAACCGTCAACGATGAAGAATACCAGTACTCAAAATATATTATACATAAACGAAAGAAACGGATTAGATATATAAAAGTATATATATACATATATATATATATATAAATAAATGTATTCAATTTTAATATACAATAGAAAATTAATGTTGATTGTTCGATGTTACGGCAATGGAAGAGAAAACGTGTGTTCGCTGCGCCATTAAGACGTCCGCGCTACTTTCGAAAAATCGTCGTACACTACTCAACAGTCCAGCCCTAAACGAACTGTCTTACAACGCACTTTTTTCTCTTTTGTTTACAACATTATTCTCTCTTTCGTGCCGGCGCAAAATTGTATTTTCATAATTGAAAACTGATTAAAAAAAGAAAGATACAAAGCACAGTTCGGTTAAACGAGTCGCGCAAGTCACTCGCGTTCGGCCAAAGCTCCCTTCAGTGCCGAGAAAAAAAAATGATGGTATTCGACATATCAAAGGACAACAAAAAAAATATGCGGAATATTTATAAGACCTAAAAGGACTACGGCAAATAAACTTTCCGCGTAACGCGGATTGTACGAGATTTGATCGTTTTCATTAGACATAGATATAGACACTATATGTGTAAGAGATTTGACCTCGGATTATATTTAATATACAAGAATAGTCCTTCGAAAAAAAAATAATAATTAAAAGAAATCCGAAAAAACATCGTGCTCACGTTCAAAGGGGTACCTAACTCAACGCGTCGATCTGAACAAAAAACACCGCGAGATCGTAATATTGCACTCGCGAAAACATTTTTTTAAAGCTCGATAAAACGCGATTCTACAAAGTTTTGAAGGGCTTTGCACACCAGTATGCGACCCACGATTGTTTCACCACACAAAAGATGCAAGAGCAGAAAAGGATATAAACATGAACACTTTATTGTTATGAAGTATGAAATGCCCATGGAAACGTACGCATTACATACATGGAAAACGATTTACAGTTTGGCGAGAGAGAAATCGAAGTCCATTTAAAAAACACTATAAGAACATAGTGAATGTCACGAACCGATCCCAAAGAGAAAAGAAAAAGTTGAGACGTAAATAAATCACAGAGAAAAAGAAAAAGAGAGAAATATCCAAGATATAGAAGATATATATATATATATATACATATATGTATGTATGTGTATGTGCCATGTATCGTTAAGGATTAACTCAAGGCACGTACGAAAATCGTCAGTTTTTATTCGTTAAACAAAAACAAAAGCTTAACCTCGATCTTCGCGTAAAATTTTCCAAACGCGAATTAATGTTCTGAAAAAAATTATTGAGAAGACACAAAGAGAAAAAGACCGTTCGCTGGGGTACGTTATACGTACAATAGTACAAGATAGACAAAACGTTTGTAAGATATTGAAATAAGTTCTGGTAAAGTTCACTCGGTAGTAGTACGGCAAAGACAATGTATATGTACGAAGAAGAGAAATTAAAAAACATCGTCCCTTCCTCGCTGCCCTCTGAGCCTGCCTGTACCAACGCCCAAAAATCCCCTCCGTCATCCCTCTTTCCTCTATGAGAAAAAGTGTATAAAAAAAAAAGAAATGATATCATGTAATTAACACCGATTAATATATTACGACAAGTGATTGATTGTGAGTCATTTAAATAATTGTTATATGTATTTTCTATATATTATGGTAAACTAATACAATGATATATATTGAGATGATATTGCGGTACTATTAACTAAGTGTAGTATTTCCTAGATAAGTATACAAGAATGAAACAAAAGAACAGATTTGCAAGACGTGTGCGTGACGCCATCGAAATTCGAATACACGTATCTCAAGTATTCTCTTGTGTTTGATCTCGATCGTAATCGAGAGAATATACTCGAAATAATAACTGAGTCCGAATGAGCGACAGGACAAACTTGGCTAAGTTTTTTAGCTAAAACAAGAATAAAAATGAAAATGAAAAAAAAATTAAACGTCTTACACGCAGACTCGCAAAGTATATGCCGAGAGAATAGCCTCGGCGTTGTTTCGTCAGTTCGGTGAAGATAACAAAAAAAGGAGGCATATACTTGAGTGAAAGATTGATCAATGTGAAATTCGCAAGATAAAAATGTATTTTCTCACTCCCACTGCGAAGTGAATGTTCATCGCTACATCTTACTTGGAACGAAAAAAAAATTAAATAAATTTGAAAAACCTAAATATTATATTATTATATATAAAATTACTGTATAATTGTAACGAAAATTGTTTTTCAAACGATGTGGTATTTTTATTGTAGATATTATTATATAACGAATAAATGATTCATTGTACACCATCAATCGATCATTTCACATCCCCGATGAGGTCCTTTCTCCAATCTATATAATGACCGTCGATCATTTTTATCCCTTCGATTATCTCAATAATTTTGGTGTACTGATTACACGATTTACATAGTGGATTGCCGAGGATTGTTAGCTCTCTCAAGTTGTATAAATGTTTCAAATTTTTAAGATTCCTTTCGTCCTAAAAAAATGCAAGTGAGTAAAAAAAGAGATTCTTCCGATTATCGAGTGATTACCGCAATTTTATTATTTGCTACGAAGAGTTTTTCAATCTTCGAAAGATGTTTCGTGAAAGCCAAGGAAGTCAATTTATTATTTTCGAGGAGCAGTGTCTTCAACCTCCTATTTGATTTAAACGTATCTTCGAATACATTTTCGATTCTATTGTGGTCCAGTATAACGGTATCCAGGCTCGAAAAATCTTGTATTCCTAGTATACCAATGTAATTTATTCAATCGAGTTGCGAGCGGTAAAAAAAAGAACGTACCATTGGCATTCCTTATTTTGTTGTGTTGCAGAAAAATATATTTCAAAGACGGCATCTTTGGGAAATCTATATCTTCGATGGAACTTATTTTATTGTGATCTGCGTAAAGAACTATTATATTGGGACAGATTTGTACATCCGAGTGAACAGATGATATTTTTCCCTCATTACAATTTCCCAGCTGATTATGGCTTACGCATAACGTATGGAGTCTTTTCAAACTACTCAAGCCTCGCAGTGAAGATATGAGATTCTTACTCAAATCAAGACTCTCCAGATGCGGTAAAGAACTGTCTTGAAAATTCGCCTAAAGAAATAAATTCTATTATACGCGAAATATTTGAGAATTACTTATTACCTCTACGATCGAGCAGTTATTGATAGTCAAATGTTTTATCCGTTGAAGTTCATCGGAGCTGAAAATCTTTGTGAATATTCTCGTGTTCAGCAGACCGTTCATTCGATATCTGCTCCACATATAAAATGGCAGTGCATTGCTACGAAGAAATTAAATGAGTCGTTATCGTGAGGATGGTGGTTTTTCCAATGATGCGTACTTGATGGAATCGAATCTTTCCTCAAACCCAACAGGATAGTAATCGATCTCCTTGAGACTCGGCAATCGACGTATAAGCCACGGACGATAATTACACAGGGATACCAGTGGGCATTCACCGTATAAGGCATCCGCGAATGCTAAGCTCTGGAGCTTCGTCAAAGCTGACAAATTTTCAACATCCTGCAAGGTAGAACAAATTTGGAGTGTCGTACCGATTGGTCCCGATTTATAGCTTATTTACGTGCAGACGATGCAGGGGATTCCCCGATAGATTAGCACACAGCAACTCAAACGTTTCCGAGAAAATATCGATAATTTTTCTGATGTCGTTGTCGGCTAAATTAATATTTTGCAGATGAGGAATTCCTTGAAGGTTCTAAGGAATTTCAAAAGCGTTTACTGTTCGTGTTGCAAATTTTCAAAAGTTCTTTTACCGTAATGTCAGAAATCTTGTTTCGTGCTAGGGAAAGGATCCTTAAGCGTTTGCAATTCATCAAATCAGGTATCTCTCGTATTTTATTGGCGTATAAGTAAAGCTTTTGCAAGTTTTTACATGTTCTCAGCGGTTCTACATCCTGTTGAATACATAAATCCTCATTGAAAAATAAAGTTCTTATCACTTGCAATGCATTAAGAGAATATCTGTAAATATATACTGTTAGACCGCACTCAACGATCCACAATTCCTCGAGATACTTCAACTCTGCAATCGCCTTTACGGAAGTGACTTCAGGTTGTCCGACGACAACCAGAGTACGAAGTCTTTGACGCATCGACGCGACCGTTTCCAAGCGCAATCCTTTCTCGCAAAATACATGCAATATCCAGTCTTTATCACCATTTCTCTTTTTCGATCGTTCAATCACAACTTCGTCAGATTCTTGAGCTGTGTAGTTCGTCACGCTTACCATGACGTTTACGATTGGTGTAACCGGAGGTTATAATTTTTTATTTCTCGCTTGATCATTTTTCTAGCGTTAGTGCCAACTGAACGGTTTTCGACTGTACCATCTTTGCGTGGAATCGCCCACCGAATATTCCAACACAACCATCTTATACTCGAGTGAAAATACTGGTCTAAATTTACGCTGCCGCTAGGGGGCGCTGAACGTCGCACGATGGCACTTTCGGCGCGGGATTCGAATTATGTCAAGCATATTTAACATACATGCTGTCTCAATATTGCTGTCTGTTCTGTCGACAAGATGAGTTAATGAAAAAGATAACCATAAAGTACTATGATCGCGTGTAATTACTGAATTGTACCTACATTTTTTAGGTTTTTGCTTTCTCACAAAGGGAGTTTTGTTGTGGTTATAAAAAAAAGTTCGAAATTTTAATGAAAACCTGTTCAGAATGTTTCATCACATTTAGGATAAGTGACTAGTCGTGGCTATGCATGGCCGTGTGGACGTTGCGTGTCGGTGGGCATTCGCGTGGGTAAAAAAGAACGTTAGGAACCATGTTCTTTTTTACCGACCGTTCTAAGCTGACTGACGGCGACTATGTGAGTCTGGCAATTTTCTGCCCTGCCCGTACCATCTCATTGCGATCCCGCGTCTCTTTATACGTTTTTTTTCGGCAGAAGCACTAGCCATCAAGCTCTCTGCAGAATATATTATCACGAATAATATTCCGACGTCGTTTATTTTTTGTGACTTCAAAAACCCCTTACAACCCACGTTTTAACGACAAACTCAAATAGCTGTTCGCTGGACAGATCGGCTGCATTTTACGTGTTGCTGCACAAAATTCTTCTGACCACGCCGAATTTCTTTGCTCCCGTGCAGACAAAAGCAACGTTAGTTTAAGCAAGTTGACGTTAAAGTTAGTCACTTGCGACAATAGAATTTTTTAAACTGAAAGTTCATTTAAGGGCACAATCTATTTCAAGTTATTTTGTGGAAATAGCGGCTTTCCTTAGTACACGAAATATAAGTAACATAAACGTAAGATTTTTACGACTTTCTGCGGAATGAGGTTTAACCATTCTAATCCGTCAGCTAGCCTATTTCGAAAAACTACCGTGGATCCTCCCGCGTGCCTATGTGGTTCAGACTCCGCAATGACGAGCCTTTCTCGCTCTCTACAGGTCCTCAAGATCTTTCCTCCTTATAACGTCGAATCCCTTATTTTAAATGCCTTTTCCAAAATTATCTCTGCTATCGAAGCCATTCTCTTTAGCGACAGTCTCCGTCTATGCCTTGCCCTAGTGGTACTGTAACCATACTAATAGGAGGATGCCTACCTCAAATGAAACCGCACCGAGTCGGACTAGTTTCGCGCTCTTTCCATCACATCACTTGGAAAAAACATCACCGCATATTGTACCAAGCGCTCATAAGGGAGAGCGCTGCTCAGAACGCAGCCTACTGGAACCTGGCCCGACCACTAGGAGAAAATGAAGAACAATAGTGTAGGGTCCTGCGTGAGCTGCGCTCGCTACCGCATTAGTTGTGTTGTTTTCGAACGAAAAATTTTCAAAACTTTACAAAACGATTAAGAAGTTAAAAAACACACACTCGCGCAGACAAATATGGAAAAGTGTTGTATAAACGGTTGTGACAGTCACACACATGTTGGAGAAAAGAATATCGATTTTTTTCCGTAAGTCTTCAAAGCTTTCAACCACCTAGCAAAGATATTGTTTCGTATAGGTTAAGTTTAAAAACTTCACCTTTCTTTTCCTTATAAGAACGAGACACCGTTGTTTCGTTATGTCAGTACACCTATCAATATAACTTCATTCATGAAATGCATTATCATTCCAGATTTCCGATGCACGACGAAATTTTGATGAAAAAATGGCTGGCACAAATAAACCTACCAAACTGGAAGCCTGGAGCGCATCAACGAATTTGCAGTATGCATTTTTGTAACGAGGCTGTAGACAGACATCCAAACAGGATACAACCCTTTTTAAATCCCACCTCAATACCCACAATATTCCCTAGAAAACCTGTTGGAACTGTGAATCCTTTCAAGGAGAGTCATACTATTTTATCAGGAAGTGAATCAGTACAGCCATATACCGTCAAGATTAATGGCAATGGCAGCTGCGACACGCCAGTGTTACAGTCTATGCCTGTATTTCTGATTCCGGTGCAAAGCAATGTCCAACATGCTATGCACATTTTCAATCAGTACGCTGCACGGGTATCAATACAGAAACAAAGTAGCACCAAAAAGTCTGTACCGGCAATTGTACAAGACTTACAAGAATTACCACAGTCAACAAATCCAGTGGCTCCACAGTTAGAAGAATTATCCAAAAAATCGACACAGCAATGGCCAATCTTATTGCCAAGATTGAGAAAAATTTTACCAAAACCTGATTTTCTTATAGTACCGAATGTAGGAAGTTTGCCTGCAGTGCAAAATATTCTTCAGTCTGTTTCGTTGCCTCAACCAGATGTCTGTTTTCTACCAAACTTTACAAATTCTGCTCCAAACGGCCCTGCGATAACACATCCATCCCATCATCATGGCAACAAACGAGCTGTATTGCGGATAAGTATAAACAAGCACCGTAACGGGAGAGAGCGAAAAGGATCAACTGGCAGTTCCAATGACAAACTAATGGACATGTCTAGCGACGAGACTGATAAAGATGACTCTACCGACCAGCCGAATTCATTGAGTAAAGAAATTACTATAGAGAATACCTCTACCAACAGGACTGTGACATTCAAATTGGATCCAAAGAGCGGCGAGATCGTAGTCACAACCCAACGAATCAAAGATTCATTGATGGACAAAAAGGATGAGGAAACTTTGAAAACGGAACGAAAGGTTGATTATGCGTACGTACTATACAGCATAGAACAATCGTCTCGTCTTTTGAATACATCTACCAAACAAAATGAAGTTTTGGATACGCTTTATTCGTTATAAAGGCGATATACTAAAAATTAATGTATAATCACCGATGAAGTTGTTTTGCTTGAAACACCCTAAATCAGTATCCTTATGATGCCTGTAAAAAACCAGTAATTTGCTGTGATTGATTAGTCGAACCCTGCATTGATTATTACTTCTTTTCCATTTTACCATTTTCAGGATTCCAAAAGTATTGCCAAGTTGCTTACAGATAAAAATAGAATTGTTATTCTCCAAACTATCAAGGCTCTATTATGTGTAATCGTAGTTGCTTTGCAAATAAGAAGTCTTTATTAATTCTCTAAGTATGAAAATTGAACTGAAACGCCCATACTAATTTTGAATGATAGACTGGGGTTGAAAATACATTTCAATATTAATTGAATGATGACTTCTATGAATTTTGCAGTTGCGAACAACAGTCTGCCGCAAATCTTCGTCAATTGTACGCAAAAAGTCAACGCGAGTGCAACGCGTTACGAAAAAGACTAAGGCTCTTGCGTCAACGCCACAGAGAAGAACAAGAAGAAATAGAAAAACTTCAAGAACATCTGATCCAAATTGGCGACAAAGTTAAAAAAATGTGCCGCGAAGAAACTTCTGAAACACTACTAGGTATTGAGCGGGAAGTAACTGAAAACAGTGTTCATTCATCGAACGATGACGATTACGACAATTTGTTACACGAAGTTAAGAAGATGAAGAAAGACGGTAAAATACGGAGAAGAGGTCCGTCGATAGTGTCTAATGGTCAGCTTGGAACTCAACGATCAAATAAAAGACCGATTCACTATGACAATGATTCAAAATTACGGGAGGGTAAAAATTATCCACCCAAGATTATGCAATCATACAACGGAGAATTGCTCGGTGAAATAAACGACCAGGGCAAGGACGCGTCAAGACCTATAAACATAAACTCTATAGACCTGAATCCAAATTCAGGAAGTGATGTCACCGTTTATAGAGAAGAATTTTTGGACGCAGAATTTTTGTTTGAATGAACAGAGCTTTATTATTGTAAAATGTGATTCGCAAGTTAATACGAACACAAAAAAGAAACCGAATAATTACCAGCAAGCAAGTGCCTGTCGGTTTGCGAGATTGACAGTTTGTAATTATCGATGAAACAATGGGCTGAAAATCTGTGTTATTAGAAAACGATATTTTCAAGATTATTCTTAAATATTTGTTTTGTGTTATATAATTGTTTATAACTCGTAAGCAATCCACATCTTGTCATAGTTTATAATATATTTCGAAATTGTATAGAAATAAATATACTCTAATACAAAGTCTAATTAACATACATTTATCTTTAATACAAATACAATCTATTTACAATATTTTTATTCATGTTGTTTGGTTACTTATCCGTTTCCATGATATTGGAGATTGAAGTTTGAATGACCATTGATTCGCTCTCGGACTCTGTCGCATCAGGACGGACGTTCTCAGTTTCTTCGACGGATGCTATTCTGCTAGATATCTCTTCGTGTGATCGATCTTCCAGCAAATTAATTGCGGAACTCGGAGAAGGCAGTAACGACTCATGCACAAGGCTCTTTATCGGCAGTAACGACATAAGTGGCTCAACAATCTTTTTACGATCCATGTACGTGATTCCCTGCGGCAGCATGCAACGGTAAGAAAAATTGATCCTGAAACAGGAAACAGTACTTCGAGAAATAATGAAAATTTCACCTCTTTCTGTAACTGCCCGACCGATATTCCTAGATGGACGGCTATCTGAGCTTGTGGAAAGATTGCGTGTATGCAATACTGAACGTATGGGATTAATTGATCGTTGAAACATTCGGCAAATTTGACCATGTTTTCTCGCTCAGCAACTGTAAAAGCCTGGAAATCGATTTCGATCATTAATCAATGTATTCGCATTAGAAGTTTGGATAAAATACCGCACCTGCTGCTCTTGCTTGTAAAATACCAGAATTGCCTTCGCAACGCTGCACAAAGAATCCTCCAGGATACGTGTGCAAGAGTCCGATAGACCTACCGGGGGACAGAGCCTCAATTCGTTAAAGGCTGATATCAGACCGTTGCAATATTCAGCAAGTGGATAAAAATCTACAAGCTGCTCCGGGGGATTTTCCTAATCAAAATATTTTTGCAGTTAGCGGATCCTCATAGCTCTTCCTGCACGTTGAAACCTCACCGATTTAATTTGCGTGTCGATCTTAACTTCCATGCGGTGCAATTTATTAATAAGCGTGAACGTCTCCATATCTTTTTCAAATTTTCTTGACGCTTTGGCAATGTTCTTTTGCATTTTACATCCGATAACCCGGACGAATATATCAGACATTCGACTCGTGAAATCGGCACCTACTCGACCGAAGGACAAACCGAAATACGTGCACTGCCCGAGAACTGAGTCAATCGACGTGACACTCGGCAGATCTTGCTCGAGAGTGCTGAGAAATTGCGTCAACTAAAGAGAAAAAAATAGGTTAATCAATTGACTCGCATTTTGAAATATTAAATATAAATGTATCGCTTTAAATTTGCCTTCTCCTCGAGCCAGTGATAAAATATTGCAGAATCATTAATCACAGAATCACGACTGCAAGCATGATGATCGTCGTCGTTGAACATCGCTCTGTACTGCGTTATGATATTGAATAAATGTATCCTCGATAGCTCGATAGTTTTCGTCAAGTGAAGATTGGCTGAAAAACAATAAAAATTAATTACATTTCACGAATCAAAAAGATTTATTTGCTATTTCGATGCTAGTACAATCTTCTTTTGGAATAGAACTCAATAAGCCCTGCAGCCAGCTGTCCCTCGCCTGGAGAAATTTAATCCTCAATTCTGATTCTGTGAATGCATCCATCGAACGTAGCAATCCGACAAGCTGTAGACATTTTGGAAGCGGCAAGTCACCCCTCAGCGATCCTACAACTTGACCCACCATACCAGACCAACTGTTCTCAATCTCCGAAACAATAGACTAAATTGAAGGATAAAAACAAAATTACACGTCATGTATACAAAGATTCCCCTTTAGTTCAAGCCGAAACAATGATACATACAGAAATGATAGGAATGTCATTGTGTTTAGCCCCTAATTGGCGAGCATACTGTGAAAGCTCCAAAGCTTCGTTATACTGGCTGCTCCGCAGACATGATTCCATGAGCTGTGGCATCTCGAGTATCTCAAGCAACTCAGTGTTCTTTGCCAAGGTCAAACTGTTGAGGCGTCTGTGAGTATTGATGTCCTTTGAGGTATCGCAAAAGAACTGGCACTTGTTGACAAATTGAGGAATCTTATTCAGTAACCGATCCAAATGATTTTCTGTCTCATTAAACTGACAAGCAGAAAAATGTTTCAACAATAAATTGGATTCACCAGTTGAGGAGCAAGTTATAGACTATCTTTACAGCTTTTTACCTGATAAAATATTTCTCTTGAACTCTCAGCTGTTTGTATGAAAGTCTTGTAATTGGAAAACGCCAATTCTTGTGTGTTTTGAAGTACGGCATTTTTTTCATCCGCCAAGTGATCTGGCTCCTTGTCTAAATTCGAATTAACAACGATTTAAAGAAAACTATCAGCCTATCGTAAAAGATATCGCCGGGTTGCGGCATAAAAAAATAAACACCATACTCAATTGATCGACATCGAAACCGCCGAGTTTTGTCAAATACTGATAAAAGTCGGGATTTTCCTTCCACGATTCTGTTAAGTAACAATACAATCAAGGTAAAAAATTTATGGAAAATCTCAGAGTTGATTGGTACGCAAAGATAATCGAGGAATATCGTTGTACGACCGATCACGGTAACCAGTGAGGTTAACCTTACCTGGTATACCATCAGGAAACACAAGCTCAATCACTTTTTCCGTCTCAATATCCATTGCAGAGTGATTAAGATGAGAAAAAAATATGTAATTTTGACCTTAGCTCATCTTTTACTTTCGAAGATTAAAAAATTTTATCAATTACTCAGTAGGAAAATGCTTGAAGTCTAAACATTAAAAGTAGTACTTAGGCACTGCATAGATTTTGTTATGAATTATTTGCTCAATGAGCGACGTCAAATATTTACACTGGTAACTACCGATCTCTCTCGGATGTTCGCATCAGCGCAGCACTCTCTTATTTTCTATCTTATCAACAGTGAGTTTATAAACGCGGGTCTGTTACCTATAATAAAATACTGCATAATCGACAACCGGAACGACATTAGGGCACGTTTCTATTAAATTTCTACGGCTCATTTTTCAAACCGAAAATGACATTTTCTCTAAACGATCACAAATTCGGCGCAGAAATTAGATTTTCAAACCCCAAGCAAAATGAAAAATGAGATTCTCTTTACTCACTTCCGGTTGAGATATCTCACTTTGAAAACGAAAGTGCCATCACAGTAACAGTAGCGCCTCATTCGTTTTGAATCTAAAAACAAAAAAGTTATCGATGAAGCTTCAGATCAGTTCGTGCGTCATTGGTTATCGTCATTTTTTCCCAAGTCAGTATGACAAAGATCTAGAAAACCACATTACAATGTCTACGATGGATGAAAAAGAGAATTATTTCGCGGAAACGAGTTACGAAGTTCTTCATAAGTATTATCAGCGAATAAAAAAGTTATCCAAGATAGAATATACCGGAAACGTTGAAGCATCGACCGCTGAAGCTATGAAGGAATTAAATGATTTGATAGATCGCATAATGGAAAAAATTAATAAAAAGATAATCGAAAAAAAGACTCAGAGTTACCGTCTTCTAGCTATGAAGATTACAATGATTTACGAGCGTTCTAAACTCTTGATCAACCTTGGAGACGAGAAGCTGTCGCAAGAAACTTTGATAGCGGCGTTAAACATGATAACCGACGTTGTCTCGAAGGACGAAATAATATTTCTTGCGTTCAGGATAATAAATCACTACGCATACTTGTTGTCAAAGCAAGAAGATTTTGATGCATCGAGAACGGTTCTGGAATTCGGTGAAAAGATTTACAACAACGCCAAGAAAGATAAACAGTTTATAAAATTCTTCACGAGCGACGATCTCTTCGCACCCGATGATGTCGTTGTGTCTGCACCAGACACGAGCAACAAACTTGAACGTCTTGTTACAAGCAATCTTCAAATGCTGGGATTTATTTATAACAAGCAAGAATTGCACGACAAATTTGCCGAATGTCATCACGAGGTTCTGCGAAGACAATTGGAGATGCACGACGAAGAGGCCACTACGTGGGCGATCAAATCGGCTCGACTGGCATCGTACTTTCTCAGTAAAAACCGATTCAAGTACGATCATTTTTAAACATTTGTTTATCGTTTAAAACTATATGGACTATCGAATGATCCAATTGAAACACAACCAGGGAAGCCCGACATCATCTATCGGCTGCCATTCACGTTCTTCACGAATACGAGACGGAACTGAAGACAACCGGAAGTTTGAACAATAACACCGAAAAGTAAGATACTAGGGACAAAGAACTCTTAAATATTTCATAATTACTAACATTTGATTTTTAGAATAGAAGATTTGCAAAACAAATTTGCGGACGTTGCAAAATGTTGGGTGAAGTACGGGCTCTTTCTCTTCAGTGTCTCAAAGACTAACATCGTCACGCAATTTTGCGGTGAACCGAATCAGATTTTAGATCGACTTTGGACGGTGCCGTTTAATACTATTGACAAAAGTCTAAAGTTAAATATGGAAGGCATGATGCCTCAAGACAGTGTAGGTACGCAAAAAGAAGATGCAATCACTATTAACGAGCAGCAAGGAGTCGACGAATCTCGCGATTCCTCGTCAACTTTGCCGAAGCTGTCGGAAGAGGCGCGACGGTGCGAAACGTGGAATCAAACCAGAATAAACGCCGAAGAGTACCAAGGTAAAATAAGCCAGAAATTGTATGCTGTGGATATGATAAAAAATTTTATTTATATTGACAGGTCCATTTCTCATATTCGAATCGTTGGATCTTGCCGAATACGAGAATCAAGTAGCTGCGTCCTACGTGGAGACAACTATTCAGGCAAGAGCCATTTTTCTTCAAACGCATGCCTGGCTCAAGAGAGTGAAAGACTTTTACACCCTAAACGAACATCCGATGGAATACGTGAACGCGATTCTCGATCTCAGCGAGCTCTATCGGCATCTTGCATTCTACGAAGAAGACATCGAGAGGTAAAGAAGAAATTTTGTGTACCATTGCAAGTCCTGTTTTTTCGGGGAGATACATGTAATTTTCTCTGCAGTCAATACGCGGTTCAAAAACTTAGGGCAGACGCCCTGGAGACTTTGAGTACAGTTCTACGAGAGGTTCGACCACAATGTTATATGGCCGTGTCAATCGAGCTTCTACGTGAGCTCGCGGAAGTTCAGATGGAAATGATGGGCCTAAATTTGAGAAGGATCTACGCAGCTGAAGAATCCGCTACTGAGCCGAGGGACGCGATGCTTCATAAAATAGATGCTCTTGCTGACATGCACTCGAGGTTGGAACACTGTGGACAGAATTTCGATAGACGCGATGGTCGAACTCTTTTCAACACAGAGACGACGGAGACCATAGGAGACAGTCAATTCGTGATCTAACCCATGTAGCCATATGTAATCGTGCAAATTAAATTTTGCACAATGGATGTATATTGATATTTATCGATCGCTAGAACTGAAGGTTGCTTTCCCTTCCATGGGGTGCTTTAGATTTTGGCGTTTTTTTCTCTACGACCAGACTTCGCATGCGCACGGTCGTTGTTTTTATCCGAATGCGTCCCAAACCCATATAACAATCTTTGAATTTTTTAAGTTCAAAGGGATGTCAAACAATTCTGACTCACTTGACGGGGTAATTTACCGATGCTCGAGAGTACGAACGGTCACCAGTGGGAATATCTACTTAGAGATACAGATTTTCCCTAATAGATGCCGCTAAGTGCAAACGCTGTTATGATCCCCGCGATGGAACCGTGCCGCCCGAACACGTGATATTGAAGTGTGAGATATGGAATAAAAATTTTCGCCATCGTTTTCAAATTGCGTATTCCGAGCAAAGATATAAATTTAAAAAAAAATCCGTCGGTAAAATCGTAAGGCTGTCTTTGCAAAAATTGTAAGGCTTTTCATCTTTCCACTTTCAGAATGGCCAAACTTGCTGTTAGGCTAAATCTTATTTCGCGTGATATGAAATTGGCGAAGCACGTATCGGCTCACCTTGTCAAGAAGAGAAAAGAAGAGTGGAGTCTTTTAGCGAACGCGGAATGAAGAATTAGACAACCATCTAAAAGTTAGGTAACTCTATGATGTACGCGATAGAAAATGGCAGACGCGATCGTTCTCGTCGAGTCTTATCTTCCCTACAACAAATAACGGAGGCGTGCACCTATTTTGGACGTCACGAACTCTGCCTGGCGACACTGAACAAACTGCGGGAAGTTGACAGTCTTCTGGAGCACGATTTATGCTCAGCCGATGCTGCCTGGACAATTATAAAACCAAAAGTAGGTTGCATGTTTGTAGCATCGTTCATAGATCCTGAACAATTAATATTTTTTTATGCAGATAATACACAACGATCAGATCCAAGACGAGGAATTGATCAGTCAACAGGTGGGAGCCGGCGACAACACTGAAGACTGTGGGGATCAAGCAGCAATATCGTCAACACAATTTTTCTTCTCCCAAAAGAAGAAAGATAGCGATACTCCTGAAGCAGTTAAACAACTAGATTCGCGATGCTCCGACAGTGCAGAATCTCTGTATGAAATGTTGGAAAACACAAACGAACCACTGGCTCTTGGACACCTGAAAAATTTATCAGAAACACAAGTCTGCGATATTGTTAAATATTTGAGTGAGAATCTTAGCTCAAAGGGTATATACAATCTCTGTCATGCTATATGTGCTACAGATGTTGATCAGAGCGTGATCTATGTAAGGATTATATGTAGACATCTCTTATTACAAAAGGTAAGTAAATATTTGCAATAATAATTTGTATTTAAAGAAATTTTATTTTATTCATTTTTTAAGATTATTGTTTTGCGAGAGCCGTGCCGACTGATGAGTTCAGCTATTCGCAAGCTCATTGACACATTTTCTGAAGATATGCAGGAATTCCTGTACGTTCCTATTCTCAATGCCGAGGTCAGCGATACAACGACTGTTTCGTCAATGATCAAAGATTTTGGTCCTCAAAGAAAAAACGATTTAATAGCGTTAGTATCAACTTATTCCTTCTACGACAATGGCGATGATATAGCTTGGACCAATGATTAATCAGGATTTCCATTTATAGACATTTTTTGACTGCTGTCCACAAATTGAAAGAATGGCATGTCGTCATACTCACTGAGTTAATAAATACGAAACCATTGAGCAACAGTATGAAGGACAAACTATTGAATCTATTAGTGGAAACAGCTTCAACCTACTCTCGTAACAAAAACTATGGACAATTTATCCTACTGTTTGTAAAGCTTAATACTCCGTTCACCAGGCAGCAGAAGGACTCGTTAAGCGAAATCATAGCAGTGAATGAGACGATTTTCAAGAGGGTCATGGAGAGCTTGTTGAAAAATATGTATCTCTACGGTGACTTGTGGCATATTTCGTAATAAACAAGATTACGTGTATATAAATCTGCACAGAGAACAAATGCAATAAATAAAAACTGAAAACGAAACGTTGTCATCGCTCATTTTTGTTTCTCAGTTCCAATTTTAAGTGATGAGAAATAGACTCAAGGGAGTTATTGAAGTTCGAACAACGTAAAAACCCGCGAAGCGAAAACAACCACTTGGATGCTAAAAAAAACCGACTTTTCGTAGAAAATTTGACAGTTTTTCGACATCATATTCTTTTTTCGTCCATTTTTAAACTGACAGGCTTACGATGATCATTTCATCCGTCATTCAACGAGTTTGGATCCGTACGCACGATCATAGTTTTTAATTTCTTCGCCGTGGTATGCAGTAGCGTCCTCTATGCCCACCTGCGCGCATTGTTGTTGTCATTACACCAGTATTCTCCGGACTGCGTTTGCAATATGACGGAAGAATTGTCCGGTGTGACAATCGTTATATTCATAGCCGCCGGAGTTTTGACGATAACCCTCCTATTTATATTCGCAAAACGACAAATAATGAGATTCACACTGAGATCGAGACGTGGGCCGCATATACCCATCGGTCACGATGCGAAAAAGGTAATTGACCTCCTGAACATACAGTAGTTTAAAAATATCTGAACTAAAAAAAACGGACGACTGTAAATGAGCGTTGTCAATAAACAAATTTTTGTTTGCAGTCGCTCAAGAAAGAAATTGAGAGAAGGATAGAAGTTATACCTAGGGTACAGTACGAGCCACAGCTGATAAGTGACCACAGATATATCCTGGCGCCTGGAAGTCAAGTGCCGCCTCACTATTACAGACTCAAAGCAGTTGATGATATCAAAACACTCGGTGAGTTCTGGCCTCAGACTTTGAGTATATTCGATCGAATATAAAATTGTCTCTCCGTAGAGTCAGAGATAACCAAGTATGACAATTGTCTGAAGAGACACCCATCGGAGAACTTGAGAGCTTACTTACTGACAACTTTGGCTGCTCCACTTAATGGCAGCGGTCAGAGAATGATCCACCAGTTCTGTGATCTGTATGAGCATGCCCGACATGATCCAACGGAATTCAGCGACGAGGAGTACCAGGTTTATTCGAGACTGCATCTTAAACTCATTGATGCGTATGTCCATGGATAACATTTTGATACAGTTGAAGTTATAATGAAATTGGTGACAAGACCAGATTTTTATAATTAAAGTTGTAAACCAATGGCATACGGAAATTAGAGAATTGTTTTTGTTGATTGAAAACTTTATGTTTATCCAGAGCTCGTCTACTGAAATCATACCCAAGCAGTAGAAAATCCAGCCCTAGTAGAACACCAATAAAGAAGAATGTGGAAACAAAGAGGAACATTCTTGAGCCAAGGATGCGACCACCAGAAGATCAAATTCTAAGCAGCTCACGTCCGAACACCCTTACGGTGATGACTCTAGATAATAACGAGACATCAGTGTAGCATTATGAGTACCGTCACATACAGCATATGTGACGTGTAAATGATTACTTCTGACTAACGTCCAGTCGATATTGTGTGACAATACGTTCGAATGGACTGACACTTCATGGTGCAGCACAAAAAGATTCTTTTTGACAAACGCTCGCTGGAAATGAAAAGCCGGGAATTGTCGGTGACTCGCCGCTTCGGGTGCTCGAACAAATAACGGAGTTTATGTAGATTGTTAGAAAGCATTAAAGATGATGGCTATTGCGCGGGAGAGTGAATGGATCATGGGGCTGAGGAGATGAAGCTCGTTGTCACGGCTGAATATCGTCATCGAGCTGTGTTGGGGTGATTGTGACGGAAATATGGCGGAATTGTCTAATAATAAGTTCTAAAACTATTTGTGTATCATAAAAAAATAATATTCATACATCGTCTCTTATTTGTGGAAAGCAAAAGAAAAAAAGGATTCTATACTAGTTCGGAGCTCTGATAGACAAGTATTTCGCCCACATCACATCGAAGTAGTCTTCGTTCTTCAAAGATACCAAAGCGTTGTGAAATACGATTTTATACATTCTTGGTATCGGACTAGTTCTTATATGATTCAACCAGTCCATAATCTGTAACGAAAGAAATTATGACTGTTAATTAGAAAATCGCTGCCTGTTTTGTAGGAGAAATTTTGAACAAAGGATTAGAGAGAAAAAAACCATTGTTTAAAAAAAATACTTACTTGTGAAACAATGTCCTTCCAATACGCTACTTGGACGATACTTGCCAAGGCCAGAGGAAACAATTTCGCTCTCACATCATGTGACGTAACGAGGGTCAAATCGCGTATCAGTAAACAGTCAGTTGCTGATAAACAGATTACGGTGATGAATAAAATATCACACATGTACGATGCCGTTTCGATTGCTTGACTTCGATTAGATTCGTCGTCCTCTATTATTTTAATGTCAATACGCCGCATTAGATCAAGTGTCCATTTAGCATTTGACTTTTCCAGTCGCAGCTTTGGCAGAATCCTCTGAAGATGCTCCAGCAAACAGAAATGTACTCTGTTTCGACAATAAAAATGTAAATTTATTAGGAAAATTGAGCTGAAGAAATAAAAGTTGCCTCTCACAGCAACATATTATTTTTCTACGAGTTATGTGTAATCGTGCAATTTGATTTCGGTACTGTTTAAATTCGATAACAGATTAGAAGATGTGAACACTGATAAATTAACATTTTTTTAAGAAAATCTAAAAAAAAAAAATACTAACCCTGGTGTACATGCGGAAGCTCGAATAATCTCGTCCATCCAGCTTAAAGGTGTCTCTTCCTTTTTCCTCAGAACTAACTCGGCTCGTATAGCAATAGCCTTTTTTAATTTTTCCGTTGTCACCTCCAACCAGACACTCGGCAAAGTCATTCTTTCCAATTGTTCGCTCGTCAATTCCAACGCCGCGTTTACATACGATCGAAAGTTCTCGCTATCGACGACTATTCGATCCATCAATTTTTCGAGGGTGATCGTCAGCAGCGATCTATTGTCATTCTGTATGAGTTCGTCCTTTAAAGCTTTTCCGAAACATGTCATGACTTGATCGAACATCGCTATTGCGGTGTCCTTATCGAGATTCGATTTCTCCACGATCCTGTTCAGGGTAGCTTCTAAGAATGCTCCCAAGACCATTGATCCAACAGCTCGACACATATGGTCCAATCTTTCATAAAAATCCAGACATTCTTTGAATCTCTCAGCCTCGATAACTGCGCATTCCTTCGTGAATGTCGTTAAACATTTTTCCACAAAATCCTTCGCGGTAGACGAAATTTGAGCTTGGTGACAAGCCAGAGCGATTCCGTACCGATGAGACTGACGAGACACACCGATCGCTGCGTCGAAGTTCTTCCATTGTACCGGCGGCAAAGGCTTTGGGTATTCATGAGAGAATATTCTCATGCATTCGACGACGATTCTTTGTTTCTCAGAATCTTCACAAGATTTGTAATGTCTGATGTATTCTCCAATCGCTCTGAGCGGACTCTTTTCAGAGAGGTATTTAAAATTCACCGGTTCGCTGTTCGACCATCTATAAATTCCAGTTCGAAAACTGTACAGCTCTTCTTGAATTAAAACTCGCAGGAAATCTCCCGCTGCTGTTAGAGACATTGGTTTGATATTTTCAAGAATTAATATCCAGTAGGCAGCCGGAATGTACGACAAAATTTCTTGCGTTTTATTCTCCTTCTTGTTATCTTTTGTTGCCTCGGTAATTAATGTAGTTTCACCGAGATTTATCAATTTCTCGGGTAGCACGTTAAGAGGCATTTTCTCCAACTGATAAGCGCCGAGTGCCTTGAACGCAGATTCTGCGACTTCTGTGTCCGGCGAATTCAATGCATAGTCCCATAACTTGGTCAACACTTCGGTGACAAATTTGTCGTACAATTGTCCCTCTTGTATCGGATTCTTAGGCACGTCACCGAAGAATTCGCACAGAGCTTGGAGTACGACGGGTCGATCCTCCTTATTCATTTTTGGCGCGAGAACTCTCCAGGTCGAAGAAATCTCGGTGACACCAGCTACGCACAAGGCGGAGATACCCTTGAGAGCTAAGGCGCTGGCCGCACCACCGGTTCTTTTTGAGCATCGATTCAATGTTTGCGACAAAAGCGGAACGAGTTCTGCACCATGCTCCGAGTGTTTCTCGCATATGTATCGCATAGCTCGAGCACACGTTACATCTGATTTCCAGGTACTATCGGACGAGCTCAGCTCGATCAAAGCAGTTTGAAGATACCGATTGCAACGTGGTTCGAATTCCAGAGACTGAACGTAAAGTTCTATTGCCAAATAGCTCAGCGGATTTCCTGCTGCCGATAGGGTCTTCAAAGTATGCATCACGATGGGAATATTTTCCTTCGATCGAACTAACTTCGGCAAGGCGGATAAGAGAGCTCGGGTTTCATCGATCGCTTGACTTTTCGTCAATTTATGAAGAATCAACGGCAAGATCTTTGCTCCGTTCTTGGCGCATTCGACAAGTAGCTCGCAGGATTTGAGTACGATGGGAGAATTTTTGCTCTCGAGAAATATAGCGGCGATCATAAGTTTGTACTTTTCAAGAACGTAAGCAGGGGCTTTGGAAAGCTTGTCGAACCAAGAAAGAATGTTTTCGTGCGTCCAGTTCTCGGTGCAGATGGCGAGCTCCGTGTAGAATTGCACAGTGGAATTCATTTCCCAGATCTGATCGAACGGCTCTTCTGTGTATATCACGTCGGATGACGTTTTCTTGGATGCAAGATTCGAGATCTTGGGGAATAAATTCGTGGCGATGCCGAGAGCGTCGGAAGTCAAGATCGACGGGTAAGCCATCCATTGGAGAATCGAAGCGAGTAAGGCGTGAGCGATCGTTCGATTGCACGAGGTCTTTTCGAGTATCGTCGTAGCTGCAAATAAAGCAACGGATGCATTAGCTTCAACAGAAAAAAATTAAAATCAATTTTCGTTCATTTTCAGTGACGTATTTTTAAATAAATTTTTTTACCTATCATTACAATATCGAGTAGATAAACGCTCGGAGTAACAGCAATCATTTCTGCAGCCAAGCTAACGAGAACACTGCCGCATTCGCTGTGCTCGTGATGAAGAATTCTCGAGAGCATGTCGAGATTCGGTCGAGGATCCCCATTGTGTTTTAGAATTTCCAGTGCCATTGCCATGAGCAGGGGTATCAATGGTGAACCAACAAAAGGACGGCCATTCGCTATGTTGACAAAACCTATTAGCTCGAGAATTCTGTTGTTTGTATCAATGCAACACTCAGCATTCTTTGTTCTGAGCCAATGCAAAACTTCGATTTGAACGTGTATCATGCCATTAGCTTTGGTCAAGAGATCCCAAGCGTTCTGTCTGCAGCTTTCCGGCAGTGAGAGCGATGGATTGCACAAGACATACAGAAATACTGGTCGCAAGAGTGACACATGATGTTCCACCAATCTGTAACATTTTTTTGTAATGAAGACAATAGAACTAGATGTGTTCAAGATTATATGAGAAGGATGTAGGTTGCAGATGTAAAATCTTGGATAATATGGATAACAGTACTATCTCATGCACGGTCATTGTTCCCATATCTGTATTATCCGAGTTTTCTGTATTATCCAAGCACACACGTCGCATAATACAGAGGCCTGATGTATTGGGTGCGGCGGATAATGAGGCGAGTCAGTTGATTAAATGTAGGTTACAGGCTCTACGGTAATATTAAAATCAGATCGCTGTAAAATTTTATTTGAAACTGTTAATAAAAAGGAATGGCTACCCTGCTTCGCAATGGTCCATCATGATCCGAATATGGCTGAAAACATCTCTCCATGCATCCTTCTTTTGTGTTAAGACAGTGATTAGAGGATGCTGCGGCGTTTTTAAAGAAAAAGGACAAACGTATTTGTTCTCCGGATTCCATGTCTTCAACTCGAAGGCCAATAGGCCACACATCGCTGAGGCAATAGCACTACTGTATCTAGGTAAAAACATTTAAGACAATTGTTAAAAAGATTATTTGCTTACTGAAACTGTACAATTGAGTTTATTATAAAATTCACTGACTTTGCATTTACCAGACTCGCTGTAAATTTTGCTATGATAAGGGGAACACTTAGAACACCACTTTCGGCGAGAGCAACCAATGCTTGACACGCTGTACTACTCACTGTTCCATTGCCACTGTCACACTGAGACACCAGATATTTCAGCTCTGTTAACTTTGAAAAAACAAAATCAACTATTTGAGATCTTTCTGTTAAATAGTTAAAGAATTGTTGTTGAGAAAAAATAGAAAATCCATGTGTACAGATACCTTGGATTCGCTCTCGCCACCCTCTAATTTCTGCTTCACAGTTTCCAGAAGTTTCCACAATGCCTGTATTAAATAAAGGGGCAAGATAATTGTAACGGTTCAGCGAAAAGTTTGAATCAGTGCTGGGTAATTACGTTAAGTACTTGGAATCCGTATTGAGGTAGCAACTTGTGGAACCACTGATTCAATACTGGCAGGAATGAATTGCTGCAGTGCTGGGTGTCGAACGTATTTCAAGTACTTAGTGTGTTTCCTAGCTCTGGTTTCAATATAAGGTTCCCTTAAAAACTTAAAAAACCTCACTTACATGAGATATGAGCATTGGGTTGTTGGAAGCCAGCTTATATTCGATGACATCCATAATGTAGAACTATTTGTATAAAATTTATTCCCAAGTCTGCACTAAAATCTATTCACCGTCATCATGTTCTATTTGTTCTAGTAGAATTGCATGGCCAATGATATGAGAATCAATTTAATAGCTCATGCTCATTGTCCGTTTTTCACGATCTCCGAAGATCTAACCTCAATTAAGGTAGACAGATCGTGGCGCCATTATATTGTCAAACGAAAGCGGTGATGTGGGTAGTCGGCCATGAAAGGATAGGTTGCTTTTTTTGCAGACTTTTTACTCTTATTATTATTATATGTATTCACAAAACTGATAAAACATAGAAGTAAAAATTGTACGAGCAATATTTACACTAACGGAGTAGTTATTTCAGTATTGTTACTGCGACGGCTTTGAGCAGATTCGCAACGAGACTAGTGAGGATGGAGTAATATTTCGTCACTCAGAATATTCATCGCCGAACAAGGACGCAAATGAGATTTTTCAATATATTTATTTGTATGGACAAGTCGGAGCATAGTGCACAATATATTTAATATATAGTAGTCTGGGAAGGGGGGGAGGATCAGAGTACATTCTGGATTTTCTGAACACATTATCTTACAATTTAACGACAAGATGTCTGCATTTCTGTATTTGCTTCTGTATGTTTTTTTCTTTTATTCTTTTTCCATCATTAATGTTATTCGTATATTAATATATTCGACGAGTTTATTTGATAAATATATAAAGCGTAACGATTCACTATTTTCATCCTAAAAAAGGAGAAAAACAGAAAGGGTCTCGTTAACTTTAATGTTATATATATTTTTTTATTCTCAGTCCACTTTGTTTCGATTTCCTTGTTAATATGATGTGGGGTGTAATTTTTAGTTGTTGTTCACTAATATCTCTCTCGATAACTTTACGACCGATATATACACACACGCTCACACGCGCACGCACGTACGCACGCACGCACACACGCACGAACGCACGCACGCACACAGACACATTCGTTAAAGTTTAGTTATCAGACGGAGTTTGTCTCCAATCGCTAATTACATTCGACTTTCGTTCTATTTTACTGGTGAGGCTCGGCTCGTAACGCTCTGATACATCATCAATGCGAGTATTAATCACTGCAGCCCACCTCAGTGTCTCTAACGCTTGTGTGTGCTCATTATCGGAGTTTTAGGTACATAAGGCTTTTATGCGAGGGCCGCGTTCGGGCAAAATAGCAAAACGTACTTCACCATTGGAGACAGCTCCTTTACCTCCCCATTTTTTGTTTATTTTTTATAGCAATTTAACAATCTATATTCAATTTTTTTTGTTGATAAAAGCAAATACATTGTACAGCCTATACAATCGATACAAGTTTTTTGTTGTTTATTTTCATTATTTATTTTTCTTTGTTTTTCATTTTGTTGACCTTCGTTCGGCCGGCGGAGAGAACGCAGGGCAGGATCCAGGTACTTAGGCTATCTGTATATTTTCATAAAAACCTTTTCACCCTCGGGCAAGTCCATTCTTTCTTTGTTTCGTTTTTGTTTGTTTGTTTGTTTTTTTATTTTTTTTTTTTAATAAAAATCACAGCACAGCACCAGCATTTATTTTTTAAAACCCACCCCCCTTCTCCGCTTAGCGCCTCAATAAAACTGAGGCAGCTGTTGCTTATTTTTTCGCGTATCTCGTTTCGTCGTCAGCGATTGTGAATGTATTTCTGTCGGGTCGTTTTTGTTACAGTTTATTTATTTTATTTAAAAAAATGAAGAAACGAAAAAAAAACGCTCTTTTGATTTGGCATTTGCAACACTATGCGATCCAATGATTATCTCCGTTCGGCCCTGATATCCACCAGACACAAAGCTGGAAGGATAAAATATCCATTCATACCTTCCTCATTTCGCAATGGCAATGATGATAATAAAAATAACATAATAATAGATTGTAATAATAATCATTTTACCGAATTAATATTATGGTTCTTACTAATATCGTATCATGTATTATTTATAAGTAATACGTTTTCTTATTTTTTCCTCCATTACTCCCTTTTCCTTACTCTTTTTACTACCATCTCGCGGTCACTAACTATCGTTATTCACTTACATGTGTGTGGGTGTGTGTGCACGCGCGCGCGCGCGCGCGTGTGTGTGAGCACGCGCTTGCGCGTGTATGTATGTGTATGTGTGTGTTAGTAAACAAATAGCATTCTACCTTTCGATATTACAATTACTTAACGCCACTTAATTATTTAGAATCATGATTTCCGCCATACGAAATATCCCTTTTCATATACTTTATTAATTATATATATATATATATGTATGTCGTTATCGATAAAATTATCATTACATAATTAATTTTTTCTAGAAGATAGATTCAGCAAATTTACGCAGGTTTTTTCTCTACAAAAATCGAAGTCTGCAATTATTCTTTACAATAAAATACATTGATTCGGACTGTGGTTTTATTCTCTCTCATACGTAATCAATTTTCTTCCTTTCATTCAGTCTTTCATTCACTCATGCATCATGTGATTCACATTCGTCTTGATTCGCACACTATATAATCCACGAACGCTCTTTTTTTCTTTACAATTAGGACAAAAAATTTCACTTTATGTCAACTCACGGTCTTCTTGGATTGGTTGTTTCCATTTTATTCACGTCAATCACCTTCGCATCTTAGTTTACCCGAATTAAATTTTGCAATGTAATTCGGTGTGCGAGGACGATTCACGTTTTTATAAGAAGGGGGTTGTACGAATATCCGTAAGTTTCAGTCTAGCGGAACTTGCCAGCTTTTTTTTTAGTAGCAGCGGGTCCTGTTACTTTTATTTCGTTACCAGTGGTTTAAGGAGCCATACTTTGTTTTTTTTCTTAATTACATCGTTTCGGAGATCAATCTCGGGCACAATAATTACAATTTTGCGCCCCCTTGACATACAATACCCCGTGGAACGAGCTTACGCTCCGCGGGACAGTGTGCCCACGTGTGACGCTCATTACAATTAATCATATTACAATCTTAAATTCCTTACTAGTATGGTTTTTTTTGTGGGTGTGTATATATATATATACTATAATGTATCTCGTCGTTAATTACATTATGTACAGAAAAGAGGATTCGACAGTTTGTTACAGCGAGGCGCAGTGGGCCTCAGTCCCAATTACGTCTACGAAGTCAATACGGAGTATTTATATAACTATCGTAATCGACGAAACGTCGTAGGTTTTTTTTAATTTTTTTCATCTTTTCTTTTTAATATTAACATTTTTTTTTCGCATCGCGAGTTTCAAAATTGGAAATTTTCGAGAGGGCCGACCTCACACGTTCGACCGAATAATTCAGCGGTCAAGCACGAATGACTGAAATATTATTCAGTCTTCGCGCGCGTCGACGCGAACGATCTTTGTCTGAAAAATAGATAATTCAAGAACAAAGATCCAAGGAGGACGACAATGAACTTGACCGACATATACTTTTCGCGTGGAGCTCTGGAACTTAAATTTGGTCCCCACCTCGAAACTCATCTTTGTTTTTTCGATCGAAAAAAGTGTCTTCCTTAACAATCATTATCGTACACGTTCTTAAATTGGAACTTCGTCAGTACGCGACTGAGCGACTATAATTTTGTCTTGAATTTTATAAAAATCCCGAAATTTTACCCAACACAAAAATGTACGGACTTGCGGACAGTTTATTCACATTCGCTGATCAATTTCTCAACGAAGGACTGTGTCCGGCGCCGAAGTAAAATTCAGAAACCGGAAGTCCGATGAATTTCGTAAAGTGAAATTCCTTACAGGCGAAGAATGACCCAGTAATGGAAGTTCTTCACATCAGTCCTATGGCTGTCTACCGCCCGGATTGCCGTGCAAGTGGGCCGCGTTTCCACCGGTTGCAGCCGGGTGCGTGTGATGGGTTTGTGCGGAGTTTCCGGCGACGGGAACGGGAGCGACGGGGGCCGTGGGTCACTTGGGCGGAAAAGGCGAGATCACCGAGGCGGCTACTGCGGCGGCCTGCTGACTCGCCAGCACTGCCGCTGCAACATCGAACAGAGGAAAAAAAACCGTTCAGTTAAAAAAAATCAGGATCCTCAGACTATTTAGAACAGTCTTTAATCTTCTTTCATACTTTTGTGTTATTTATTTATCTTATTTTTGAAAAGAATTTCTCGATGCATGAACAAAGACAACAGATGAATTCATGAATAAGTTCGCGTGAGCAAAGATAAAAATATTAAACGATGAAGAAAGATGATTAAACGTGACCTTGACAATAAACGCGGTCAGCGATCTCGCCGAGCTCCATCTCATTTTCATTTTTATTTTCATTAAGTAACCCACTCAGCCCAAGCAACTCCCGCCACATAGTTAAGGGAACGACAGAATAAATGATTAAATTTCAGTGAAATTGGGGAAACGCGAAAAAAAAAATCGGTCGGACCTCCCGTGGATTTCTCGCGAATTTCCACTGGTAATCTTATAAGCACTAAGTTTCTAAACCACCTATAGTCACATCGATAATGAGAGGTCTGAATGGATATGTCAACGTCTAGAGAAAGCATTGATTTTTTTTGGTTCCTTTTTATATCCTTCCAATTCCATTGATCGAGCATCGTTCGGATACTCGGACTTTCGGGGTGAGAATCCCGTGGGGAAACCTGGCAGTGATAGCTATACAAGACGCACTTGGTACGTCGAGTCCGCACGTTATTTTTTCAATCCTCTCTTTGCCAATCGAATGCAGGCTATTCAAGTGGAAGAAAATATCAATTCTAGTGGAACTTGAAATTTTGTTGCGTGAGATTTTTGTTTACGTTGTCACGTTCGCGAGGAAATTTTTATTGTGGAAGACTACTACAATTCGTCATGTATTCTTCGTCCCGTCTCTAACGCGCTCTTATGGCTCCAACAAGTGTCATCAAATTCCCGTTTGGGAGTTCGTTCTTTCCGTTATTAGTTAGTATCTTTTTTTTCTTAGTTTCTCATATCTGTCTCGTTTTGCACGTTCGGAGAAAGAAGCACGATAAATAATTATCACAGTCTGAACTACCCTAAAGTTCTAAACGCCTAATAAAATGCTCCGCGAGTCTCGCTTACCACGCCTAACTAAATCCGCGCATTTTTTTCCCCTCTGCTGGCGAGGTTTTCGCTGAGTGCAGAGGGTGTACCGGTCTCCGCTTTTTAGTTGATGTAAATTTATAGTAACGATCGAGATTCGCAAAACTTTTGTTTCGCTCCTTCTCTATTCTTCCGATCGTTTCGCACGAAATTTACAATTAGCTATTTACATAAAAATTCGGTGAATCATTCTCGAAACTCGCTCTATACTCGTTCGAGTCTCGTCACGCCAGCGGGATCTGCAATCGCGGGATTGAAAAAGCAGCCATTTATTTTATTTAATTCTTTGACATAAAAATTGTTGAATGGAAGCTTAGGCCACATAGCTCGTATTTTCACGCGTTTCGAAATTGGTCGAAACTATAACGTCGAAGGCCCGACTGCCGTGACTCGACTGTCGCGATTCGACTAGAATTTATCGAGAGAACACAATAACAATTCCAACCTTTCTCTTCGTAGTTTTAATATTTGCCCATCTCGAAAAAAAATGAACGAAGAATAAAAATGTCCTCGAGGAACTTACAGCAATCACGCGTTAATACGTAAAATCGATGCAAACGAATTAGGTTAATTGTTTGTTTGTTTATCATTATTCCCATAGGCGAGCTTCGTTTCGTGAACGGTAGCCCGCGAGATTACAAAAAAAAGTCTTCGAATTTTCATATCTTTTTTTCGTTTAATCCCAAGATCAATTAACCCTCGAACACGCAAACGTGCCTCTCACCCATGCCACCGACGCTGCACTACGGCATCCGTGGTGTTCTTCCCGTGGAGACATTTAGCAGTGTTTCCGAGGAACATCACGCGGTCGAGGATGCGTCCCCGTGTCCCCCGGTAAGCCAAATCACAGGAAGATAGGCGGTGCAGAACAAGACGTCTTCGCGTCTCTTCTCAAAGGGCACACACAGGAAGATCTCTCAAGTTGCCTCGGGCAACGCGAGCTTACGTATGACCCGATCCTTCTCGAAGTAATCCAAAGTTTTCACGACGGGGGTAACGAATCGGATTTGGGCCACCTGCTGGTCGACGACATTTCATTTTTTTAGCATTTCATTTTTTTTTTAATCAAATGTTTCTAATTTTTCATTTTGTTATTTTTTTCTTTTGAAATGATAGTTTGCAGTTTGATTCACTGAGTTGGAGCCGCGGATCGCCGGTAGCCTTACTGTCAGGGTCTGACGAGGGGCTTACCTCCGTAGGGCGCTGGATATTGTCCGGTCAACAGCGGATAGCCTAGTCCTACGTGTGTGTGATGATGGGTGTGAACGTGCCTCTGCGGTGGTGGTGATCGGCTATCTTTTCCCAAATTTCCACCGCTGCCGTCGACTGGACCTTGTTGCTGCTGTTGATTAACACTGGGTCCCTGCTGCTTGTTTCCCTGCTGTTGGCCCTGTCCAGGAGGCGGCCCTGGGCCCGCGACCGAAGTCGGAGGACCGCTCGGAGGTCTCGCAGGCGTCGGACCAACGGCGGAGGGACTGGCCGAGGCCGCCGATGTCTTCGGCGTCGGTGACTTCAGGGCGCGCTCCTGAAGTTCGTGAATTTTGTGCGCCGAATAGTACTGACTGGCGTGGTGTTGAAGGAGATCAAGCGCCTTGCCACCGGGAGGTCGGCTCAGATCTTCGGGTGCATGATACCTCGGCAACTGGTGAAGGTAAGGATTGCCCGAGTAGGGACCCGGCACGAGCATAGGACTCAAGCCTCGATAGACCGGATGACTGGGATCGAAGGGCAGACCACCGTAATGCTGCGGCGGCATGTAACCCGGATGTATGTAAGCGTACTGCGAGGTAGGTGGCGGTGGGGGTCCCTGAGTTTCCATTGTCGGTTTGACACCTTCCTGCTTATTCTTGGATTCCTCGCTCTTCCCGAGATCCTGAGGTTTCTCCTGTTTCGGCTGATGCTTCGGACTCGGCGGCGGTGGTTTGGCCTGTTGCGTCTGCTTAGGCGGTTCCTCCTTTCTCCTCTGATCGCCCGGATACAGGTAATACCTTCTGTCGTCCTGAACAGGATTAGGCTGCGGGGGTCCACGTTGATTCTGCGAGCTATGATATACGTGGTACGGACTCATCTGACTCTTCATTTCTATACTCTCCTTGAGTATCTGATGATTCTCGTGCTGTTTGTCTTTTAAGCTCGGCTGTTGCAGCTGTGGTTCTTGCTTTATCTTAGCTTTTTGTTCGTGCAGCTCTTGATCCGGGGGTTGACTCACTTGGCTCTGTTGTTGCTGTTGCTGCTGTTGCTGTTGTTGCTGTTGTTGCTGCTGCTGTTGTTGTTGTTGCTGTTGCTGCTGCTGCTGCTGCTGTTGTTGCTGTTGTTGTTGTTGTTGTTGTTGTTGTTGTTGTTGCTGCTGCTGTTGCTGCTGTCGCTGCTCGGCGACTTGTTGATAAGCGTGATAACCCGTGATGTAACTGCCGTAGCCGCACTGATAGTAAGGATTTCCCTGGGGCGGTTGATTCAATTCCTTTTTCTCTTTCTCTACATTCTGCAGACTGGTCATCGAAGGCATCTGCGGTATGTTGAGAGGTTTGACCTCCTGCTTCGGTGTCAAGTCGTTGGGCTTCTGATCGCCTGGCTTATCCTGCACGCTCGGGACGAGGTACGGCGGTTGGCCGTAGTAAGGAAACATACCGAAGTGAGCTGGCAAGTGCGTTTGCGTCCCGGGCTTGACATCCTTTTCCTGGCCTTGCTTAGTCTTGTCGGCCGGTTCGGCCTCGAGTACCGGCGCAGCGTCGTCCGAGATGTCCGAGTACGCCGGACTCTGAACGTCCTCCCTCGCCGAGTCAACTATCGGTGCCTCCAGTGGCGACGGATGAGGACTCCCTCCAGGGGACTTTCGTGACTTTTTCTTGTAATTCGTTTTGGGAGTACGAGGATCTTTGCTCTTATCCTGTTCGGGCATCAGTGCCGCCGTTGGTTTAACCTTGAACTGCGGCATCTTCGGATGAAGGCCGACGTTCGGATAAGGTTGTAGATGGGATTGAACACCCTGTCCCGGATGAACGACCGTCGGTGCTGAATTTTGTGACAGCGGCTGCGATATCTGTGTCGCGAGAGCCTGAAAACTGGGTTGGTTCAGAGCTTGCAAATTTTGCGGCTGCTGCTGGGCAGATTGTTGAGGCTGCTGAGGCGGCAGACCGGGCTGATGGACAACGTGGGTCGGGGCGGGTTGGCCGATAGAAGCCTGAACCGAATGTTGAATAGGCGCTAGTTGATGAGCCGGTGGTAACTGTTGCTGTGGCGATTGCAGCTGAGGTATCGTCTGCAAGGGCTGAGGCTGTCCAGAAAGTGTTTGAGGCGCTTGCTGTGCCTGCTGCGCTTGCTGTGCTTGCTGCGCCTGCTGAACTTGCTGCGTTTGTTGCGCTTGCTGCGTCTGCTGTGGCTGCTGGAGGAGAGGATTTTGGGCTTGGAGTGCCGCGACAGCCGCTTGCGTAGGCTGCGGCGGTTGAGGAATATTCAACGTTTGTGGAATGCTCGTGCTTGGATGTGGCGAGGGCGCGGGCCTCGGCGACTGACTCGGATGAGGACTCGGGCTCTGCGGAGGATTCGTCGGAGCGACCTGCTGCACCGGTCTCGGAGGAGTTTGTACCGTCGCGGCTACCGGCGGAGCTGCAGGCGTCGAGGCTGCCACGGCGACTGCGGGAGCTGGAAGATCATCCTGGCCGAACCTGAGGACACCGGGCTTGACGATACTGTTGGTTTTGTCTGTGAGGAGAGGCGTCGGGGGATCGGCGGTCGGCGACGGGACTCGAGGCGGCGGGGGCGTCTCTGGTGGTTGAGACGAAACCACCGGACTCGTCGCCCTGACCGGTGTGCCCTCCGGCTTGTCCGCCGGAGATTTTACCGGTGTCGCTGGACTGGGTGCTTCGATGTTGCTCTCGTCGTTCTCGGACATGCTCGTTACACCCTCCTTCGTGTCCTCGTCATCGGCAGAGCCGTGGGCGTGACTCTGATGGTATTTCAGTCCATTAATGTGTTTGTACTTTTTGCTGCAGTTCGGCTCGGGACACTCGAGCAGTATCGGGCTCGCCGGTGGAGAACCGCTGGGCGGTGTCGGAGGTGGAGCTCTTCGCTTGCTCTTCTCCTCTTCTTCCGGTCCCCGGGACTTCCGTTTCGCCGCTGGGTCCGGTCGTGGTGGCACGAAAGCCGCCGGACTCGGACTCGCCGCTGGTGAACCCTGCGCAGCTCGACGACCCTTAGCACCACCGTTCCGGAGCTTACTGTGAACCGAACTTCGCGTTTCTGTGAAGTTGCTGAGGTCGTTGCCTGGCGTCGCGTTCGCCGCTGCTCGACCCCGCTTCCCTCGACCTTTCGGCGTTCTGGCATCGAGATCGCTCGTTGGCGAGTCGCAGAAACGCGGGGGAGCCCAATCGTGTCGCGTGCAGTCCAACAACGTACCCACGTACGTCTTACCCCGCCACGTTACGTTCACGACCAATACACCTGCAACAGAATTAGTACGTCCCAAATAGTAATTGTCGGTAAATTTAAATTCAACTTAAAATTTTATTTCCTCGAGAGGATATTTTTTCTATCTGTTGTAAAGGAATTAAAAAAAAAAATCCAAATTTCATTGTCGTCGCTTTGTTCAACCATTGTACAATGAAACCCCGTCACTGTCATTTTAGTAACGCGTCATGACATAATATCGTCGAACGGAAATAAGTACCCAATTTTCTCAAAGCGATAGAGTGAAAATAGACGAAGCTGTTCGACCCGTTCGAGATATATTAGGGAGAAATAGCTCGGATATGGGATTTTGGTGTATTGGTGAGTGGGTGGCTGGGCGAATCTCGCGAGCCAACCACCCAGACGAGAGGTATCGATTTTCGTGAGGTTCACGCTCCACCGTCGCTGTATCTTTATATATGTACACGCGACACGCGGAGAGAAGGTTAAAACAGGATATCATTGATTTCCATATATCCGTGGGGCCATATTTAATTCTCGAGCGTGACGGCAGTTCGCTCGACATCGATCGCTCAGAGATTTATGAGTCATTCATCCGACATTTCGCCTGTGTTCCCGCCGTGCAGTTTTCCCGTCTTCCTCGTTCTCGGTGCATCAAGCTCGATTGGTAGCCTCCGCTGCATATGATCGTAGAACACAGCGTAGCGGCATATTACGCACCGAGACAAAAGTCCGTTCCGTCGAGCGTGGGCGGCGCGAATTGCGTTACTACCACTGTGCAACGTCACCACGTACGCGCCGTTATATTCCAAAGCCACTTTCGCCGCAATCACCCAGCCTGTTATCATTATTATTCGGCTCCTCGTGTATTCCATTAACAACGCTCAACAACCGTGTACTATCTCGTTCAAGATATTCAAACGAGGCTACTGAATAAATAACGAGGAAAAACTAATAATTGTTGTTGCTTGTTAAGAAAACGCAATCGTCATATCCAAAATCGAGAAAAACATTACCGATGAGTGATTGATTACATGTTCAAAATACCAAAGTTAATGACGACAAAGGATAACAGAAAATGCAATCAATGAAATTAATTGATCTGACGAAATATATTTTTCAAGTCCCTCAAATAATTCTTTTGAATTTTTCAATATTCCACTCAAATTCGTTTATCGTCGAATCCTTTTATTGCAGGTACGATAGAGATTGGCATAAAATAGGGGCACTCTCATCGGATACCTCAATAATTCTACGGGGTGGCAAAATATTATAAAAAATAAACAAAAATAGAGAGTGACAGAAAGTTCCCCACTGGTGGTAGAATTATAGCTTCGACTGCTGTAAGAAACACAATAGAAACGAGATAGCCGTGAGTAGATACTCCGGTAGTCGTGCTTCTTTCGGAACACGACATCGTGAACCGTTGGTCTCCGAAACTCGTAGGCGATCTCGCCTTTGTCGATACATACTAACGCTCTACCGTAATATCGTACATTCACATACTGTACATACAACAAAAGGGAGCTTCGATGTTCCTCGAAACTCTTTTTAAAATAAGGATCGTAACGCTTGATCGCGTGTTACTTTGTTACTCGACAGAATCCACTACTAAAGTCACGATCGGAAGGACAATCGAAATCCGAGAATTTGGGAAGTTCATTATTCTAAGGCGATGTATATCTCGGTATTTTTGGGTCTGAAAATCAGACCCAATAATCGGGTGGGATTCTCAGTTTCTTTTTTGTTTACCAAATGTAACAACTTCCCTTGTTAAATGTCCTTTTCAGCCCGGGATAAGTTTTTAATGGTCGCGTCGTTTAAAATCCAATATATGATATGAAAAAAAATTGATTTTTTAAATGAATTAATGAAAATGAAGAAAATTGATGAAATTTATAAAGGTTAATAAAAAGAAGTTTTTCATCTTCAGCTTTGGAGGAAACGTGTTTAATGTCGATGAACAGTAAGAGTTTTAGCAAGGTATAATCCGGAGGATTCTTTCAATAGCTGAGTTTCAGTACGCACTGTGCAGTATATTATAAAGCCGAGTCCACACGAGAGCCTGAGGGGAGGCTGAAGAGGACAGAGAGATGAGCTACGGCGAATTGGAAGACGGAGCGAGACAGGAGATTCGTCCCGGTTGCACTCGACGAGGACGACATTCGGGAGACACTCCGGTGGTGCTTTGCGAAGCACTCTCGAATATAGAGAGTACACGTGGTGGTTATATGGAAGGCATGAACAGTGCCGAGGACGGAACAGCGGCGTGGCTGGGATGGGCCTTCTTCGCGCATATATGTATACCGGTGTTTCGCGTGCTCCAGCGGTCTCTACCTCGCTCGCTCTATCCCCTGCCTGGCTCGAAGCCAGAATGACGTCGGGCTTCGCGTATACCATCAGCAGTACGGAACACAAACAGCAGACTCGAGAGCAATCAGCCTCCCGAGATGATGAAACAAGAGGAAAGGGAAAAAATTGTCATCGAGCATCGAGAATACAAAATTGGGAAACAAAACAAAAAATATACCCGATGGCCGAATGCGAGAGTCGATCCAGGTGGAACATTTTCTCACACGCAGAGAGAAAATCAAAGATAAGAGGAAACATTGAGACGCATTCGAAATATTTAGAAAGAAAGGAGCACACGAAATAATTTTCCGTAAAGAAAAATATTAAATTTTGACGTTGCCCAAACGGCAGAGTTTACACGGGAATACGGATAGTGTTCTCGCATAAGAGCATTAACAGATAAGGAAAATAACAGAAGGAACTTGCTGAGAAAGCAAGCAAGTGTTAGGAGACATGTGGAGATACGTTGAGAAGATTAAAAGAAAAGAATCCGAGTCCTTCAACCTCCGCCCACGGATGATAATAACAAAAATGTTTCCGATATGCCGCACATCCAACGTCGGCATTCCCTCGAGAATCCCGAGGCTCCTCCGAATAGGTATGTACCTTGTGAGATACCCGCGAGGATAAAAGAAGACTCGGGAATTCGAAGTCGCCGAAAAGTTTTCTTCTCGTCCACCTCCATGATTGAGTTGTCAAGTTCTCCTCGTCACTCTCTCACTCTCGCCATTTGCAATATTGCGAGAAGAAGGCCTGAACAACAACTTCTTCTTTTTTCGCTTTTTGTTTTCCTCTCCACATCCGACCTCGAAGCCACCCCGACCGGCCGTCTTTCTCGATTCTCATTCCTCGTGTGATTTTTTTTTCTCTGGCACACGTATTTCTGTTAGAAGATATGGGCGTCTGTATGCCTCTCTCTCTCTCTCTGTGTGTGTGTGTGTGTGTGTGTGTGTGTGTGTGTGTGTGTGTGTGTGTGTGTGTGTGTGTGTGTGTGCGCGCGTGTGTGTGTGTGTGTGTGTGTGTGTGTGTGTGTGGCAGCCTCTGCTCACACATTGGGCGATGACTAAATAGCCACTAATGGCCCGCGAGTGTCGGCTTACAAAGCGAACGCGGAATGAAAGATGAAACGGAGGAACCGAGTCGCTGGAGCGCACACAGCTGTGGGTCTGTCGAAGGTTTCTCCCTCGTTCGACGAGGAGCATCGTGACTATGATTCGCTGACTAATGCCATTCGATACGGCGATTGTTGTTAAACCCGTGGAAGCTGAGAGAAACCGAGAAAAGTGTATTTCAGGAAATCACGTCGTAGTGTGTCTCGCCGATGAACCGGAAAGTTAAAGTTGCCGCGATCACACTGGAGCGCCAAGTTGTTCAAATTATCTGAATCAGACTGATAATTACTTTTATAAAAAATACTTCCACAATCAACGTTTTCTAATATTTTCTTGATATAATTAAGGAATTGTTTCAGAATTTTGGGAATGGATCCCGATCGGCTCTCAGAAATGATCTCTATCCGATTACCAATTTAAAAAACACCGCGAAATCTCAATGAAATTCTACCGGAATCGTCTCCCTCAAATTACTTATCATTGTAGATATCAGTACGAAGAGAAAAAGGATTTAGCTTTCCGAGAGCTCCGACTGATTGGCCGGATCTCTTGATTGCCCGATACATTAACCACTACGACTCCTCACCGCGGGTCTTTACTTTACTCCTACTTCCCACGAAAAGCGTTTCGGCACGATTCAACTTTGCTCCAACTGTTTCGAACGACTCAGCTCCGGTTCTCGGATGAATGAAATGGCCCGGTTTCATCAGCGATTCCAATCTCTTCTCTCGTCTCATTTTAAAACCCGAATGGGCAAATGGCTCGCGAGTTACATGAGACGCGAAGTAAAATAAAAGGAAGAAATCTTTGAATTGCGCCGCAGTAGAAAAGCGCAGTTCGAGAAGTACGTATTGTAGAGCGTTTGTGTTCGAGTCGTATACTCTCGGTTCAACAACGGACCACGGCCACCGTCACGAGGAGAGAAGGCGAAGAGACCGGAACGTTGTAAGAGGGAAAGAGCCAAAGTAGTGAGAACAAATCTCGAGAACTCGGCTGGCTGGCGGAACGAAGTGCACGAGAGAGCTCTGAGCCGGGAGGTCTTCGTCGGCGAGGTCTGTACGAGAGCCACGTTCATGAGGAAGGCCGCTTCTACTCGGATCGCGAGAAAGAGACGGAATTAGTGAAAGAGCCGAGAAGATGGAGAACGATAGTGGTTGAACGAAGAGAGAACCGACTCAAAGGAGCGAGACGAGAATGGCAGGAGCGAAGGATCAAGAATACCTTGGCTGTATAGTTATGTATACATATATAGATATAGTCTTCAAGGTTTCGGAGCGCTGAGAGGGGTCTGCTTCCAATAAAGACCCGACTGGTGCGGAGACTATATAGACCTCAACCCCCTCCCCCCCTACCTCTCCCCCCGTAACTCCCCTCTTATCCACTCTTCTTCGACTCCCGGTACAATCCCACGCGAAATTCTCAGCGTCTCAGGGAGAGAGAGAAAGAACGGAAGCTGCCGGGGATATAGAATACACGGGAATAATAAAAAAGAGTGAATAATCGCTTCGTCTTGTGTCGACGAGGGAGCGAGTTATTTTATTTTCATTTTTTCTTAAGTCTACCTATATAGATTTTGCAATGTAATAGAAGGGGTTGTGGCATGACGCGCTGACACCGGGTCGGAGGTGTGGTCACTTCCCATGAGAACGATTATATTATTCCTCCGTGTATTTTAATTAACGCCCCGTTGACGTTGTAATTACAAAGTAGGTTGTCAGGGTGCGTTATCGATTATAGATGTGGGTTGCTCGCCGATGGATTATTCAGTGGGTGTCAATCGATTGGAATAGACGGAGAACTGGTTGGACGAGTGTGACGTGTCGATAATTCGATACTAACGGTAATGGATTATAGATAAGACTTTAAACACATATTTTGGAAAAGCTTCTTCTTTTACGAAGCGTTTCTTTAAAATTTCCTCATAACTTTTTGCTTGAAAGGGTTAAGGAAGAGCAATACATGAGAACGATGATGGAGCATGCTTCTATCAGGGATCGAGTCTATCAGCCTCTCGAGAGACTCTGCCATGCTATATCGTGACCATATCGGTTTTATCTTGCGAATCTTCGAGGCGCGTAGCTGGTTCATCCAGAGCCATTGGCAAAAAGGTAATCACCGGTTACTGGCATTCGTCCATTGGATCTTTTACCCGGTTTTTAACGCGACCAACGACTGTCCCACTCGTCGTTCTCCGCAATCTTCGCGTTTAGAAGATGGACGAGACTGGAGCGTAGGACGAAGATCGATAACTGGCGAGCACGGATATCCTCCAGGTGTAGACCGAGCCAGGCAACCTTCCGCGATCCCGTTCCACGACATGGCTTCCATCAATGTCCACGATCCGAGTTCCCGAAGTAGTTCTCTTCTTTGGCTCGTGCTCCGTGTTTACAACTGGGCTCGGTATCGACGGGGGTCGGCGCATGGAAGGACGCAAAATCGGATGGCTGATAGCTCTAAGCTTTTGCGATATATGTGTAGGTTCTCCTAACGTTTCCTATCTTTCGACGGAAGTACGCCCAAGTTATCCGGAGTAGTTTCAACCCTACTCCGTTCAAGAGATGAAATCCCATCCTCACGTACGTATCCTCCAGCCGGTGTCGTAGTTTTATTAGCATAAATTTAACCAAAGACTGTATGCAACGTACAATTGCAAATGGATATAGAATATGCTTCGGACAGGAGCATAAAACTTGAAAACATTACGGAAGTCGGTGTAACACTCGAAGTGGCAAGTTAATGGGCGATGAGATAGACAATTTTTCATTACCGTCGCGTACCGAGGTGCGGAAAAAGATTTGTCCGAATAAAATCGTGGAAGAAGAGGAGCAATAACGAGATGGAGCAAGAGAATGAATCGAATCGTGAGGGAACTTTTTCTAAAGCGGTGTTCGCAAGCCCCGATAAACTTATCTCCTTTGTTCGAGCGAAGGACTCACAGGGAGAGAGAGAAGATGCGGAGAAAATACAGCGAGTCCGCGACGGGAGGGACGAACGATAGGGGGAAGTGAGCGACGAAGAAAAAGAGAGAAAAGGGTGCGCCGAAGCGAGCGAGAAGGAGAAGTGGAGAAAAGGGCGAGGCTCCGAGAAGAATCCAGCGGTAGGGAGACCGTAGGGAACGGCACTGGGATGTCTTCGGCTACTTTGCGTGTAACAAAAGCTGAGAGAGAAAATATTGCTCGCGGATGTTCCATAGCTGTTGTATCGATAACCCGCTCGTTGTCATAAACTGTCCAGAACCATGAAAGAAAAAGCATATTTATGGTTTACCTCCGAAAGAGCATACCCGCTTGTCGAAAAGTGGATATTGGTATATTCGTTTGAGTCTCTGCGATTGAATCAACTCGTCAACTGGATGTTTCACTTTTTCGATCTTCTTTATCGCCACGATACTATAAACTCGTCTCGCATAATTCAGGAGTCGAATCCGGAGTTTAACGATTCTCGATGAAATTTTGTCGTTTAGAATTGTGTGGATAACCGGTTTTCGTCGAGATGCCTCGGATCCGAATTGGGTTTCGGTGTGACGAGAATATCGAGTGTGCGGAAAGGACGACTTTCTCGGTCTCCGTCGGTGGTATCACGATCATGAGACTCGTAGTGCAGCCGAGGCATTCATGCATGCATGCACGACCGGCGACAACCGCACGACACTCGAAGCCCACCGCCCCGGTGCATCGTCGGGCAGCATCGCGCACGTTTAATACCTGTCTGACGAGCTACCTTACTCGTGTCTCGTGGCGAGGGAGCACGCGTGTGCTCATGTTATACCTACGCCCAGACGAGCTGTTGCTGCTTCTGCTACTCTCGTAGTACCAGCAGCAACCAGCGGCAACCAGCACCTACCACGTCAGCGAATGGTTTCGCGAGCTTTCGAGCTACAAATTACACACACTCCGATGTCTATGGGAAACTACCTGCTGGAATGCACGACGTACATCCACACACTGTGGATATGTACGTTATCCTGCGTGCCGCGTCCTCTTCCCGGAATCGCAAAAACCTCAAGACGGCATACTGAGATAACACTGCGTCGCGAAATAATACCGCATGATTGCAGCCCACCGTCTCGCTGTGACATTGCACAATTATTACTGCTGTTATTAACATTTTTTTATCGAGTTGCAAATACAGCAGGAATATAGAGATTTTTTTAATCAAACGAATATGAGAAATTTCACTGTTCGGTTAAATGTCCCAGTAATCGACAAATTCAGCTAAATTTGTCACTCCATTAAATTGTAGCTCGCACATTAACATGTCAACGACTGTTCTAGTTTGTAATAAATCATTATGCGCTTTTTAATAAATAGAAGTCTTAAGTTTCCGTGTATTTTTTCATATTGTAATGAAAAATTGAAATCATATCGGCAATGTACTAACGCCACGATTTTCCCAGTAACCGACATTTTTTTGGCGCAGATAAAATTTTAACAACAATAGAACATTTATTTCGTAATAATGGATGCGTCACATGTAATATCAATTTGAATTTAGGCAGGGCAAGCCTTCTTATTAAATCTTAAACTCCGCCTCTACGATTCCGACGAAATTCACCGCAAGTTTTCGATTTTCTTATCAACACTGTTTTAATTTTACAAATCTAAAAAATGCGTACAATGCTCTACATGCCTCAGAGAATGTGGCGCTTACTTATTTAAACGTTAAAAAGCACTCGTCGTTTTACTTATCACTCTATTATCGCCGACTAGTCGATTACTAGTTCATGCTCGATTACTGGAACGTTTTCTTTGTTTATGATTAAACTTGCCCGAATTGTTTTTTAAAGCGAATACCGTGCTTCAATTTGCACGATTCGAGTTTGCCAATGCAATAGGTGGAAGTAGCCAGGTCTCTCCCTCGGAACGTCTCCACTCGTCCATCGCGGATGCCCGGGCAAAACACATTAATTTCTCATACAAATGTATGCGAGAACGCGAAGTGGAAGTCGAAGGTAGACGAGAAAGAGGAGCTATTTCCTTCGGTGAAGGAACGTACGACGCGAGAACTCCTCCTTCCGTTTGGCACGAAACCCCCCGGCGAACTCGACCCTTCTTTCTACCGTCTGTCTTTATTTTCTTTTTTTTTCGATCTCTTTCACTCCCATTTTCTTTTTCGCTCTCTAGCCGATATCTCGTTCCATCTCGTACCTTCCCGACGGCTACGCCCCGATACCAAAAGAAGTTCCTTCACGATCGACTTTTCCACTCCAGCGGGATTTCCACTCTCCGGCTGCATCAATCGCTCTTCGAGAAGGGGAGTCTATACGTCGACGTGTATACCGATTCTGCATTATAGACGATCTATTCAGCTCTCGTCATCGATGAAAGATTCCACGGAGGGGAATAAATTTGCGATGATTCAAACCGAACGACGAAATCGGTAAGTAACATTCAGCGAGTAGATTTTTAATCCTCGGTCCTGCTGTTTTGATACCACCGATGAAGCAAACGAAAATATCAAAATGCCTTTGGTAATGTTTGAAAACTTCTCTGTAAAATAAGTAAGCATGTATAATTGCTAAAGTTAGAATGAAGAATAATTAATCTATCTGAGGGATGATAAAAAGAAAGATCCAAGATGGTCTGTGATAGGTCCTCACCTCCTTCCGTTTCGTGCCACACGATGCCTTCGAGAGTGACCGAAGTTCCCGGCTCACATGGTCCCAGACACTCGGGTTCTGTAATGGTCCCCACGCTAGTTCCGACGCAGACGTCCGACATGTCCTGGAACGTAGAAAAAAAAAAAGAATTCGTAAGTATCGGAATATACATGTAATTGTCGCTTCGGCATAAGCAAGCAAACAACTTTCATAAATGTCTTCAATCTCTCACGGTCAATTATCACTATCATTATTATTATTATCGTATAAAACCATTAGATTACCGAAGACAGCCAATACCGATGGAGATGTTCGGTGCGGTAATTCAGTACAATTATTAGCATAATTGGACGGTAGCGGAGTGGTACAGCGACGTCGAGTATTCGACGAGGTGGAGTTATGCGAAGGAAAAGTTACGAGCAGCTATTGCACACGGAGATATTGAAGCCGGATTACTCATACTCGAAAAAAAAAATCCCAACCGGTCTCCGATAATTGCGGGAAAAGCAAATATAGTTGCGATACACGGCGATCACTGTATGCGTGTTTACGTATTTGCTTATATCGCGCTCATTTAATCTCCCTGAAACTGGATTGCTCGCAAGCTTAACGTCGCAAAGGGCGGAGGGAAAGTTTTAGCTACGATGATCCTGCGAGCGCGTGCCCATTCGGGGTTTGACGAGGTTTATTGTGTGCGCCGTTGGGAGAATGGCCGATGAGAACGAGGTAGTCACTCTCGTCGATGTGGGTTTGCAAAGATATTATGGGCTTTCGCATCGTAGAAGCCTTGTACGACTATACAGCCTCGGAAAGTTTGGATGTGCGTAACTATTTTACTGCCAGTCATAGGATTTCGTGGAGCTTTACGGGCCTTTCAAAGTCCGGTAAATATAGTCGGTGTTCATCTTCAATCGTCGTTGTTTCATTAAAAGAGAAACGGCCGAGAAGCATTGAAAATTTGGAATGTTTTTTTCTGACTCGTAATGCGAGTTTATTTGGTCCAGAGAGTGGAGCTCGAAGGCTGCGAAGATGGCAACAAACTGAGAGTTAAGAGCCGAAATGCGTCGGCGATGTGGTACACGAAATGGTTCCATTATACCTACGTAAAGTTACCATATCGAACGACCATCCTTACAACTTCCCTTTGCGCATTTATTTACGTCACACCATTCATCCAGTAGATTCCCTAACCGGTTCTGATCGAAGGGAATTTCAGAAGCATTCGAGAGCCTAGATTAAACTTTCCGTGGATAACGGACAATACGATGGACCGAGATTGGACACTTATTATATATAGGCGTCCGCTCTACGTAATATCGATTATTCGTGTGTATCGATTACGCTCGATCGGCAACGAATCACCTTCAATCAATCAATCGTTCGAGCACAGTGGCTGGGAGCTCCTGTTACGCGCCACATACGCAGCGAAATAAGCAATGAGACCGAGAATTGTTGGGAGATTTGGGGCACCATAGATTACAGACCGATCTTGGTGGATCATATTCACCACCTTTGACACGATATACATATTTACAGGTGCGTTTGTATATAGATGTGTATATATCCGTGTATGCGTAAATCCGCTAAGGAAATTAATTTCATATGGCCCATAAGGACATCAACCGAGGCATCAATTTTAGTATAAGAATCAAACGCGTGAGGCCGAACACATTATGCCGTTAATACGATGCTGCGGCACTGGTATATCCCACAGCTCGATCAATAGGCCTCTCGTCGCGTATATCTCAATTTCCTGGATTAATTGCGCGGGATAATCGCTGCAATTGGGAATCTATTAGCCATCCACGCTTATTCCGTTCGAGTGGTGGGGAACTCGCGATGGTACGACGAGACACAACGATCGAAGATCGTGGGATCGTTATTAAAAAGATTCACGGCAAACGGGACGGTCGATCGTTCCAACGTGCACGGTGTATAATAGCTCGCATAAAAGTTGAGAAAAAAGTTGTTTATAGTCGATAAAAATGAGACGAAACTGTACACACTACATCGGTAGATCACGGTCAATATCTTTTTTCACGAGAACATTCTACACTTAACGAGCGTTGTAATGTTTATTACGAAGACTGTGATTGATCTACGTGGAATTATGAAATTCCTGCGGATAATCAAATGTAATTTCCGTATTTTATTTCTAATATTTTTTTTTTTTGTCCTTCGATGACGATTGTGTGTTGGTTTATCCTATAATCGAGATAGACGAGGGACACGTAATGCGAGGAGAGAGTAATTAAACTGCATCTGGTTTCGAGAAACTTTTACCATGTGAAAACGGGTGAATGCCGAGAAACGCGTACACGGGACAAATCTAAGGATCAGTAGTGGAAAGCCTTCGCGCTCGATGCATACAACTCCGTGAAAAGGAAGAGGCCGGCCGAGAAAAAGGGATCCACTTTGACTGGAGTCAACGAGACGCTTAAAAAGAGATATTCGATATATATATATATATATATGTGTATATATACGTGGCGTGTGCGTGAGTGTGCGTGCGCATAGAATCCGAGTACAGTAGAGTTAGAGTGGAGACGACGAGGCAAAAAAAAAGAAATAAAAAAACGAGAGGTAAAAGAGCATGGTGAGGTTGCTATACGAGGAGGGTTCAACACAGGGAGTAAGGTTGCCGAGAACATGGAGGCACTCAGCCCTGGGGAGATAGTCTCAGCAGCTCCTTAGGAGCGCCGTGGAACCTCCGAGCGAGAGAAAAGTATTAAAAAAAAAAAGAATAAGAGGAGCAGGAGGGAGAAGAGGAAAAAGAAGAAGAAGGAGTAGAGCCGACTATGAACTCACGAACGGTTGAGGCAAAGACCCAGAAACATGCAGTCCAGCGGGCACCCCGTCATTTTTTGTATTCTTTAATATTTCTTGTATATTCTCAAAGTTCCTCTCGCTTTTATCTACGAAGATGAAGGAGAAGAAGATTACAAGGACTCACAGCGGAGAACAGCAGAATCCGTGTGCGTTACACGCGAGAGAGACTGTCTTTGCGACGTACACTCTGCTCAAATGAGAGAACGCAAATCGAAGATTTTTTGTTCGATAAAGCGAGGGGATTTTCATTTTTCTAATCGTATTTGACGGGTTATTTGATTTGTGGTTTCTTGAGTAACAGGGTCAGAATGTCGAGTAACTGACGGTGAGGAAAATCTTGTTACATGGTTTATATCCGGAGGGTGCTGGAGAGAGCTCGTTGTGTGAATTAAGAGCGTATCTCACAAGCGGATCCGTGAGCTCGTTTGACGTCGACGACACCGAGCGGCATTAGCGGCTACGACGAAGCACATAATATGTTTCTTTTTTTTTTTGTCGTCTTCGTCGTCGTCGTCGTCGTTGTCGTCGTTGTGCCGGCAGCTGGTGCCCGTTTCATTTCGAACCTGAGACGGCCCGAGAGAGCGTGGAATGCCGTTGTGGCCTCGAGTTCGGATCCAATTCCACGAGGAGATATGAGCGTGTGCCTTGGGGCGAGAGAGCGTAGTTGATTCTCCAAATATACATAGACACAAACAACACACACACACATATTGTGTCTGACAGTCTGTTTAACTCGATTGTAATCGACCATGTAGGGGGAAGATCATGAACGGCGCTTTTTCGTGCAGTAAAAATAAATCATTTCGATAATTTTGTCTATAATTGAACTGTTCAATGGACGTTTCCACCGATGGAATGAAATATGACATAATCTTCGACTGAAATATCGTCACATTATTAAACTGCTCGAAGAATAAAATTATTGACTACAATAAATCATTTATACAATCAATAAAATGCTAAGTCATTGGCAATCTTGGAACAAATGCTAATTAAATATTCCAGGATCGTATTCTATCAGTGACAGTGATAACAGTTTTATTACATTAACAGTTTAAGTTTCAAAAAAAGGTTTCGAACCACAGCACGAATTCGAAGATCGCAAGCGAATAGTGAGAGGAACGCGATTAAAACGTTTTCGCGGAGATGGTGCGGGGTGATTTACGACGATTTCCATGCACAGTTTCTGCGGTATTCGCGTTGCTGAAAGCGAAAATTCGCGGCTCCGTACAGGAGGAAAGTGTTTCTCAAAGACAACCGGTATAGGTGCGACAGGCCGGAGCGAGTAAGGCGCGCACAAGAGGAGAAGAACCGACGTATATCGGAGACGAGCTTTAGGTTTTGCAGAGGCTAAGGAAGAAAATGAAGTGCAGTAGTGCGAGGAGTAACGATACGTAGCTTGGAAACGGAAAAATGAAAAAGACAGCTCAAAGAATGAATTCGTGAACGACGAAACGAGAGTAAGCCGAGTGGGCAAAGTTCTGACGAAATTGAAAAAATCAATGAAAGAAAAAAGTAAAAAAACCTTCGTCGACCTTTGTTAGAAAAGAAAAAAAAAGAATATACAGAGAAACACAGGATATTGGCAGGCCAATCGTTACTCACTGGCTCAAATACGAGTGCATTTATTTAACAGCAAAATGGTAAACCCATCCGAGGAGATTTTAGTCGTTTGGTAGAGCGCAATTAGGACGATTCGGATAAACGAAAAAGTAGCAAAGCCAGTGGCCGGACTGTGAGAAACTCTACGTGGATGAGAACATCGGCCTAATTCGCTATGGCGGTAATGTACGAACGAGTCGGAGGGCCAAGAGGACAGCGGGAGTTTGCTCGCCGAGGCTCTGCGCAGCATCGGCTAGGAGCTTTGGACGGAGCGAGAAAACGTACACTGTACTCTCATACTCCTCGCTCCCTCGGGACCGCCATGTTTCTCGTCTCATGAATATATTCATGCTCTCGTCGCGTATGTCAGCACGCACACCGACGCTCGATCTCCGCACGCGTTTGCCACTATACGAATACGCGGAGAGTGCGACGACACTTTCTCGTCTGTGTCGCCTCGCTCGCATCGGATAATATATAATATCAGCGTACACCGGAGATTATATGATCGTACATACGGGTATGTATGTACGGTAAATAAACGACCGGTGAAAAATATAACGGCGTAACTAGCACGCTTTTATAATATGGGAGTTAACCCATTGTGTTTCTCAGCGTTCGTTTAACACTTTTGTACGTACATCAAATATGTGTTTAATAGTACGTGCGTAGCGGAGGAAGAGCTAGTTAACATATACGTGTACATATATACACACGCGGCTTTCTCTCTTCCTCGGCTGTTAAGCTTACGAGGCTAATGTGTACACGAAACTCGGAGGAGCCAAAGATTGCAGGCTGAAGTTCGAGAGCACGGGAGATGCCGCGGCGGAAGTGAAGCCTGGCTCTCAAAGCGGTGACAGCAGTTTCGCATTTGCATTCTCGGTGCTTCAACCAGACGAGGAGCACGCCGACGTCGTACCGCACCGAGAAACGACGGGATTTCGATGTCACAAAGAAAAAACGGGATAGACGGAAAAAAGTCTTTTGTCGAGCTCGCCACGTACTCGACGATACGATAAAAAATATATATTTTTTTTAGTCTTCACCAAAGTACCTGGTCTATGGATTCTTATTGAATTTATATTTATGTACTTGCTTCAAGCGGATTTTTATATATGATTTTTTTTTTCAATTTTTTTTTCAGGACTACGGAGCGAAGTCGGCGAAGCATGGCTTTCGAGAAAAGGCGATTTTCGCGGCTCATTTATCCTCTCTGCGAAAGGCTCGACTGATAATGTTGTTTTTTCATACGAATTTCACAGTTTTCATCATATCTATTTGTTCGATGCTGAAGGATGCTTGTCGATGACGTCTGTGACGTAACGAAACGAAACGATTCATGCACCCGATTTACTAACAGAGCTAAGCGGTATTTTGAATACTTGATGTATATGACATATTTTCAAATACTTTTCGCGGCTTTCAAGTTTAAAATACAAAATACTTTTGGAGCGATGGATACATGGGTGGGACGATGAACGGTGAACGATGGACGATGCACCATCGGCCAATCGACCCATCGACTCATCGAGCTACCCATCTATTCATTCATCCATTCAACCGTAAAAACATATTATTTTTTACGAGATGTTTAAAAAAGTGAAACGAAGTACTTACAATTGTATTTGATATTTTAAATACATATAGTACTTTAAGTATTTTCGAGTAGAAGTTCACCAACTTTGTAAGGTAAGGTAATGAAAAATGGCAAAATCGTGAGTTAAACGTCTTTGACAAATGGCACATTCGCATTTGCATAGAGACGACGGTAGAACCGTTACGAAATAAACGAATACACGTATGATTGCATAATCGGTGAATAAAGAGTTGTGTCTCAGGTTCTCGACGGTGTACGAGGAAACCTCACGGGCGTGACATTGTTTTTCGTATCGTCACGCTGATAGGACATGTAATTTTGCGACTGTGACGATATCGCGATCTGCGCGCGCCCAGTAACGTGCCAGCGAAAAATAAAATGTATTTACGCAAATTCTCGGATGTGCCGAGCGGGTTCTATGCTTCAGAGTGAGATATCCGTCGAGTTTGCGGCGGCGACGGCGGGTTGTGCGACGCGACCGGAAATAGAAATGGTAGATAGAGAGGGCCAGTCGGGTTCTCGCTAATTGCGGGCCAATTACGCGCGACGAACGGTAGCCATGGCCGACGTCCCAAAGCTCTCGCACCGCTAAAACCCACTTTTCATCTTTCCCCGTGCCGCGGTGGTGCTCCTCGCGGTACTTTGTCGCAGAGGAAAATTAAAAGACGCTGTTACTCGGTGGGTTCCCGTTCTGTCGCCGCGATAAAACCCTCGAGAGAATAATTATTTGCCCTCGCGCCCCTCCGCTTTTACTTTCGCTATTTTATCCGTCGGACGAAGCGTTACAGATTATACAAAGAAACACAGATACACCAATCTTTATCTCCGGGAATAAATATTCGATCACAGAGAGAATTTTCAAGCCATTTTTTAAAACCGAATCTTTCGAAGATTCAAAAGAAAAAGTCGACAACATGTGTGCGGTCTTTGTAAAGTTAATGACTAACGTATCGGTCGACGATTAAGATGTAAACTGCTTCGGAAATAATTTAAAGAGGAATAAGAGGAAGCGGTTTAACAGCGGACATTAATGTATAGGCGCGAGTGGGGTACGAGCGAAGTGGAATGATGAGTATGATGAGGTGGTAGGGAGGAGGAGAGGCGCCTGTTCTCTCCCTGTCGCAGCTGCGCGCCCGCTAATACGGCTCGTAAACGGGCGAGTTTGCGCGACACACACACACACACACACACACACACACACACACACACGTGGCGTGGATATACCGAGGATAGCGGGCATTACGAGGAATCGATGTAGCAGCTGTTGGCTCGCTCATGGTTAATCCATCACCGGGAAAATGGAGGCGGACCCTCTCTACTCTTGGAAGCGCGTATCTCCTCTCCACGGTTTCTCCATCCTATACGTGCGTGAACCCGTTGCTCGGAGCGACGTACGATGCTCGGCTGATGCTGATGGCGGTAGACGCGCGGGACCACGGACCGAGAAATAATCTACAGTCAGACCATTTGTCAGCCGAACGCCGGGGATACCGCAACGAGCGAGAGTCCATTAACGGGAGTTATCCTGGAACCCCGCACCATGTACCTTGTATCAAAAATCTTTATTCATTTTTCTTCTTTTCGCGTATGGTAAGCAATTTTTTTTAAATATTATTTATTTCATCATCGAAAACTCAAGAGTTTTTATTTCATTTATTTTCTGCATATCGAGAATTGAACTTGTTCAAGCGGTTCTTCCACTTTTTCTAATCCTAGCAAATGGGAATCATCTTATTGATTACGGGAATGAATATTTAGTAACTTTTTGTCCGCGTCAACGGGCTGTTGAGACGAAAGGTGAGGTAAATACGCGAGCGTTTAATGAAATATCAGGGCGTTTTTCCTCTTTGTCTCTTCGCGCTACAACCGTCTATTCTATATCCGCTTGCATGTAATTGCTCGAGTGTGCAACTGATAGCCGGTTATCACTCTATCATTAAAGTACTAACGTGCCTGACAGGTTGTTCTTGCTCTCGAAGTCGCGCTCTGCATGTGCTCGAGAATTGATCGCTTGAATAATTTATCGAGACGTCTTAGCCTACTGACTTGAATCCCCCCCCCCCCCCCATCTCTTTACTCGATCGTTGTTCGGTAGCAATAGCGCGGGGATAATGCTGGTCGGACACATTCTCTCTATCCGGCGAGATTAAGATTAAGCTGCTCCTTCGGGCGACCGATTCGCGGGAACTGACGGATAAATTATTAAGTTTGAGCCGTACAAAGAATTTGAAGTAAATACACATACACACACGAACACGCGTCTCGTCTGTGGGAACTAGAAAATCGCTCCGACCGATGAATTCGTTAACTGCCAAGCAATTACAGGGAGAAAAAGTGTAAAAAAAACGTCGTCTTTGTTACTCTGGACAGAATTCGCGCGGGCATTACAGCAATCAACTTTAATGGAAGCAATAAAATGCAGGTGCCATTGCCGCGCATTCTCCCGGTCGCGTCCCCCTTCCATGCGCGAGAAACTCGCGATGTCCAAGGGCGTAGTCAACTCGGGAGGCGCCGACAATTCGAAACGACGATTCTGCGAATGCAACCCGCCTCGAATTCGATTTTTTTTCTCCTCTATTTCCCATCTCACGGGCTGAATCGAAACACCATCCGTAGGATCCAAATCCGTTTCTCTCCCGAGATTACACCGGCATTTCTACTTGGCAGTAACGACGATGTGTGTGTGTGTGCTTGCCGATGGGTTTCTGTACTTCGACCCGAAGCTTCGCACGAAACGTACATCTTATGCAGGTGCATCATACCTTGTATCGCCTCGGTGATCTCGCCGAAAGCGCAATTACTTAAAAGAAAAAAAAAAAAGAAAAAAATGTATAGGAAGAATGTGGCGACGTTTTTTTTTTTCATTTTGTAGTTCACGAATAGAAAACTTAGGGAGGTCCGGGGTGAGATCGGCCGGCAAGCAAATAATGCAGTTACGACGTTGCCGAAAATATAATCGATTGTTCGACATTTAATAATTATATTATCACAATTTTATAACAAATTTGAAATAAAAATTGTCAGGGGCAACCCTTAAATTGTTCATTTTTTTTACCCCTGCCTGTACTATCCATGCATCACAGTCTCCCCTAGTAGAATGCCAGTTGCTGTGAATGGAAACGGGAAATTACGACTATAATCTCGGAAATTGCCGTTACCACGCCATTTGGATCTCTTTCTCTCTATGTATATATCCGATAAAGTCTCGAATGACTTTTCCGGTAGTTTAATCGGATTGTAATTCATTCTGAATTGACCAATACGAAACGGTAGGTACGGACCGCCCGTAATCTTTCAGCTACCGAGGATGGAGTTTTATTTTGTTAATCGTGAAAGGGCTGCCCCGGAATACTTATCCTGCAAGCGAAAACTTCACGTAAGTAATTCCAAGCTGTGGAGGGACATTTTTTTTAAAGAATATGAAATTTAATATAAAATTATTAAAAACCGAAGTGAAAGTAGATTTTCTCGATAGACCGTATTTGTTACGTCTCGAATTCGGTCTGGAAATTATAGTCGTATCTGTAATTCTGGGGATCTGGTTCGTTCGGTTTCAATCAAGTCAAATGATCACCGGTCAATAATACTAGTGTCATCGGCAAGAGAGCACCAGTGAGCTAGATAGACCGTACATATATGGTATACACGCCGCTGGTTCTCCCAGTATAGTAACACGCACCGGATCGTACGAGCCCGTCGCGCTAACGAATGTCACGCCGGATGGAAAAAAACGCGAACGTTCCAGCGGTAGAAGCAGCGAGTACCACGAATCGATCAAGGGAACCCTTCCCTTCGTTCGTACGTGGCATTCGTGCGCGCATCTCGGAAGAACAAGAAACCCAATGCACTTCTGCACTACCGCAATGCAGTTCGGAGGGAATTACGTGTGGCCAACTTGACGCGCTAACCCGTCCGCGTCGTCCCGGTGCGCACGCATTCCTCAGTACCTCGATTAGGTTTGTTCCCGGGCTTTTCCGAGGTACGAAGCCACCTCCTTATCTCTCTATCCATAAAACGCTGAACGGAGAAGGAGAGCCGAAGAATTATTATGAACGAAAAAATTACCGATTCAGTAGAGTCGAGCTCCCGTGTAGAGATATGCGCGATGCATAACGAGAACATTAATTAATTGCTGCGCTGGTAGCACGAATATAGGTATTGCACAGCAATTCTCGTTCTCCCGGATTATCCGATAACGCCGAGGACATTCCAGTGTCCCGATACTCCTTGGCTTTGAATGCTACGATAAATTCCCCGGTAAGCCTCCGTCCGATCTTTATCGAACCGTTGTTCATCGCTAATTATTTATTAAATGAACCCATCGACAGAGCCGAAGGGGGATGAGAAGAAGAATAACCGGTCGAAGGGTTAGTTATTGTATAGAGCAGCCAAGTTGGACTATCAGACCGGCAGGTCATTCGAATTGCATTAGCGGCTGTACTTACAGATGTGTAAATACGGTTTTGCCAATGACACGAAGCGGGGCTATAGACAGCGATTCACGGGGTTCCATCCAGAGAACAACGCGATCAGAAATTATTGACCCGCGTGTGTGTGGAATACAGCGAAACAGCAAATTTTCTCACTTTCAATCGAGATAGAAGGCTGTGCAAAAGTGTGGCCCGTGCTCCCGCGTCTCTCATCTCCGATATCCGATAAGCCTCGCAAGGTCGGTTACGCGACGATTTATACGAGACCGCGTCGGCCGACCACCGTAAAGCCGGTTTCATACCCTGCGCACCGCACAGACTTCGTCTATTAAATGATCGTTGAACATGAAGCAAACGTTACGGAAGGTATAATCATGTATCTGGAATTTTTATTGCAGTTTAGGTAAATACATAAATGAATGTATCGCAACGTTTTATTCGAGGACGGGTCAAGTCAAAGATATTAAATAAACGAGATTCTTCAGATTCGTAGCTGGATGTGTCGCACAGTTTTTTTTTCTTCGTGAAATCGATGATCTTCCGCGTCCCATAAAAGCGATACTTGGATGCTAAACGGAATTAAATGTCGACCGGATTCGTCAAGCAGGCGAAGAACATCGAGGAATCAAGTGCGTTTTGCACTGTCCGTGAAGCTATAATATAAAATGTCGGAATTCTGGTAATCCCGAAAAATTCTCGAAAACTGGTCCGAAAAGTTTCTAAATGCAATCCGAATTGACGTTACCTACAGATCTGTCAAACCGAGGACATTCATCTTCCGTGGATTGACTTTTCATTTCTTTCCTCAGATGGAAATTCGCACGATTCAACGTGCTCGCAAAGCCGTAAAGTATCGATGACTCTACTTCAATTATACGCGAATGATTATTGGAACTAGAATTAACATATAGCTTCGTCTCGTATGAAATTTTTTTTTTAGATTAAGTTTTTATTTTCCATAAATGGTTACTCCGCGTGGAGTGTCGGCCTATCGTAATAAACTGCGGATTAGGCAATGCCTCAACACCTTCTTTTATCGGGTACTATAGACTGTTTACACACCTGAGTGACCGCCGTATTACTGCGCCTGTAGAATCTCTCTCGCTCGGAAACTTGTGCCGATGTGTTGTGACTCTACCTCGTGTACGTGTTCAATACATGCATTAGGTGATACGAGCGAGTCACGCGGTCGTATATAAACGACGCGCGCACCGTTTAAAATAAACGCCATGATTATAGACTCGAACATGTTCACTCTTTGTCGATTTCTCGTCCGACTGTAACACGCATTGCCGCATGTGGATCTACACCGTTCGCGAGCTATCGGCGCTATTAGATATTCATTTATGTATGTATGTATGTAGATAATCATTGAATGTAAGATGCCTGTGTGCCTGTGTGCATTTTTCTCGGTACAATAAATCGACTTGGCTGCGAGTCAATGAAGATGGAAAGTCCATAAAGACTCCATTGTTCCCAAGGCACTATTAAATCCATAAATCATAAACATGCAAGCAACTCGACTTCTCACTACGAATTTTGGACAAACCAGATAGACATAAACTATTCATTTATTTAATCACTCATTTCCTCGATAGAAAATCCTGCTAAAAAATTAGCCAGACACTACAAATAAATATCTAATCAAGTAAATGTTTTTTGGTATCAATTGATAAATATACAAGTGAATTATGCGTTCGGCCCAAGAGTTTATTTCGCCACTGGTAACTACGCATTCCGCAACTGAAGCCCCCCCCCAATCTGTTATCCAACGTCGATCGTCGTCAATCAATCAGCAAAATTGAAACGGTAAATTTTTTATAATCGGCATTCGCAGTGGAAACAATGCCACGATTGTTTCGATATTTGGTAAATGCGATTCTAACAGGGTATGCCTCGTGTACGGAAATGTGTAATGCGGATGTGACACCAGCGTGTCTGGCCGGTGAAATGTTGGCGACAATGACGACGAATGGAGAAGCCGGACGAGAAGGAGGCGGAGATGGAGAGCGACCAATTCAGGTTGGGATGTTGCATGAACACATACGTGTCAAAGCATCATACACTGGAAAAGCCATTCCCGACGGGAGAGTCGGGAGAGAGGAGAGAAGCGGTGACAGGGCTTGGATCCGAGCGTGTTCCCCCCCCCCCCCCCCCCCCCATCTTTCCCGGACGATCTATAGCCCCGTAACGATCTCTCGCTCCGGCTCTTCCGCCGTGTATCTTCGCCCGGCTTCTATCTCCCTATTTTCAGGTGAGCTGTGCAGCAACCAACTGCATCAGCGGTGATTCGATATTACGTAGACGTACGAACACGTACATGTATGTATTTTACGCGCTACGTAACACAGGGATATAGGAGAGCTGAGATGACGCCCGTATAGCGGTCTATGTATACAGGTTATACGTATATACGACCTACCCGGAGAATATTGATTCACCGGTCTGCGCCATCTGTCAGCAGACCGTATAGCCGTAGTGTATGTCATAGAGCTTAGTATCTATATGTATAGGGAGATATGTACGCCTCTCGCTCTCTCTCTCTCTCTCTCTCTCTCTCTCTTGTGTGTGTGTGTGTGTGTGTGTGTGTGTGTGTGTGTGTGTGTGTGTGTGTGTGTGTGTGTGTGTGTGTGTGTGCGTGCGTGTGTAGGTGTGTAAAGGTATATATGTATTTTTTTACTAGATAAGATTGCGGGTATATGTAGCGAGATTTTCAGGATCTGTTCTCGTGTTTTGGCTTAGATTCGTAAGCCGACGGTAAAATAATATTTGTCCAGTCGTCCAAACAAACACGTCATCTACGCAAAGACGAATGGCGGAGCGAGTGAGAAACGTCAACGTGCTCTTTCGACTTTTTTTCCACGTTGTCTAGAGAGCCGTCATCACGAACGAAAGCTTCGTTTCAAGCGTTGAAGCCAATACGTCCAATTTAATTTTAGTACACAAAAATACTTTTTTTTTCAATTAAAAAAAAAATGTCATCGTTTCAGTTGCGATAACGTGCATAGCATTAACCGATGAGAGGCTTTGTTTAAGAAAAAAAAAATCCCAGCAATATCTTGGTTTGATCGATAGCAAGAGCCTCGATGATGAATGAGTCGCTTCGGCCGGATGGTAAAATTACAAGCCGGCCACAATTAATCGAGACTAATTAAGTCGTTTGTCCAACCGTATTACATATATGTGTGTATATGGATGTGTATATTTGTACGCGAATTAACCCACATCACCTAGCTTTGCGGTAGTATCATATTTCCCTACGGTTTTATTCTTCCTTTCTTACCAGTCGTTCGTTTTGGTACTCCGACATCGATATGATGCACAACGCAACGAAGAGATTATATGATAGTGATAAGGATAAGGAATCAGTCATTTTTATAATAATCGAAAACGAAATTCACGAGACTACATCAATTCTTATTATCGCTGTATTACAAACAATTGCTCAGCTCCGAATCACTCATGTAGACGTTACCATGGACCGAGTCTTATCCGAATTTATGAGTGGTGTCGATATCGGAACGTGATAACGATTTGCGAATTTTCGATAAGACACTCCAAGCGTTATCTGTGCCGCGATAAGTGGCGTATTTTCATCGTACAGCAAATCGATTCGATTTTTCATAGAGGATTAATTTATTTTTATATTCATGCAATATATTCGAGAAGGGGTAGAAAAAAGCAGCACGCCGGAGATTTGTGACGTGTAATCTTCCAAGTACTGTATATTACGCGATTAACCGTGAGATTGTCTGGGGAAAACAGCATTACTAAACTAAGCAAATTGAATGTCCAGATACCTCCACAGATGGGTCTGGCTCCGGACGTGTTTTGTATTACTATACTTGCTGTAAAAAATAATGAATTTCAATTACTTCACGAGTAAGGGGCAAGCGCTGTGCAGTTTTCACCGCGAACTCGTTGTTCACGTATAACTCAACGACTATGTGCCTCAAGTTGTTCGCTCGTCTCATCTGCAATGTTTCCCTTGTTAACAAGATCTTTTGTGTGTATGCGTGTGTGTGCGCGCGTGTGCTTGTGCGCACATGCATGCATGAGTTTCAGCTGTACGAAGTCCTATTCGCCTTAAACACCTCATCTCCCCCTGTCTTGGGTCCGCAGCCGACTGGTTCCCGACTGTGTCGCATTGCTGCATGAACATTAGGAATCTGCAAGAGCACTCTTACCCCAGAGATTGGTGTTCCTACAGTACAATCACGAATTTACAAAAAAATTACCTCCCGCTCTCACTTTTTTTTTCGCCGCATGCGTGCGCTAGGCGGTCCTTAACTTATCCTAGTACCGACCACGAGCGGTACTGCTCAACTTTGCCGACCGTCGGAGCCGCAAACCAACCGCTGTCGGTTTAACGGCATTATCATTATACTATTTAAAATCAATATTTTTTCCCCCAAATCCTTCGGTCATGGAATAAATATTTATTCCAATGCAGCCGAGCATTTTTTAAATTGCAGCGATATGATTTTGAAGAAATTGTTAATTTAATAAACATTCGTTATCTACACATGCTCAGACTGCACTTGTGTGTATATATACAGAGACAGAGCCACAGTTGAGGGTCGCGAGGGACGGATGAGATGAAACTTGTTCATGGGAGTTGCAGAGTCTGTCGACGTTGAAGCCACGACTATCATTCTCAAGTATCACGGGGGTTCGCAAGAATGTAGGGGAGAATTGTTTCTGGGCCTATTCTACCATGCACATATACGTCTACACACTCACGCGCGCGCGCGCGCACACACACACACACGCACATATCTGTACGTGCATTCGCACATAGTCATACTGATGTATATTTATATAGTTATGTATATAGTTTGCTGTATGGCTGGAATGTTACACGAAGTTCCTCGACGTCTCCCTTCCTTCGGTATCTCGATTCCGCTAGACGATAGTTCCACAGCCTTTCAAGTTACATATACACATACACAAAGTACTACAGAACTCCATACAGAGTTTCTCCCTCGCGCCCTGCTATCCACTTATTTACTTAGTTCTTGCCCCGCATAGCGACTCCACCACGACGGTGCCGATTCGCTCGCCCGCCTCGATACCGCCGCTCGTGGTATTCTTTTTCTTCACACATGGAGAACGGAAAAGCCACACAGCATACGTGGACACTCGAGCGCAATCCGGCTGTGTACACGAGCTCCTAAAGGTTTCATGGAGCTATCAGGAAAATACTGGGACTAAACGGTTCCAGTTGACAGCGTGAGATTAGGAGCCGCTCGTTAAGTCGCCTTATCTTCGCTCACCACGAAGTCTTTCACCTTCGGAACGAACGGAATCGACCGAACAAAGGATAGTAACGATAAAAGTCAACTGTCAACACGGTTGAAAAATGAAATTATATTGGAAACATTAATATGTTTTTTGTTTTTATCATATCATAATTGTCGGGAATCTCTATATCTAGCAAGATAGCCTCATAGTAACACGAAGACAATCGGCTTTTCCTTGTCGAGAGATAAAATGTTGGGTTAAAAAAAATACGCTAGCGAGATAAAAGCGCGTCTTAGCTGTAAGTGATGGCAAACAGCGATAATCCAGACTACCATTGATTTACGCATCAATGAGTTAAATGCAACTGGACGAATATGGCGCGAACGTGTAAAAAAAAAAGCACCCAAAAAATGTTAGTACTGTTAAAAAATCTACATATACTTGAGGTATAGAAAAACGGCGAATAAATATGCGTTCTGTATCAAGCACGTCGGAGTGATTACGGAGAGTTCTTGAGAACAGGGATGAAAGTTGCAAAGGTCGGAGACTCGAGGAATCAAGAGGAGAAGAGAGGGAAAATAATTCTCGCGCTCGTTGACTAGTTTCCGGTGTGGTGGACATCGCTTGTGCAAGAGAGTAAATTATGCCGTGGGCGAATCGGGTGAGAAAGTCGAAATTAGCCGAAGAGAGAAACGAATGAAGAAGAAGAAGGAGAAGGACGATGCATAAAACGACGATGGGGACATTCGAGAGAACGAGAACTCCTCACGCTGGAGTCTCTAATTGGACGGTAGGGTAAATTATTCAAATAGTAGAACGACGACAGAGGTTCGGCGGTGCGGTGCTCTGCTCTTACCGCCAGCTGCGTTTAACAGACGAGGAGAGTTGCCCCGTGTGGACGAGCGAGACGAAGTTACGGAGATCGGAAGGCGGAGAAGCGGGGGAGGACAGAGAAGACGATGACGAGGAGGTCGAAAGCCCTGTGCATACGTTGCTTCGTCGGTAGTATGCGAAAGTCTCTATATTTAAACTGCTCGGTGGATTCCGGCTCCCTCTCGCGCCAGCGCATTACGCGACTACCACCGACTGACGGACGGACAAGAATGTAACATTGCAAGACAGTACGGAGCGTAATTACCGAACAGAAAAACTTAAGGCTGCCAAAGGTTTGGAACTCGATTGTTCTTTTTACTGAAGAAAAACTGAAATATCTATTGAGGATGAGTTGTTTATTTACTTTTTATTGACCGACTAAAATAAGGGATTTGATGTGCTCTGATAAAAATGGTTATCGACGATGAATGAAAAGGTGCATAAAAACTATGTACTCTAAAACTCGAAAAAATTCCCACCATCATCTTCGCAGATCTACAATTCTGACTAAAAACAATTTTTAAATGATTTACATATTCCGGACTCGAATAAAAAAAAATGAAAAGCTTTTCGAGACAATTTAAAAAAAAGGTATTATTGCCCAGGTGCAATACCGTATCGGGCTACAGTTCGGCTGTAGGGTGGCCAATAAACGTCCGGCGAGTTCATGAAAAGGAATTACGTCCATTGAACTTCCACAACGTTTACCAGAGCACTCTTTCCCCTTACTCGAACCCTGCTCTCCCCCTCTGTCATCGGTGTGTGCAATTCTGCCTGTGACAAATGACACGCCGCGAATTAACGAACGCTGATAAAGTACCGCCACGATTTCGATGGGGGAAGAGCTTCGCTTGAGCGCGCGTGCCGGAACTCATGGAACAACGGAGAGAAAAAGCAAATAAAAAGTGTGTGTGTGTGTGCGTGTGTGTGTGTGTTTGCTAACCATTCTCTCCCAAGCGGCAGCGCAGTTAATACGCGCTGACGAGGATTGCCGCGACGTCGAGCACTCCTCTCACTGATACCCACCGGGACGATCTGCAATACCGACGCACAGATACACATAGACATATATAGATTGTTCAACGTAACCATATCCAGCCCGGTTTATAGCCAGATGTCTGCACCTCCATTAATTCATTAAATCGACGAGATAGAGGAAAATCGATAAACCGAATGTCGTAGATAGGCGCAACATGGTTTCACGAACGAGATAGACGTTTGTACGCGATGGCTGATAAAAGCTTTCGCGAAACGAATGAACATTTCAAGCAAAATCGACTATCTCCACGGTCATATTTGCTTTTTCCTCTTTCCGTTCATCCACTTTTCTAATAAGCGATAAAAAAAATAACTTTGATAAACCAGTGAGGACAGAATACAAAACGAAAAAATAAAAAGAGGAAAGATCATTCGTAAAGGGACGGAGGGAAATTACACTGCTCAAAGTGTATAGAGCCGTGTGTGCACATGCATAGCATCGATATCCCTCCCAAGGGGGAAAGGTAAGAGGTCTGGAAGTAAAGTATACTCAACATTCGATGCTCTATAACCGATAGGCGAAAACGCAGATAATGGGGTGTACCGAGCGTAAGAATTATTGTTATTATCAATTTTCCACTCGATAGGATCGAGAAAAGTAAACGGTACGCGACGGACGGGGACGCTGCCTGTTGGACGATAAATTTTCCCATCTACGTGACCACCCTCGTGTGGGCGAGAAATAAAAATCTTCGGAGCTTCAATTTTACCGCGTTGATAGATAACAAAGGTATTCGTTCGCGACTCTTTTTTTTTTCTTTCTTTTTTGTATTTGTGCTGTCGAGGAAAAAAGTATATGAAGAGCGAGAGCACTTCGGAGCGTTCGGGGAGGCAGAGAGGCAGAGACTCACCGCTTCGCGTTTCTCCTCTGCCCTTCGCCGCTGCGTGTGTTTCTCGTTTGTTCCACCGCCTCGTTCCTCCTCGCTCTCAGCGATGTACCTCTGGCGCACCGGGGAACGAAGCACGCTCGCTCGTTAATCGCTCTAACCGCCACGCTAATTACCTGCGCCAAAGGCACTTGTCGGCCAGATAAAAGGCGGTCTAGCGCCCGGTCATACACGCACCGCCACCTATGCCGTATAAATCCGTCTCGAGCGTGGACAATAAACTATGCAGAAGCGAGAGTTATACACCGAAAGTCTCCCATCACACTTCGCTCCTCGTTAAATATTCGAACCGAAAATCAATATAGCTAAATAGAAGAAAAAATTAATTATCTCGATGGTAATTCGTAGGATGATCGAAACGATGGTGTCAGCGAGTGTTCATCGGATAAGAGAGATAATTATCAGCGTCACGAGAGTCTCTCGACAATTGCAGTTTTCTTCTTTTTTTTTTTACAGTCAAGTTGTGCGCCGTGATATTTTACTGCGTTACGTGTGTATATATGTAGAAGCGGAGAATAAGGGAGCGCTAGTTGTGTGAGGGATGTGGTATATATGTATTACTGGTGGATGGTAGCTCGCGAATAGTAGGCGTTGCCCATCGATAAATCGCCTGAGGGGCCTCCATCACCCACCTTCCTGTTACGCGTACAAACCCCGCTCTATTTCGTGCCGAAGTCGACCAAAGAAATAAACTCACGCGAACGCCCGGACCGTCGACTCAGACCCGATGTGTATAGTGACTGCGAAGGCGGGCTCAACGCTCCTCGACACGCGACTATTCGCTTCCGCGGTTAATCCGCCGCTTATGGCTTTACGAAATGCCGGGGCGATATGTGTGTCGCGATAATATCACCGAATTAAAAATAAATATAATGAAGACATTTTTTTTCGAGTAATTAATGCAGGAATGATACGAGGATCAGCGAGAAAGGAACGTCTGTGCACAGTATAAATGCACTTGATCACAGACCCGATGTGCTGTAATTTATTGCTTCTATTATTATATCATGAATCAACCTGCTCCGTCACACACGCGGAAGGGCAGTCATTAAGATTTTTTTTAATTTTTATAACACACCTCTAGCCAATTCTTAAATACCAAAAGTTACCGAGCAATGTTTATAAATAAAATTTTTTCAAATGTCAGTTTTTCCCAAACCCTGAAGACTGTAAACTGAAGGAGTCGTCCGGATTGCGTGTGATTTCAAACGGGCACGATATATGTATATCAAGGGAACAAAGATACTCGTCCTCCGAAAAGTTCGCAGACACAATTGAAAAATCGTGGGATGTCGTTCTAATTAGAACAGAAGCTTGATTACTGTAATCACCCTGATGGTATTTTCCGTCGACGAGAGACCTCTTGCAGGAAGGAGGCGAACGGAATAACGGAGGAAATATAAGGGAGCGGAAGGGGATGAAGTCGCGAAGCTGTTATTCAACTCCGCGCTGTTTCCTCATCTTTTTTCTCTTCTTTTTTGTCTTCCGACTACCGCTTTCAAACCCCTCCCGCCAATGTCTGTAATATCCGGCGGAGAGACTTAGCGCCGGATCAAGTTTACCGCATGAATTCAAGATCCTATTTTGCCCCGAATCCCCGGCTTCCTCGAAACGTGTGTAATTCAAGCACTGATACAAGATTAACCCCTTCCTATCAGTTACCCCTCTCATTGAACAAACTTTTCATGAAATTTATTCACAACTTGTGTGAGTCTCGATCAACAAATATTGATGATCAGAGGGAGACAAAAGATTTGTATATATGTGTATTGGGGCGTTTCAAAAAAAAAAAAAAAATTTCTCGGAACCAAGCTCCAACGTTTCGTTTAGATGTCAAAGTATGCCTCTAAAAATATAAGCCCTTAATATTGATATTAAGAATGTGCGCATCGCACTTTTCGATTTCCCATAAGAATAACATAGGAAATTGTTTTTTTTGTTCCGATTTTTGTAACTAATAAACCATAAATTGCGCTGCAATTTCCATCAACTATTTCTGTAAAGAATTGAACGTTCTACAAAAAAGCTCTAATATCGTTTTCGATTAATTAACTCATTCAAAAGTTATTCAAGGTCAAAGTTAAATTCGTTACCAATTTTTCCGTTTTTCTAAATTATTTGGCAAAAATATTCTGTTCAGAAAAAATGTTCCCCAAAAATTCAAATTGATGAGAAGTAATAGTTCTTACTTTGTTATAAGTTTTATGTAATTAATTTATAATATTTGTTAGTCATGAATACATATATTTTAAATAAAATCATTTGTCTGCTGGTCTGAATTATGAAAACGCAGAAACACGAATAACTCTTCAGGTCATGAATAAAATTTAACTTCTTTGTATGTGCTATCTATTTAAAAACAGTTTTTCAATAAAATGACAGTAATCTTTAATGACCAAAAATAATAGTTTTATTTTTTTAACTCACAGACCTTAAAAATAACATTTAATCCATTTTAAAACCTTGAAACTAATCAAATTCGAAGGATTATAAAAAAAACGGCTAAATTAATAATGAATTTAACTTTGACCTTGAATAACTTTTGAATGAGTTGATTAATCGAACAATGATACGAAAACGTTTCTGTAGAGCGTTCAATTCTCCATAAAAATATATGATGAAAGCTGCAGAGCAATGTATGGTTTATTAGTTATAAAAATAAATAAATGAAAATTTCGGAGGATTATGAAGAAAACGGCGAAGTTGATAATGAATTTAACTTTGACCTTGAATAACTTTTAAATGAGTTGACTAATCGAAAAATAATATCACAACTTTTTTGAAGATCGTTCAATTCTCTACAGAAATAGTCGATGGAAACTGCATCGCAATATAGTTCATCAGTTACAAAAATCGGAACAAAAAAAAAAAACTTTCTGTGTTATTCTTATGGGAAATCGAAAAGTGCGATGCGCACATTCTTAATATTAATATTAAGGGCTCATATTTTCAGAGGCCTACTTTGGCATCTAAACGAAACTTTTGAGCTTGGTTCCGAGAGAAAAAATTTTTTTTTTTTTGAAACGCTCTAATGTGTATGTATGAATAGGAACGAAAGAAAAGACGCGAAAGATAAAGAGAAAAAGGAGCTACTTAGTTTGGAGTGTTTTTTTTTTCGACTGGATATAATCACGGTCGTGAACAGTCTCCCCAGCAGGGGGGGGGGGGGGGGGGGCGGCAACGAACCGACGATGAGCGATCGTAAGTTACGGTACGTCACTGAACTAAGCCGGCCTCGACTAAAGAAAAGAAACCAAGATAAAAGAAAAAAAAAAAGTAAAAAAAACCTCACAGAGAGTTCCGAGGGTAAGAGGACGCAAGAGTATTCGGTATCCCTCTCCCTTTGGAACGGAAAGTATTTCATTTAGAGAGGGCTTTTACGTCGGTGTCGCAATTTCGTGTAGCGAACGGAGGAATTCGCGGAGGAAGAGACGAGTAAAGGAGGGGGAGGGGGGAGACAGGACGAGAGATAAAAAGGAAAACGCCGGTGGGAAAGTAGTGGAAGCGAGATGGGAAAGAAAAGGAGAGAAAGAAGGAGTGAATAAAACGGTAGGTTGGAAAGAAGAGGTGGAACGATCGCCACGTTCAAACAAGCCAGCAGAAGTGCGCGTGTCCATCTGTGTGTGTGCGCGCGCACACACACACAGATGAACACGCAGGACGACAGCATAAACTCGGATAGCACAGCCAACCGCGAGGACCGTCACCGCCGTCAACCCTGTAACCCCTCAGCTAGTCTCCGGCGTAGTCGCACCCTCTTGTTTGTTCATGTATTCATCCGTGTATTCGCGGGGGCGGAGACCGCAGAGTATTGATTTCAGTGGGGTAGACGCGCGCGCGTTCGCGACCCCAGCGCTAACGCCACCCTGGAGCCACAGGCGGAGTATAAGCCGAACGACGGAACATCCACCAACGAGAGAGAACAGTGAAACGGTGAGCTGGGACCCGGTGAAAGACGTTGGAAGGAAGGGTTAACTATAACTGCAAACAGGGCTTGCCGCTTTTGGGGAATTGTCGCTGTGGCCGATGGTTGGCACAGTTTCAAATTTCATAGGCGGGTATTCATGAATTTCGAAGACAACAGTAATCTGCCTTTTTTCGTTGAAGACATTGACATCCAGGGAGGAATGTTCGAGGTCTTTCGAAATACTGGTATTGAACTTTGTCGAGAAAGACAGACTAAAATAAATCCCAATTTCACACGAGATTTTCTTTACATCCCCCGCATTTCCCGTTGTTTCGTCTGTATATCAATGCCACTGTGCCCCGTACATCCCAAACATTTTCATCATTTTGCCTACGATGACTCTACTCCTTTATCTCGTCCCTCCTTGACTATTTTTCAAAATATCTTTCGGCTCTGATTTATACTCTAAGGGTGATGTGTATATATACGAACATGGTCGCTATTACTTTTCTTCGTGTTCCATACTCTATCGAAATAACTGACCGGCGACGAGTCAATCCCTGCGGGTCTCGAGCGGCCAATTCTCGGGTGAGGATATTGACGTGGAAAAAAAGTGCGGTTAGTTCCACCGGCACGTGATAGGGGAGTCGCGGAAAGCGGGAAAACATCGAATACGACAGATGTGAACGGAATGACGCGACGTATGACGAGGCAATTTTACATTTTTTTTTAACATGCGAAAGACTCGTTGTCGGAGTTTTTATGGCACACGGTGGATGCCGCGTGTGGCAAGTATGTTCAGAGTTGTGTTGGGACGTTGGCCGCACGCTTTACCCGCGGGCCATGGCGCTCGCTATTTATATGCATTAAGGCCAAAGACCACCAACGGCAATCTGGTGAACGTTGTTCGCAGCTGATCGGTCTTTATCCACCTCGGATTATCGCCGGTTCCCTCTCTCCACGATTCCCGTGTCGATGTATCTCGTTACGATGCTAAATGGTCCAAGATTCTGTCGTCGCCCTCTCTACAACCTATCGCTCTAAAGTCTCGGGACGCGGATTCTCTTTGTCCAAAGCGCGAATCCTTGGGGACCCTCCCTATTCGGTGCGAAGAGGACTCGAAATATTATGGGATACAGTATGTAGAAAGTTTTTTGATCCGTTGAATTATAAACGTAAGAGACTAAGTTTAAGTGGGCTAATGAAAAGTAACAAAAAAAAACAACCATAGCGTCCTCCGTGAGGGAGAAAAACAACGAGAAAAATGATGGTGTATAAGTTCATTCGGCTCATTGATGTCGAAAGGTTGTGGATCATTATTTTTTTCCTATTTCTATTCTCACTAATGGTCCTAAAGTCTCACAACCAATTGGAATAATAAATAAGAAGATATACATACTATCAATGAAACATGTCAGCATGAAAGTTTTTTTAAATAAAAAAGTCCATCGTTCGGAATTTAACGACCGAAGATAGACAAGTCCTTCGGGACACTTGGCACAGATTGGCTAACTCGAAAAAAGCGCGAATTGCGCGCCTCCCGACACGGGTGAACGCTTTGCAAATGGATGAGATAGCACTCGTTACGCATGCGTGCTGTACGCGATGCGTACCGATGTGCATGCCCCGCTCTTTCTCTCTCTCTCTCTCTCTCTCTCTCTCTGTCCCGCTCGCAGGGCTCGATCGAGCTGGCGTTCGTGTCGCTCGATCTGTGCCAAGGCGATTGCGAGAAGAACCGATGTCGAGCGCCGTGTAGCGTCGAGGGTCGCTGCGAAAAATCCCGATTCGAGCGGCCCGCACGGTGTTGTCTCGTGCCATACACGAACGATCGAACAAAAATCGCCGACAGCAGGCGCGAATCGCGTGCCAGAGATCGGTGACAGTTATCGACGTTGGTTGCACAATCAATCTCGTCTCCGATTCTGTGAACTACGTAATATATGTATGTGAAAAGAAAAAGGAGGAAAACCGACTAAGAAAAAGCTTACCTTTGGCTCGGAGTTGGAAGTCTTGAGTTTCTTAGCGGGTGGCGGACTACACGCGGCAGTGTCCATGGCGTCGTCGACGGTATTGTTGATCGTGGGACCCGGTACCGCGGCGACCTTGGTCTGTTCGGGTTTGGCAGCCGATCCGGCGGCGGTCGCCGAGGCGGGACTGGGCGGTGGACACGGAGCGGCCGCGCTTGTGGCAGGTGGTCCAGCGCCTTGTGTCACCGGGAATCCCGTTCTCGAGCTGGGCGGTTGACCCTGGGGTTGCTGGGGTGCTGTAGCAGCGGGCGTAGGACCCTGGGACTGAGCAGCCGCCCCCGTAGAATTTTGACTCTGGGACATCGGTCTCGCGGTACCGTTGATCTCGGGTTTCGTTTGTTGAGGGCCGTGATTGCTCTGAGGTTGTTTGTCGTGTTTGTCGCGAGCCTTGTCCCTCCTGTGACCGCTCGAACCGCGTTTCGAGCCGGCGTTCGAGGAGGCCGGTGTGCCCGAACCCGCCGACGCCGGCGAATGTGGCTTCGATTTGTTCGAGGCCGAGGAGGAGGACGACGAGTTTCCGCTTGGCGCATCCGCGACGGAGTTCTGCGAGCTCGTCGACGAGGACGAGGAGGACGTCGACGAGGACGACGACGACGATGTCGACGACGTCGAGGACGACGAGTTACCGTTGTTACCGTCCTGCGTCGTGCCGGTACCGTTGAGCTCGTTCGACTTGACGATCTCGTGTTTCGCCTCGCTCGTCTTCGTGCCCGGTTTCGTTCTCTTGATCTTCATCTTGAGGCCTTTGTCCACGGTAGCCGAGTGTTCAACGGCCATCTTGCCGGGATTACCGGCGTTTGTGTGTACCGCGTTAACCGCGCCGGGTTGTTGCTTCCCGGTTGATGCGACAAGCCCGTTGGACGATTGGTTGTTGCCGCCGATGTTCGCGCTGTTCGAACCAGCGCCGTTGCCGCCCGAATTTCCGTTACCGACCGAATTCGATGTCACACTACCGTTGTGATTGCTACCAATGTTCGTCGTGGCGTTTCCAACACCGCTATTGTTTACTCCAGCAGAACCGGCACCGGCACCACCGACGCTACCTCCACTACCGGCACTGCCGTTACCACCGCTGCTACCACTACCAGCACCAGCACCACCGACACCACCGACACCACCACCTCCACCACCACCGACACCGCTACAACCACCACCACCACCACCACCACCACCACTACCACCACCACCACTACTACCAATGTTATTGTTGCAATTCGACGAATTCACGCTGTTAGCGCCGCAAGACGGCGACGACGATGATGTGGACGACGAGGACGACGACGACGAAGACGAGGACTGAACGCTGTTGACGGCGTTGCTGTTGCCGCTGTTGCTACCGCTGTTGCCGCTGTTGTTTACGCTGTTGTTGTTGCTGCTGTTGCCGTTGCCGCTCGTACCTGTTCCGGCACCGGCCGTATTCGACGATGAGTTTTGTTGACCACCCGGATTAGACGTGGCTGCTGCCGAGGCAGGCGTTGAAGCCATCCCGTTTCCCGAACTCAATTTCTCGTCCCTCGTCTTCTCAATGTCAGCATCAAGATCGATTATCAGATCCCCTATGCCAATGTCCCACTCGTTGTCGTCGTACTCGAAGTTGTTGGTCGCATTCGTCGCGGCCGTATCCGCTTCCCCGGCGTTAGCAGCCACCGTGTCTGCTTTCGGCTCACGTATCGCCGTTGACGATTTATCAACTTGCTGGCTCTGCTTTTGTCGATTATCTTCCTCCTGTCGTTGTTCCTGCTGTTGGTGGCGTTTGTTTTGCTGATCGTTCGCGATCCTCGGACTCGACGAGGAACCTACTTCCGTTCCCTTCGATGTTGTCGCCGCTGCCGAACTTTTCGGCGATAATCCTGATCCCGCTGACGCCGCGCACGACGAGTTACCTTTGCGATTAACGTTAGGGAGGCGACCGCCTATTGGCGTGGTCGCCATGCCCTTGAAACCGTTTCCCCGGCGCCCGCCAGCCTGGCCACCGACTCGACGCCTTTTCTCTCCGATCCCGAGTCCCGTACCGTTCTTTTTACACCTTCGACGATTATGGCTTTACTCCGACGACGACCACCGCCCGCAAGACGCGTCTCGTCCATCGAACACATCACTCCTCGACTGTTGCGATTATCCGACCGACCCTGTGGTTATCTTTTATTTTATTTTTTTCTTCCTTTCTTTCTTATTTTTCTTCTCTGCCGCTCGTGCGATTCTCTCTCGGTCGGATTTCGAAGCGAGCTACGATTTTGAGACCATCCACTCTCCCCTCTTTGCTTCGCTCTCTTTCTCTGTCGCGCTCTCTAATGTCGACGCTGTTATTTATCTCACAGCCACTCGCGAATCACCATTTACAGCAACAACAAAAATTACAAAGGTTTCACACCGACGGTACTGCAGCCGCAAATTTTTGACAAATCCGCCCATCCGTGCAGTCAATTTCGTTGGAGAGATCGTAGCCCGATGGAGTCACTCGATTCGTTCTCTTCGGGTGTTCCTCATGAGTTCGACGGATCGGTCCGTCATTCCTCGGATCGTCGACTCCTTTCCACTTCGTCCAATGCCCACGGCAATCGCACGATCTGAAATTCAAAGAGAGATCTTTCGGTTAGATCTTTTAATCACCGGAGAGGCTTTTTAGAGAGCGATCTTACAGAGAGAAGAGCAGGAAAAGTGTGATGGACGGAGATACAGTGACTGATAAATCATTTTTTTCATCTGTGTAAAAGGTGTTTTTTTTTCCATCGAATCGATTAAAAAATCTCTCGGTTTTCATCATTCCGAGGACTTTTTTTCCTGCATATTACACACCGTTATGTTAGCTCAGAATCTTTGATCAAATAAATCCTCGTTAGTCGTGGATATACATATACCGGTCTCATCGCTAAAAATAAAAATCAGTTTAGCGAACCCGGTAGAAGAAAAATTGGTTCCCGTTCAATCGACGATCTTAATTCAAGAATTTTTGTCGAAGATTATACTCGCTTCGTTAGAGACTAATTGGATTTAAAAAATTGAAGCTCGCCGTTTTTCCCCGATTCAACCGTTTGAATTATACGGAGAAATGAGAAATTAAGTGGAAAGGGGAATGGCTGATGTTGAACTCCGCCCAATCCATACGTCTCTATCCGGCTCCTCGTCCGGCCGATGGATCCGCGTGGCGATTCATCTGTGCCTCGCGCTATCGAGTCAACCCTACAAATTGGTATTCCCACTTGGAGCGGAATTCGTGTCAGAGAGCGATTAATTTTACCGGCGGCATTTTGGCAATGCGCCAAAGCATCGTCGTACCGAATTCGCGTCACCCTCACCCGCCGCGGAAACGGAGTCGAGAGATTCGGAAGACTACTCTTTCTCTGCTCTATCGAGCTTCGATCTGACCGTGTTTCCGGAACTCGCCAAAACTCCTCCAGATCTATATCTCCCCCCCCCCCCTTTTTTTAATTAAAAAAAATGTGTTGGTTCATTACAAAGTCAATGCAAATGCAGAAAATTACGTTTAGCGAAGCCTCCCCGATTCGAACTACAAAGATCCGTGAAATCCCCCTGTCCGAATGAATCCGATAGCGCAGAGCCGTGCATGCATCACGAGGGAGTCGTGAAACGGATACTGCTTCGTCGATCATTGCTTAAATTGTCGAGTGGCGTTCTCGCCCCCGTATTTTCCGCACAAACGGCTGCGATCCTAATCTCGGTTCGATGATCCCGTCCGCCATTTTCATGTGCCATCCGTGAACAATAGAATGCTCGATAAAACGTATAAAGGGTTAACTCAACTGTAGGCAGTGAAGACCGGTCTGAGGAAGTTTTTGGCACGAATTACAGCCGCAAAGATCGTTTGCCACACGTCAAATAACGGTGCAACGATGTATCAGTATCTATTGTGAGGATAACCGGGCACTTCTGTCCACTCGCAGCCGTCAATCAACTTCTTCGTCTATGCATATACACGTTGAGAGTAGTCGTTCCCGCAGAGTAATGCCAAACGTTGGGAACGCCAGAGATCCCAATTTGCAACCTCCGAGTAAATGAGAGTCTCCTGAGTGTAATAGTTACACACCAATCTCTCTCTCTCTCTCTCTATCTCTATTTCCAGTGCACGTTGGAACGAAGCTGTTCTCGAAACCCCCCCTGCCGTTTAGTTCGATTGCGAGACTCCATTTATGGCGTTTACCCTGTCGTATTAGCTGCGCACCGGTGTCGGCAACTCTACACACATACACCCATTCGTATACCTATACAATTCAGACGCATATACATGCACACAAACGCACACACTCACCGCAGATACCAAACACGGAGAGTACGCTGTACTCGAGAAAATTACGACGAAAAAAAAAAGCTCAGCAAAAAAGGCAGAGATGCACCGGTGGAGAACGCAAGAGTGCGCAAGATGCTGATGAGTAACGGAGACAAAAGTATCAGCGATGTCTGTCGAGTGGAGAGGTGGAGTCGGACAGCGGCATCAGCAAGCAGCAAGCATCATCAGCATCGTACCAGCCGCAAAAGGAAAGTTAAGGCGAGTTTCGTGCGGAGAGTACTCGCCGTACCGGTGGAAGGATGGATGGTATTACCGCCGTTGAAAGTGATTTAAATCACTCCTCGGAGATCGCTGTACGGAGGAAAAAGGCGGGGGAGGGGGACAGTTGAGCGAGCTGAAATTTAAGTATGATATTTATTTTGAGAGTGGCAAGTGATGAAAACGCTAGGAGAGTTTTCAGCGTTCCGTACTGTTTCACGCAGGCGTGCGCGTTCAGGGGTCTCCCGTTTGCCCTCCAATTTTCGCCGTGTCACAAAGAGAAAGAGCAGAAAAAAATCGTCGAATGGGCATATCGGAGAAACCCTTGTTAGTGTAATGGCTCCTGCTCGGGCAAACACAGACTTTTGCCATCGGCACAACGAACGCGTGCACGCCAGATTTTCGACTGCGGTCTCCTCTATGTTGCCTGCAAGTTTTAAGCCTGGTGGATATTTCGTACCCTCGGCTCAATGTATTTTGTAGGGAGCGAAATGAATATCCGTATGAAAGAGTCTACAGTGGGTACAGACCCTAAATGTCGGAATGGGGCAGATGTGTCTGTGGCACGTTGTAAAGGGACGTCACGCAGGTTTCCGCCCGTACGGGAGACAAAGATTATTCGAGGAAATGGCGAATCCCTGCGCTTATCGGGCAATCCAAAAATAATGAAATTTGGTGTAAATTTATCAGCTAACGAAGTTTCGCTGCACGTTTTAATTCCCTGCACAAAAGTGCTAAAGTTTATTCTCGATAAAAAAAAATAATAAGCAAAATAATTCTTATGAAGAAAAAATACATTAAATCGCTAATAGTTACACACGACAGTGTGGTAATGGATTTTCGAAAAATTTCTTTGAGCACCGAATTGGAAAGAAATAACCCCAGATTCGATAAATGTCGAGTACCTCATGAGACATATTACTTTAATGAGCTAAATAGAGATACAAGCCGCATGACAGTGGTCCCGAAGATTAAACACGATAATACGCTCCGACCTAAAATTGTAGCTACTCGAACGATATAATGTTTCCTGTTGTAATTTTGAGATAATACGAAAATAATTATACGACGCTTATCCGCTTACGCTCTCGGGCACAGCAGCGATACTGTTATTATAGATTCCAGTTTATCCGTCACACCGACAATATCGGGTTTCGCTCGTTAAGCGGCCAGCGATCCAAACACACGGACATCGCCCGTGGAAACGGATTTTTTTTCTTTTATTTTCCTACACATCACCGAGCGAACTGAAATAATTCCATTGTAGCCAAACACATTTCCCCTGATACGGACAACCTTAAACGACGAATATCACCGCGCCCTATGAATCACACGAATTCGACTCGCGTGGAAAAAAATATGTTCGAAAAATGCAACAAAAGTGCCTATTTTTAGGTGAGTTAACATATTTTTCGCATATATAAGAGTTTTTTTTTTTTTTTTTTTGATTTTATGAGGAAAGAGGTGCGTATTCTTATCGAGAGTCGATGAGCGAGCGATCGAATTGGGCGTAAAGGAAAAGGGATTGTCGGGCATCGAATACAATTAAAATTACATCAGTTTAATATTTCATTAGAACTGACTGTTCGCGACAAAGAGCGCCATAGCCAGGACAACGATATACGCGATTCTCGGGTCGGTCGAATCCCTCCCCCAAAGTCGTTGAATAATTTAACGATCGCGGTGGAAAGTGGAATGGCGAAAGCCCGTTTCCCTTCTCGACGATCACACCGGGAACTCCGAGACGGCAGAGACGATTCGTCAGTTAATACAGACAGTGGAGCGGGGCTCCCGAACCCCCGTTACATGTAACAACGGACTATTACCGTTGCTATCCTTACCCTGTCGTGTTGTATTTCTCGACTCGCTTCAGTATTTCGTTCCGTTTCGTTCGAGAATGTTTATTATCCCATTTACTTTTACTGTCAACAGTCATTCTAAAAATGGAATGGCGAACAGTGAAATAATTAAATTTGATGCTCGGATAAATCTACGATCATAGATCGGCGGAATTAAATAAAATTATTATTATTTATTTATCGCGCGACGGTAATTTTTGGTGAAATAGGAAGGTCGATTTCCTGATCGCGAATGTTAAGTGAAACGTCGATTTCTCGCGAATGCGACTGGTGGCATTTAGAGCCGACCGAGCGGAGTCAAAGGTCGTCGAGCTTACATCGAGATTGTCGCGATCTTATCCGATGTGCGCGGATCTATCGGCCGTCTCGTAGCCCCGACGTTATATCGATGGCGTTCACAGAGATCGTTTCGCACAGTGATAGAACCCTATCGCAGTGGCAGCGAACTCGCAACAGCAGCCGCAGTCACGACGGGAGTCCTTCCATTATTGTCGGCGAACGAGGGGGGGTTTCGCTCTTTGAGTTTCAGCGGAGACGCTGGAAATTGGAGTTTGTCCACGAGTCAAAGATATACTTACGCTCGCCCACCGCTTAAACTCTGACTGCAGCAAGTACAACAGAATTATACAGCAGCGAGGTGCGAGCGAGATACAATTCGAAGATAGACGGCCAGTTCGGGGAGAAAGCGAGAGACGGATGAACCGTGTTACGTGAACGGCATCGTCGCTTTGTTGCTTGCAGCATGGAGGGAGGAAAAAGCCGATGCATAATCCGCACGGTCCATTGCCCGAGGGGTTTGCGAACTCGGGCCTCCATCGCTGCGAATGCTGTGCGCGTCACACGGCACTGTGTTAACGGAAACAATTCCGAAACAATTTACACGTAATGTTTATTTCGCTCAATGTTTTTTTTTTTTCCTACTTGGAACTTCGACACGAACGCTACTCGAATATTTATTCATGGAAAATGGCTCATGCCGAAGAAATATTGAATACATTGTATTTTGTATATGAATCCTGTGTAAAAGAGTGTTTATGAGTTTCCAGGTCCGAGAGAGAATTTAATTGAAATGTGAAATCCGTCGGAAGAAATTGTAAGCAATCGGTCGGTTGGTCGGTCGGTCGCTCGAACGAGAGGGGGGTTCGAAGGAGACCGTTGCGGAGGATAGGTATTAGCGTGCGGTTGGCTGCACCCTCGTTTCTCACCGTTTCCGAGGTCGATAGGAGAACCGAGCCCCGAGCTCGTGCCCGACACCAGCGAGCAAGCGGCGGACTATTACATCGGGACGAAGGAGGAAACGGTAATGAGAGAGCCTAACGTACGGTCTGCCGGAAGCACTCGTCGACCACTCGAGTAGATCTACCCGACGAAGAAGGGTGACGCGATGAGTATTATTTCGTCGTATACGTAACCCAGGCTTCGAAAGAGACGGGGTCTTTCTTGTTTCATGCCAGTGTAGCTTTTACAGGTTGCCTCCAATTTATTTTTCGTCATAAAGAATTTCTTCGTAATCACCAGGCACATTTACGTTTAGAATGATTGGGAAGTTACTGGAAATATGTTGGGACCTTATCCGATTGATAAAAACATTGGAAACGTAGTTGACAAAAAGTTTCAACATCAATATAAACCATCCGAAGATCGATGGTAAATTTATGAATATTATAAGGCAACGTTATTGCGCCGAGATTTGATTTATCGAGTTCGATTTCCATTGAGATAATAATAATGAAAATAATAATCGGGTGCAATGAAGATTGAAAGCCCGACGGATTTGTGTTTCAGACGAGGTCTGTTGCACTTGTCGTTCGTGACTGCAGCGCCAGGCGGTCGGCGCGCCGGTAGAAGAAGCCGGGTGTCGAATTATATTTTCGACTCTCGTATGAACCCCGAGAGCCGTGAGAATTGGCGTGCCGAGGGGAGAACACTTTGGCAACAAAAACGAGTTCGTTCAAGCGTCACCTCCGCCGCTTCGCGTACACTCGGTCGATCAGATTTCGAGGTCGCGCCTGAGTCTTTTTGGACTCCTTCCCACTCCACACGAAAGAAGGGGAAAAATGCTCACTTGATTTTCATCGTCGATATCGATCGACTCGTTAACGCAATTGATTCCTACCGTCATCGTACACTATTTTCTCCGGAGATGTATTTGAGAAAAATAAAAAATATAAGATAATAAAAGCTGTATTAATTTTCTTAATAAAAAGCACAACAAAATAATCGGTAAAGGTTTATTAAAAAGACGGTAACCGGATAGAACGATCGATAGTTTCTCGTTTCTCGCATAGACAATGTTTTCGTCGCTCCGCAACGGTGCTGTAGAGCTCTTTTACGGTTCCCAGGGGAGTCATGGATACACGCTCGTCCCGTCGCTCGAGCTCCCGCTCGCTACGATCTCTTCCGAGGTGACGCTAAGCTGCGCTCGGTTCAGCGCTCGCGCCCCTCGTCTCGCGCATACCCACAGGACAGCACAGAGTAAGAGAGAAACGTTAAAAGAGTATTCCGTTCACGGTGAACGCGTGCTGCGCTTATGCGCCGCACGTCTCTCTACTCCGCCGCGAACCGGCGTGCGTATAAATATTTATGCTCCCACGAGCGCGAGTTCTCCGGAGCCGGTAAGCGACGTGCAGCGCCGAACCACGTACGGCAACGCTCGGTATATATCGAGGATCTTTCGTACACAAGTGGCGCGGATTCACAAACGCGCTGAGCGAGACCGAGCGTCCACCCAGTTATTTAAAAACGCACGATACATGGAAAATAATCGGGAAAACATTGTTCATATTCCGAATCAAGATAGTCGTATGGACCGCAAATTCGGGACGACTCATGATTATGGGCAGTACCGCGGTTTAAAAAAACTGCTAAGTTTGACTCAACTAAGAGGTTTGACTTCTTAAACTAGAACTTGAGAATGTTAAAATGCGCTGATCTTAGTGATCTTATTTGGTCGATCAGCTACGAAAACCGGCTTCACGATTTCAATTATTTCGATATTTTGAAACGGATGTTAGGTGAATAATGGCGTCTATTCAATCGATATATGTACCGGTGTAAAATATCACTGAATTGTGCATTCGTCAGAAATTCAAATATAGCTTTTTCATGATTCAATGAGATCACACTGAAAATATATTGATTTTGGGCGAAGCATGATCATTTGTCAATGGTGAAGAATAGACTGAGTTGCTCGTATAAACGAGCCAAAATTTTTTTTATTTTTATATGGCTTCCTGACAGAGGAAGTTTTGCAAACAGGGCAACATTATTAGAAAGCGATATAAAAATGACAATTTTGAACTTTTATGTGAAAACTATATGAAAATTTTTATTTTTAACTTTTTTGAGGAAACCATATGGAAATGCCAACTTTCAACTTAAAGAAAACAAATGTCTCATAAGAACGTTGTGCCTTACTTTGACAGATCTGTCTTTGGAGCAGAAAAATACGTGGAATTATGTGCTTAAAATTTTTTTTTGCCACTAGACGTGTATTCATATCTGAATGATATGTCTTTATCTACCTTTTTCAATACCGTCATATACTTCATTGTGTGCATTTCTCACCGTAAAACATAAAAAGCACATGAATATTCCCGCAATTCCACGGAAAAACAAAAAAAAAAAATTGCAATTTTTTTAAATTCCGACCATCACATTTTCAACAAATATTGGTTATCAGAATTCCAAAAATAAATTTTTCTTTGCTTATCGCTCCGAAACTATATCTAGTCTGTTCTTCACGCTAATCATAAATCTTACACTTAGCTTCTTCCTCAACATGTGAAACGGAAACGGGCGCCTGTTGCGAGGTACAAATTTTTATAGAACAATTGCCAAATTTAATTCGGAACATGAGTCCATGTAGACAAAAATCTCGAAAAATATACGAGCTTAAGGGGAAATGACAATTTTCGACAAATTGAATTGAAAATTTGCGAACGCTAGAACGTGAAGAGATTTTATCCGAAAATTTCAAAATATGCTAAAATTTGGATAAATTATTTAATTATTGTGTAACTTGCAACAAAGAGAGGCAACCGAGGGCTCTAGGCGCGTGCCAACTGTCAACCCGATCGATAAAACCCTTCTTAACTTATATACGGTAGAATTTTGTGGACCTGTCACACACACACATACACACATCCATCCAGTACATTCTGTCAAAGTTTGATATTTCGATGTTCTGGAATATTTTGAAGACGATTTGATTAACATTTCGAAAAAAAAACCTCACAAAAACAAATCTTCCTCTATGAGGAAGCAAAACGATAAATACGTATACGTTTTGGTTGGGCGATCGTCGACGAAGCGAACAAAAGTCATTAGTAAAAAACGGTCGATCTGGCCGAATTTTCGATTAACCAAATGTATTTATCTCAATGAAGAAAACGTTTTTTTCACATTGCAGAAAGTAGTAGAGACAGAAGCGAAAGGGAGTCAAAGGCGCGGTGTGGTTGGACTCGAGGCTCTTTCACGTGGGATGAATCTACGCGGTGGTGAGAGAAGAAGAAAGAGAAGAATATGGATGAAGAAAAGCGAAGTAAAAAGAGAAGGGCAGGCAGGAAGACGAACGAGGGGCCCTCGATCTTGCTTCTTCATCGTCTCGGTAGACTCGAAGCGCCTCGTCTCTCACGGGAGACTAACTTTATCTATACACATATCCTACTTCTTCCGTTGTTGCAGTAACGATCAGGGGTTCTCCGGTTTCGGGCCGTTCTCCTTTATTTTAAAAATACGTCAGTAGAAAAACACCTCCCTGTACGACGATTCGATGCGTGCGGAATTGCCCGTGGAAGGGTACGATAAGCTTTTTTACATACCGCGAGTAAGAAGTTGGCTCTTGTGCCGTAGAGAGAAGAGATACAGGCCGGCTTGGGCGCGCGCCCGCGCACACAGAACTCTCGAGCTAGTGTATAATTCACTCTCTCGTTATCTCACTCGCGCGCTCGTTATCTCGAGCGGGATCGCCTCGTCACTCCGTCCATCGGGTTCTCCTCGGAAGGCGCTTGCTTTTCTCGCTCGCGAACAAGAGAGCTCCCTCCGGTGATTCTATCGCCTCTTCCTCAGCGGCCGAGGCTCTCTCGCGCCCTAATCTCGCCCGGTAGCTTTGTCTCGGTTCCACTCGTCACAAAAACCCAACCGAGCATCGCTCTTCGCTTCTTTCTCGCTTCGACTACCGTGTCGATGCGAGCCGGCACGGAACATTCCCGAGCGAGCGAGGCAGACGAATGCGAAGAGGGACACGGTGGGGCGACAGGGGTTCTCATCCGCATTCGACCGGTAAGCGACTTTGGCCCCCGGAGCAATCGAGACGAACGCCGGAGAAGGGCGCGGAGACCGTTGAATTATTCAACAAGCTCCTCGAGAAGCGAAGATGGCGAGAGTAGTAGTACGGAGATGGAGAATAAAAAAAAAGAAGATTCGATCGAGAGATTCGCCGATGGGAGCCTGACAATGAGAGGTGAAACAAACAAAAAATCAACGACCGTCTGGAAGCATTAGATTTTCAGCGAGTCATCGATAGGAATATTAATTATCGCCATTTTGTATTGATTTCAATTGGTATTTATCTATCTATTTCACCACTGAGAGTATTCGACGGAATAATCATTTTGACAAATTGCCATTGGCTGGAAAATACAATGCAGACTTTTCTCTTTATCAAAGAATCCGTGTTCCAAAATTTCAAAAATTTACAGAAAAGGAATGTCAATCGTCGCCAGATTTGTAATTACCGATAGTCATGTTTATCCGCTTGATGAAAAATGCATGCCTGCGCAGTGGCGCGATTCATAATTGCTGTGATAAATTATTTACGCGTCGATATTATGGCTCGGAAATTGAGGTACTTGACTCGGTTACGAGAAAACAGATTTGAAAGAACGATTCAACCGGCAGCATTTTGAGAACCGCTGGGACTCTTCCACCGCACCTCCGGCCGCGAGAGTACCCGAGGCCCGATATAATTAGCGTGTTTAACTCTGATTTATAATGACGCTGGAAACGCCTACCGTCGGTGTATCGAGAGCGCGAGGTAGCGTGCCGCTCCGAGGAACGGAGAGAAAGAGCGAGCATCGGAATATATACTGTATTACTGTATACAGCACTGTTGTACAGTACCCTACGCAATTCAACGTACGAGGAGTTGGCGTTGTACACTAAGTACTATACGTATTATACGCGCGACGCAACGTACGTCACGACACTGCCGACGCACTCGAGACGCTCCAACGATTCTCGGGTAATTCGTCATTCAGCGGTAAGTACGGATGAACCGGCAATGGCGGAAGTGGCGAGAGGAATTGTCTCTGGAACACGCGCTTCGGGCCGCAACGAGAGAAACTAAACGTCTAGGAGTTGCTAAGTGGTTTTTTTTTTTTCCCCGATGACTGAAGCCGGGTCGGAATGTGCCGACGGGCTCTCAGGTATCTATCAACTCCAGGTAGCTCACTTTCCAACCTCAATTGTCGAGGCCAAAAAGGTTGAGTTTTTTTGTTTGTTTGTATTCCCATTCTTCGGATCTTGCAATACGCTGAAGAACCATTTATGACCACGAAGGTTTATTGTTTTGCAATTGTTATCTTCGCTCTACCGACGTTTACGTTTACGTCCGCAGGTTAGCCATTTTTATCGGAACGATAATTGCTATTGGAACTATGGGTATTTCAAACGGCTCATCGTATAGTACTCAGATATGAAAATTATTCGAGAATATTGATTTTCGCCAAGCTTCTTATTTTACATGTGAAGATTCACGACAGGTACGACATAGATTTTTCTTAAACTGCTACCAGCATCAAGTCGCGTATGGAGGCGCGAAAGTTGACGTTGGCCTGGCGAACATTACCATCTTTTCATGGGTTTGAAAGGAACCTGAAGGAACGAGTTGAAAACAAGGCTCACGACCACTGTCGACGTCGTTTTCAATGCCCCCCCCCCCCCCCACCAGTCTCACCTTTTAAAAGAGAGAGAGAGAGACCATTCACTCATACTCATCCACGTTGTACAGCTTCACTGAACCGCAAAATCGCTCGAGGCGAAACAATAAAAGTGAGCGTGGAAAAAAAAACCACTGAAACACAAAGTTCTTGGCGAAAAGTGCACGTTAACAAATTTCTACCGTTGAAGACTGATGGGAATTTTTTTTCTACTATTTGACATCTCAACACTTTGGAAACACAGTTCAAGTCGGTTACATTCAAATTAAAAAAAATTGATGCCCAGACGCTAGACGTGTATTTCGAGGTTGAAACATTCATATATCGCGAGGCAAGTGACGCTCCTTAAAGAAAACTCTCCATCAAATTCGGATCTTCGTTAAAATTACAAAAACAAAAAGCGCAGCAGTGGACGCACTTGGGATTGTCCTTGTAACGCCCTTGCAAACAATTCCACGACTGAAAAAAACTTGACGGCTTTAAAAAATTAAAAGTCGATTACCACAATTGCTTCCACCCTGCCGCACTAATTAGCCGAAACGTGTCTGCGCCGCAGGCACCTCATGAATTGATTAAACTTTTTGTTCCTCATCGCTGAAATAATAAATCATGATAACGCGAAAGACGTCACGAATCCAAACGTCAGCTGAACCGAGATTCCTAAACAAATCGACCGATTATACGACAACAGAAAAAAAAATGTTGCGTTGCAACCTTCCCACTCAACAATTATATAATAGTTATTTGAATGTTCATAACTCTGAGTCATCGTCTTACCAATAATACGAATTATTCTAATTGTTATTTTTGTTATCATTACGGTTATTATTATGTGTGAAGTTGAAACGAGTATCTAACGTCAAGTGGAACTCGAGACTTTAAGTATCTCTGCGGCGTGGACGTGCGGGTTATCGCTGATATTAGTGTCCTCGCAACCGGCTTTATCCTCTTCGGCCGATTCTCTTCGCTTTTTCGTTCCACAATTTCCTACTACTGCTTCTTCTTATTCCTTTTATTTTTATTTACACATTTTTTTTTTCTTTCTGCACTCCCATCTCTATCTCTCGGTCACGAAGCGAAACGTAGTACAGAGCATTAGAGTCTGATCCATCTTGCGCGTAACGATAGCCCCACGCGATTACATCTCAGCACGTGCGTGCGCGCCCCGTACAGTCGTCCGCAAAATTCTCTGGCACGAAGCCACCGAGGCTCACGCTTCGCTACCCTCGTGCCTTACCTCTAATCGATTCCTCTCTCCCTCCCTCCCTCATTCACTCCGGACTACCGTCGCTCCAAGTCGCTATGTATCGATGCATTATTTATGATTCGCTAGCTTCAATTCAATGTGTGCCCCGGTACGCAAAATCCCCAGCGTCATATTAGTTTTATCCTCTGATAAGCGGCTATTAGCTACGAACGTGTCGCTAATTGCTTTTATCGCACGACGGGCATCGAAAGAATTGGGAACATAAAACATAACAGAACTGAAATTATCACTTATCGTATTTCCTCGGACGTTGAAAAAAAAAAAAAAAAAATAGATTATTTTCATTTACTTCTTAATCGTCGATATGTATAACGTAGAGACCGACGACGAGTTACCGTTACATCATTGTCGTACAAAGTGCGCTCGAGCCGACGATCACTCAAGGCGAGAAATGCCAAGACGATGAGAGGGAGCGCCAAGTGGAGACTCGTTATCGCGATAATGGAGTACTGAGATAGAGAGTGCTTTGGGAAGAAAATTAATCATCGCCGAGGGATTACAGTCGCGTAATTAAAGCCTCGCCAACTTCCGGAGTTGGGAACATGGAAAGATATTAGTTAATGTAACTTCCTCGGATGTGGATGTACGATCGAGTGTAGATACTTTGTAATAATCTCTATCCGCCGGGGGCAGGGTCAATGAGATACAAGTCAACTTCGAGATACAAGTCAACTCTTTCGCGATTTCCTTATCGCGGAGAGATAATTATTTTAGCCCGGAAGTTCAGGTCGTTTTTTTTAGAGGTTTCGCTCGAAACCTATGTTCGATGAATTTGTAGCAGTTTGTGTAATTCATTTTCAGAAGCCGCCGGTAGAATAGCAAATAAATAACTAAAGTATCTTGTATATAAAAAACAATAAGTAATAAAAAAAGGTCTAGAATAAAAGAATATTTTTCTGCAAGATATAAGTAAAACTAATTTGCTAGTTTAAATTATCGATTTATTATCCACAATGTTCGAAATGCTTTTTAATTGCGACAATACCCTTGCCGCACGGGTGCACAGTGCACAAAAGCTTTTTGTTCTTCACAGGCTGAAAAAGCGAATCCGGGCGCGGGCATTGATACCCCCTCTTTGACCGTGCTTTTAGTGCGAGAATTGTACTGACAATGGGCAATTTACAATGATCGGGGAAACCCTTCCTCCCGCCATTCCCACGATTGCGCTATCACCGCCGCCGCACGAAGACAAATATTATTTACACTCGTGTAAAAAAAAAAAAAAAATACGTACACGAAATGTTCGAAGCTTTAATATCAACGACAACGCTAAAAATGCCCGTTACAAAATATCCGCACGAATAACATTATCGTTGTTGTTATCATCGGTGCGGTGTCCTGTCGGCGGTGTCGTGACAGCGAACAATTCTCCCGCTCGAGGGAACGAGTGAGATGGCGAACGCGCCCGTAAACACGATTATTCACGGCATAACCCGTGTGCGCGGGTATTGCGCATTCTCGTGGAAGCTGTTGCCGCCTCGACGTTATAAAAATTTCAAAGTGATCTGTTTATTTTCGAATGCAAACACTCTCGGCTTTTACGTTTCGCGTGTATACCCACATTTTATTTGCACATACACAAATGTGTACACATGCATATGTACGAGTAACAAATAATACTTAACGTTTCGGCGTGTGAGCTGCTGAAACGTTCGTAGAGCTCACTGGTTGTTCGTGTTGTTTTATTTTTCATGCCGGTCCTGCCATTTCAGAAGAGTCAGCGCATAATTAATAATGTATATCCTTTGTCGTGGAAATTCGTGGCGTGTATAAAAAAATAATAACAATAAAACTACCGGGAATATAAAGAAGAAGGGTGAGGGAAAAGGGATGTCGAGGCAAAAGCTTGTTCCGCCTTTGTCATGGCCGGCCACGAAGCTGAGCGGTTCGCGGTGTGCCAGCGTAAATAGCGCCGAGTCTCCCTTTCACACACGCGCACACAGAGAGAGAGAGAGAGAGAGAGAGAAAAATAGAGAGAGAGAGAGAGAGAGAGAGAGAGAGAGAGAGAAAAGAGAGAGAGAGAGAGAGAGAGAGAGAGAGAGAGAGAGAGAGAGAGAGAGAGAGAGAGAGAGAGAGAGAGAGAGAATATAGCGTCGTGTATACGTACCAAGCATAGGGGAAAGATCGTTCACGATACACGAAAAAGGTACGAGCTCAGCGAAACGAAGATACAACGTTGTATTCACTGCTTGCACCCACTCCTCTACCGATTTTCCTTCATTTCCAGACGTAAATTTATCGCTGGCCGAGTAATAACGCGAGAATCGGGGGAGGGGCAGGATCATAGACAGAATAAGAGACAGGTCGACGTGATTCGTTTATATCGATTTAATCGACGACGTTGGTTTTACTATCGAGAGTGTCCCCTGTGACGCGTTGGGAAAAACCGCGGCAGTGAGCTACGATTACGATTTCGCCGGGAGACACACACGGCGGGACCAATTTTTATCTTTTTTTGTTTTCTCTTTTTTCCTAGCGAGATTCGACATTGCGAACGAGCAGGCATGCAAACAACATGGCTGTGAATGGTTCTCTGTCAGAATAAATTGATATTTGCGCGGATTCACGGTGCTGTATCGTGTTTCGCACGCCGGGGATGGTTTTAATAACGTTAACGGTGTACCACTTGTTGATTAACGATCTCGTTGTTATCGACAAGTGAATTATACACGTTTCCATTCGCCTATCACTGCGCATTCTATCTTTCTTTTTATTCACACAATCTATCGATTGTCAGCGTTATGGATTATTTTATATCATATTATTTTTAATGGCCAATTTTCGTTCCCTTTTTGCTTTTGCATGGAAAAGGCTGTCGTTTTATTTTTTCCAATGGAGATTTTAATATCGAAGTTCCGTAAGTCATTTGAAACGTCGAAAAATGCGATTTCAGTTTGAAAATACGTGAGAGAAAGAAATTGAGTGGGAGAGATTAGCATCGTTTCAAATGACTATAACTTAGAAACATTTGAAGATAGTGAGTCGAAATTTAATCCGCTAATATGGTGGTTGAGTCTCTTGATTTACTATAATTTTCATAATAGTTCTGGTCGACCTTGAGATTTTGACCGATTTTTAATTCCTTGTACACGATTTGTGGTATCTTCAAATTGCCTAAATTTGTAGCTATTATTCAAAACTGCGTACGTATGTGGTATTTTTATTGGGGACCTTTAAAATTCAATATGGTAAACATGTATCCAAGCGGTCAGGTTTTGAACTGATTTTAAATATTTTGAACAATTACTAAAAACTGTCTAATTTGAGTAAAATCTGAGTTATTGAGCTCAAACTTGACATCGAAACGGATTATCACTGCATCATGTTTGGTGTTAAATTGGGTGAAATTTAAATTGGGTGATTTTAAAACAATAACATTTTTCTAAAACATTTCATTTTACACCTGAACAGAATTTCCGCATCGCGTATCGCTTCAGGATTAAAATAAGTTCGAGATTCGTAATCAGCGGTAAAAAATGGGTAAAACATGGCGACAAAACGGCCAATATGTGACAATTGATTCAACTATTGAGAAAAATCCTTTTCTAAGCTCTGTATTTTCGTTAAACGAAGTGGATCCAAAAAGATAAAGTGCGACGTTGGTGTATTTTTTCGTCTATGAAACGACTTCATTCTTGCCTTATCCGTCCGTAGTGGAATAATTATAAAAAAGTAATTAGTTCAACTACTAGAAATTGTTTTAAAAAATTTCGCGACGCTGACATTGGAAGACATGTAGGTTTGCTGGATTGGTGTTAAATTAAAAATTAATTTTCAGACAATCTTTTTGACATTTCTGAACGCAGCGGTTTTCGTGTAAAACAATTTGCGTTAAAGAGAATGATATCTTTCTTTACGTAACTTCTTTTCTAAGTCATTGTAAGGATTATATAACGTTAAATAAAGCTCAACTAGTCCAGCTATTAGGGAACAAAACAATAAAATAAGCGTAACCTAGGGTCCAGTCGGTCTTTTGCCGCCGAAGAGAATAAATCACTCGGTTTGGCTGGTAAGCACCGATACGCTCTGGGAGCCGTTACGCGGTTAATAACGCGAGCTCGAGTCGGCGCGACGTTCGCCTACACGCAGCGAGCGTGCACACAACTCAGCCTTCTTCGGTCGTCGATTCATAAGTATGTGTACTCTCGCGTCGGTGTCGTGAGTCGGAGTGTTATAAACCCACACACAAAGCGCACGGAATAACCGGGAGCCAAGAGAGTGTGTGTGCTGCTGCGCGTGGTCTGGCGATAGGCGCAGGAGCGCGGAACCATCGATCGGAGCGCCAGCAGCAGCAGCAGCAGCAGCAGCAGCAGCTCTCCGGAGAGAGTTGGGGAGCCTCTTCTCGACTCGATAGAAAAACTTTTTTTCTAGAAAAAAAAAAAAAAACCATTCTGCTACATCAAAATCTCATGTTTGAATATCGGAAGATTTATTAGCTTTTCTCTCGTAATAATCAGTGAAGAACGGTATTTTTTTTTTTTTTACTTTACACTTCGAAGCTTATTTTATTTATTTATTTTTTATATCGAAGTTATAATGATTCAGCTTGAAAAGGATTTGAAGTAAAAAGGTATCGTTCATCATGATCAAACTATATTTTTTTAATTTAAATTGATAACCACTTTAAAAGGAATAATTGAAATTCGTAAGCTTTTAAAGGATCCTTTGCGCGCTTTGGAAAACCTTCGATGAAGCACGCGCTTAGCGACTCAACATGATAGACAAGCACGAGTTTGAGTTTGCCTATTGGCATGTCGATTACTCTCCCCGCCTCTCCCTGGCCGGACAACTCGAAATTCCCGCAAACTCATAGGCCAGTCTGTAGAATCGCAGGCTCTCTAGTTCGCATCGCTAATGCGTCCATCGCGGTCCGCACTTAACGCCAAATTGCTATAATACCTAGCAGAGTCTGGTGGCGAGCCAAGCTTCTCCTCGCTTTCTGCTTCGAGTCCCTCTTCTCCGTTTACTGTCTCGCTGGTTTTACCGTGTACGTACTATAGCTCTGTAGTACTATATATCCCAACTCCGTAGCAGCAGCAGCAGCAGCAGCAGCAGCAGCAGTGAGGCACACACCGTATCCTTTGTCCCACGCGGTAATCCAATTTCACGGTTTGAGTCGATGTGGTGGGGCAGTACGGGGCATGAGGGAGTGGGCTGTGAAGACTATGATATCCAGTAGGGAAGGGGGCAGTCAGAAAATTAACGTATAGACCAAATTTAAAGATGAAAATAAAGACTAATAAGTTGTTATATCATGGACGCCGCTCGGTAGGCAGATTCGTTGGCGCGTACGTCACCGACGTGGATAACGCGCGACCATTTTAACGCGTGCGTCCGCACGAGCGACAAAACTGAACGACACTTGGATGGTATTTTTTTCTGTTTAATTTACTTGAACATTTTTTTTCTAATGTAATAAAAAGGGGAGAGGCAGAGATACCGGTAGTCGGGAAGGCAGCGTATGCAGGCCGGAAGAGGATGTGCGCACTAGGCTCGAATTCTATCGGTACTCGTAGCACATTCGTTATAACACAGAACTTTGACTAGCGTCGAACGAACATGCACACGACGCACTTTGTATCCGTAGTAACGACACTCACCGGCCAGTTGCATGGCACGCCAGGCCGGGAAAAGACACTGAGGAAATTCTGAGGCTGTCGTACTCTACTGTACGCTACACCACTGCCACCACGACGATTCCACTGCGAGCTACACCGTAGTATAGTACGACGCTATGGACACACTACAGGCACACAAGAGCGAGCGTTGTATCGACGCTGAATAACTCCAATTAATCCTATACTCGTCCGGTCGATTGGAACATCACTTCGCAAACAGAAAACTTTCGTTAGTCACCGTTGAACCCTTTGACTAATAATTCAAAAGATTATATTTTCAAACATTTCTGCTATCAAAGTTCCAAGACCGGCGAGTTTAAAAGGTTTATGATGGAGAATGAAGCGAAACTCCCGTCGCCGGTTTGAGCGCTTGGCGCTTACTGAGCCATCGCGCTCCCCCCTCTCTGCTGTTAGACTCCGTGGCTCTGCTGCTGCTGCTGCTGCTGCTGCTGCTGCTGCTGCTGCCGCTGTTGCTGCTGCTGCTGCTGTTGCGGCTGCTGCTGCTGCCGTCGCCACCGAACGGCCGTGCGCAGTGGTGTAGCAGCGGGGGGGATCCCGGAATTCCGTGATCCTACGTCTATGCACGGTTTAATACACAGTAGGGCCGTACTCGTTGCACGCTCGACACTCGAGTCCGATAAAAATTATTAGCTCACTGAGAATTACAGAAAACTAGACTGTGAGACTAACATTTCGCGGATCGATATTGGTAAAAAAAAACCGATACAATAATCATCTGGAAAAAAAGCAATGAGATTTCTTCTATCTTTGAAGATAAGTGAACCATAATGGTTACTTCAGCCACATGGAAAAAAAACTATCAAGTATTTAAATATAAAATCATATCTGGGCGGTGAAAAACAGATTTTATTCATAAATAATTTAGAGCTCGCAGTGTCGATAACGAAAGTCGAATTGTATCCCAAGCGTTCTCATAACCGTTACAATTATAAATTGATTATCCCACCTATTACAGTCCAATTAATCCCGAAGTATTCTTGGTTAGCGTGTTAATTTTTACTCCCAATTACCCGCACTAAAATATAACTATACCCTGTCAGTTCACCCAGCTGGAAATAGTACACCAACCGATATACGTATACGAGATTTTTTTTCGATGTTAATTGATGATACATTTGGAGCGTATACCGCGATGACGATGCAACTCGATAGACACGAATGGATGTGCGAAGCGTACAAAAAAGCTCGATTGGACGAGATAGTGAATGCATTGAGAGAGCGAGAAACGAAAGATGAGAGATGCGTCGGAAAAATCTTTTCTGAAAGACTATTCGCACACGCCTCGAGTTTGTCGATTAATTGCGTGACCTTAAGCCGGCTTGCCGAGGCGAACGAGCGCGAGCGTAGCAAAATTCACTATCTCGTCGCATTGCCACGACAACGAGGCCGCCGGCGCGTTGCGTGAAGCTGCTTCCGGCCGGCCGAGTGACACGTAGCAAGAATAGTCGAACGGCACGTGATTCAGACATTAAGTGCAGCAACGGCCGCGCGCATCGCGCTTCCCCCTCCTTCTCCCTTCTGCCGCCCTACTTAAGGCTACAGTGCGCACCCTGTCGCGCTTGTACCGTTCAGCCGAGGTATAATTTTCGTCTTCGTGAATATAAAATACAGATCAGAGATCAAATTACGTCTGTTGGAAACAATTCCACGTCACTCTTCGTGCAGCGACAGCGAAGAGTTTGTGTTTCTCGCATCTGCCCGCTCCGTCGTTAAACGTTTCATTGCTTCGAAGTGATCGTACGTATGCAGGGCGATTAAATGAGAACTCGTTCATTTTCTTTTCGTTCTATTTTTGGGCACGTAAAACCTCGCGGTTTGAGTGCAACACGGATAGTTGCAATTGCAGGTTTGCAGATTTTTTTCGTCTGATTAAATACTTTCAACGGAATAATTGCTTCGTACAAATTGTTTTTTTTTTTTAATGGGGTTTTCCCATGCCAGATGTGATGCATTGTACCGAACGTTGACTCGATTGTTTTCGCTCCATGACTACATTTTTAAATACATTCGTTATTTCAAAAATCTTGCCAAGATATTATTTTATCGTTTTTTTTTTCTTTCGGTAAAGTTTCGTAGATGAACGTCCAAAATTGCTGCCAGCGATCGTGCCGATCGAAACGTTCAATACTCTCGGATTATTGTTAGAGGAAATACTACGAAAGAGCTGTAACAATGGAATCGGCGTTCACTCATGCTCTCACAAAGTCCCAAAGGACAATTACCGATGGCGAGGGCAAATGTTTCGAAGCGCATAGCACCTGGAGAATTTATGGAAGGGCGAGAGGGCGAGCGAGAGAGCAAAGTGTCTCGCGAACGAACTGCTGTTAGCCTGATGGGGCCCTGTAAGGCAAAGTCGTGAACCCTCGACCGGACGGGGCGAGCGCTCGCTGACGTTCCACATCGAAATCACACCGTTAATCGATGCCCTTCGCGCACAATACTCGTGTAAGTATACCGCGCTGAAACGACAGCCCATGAAGTAAACTCGATGTAACAATGGAGCGAACAAAAATGCGCGATATTTATTCCGAAGTCGAAAAGTCGAATCTTTGATGGCGCAACTGTTTCTGTTCAGGGAATGTTGAAATATTCTTCAAAGAACGAGATCTTATATAAAGCTCTCATACAATATAAAAAAAAAAACATTTGTTTTTTTTTTTTTAGCTAATCGAATAATACGCGAATCAAATTATTGATCATGATTTCCATACATCTCTATCCATGTTTCCATTTCGTTTTTTTATTTTTCGTACGTGAATTTAGTCATTTATATTTTTTGTTTAACGTGGAAATGAATTATCGAGTTATTGACCGCGCAAATATATCAATTTGTCTAATTTCTGCAGAATATCATAAACGGTTGCATTTTTTCGTACGGTAACTTCCATGAGAGAAATATAGCTCGCAGGCAACATGCATAGGGAGATTACAGTAGTGGTATAACTATAATCGAGCGCTGCACGAAGAAACTCAGGCACGCGTGCGGCATGTATATAGCATGTATTACACGGCTCGTGCACGCACCTTTCCGGGCCAACGACTTTTGTGCGCACTAGAGGCCGGGCTGTACTTCCGACGACAGCCACACGAGTGGCCATCGACTGTGGCCGATTAATGAAAAAAAAAGCCGCGTCATGCAATTTGATTCCCTAAATTATGAAAAAAAAAAAAAATCATATCAACTCTCACGCTCAAACAATCGCGACGCGTGAAAGTCGCAATCATCGGCTGCCTTGTCTACGAAGTCTGCACGATTAAGTTTTAATTTGAAAAAAAAATTGATTAACATCGAAATCACATGTTTTGCAACGAAATTTTTCATGAATGAGAGTAATTGGTTTCCTTGTTCGCTGTTTTTTCGACTCAACTTTGATGGAGGATCGCGAATAAAGAGGGAAGAGAGTGAGTGCTAATGGGAAGATCCGATATACGTGAAAAATAAATTATTCACTGTGAGCCTCGCGGGGAAGTTGTACTCGAGAAAAAAATGAAGGGAGAGGTTACACCGCGAGGGTGAAGAGCTCGGGAGCCAAGTGGAGTGAAGAGGGGTGAGAAATAGGGGCGATCGTCGTCCTGTAACGCATTTAAGTTCGTTCTCTCTTTCTGTCTATCTCTCTTTCCTCGTGTATCCCATCTGCTCCCGTCGTCAAGGAGAAACGTGCCAGCAGTGTTCTCTATACAAATAATACTCGTAGAGCTACAGTACTCACGAACTATGGTATAATGAAACTTTAGAATATGGAAAGTTGGCCTCGGAGCCATTAATTCCCTGGGAACACTCGAGAAAAACATAATGACACACGAGCGCACACCCGTGTTTACGTTGCGGGCTAAGAAAGAAATTAAAAGATCACAGACAAAAAAGAATAAGAGACAAAAAAGAATAAGACTGGGAAAAAAAGAATAATAGTTACTCGAATGACGTATGAAAATAAAAATGGGATTCATTTGGATTTGCAAAGGTTGGTGAAGACCCAAATAAAAAAAACATTGAAAGAGTTTTGTAAAAATGTATTTTTATGTCACTTTCTCGCAAAGTTAGGCAAATCACCGTGAAGTATTTGAAGTATGACATCCTAAATACGGCAAGCAATTTTAGTACAAAGTAATTTACTTGAAATACTTTTATGAAGTACAACGTACTTTTTCTTTTCAAGTATGATACAAGTGTGAAATTTAAAAAGGAATTTTCAAATTAAACTTAGGGGACCAAGTTGAGATCGAGTGGATGGATAACAACTAAATCTAGAACGTATAGATATAGTACACTGGTTGAAGGTGGGAGAGGTATCGTATTTTTAGGATTCAAGTAGAAAATATTCGATAAAGAGTAAAAAATAGTTGTATTCATCATCAGTGGGAAGAAGTATATCAAATATAGTATCACAGTTAAAAATATCGAATAAAAACAAAAGTTTAATGTTTTAGCCACCTTTTGATAACCGTCGATTTTCGTGATTTTCAAACGTCAATATCTCGGTTCCCAACGGAGCTACGGAAAATCCATCGTGCCTATTGTGTTATACGAAAAAAATACACAAGATTTCATGCTGCGTGAAGTTTTCGAAGGGTTTTATCGTGTTGTTCGAAGACGTTGGAAAGCGCACCAAGGAGACTAGAAAGCATTACAATTTGTTGACATTTTTTTAAATTAATTGCAAGTATTTCCGCACATTTTCCCTCGCTGACCTCGAATTGGCTGGCCTTTCAGGGCTAACGAACGATATGTTGAGAGTCGTAATTTCATGCCCGAAACATTGTATTTTTGTGATTAAAATAGAAAGTATTGGGTTAAAAGTAGAATAATTGTTATATTTATGATAAAAAAAACTTGAAAGAATAAAAATCGATGAAACAATGGTTTTTTTCATTTTCGAGCCACTTTTGAAAAAACATTGATTCTATGATTCTCAAACACTGATATTTCGGCTTATCGGTAGAGTTGGAAAATACCCAAAGCGTCTTCCTGTTGCAGGGAAAAATACACAAGATAGGACGCTGCATAAAGTTTGAGAATAATTTTACGGGACTTTAATGGTTGTAATTCTTTGAAAATTAATGTTTATGTGTGACACGCGGTTTTGAAAGATATATCACGCTAAGAATAAAATAAATTTCAGTTATGTAATCAGTGGTGAAGCATAAATTAACAATTACCTCAAGAGAACGATATCAGCAAATTTCAGATTCCTAATTTCCTACAATCATTTACGCTGTAAATTTTACGTTCTCCATTTTATGTCACATAGACATTGTTTACATTACATAAAATACGCAAAGTAATTTGCACATGGTTTTCGCTTTTACTATAATTTCGATATATGAAACAATATGTAAATTTCGATTTTCAACTTAATCAAAATTATTATGTTCAAATAACGGAACGCTTCACTGTGCTCGGCGCGACGAAATGCATCGAATTATGTGCGCCTCAGTTTTTTTGTACTAGGTTTTTACTTATCTAGATTTACCAATCCCGTTATATGCTTTACCTTGTGTATTTCTTGCTCTCGAACGTGGTTGATCCCGGAGTTTTTTTTTCAAACACGCTAATTCACCCACTTGGCAACTAAACGTATAAACATGCTCGAGAAATGTTGTATTCAGTTGTCCCTCAGCGATTACATTTAATATATTCTTCATGCTGATCACGAGTTTGCTACTTATATAACTTCTTCCTCAAACTTTTTTCGAATTATGATTTTTCGAGACTTGAGAACATTTGGAAACAATGATTTAAAACGTAATAATTCTTGTAAAACATGTGTTCTAAGGTTTCTTAAACCAGTCAGTTTGGCAAATTCTTTTCGAAATTCTAAATCCATAGATCCAAACCAAACTCTATACGAGGATAAAAATTTACTAGAGAAGAATAACAAAGAATACTCCTACCACAGAAAGGTTTAGCCATGAACTGTTGAAAAAAGAAATCATCCCACTATAACGAGAAAGTATGAAACTGTTGGAACGGAAGTTTTTCCTCGCTCACCGGAGAGGTTCGGAGCTGGTTTCCGAGATTAAAGTTTCGTTACGGCGTGAGTAGCAAGGGAGATAGGGACAAGGAAAAAGCTCATGGACAGGACTTTGAAACTCATTCGTACTGTTTCTCTGGTGCTGAAACTGAGGAAGGCGCGAGATTCGCCAAGCCCTGCAGCTGTGCCGGTGGGGTCGCCGGTTGTACCGAAAATTTCGGGCGGTGCCATTAGCCGCCATATGGTAAGTAACTTCGCGTTCCGGCGGCCACGAGAACCAGAAGAGTAGGAGTGGAAAAGTAGAATAAATGAAAAAAATGTGGAAGCTCGAGATGGAATATTTTCCCGGAGTCTCTTTCTGATACTCGATGGAGCGTTATACGTAGACATGTTCGTACCAGGATTGATCCTATTACCGAAAAACCGTATTGTCGTCGACGTCGACGACGAAAACAATACAACAATCGTAATTGAAGCTAGTTGCTCGAGAGGCTAAACTCGCCACGACAAGGCCCCATTTGCTCCCAGAAATTCATCTGCCGAACACGTATCGCGTGCCTCGTCGTAATTACAATCGAAACCTATCACGATTTTAGTCACGTGCTTCGTCGATTCGCATAGTGGAGAAAAAATAATTATGTTCGGCTATGGGCAATAAAGACACTGCTGGGTAGAGCCCCGCGCAGTCTCACTCGGGGCCTTTTGGTAATGACGGTCGTTATACCCAGAGTTTCCCCCACCCCTCGAAGAGGCCATTTCTTTCGAGGCCGTCGAGCCTACGGCAACACGAGGTCGGACTTTCCAAAGCCGGCTCGGGATCCGATCCCGTAGCTACAATTCGTTGCTGAATGTTGAGAAATGCTAGACAAAGACTCATTGTGAACTGGATTTCGCGTAAATATTAATTTTTCCTTATTATTCCCTTACTATTTCTTTGAATAGTTAATTAAATTTATCGATTATTTGCAATTATAATACTATTTTATAAACTTTTTTTTTAGAACTCGAATAAATTGTCACGAGGATCTAAGTTATCTTAAATTTCATATAAAATATTTCATCATTTTTTGGTTGAAACGGTTTGAACTCTATATCGAAAAGTTACACACAATTGGAGACGTGGCTTCGAAGAAAGTGTGTTAAAAAAGCCCAGTATCCCTCGCCCTCTAAAGTCGATACGATACTGACGGAACGGTACTTCGCTCCGCAAAAATTCTCCGAAATTTCGGACTCGCCAGTAATATAATAATATTCCGTGGGAAAGATAATTGGTCGTGGCTGCATATGAATTTTGCTCCATCTTTGAAACTCTGTAAACCGTTAGTCATGACCAAACCGATATACGCTAAGAGCGAAACGGGCAAATGAAAAAAAAAAAACGCCTAACAAAAATATATGTGAAGAAATTTTTATAACATAACAAACCCTACAACGGCGTATACCAAAGAATAAAATGCGTGTAAAAGCGTTGCCACTGAGAGTGCTGGGTAGTTGCTGTATTACAGTAGTCGTATGTCTCCGTCGTTGTATACAGAACTCGTGTACACTCGGCGAGCGCGATAGCGGTAGAGCTCTGTACGGTATATCGGTATATACACATGCATACAAATATAGTATAGTTGTTTAGTGCGGGCATGTATAGAGCGAGCGTGGTGCATCGAAGAGGGGCCAATATGTGTCCGGAGAGAAGCCAAGGAGCGTGTTACATATCCTTTGTCCGAGAGTGGTAGGTAATCCAATGTGGCTTTCGTTTTATCTCGCTCGCTCGGGCGAGAGTCCACGGAAAGCCGGGTGGGAGCGAGCGAAATGGAGAAAACGAACTGGGGACTACGGAGGGAGGGAGGATCCGTGGAGCGCGGATAAGAAAGCGCCGGACGAAACACGCTGCGCACACACCACACGATATGCGCGCCGGTCGCTCACCGTTCGGCGGTGGTGCGCGCGCGCGCCAGCGCGCGCATATGCGCAACGAAAAGCGGCTGCCGCTGACTCGTCTTCTTGTAGCTTGCGTGCTCGAGGAGATTCTACGTGCCGCACGGCCCACCGGATACCGAGAGCAGAACAAGGAGAAGGAGACGATGGAAAAAAAAAAAAAAAAAAAAAAAAAAAAAAAGTATAAACGACTCACGGGAACTGTGAGTTTGTGCTCTCGGAGGGAGCGAGGCTCAACGTCGATGGCAGAGCCACCAAACGGTGAGAAAGATTACGGAACTACCTAAACCGTATAAACGAAATAAAAATATTTTTCGTTCGATGTATTCGTCGACTGAAAAATCGACAGTCGATCGAACAAATATCGTGTCGTTATCCGGTTCAATAAATATATGTATACAATTCACACAGTTTTTTCGTGTAATAAATAAACGCTTTTACTAGTATTTTCGACGAGTTAAAAAAAGAACAATTACAAGAACGATAACAGAAACGCAGTGAGACAGTCGGGATTCGTCGATAAACCTGTGTTAAAGTGGAACGGATATAAAAAAGTCACCTTGTCGGAATTGCAGTTCATCGTCGTAACCTCCTAATCTCTGAATCCTTGATTTTCATATTGCGTCATTCTCGCATAGAAATATCCCGTGTGACGTTCGACGGCGACGATTGTTAACGATTAATGCCCGAAAATTTAGCAGCGTCAAACTCTCGGGACGAGAGCCTCGAAGCACTGTAACAACAACAGCGTTACATGAACACACTCGAAAACCACTGAGTAATCACGTGGTACGAGAGAGACACGCACGCACATCCGAACACACATACACACTGAACCCGTTGAGGCACGAACACAATTCGGAAAGAAACTGGTAACCACGCTCGGCATCACCTGCGTCACGATATCCTCTCACTCTTTATTTCTCGCCCGTATCTTCGTATCCACGTTTTTCCGTCGGATTCGCGTCCACTCGTGTTTCTCCCCTACGAACGATCCTCGCCAAATTCTTTCGTCGAAGATACGTTGATATCATCAACGCTAATCACGCTACACACCAGAGGGGAGCTTCGAAGCGACGCGTCCATGCACGTTCACGGTTTTTGCACCTTTCTCGTTTTCGACGGATACCGTCTAACGTGTGTGTGTGTGTGCGCACGTTCGGAACTAAGTAGTGCGAGGTGGGGGGAGGAAGAGAGAAAGACAGAGAGGGACAGAGATAGTGAGAGAAAGAGAGACAGGGACAGAGAGAGAGAGAGAGAGAGAGAGGAGAGATTGTCACAACCGAAGAAGCGCCGGGTCGAACCAAGGCGTCTATCACCGATAAATTAAAGCCGTTCTAATACAATCCTCGTAAAGCTCGCCACGCCGCCCAACAGGCCGACCGCTTGGCGTTTACTGAAGCAACGCGGTGTGGCTCTGTTCCCCCCGCCCCGTCCCCCTCGCCCCACCGTTCCCCTCCCGCGCCGCGCGCCCAGCCCCGCCGCTCGCCTTCGCCGCACCGCCGTCCGCCCTACCCATTCTTCTCGCTCTATCTCGTTTCTCCGTCTCGCCACACCACCTCGCGTACGTACGACGCGCGGGGCTCGGACCAATGGCGTGAAAATCGATGGCACTCGGCTCGGCCTCGACACTCACTGAAAGTACGACGCGCTTTATCACCCAAAATCCTCAAGTTCCCTGATTCCATGAATCCCCCAACAATCTTCGATCGAACTATCCAACATATTAATAATTACATTTGAACGTAAGCGCGTATCGATCGAAAATAATGGGATTAATAATGTTTCGTCGAGATATACGGGAACGTTGATTTTCCACTGGGTTCTACGCCAGTGGCGACGAGTTCTCGTCGTCCCTCTCGCACTCGGGCGGACACGGGAACCCGAGGATTCTCTACCATCTACCTGCTCTTCGCTCTCTCGTAGTCTCGCCACTGTCGTTGCCCCGTTGGTAGTCGTATTCCTTGACATCGGTCGACTCTGCACGAACCCAACAGAGACTCGCTTCGCGCGCTCTCTTCATCCTCCTCTACTCTATTGGCTCTATTGTGTGTCGCTCCGATGTCCCGTCCTTCTCACTCCTCTCTCTCTCTCTCTCTCTCTCTCTCTCTCTCTCTCTCTCTCTCTCTTCTTTCCGTCCATTCGTATCCTTCGATTCTCTTATTCTCTGTTTCTCGCATGTTTTTCTTGTTCACGCTAAAGCGTCTTTCTCACACTCTCCCGGTTGCTGCCGGCGGAACGTCGAGGGACTTTCCTTCGTTCCGTTAACGCTGTCCCGTTTCCTTTCGCTTTTTCGCCCGGCGCTCTTCTCCGTTCCTCTCGCACGGACTCGCTACCCCTGTCGAGCACCCCCTACAAACCCGGCCAGCAGCCAACGGAAAAGTGCCCAGCGAAAAGCCATACCGAATTCCCCCTCCCTGCTGCTTCTGACTTTGAAACCCAGCTGCTCGCACTTCGGACTACGAATCCCGAAGAAAAATTAGATCAGGCAAATATCGCGAGAGCAAAGGATGTGCTTGTATTTATGTATGCATATATGTATGTATTTATGTAGTACATTGTCCGGGAAGACGGGAACGCTTTCAATGATTAAGTCGGGTTTGAATTGTTCGACGATAAATTCGACGACGCGTCGAAGAGACAAGTCGGATACAGATATAGGTATAGAAGATAAAACACAACGACGTTATATCCGAAAAGACTGCGTTTCACGGATTCGAGAAGCAATTACGAAGATTGCAAAGTATCAACGCGGATAATTATTCTCGTGCTTTTTTTTCCCCCCCTCGAGCTACAAAACAGGTTGGACATTGAGTTTAAACGTCGCGGGAATGTTTCTCACGAATGTCACAATAAGGCAGGCACTTTGTCACAATCGCGTTCGCGCGACGGGGCCTACGTGACTGCCACTTATTTCTTATGTATACTATGCGTGCCACCGTGTCTACACACAATATGTACGTACATATTTACAATCGGCTCGAGTCAATACGTTATTAGGTTCAAGAAGCGATAAAGTTTAACGAATTCGTCGAGTCGGATCCGTCGATCTATTCAGAAAGGTTTTGGTTTACCTCGTAGCATAGACGGTTAGCTACCAGCAGCGCCAGTAACAACGACCAACCTCTAGTTCCGAGCTTTTGCACTCTCGACTATGTCGGGTATTACCCTCGTGCCTATAGAGAGAGATACCTTGCGCTATTGTTACGGACCGAGACAGTCACAGCTATTATCAGTTGCGGTACATAGAGATGGAACAACTATAAGCGTATACGCATCTATTCCTGTGCATACGTACTGATATATATATATATATGTGTATATACACACGTTCGTCGAGAAGTGGGCTATTGTAGAGCGATAGTACAAACCGCATATATCTATATATAGTACAGAAGGCATTTTCGCAAGCTTGCACGGTATATCGTATATCGCACGAAACAGATAAGCAGCTCGCAGAGAAGCGAGAAAGAGGAAAACGTAAGAGTGGAATAAATTGGAGTAGGCTGAAGGCGATTAGCCTATATTCCTACTGTACACGACGATAAAATTGACACTGCGGAGTGGTGAGTGGTGGAAACAGTCGAGATGAAGAAGAAGAGAAAAAAAAAGAGGTTAGCGCGGGTAACTGGAAAAGATAATGAGCCAGTGAAGCATGAGAAATCCTCGAGTCGATTCGCTTGCCGCGAGCGTCGGGAGAGCTCCATGACTGTCGGGATGTATTGCGACGCGCTCTATTCTCGGGCAAAGTATAGACTCGGTGGGACCGTAGTGCACATGTACGTATCAACTGCGTTGGATGTACGTGATACTTGAGATTTTTTTTTTTTTCCCGTTTCAAGTCTCGCACTGTAATAACATGTAGACACTGTTTCGCGATTACTTCAGTCGACGAGTTCCCGGGCTCGTGTTCGGCTGGACAGCGAATCAACGACGGTTCGACTGAAATGCGGATTCATCGACACGATTATTCAATAGCGTGTACACAATTGTTAAAATCCGACTAGTGTATTTTCCAATAAAACGACGATAGGATTGAATAAACCTTTCGTCTCTGTAAAAATGTCTTTAATCTGCAAAGTGGAAACATTGAACGGAGGTAATTATTATCTCTCCGTATTTCGTGTAGGTCAAAAATAAAGTATACCGAAGCGTGTTTTGAGGAATCGTTCTGTGCTTTTTTAGGCTTGAATCGATTACCATTATTATCATAGCTATATCATTCGTAGTTTCCGGGTAATGTGTATGTTTATTTGTAAAACGATTAAAACACGTCTCGAAAATATCAAAAATTCTAAGTCAATAATTGCACGTCGATGTTTCCACAGTTGGTTGGGACCAACATTTTTAAGCGTTTCTTCACGTTGAGTGTCCAATTTTTATTGTTTAAAAAATCATTGCCATCTCACACCACCTTACACCAATTGTATGTAAATTATCGTTGTAATTGGTCATACTTTGTCGTATAACGAGCTATGCGTATTCACGTAATGCGTAAGGCATAATGCGTAATGCCGCACCGGGTAACGCGTCGGTGTAATGTGACGAGTATTATAATAATCGGATTGACCATCGTAAAAGGGCAATACAATTCTAAGGAAGTTTCATTTAAATAATGTGGCTACTGTCAAATTCGCGTAACGCCATCCCAGTGTGCTAATGATCCGACTCACCCTACGTTAAAAATCCAAAACATCCTTAAATAAATTTCACTTGAAAAAAATTAAATAGAACCTTAATAAGTAATCGATTTTTTTATTTAATTCCTCGCTAGTTTCTTAACGAGTTCGGATCTCGTCTGTAAGGAGCACATTTATCTCTTGGCCGAGTGGACAATAATTGCCCATTGGACAGTATAAGGGAGTGGGGGAACGGGGGAATGGGGTGTTAGTCAAAAGTAGAACTTTCAAGAGTGAGAAGCGCATCAAAGCTCGATAAGTATTCACCGATCGTTCGATCGACTGGAAAATTTTACACTTGGGCGGTAGAGCCTCGCGTCGAGAGAACGAACTAACCAAAAGAGCTCTCTAGGACACGAGCCAAGCTCGGCCAAACCAAGTGGAACAAAGAGCGAGAGGCTACGGAGGGGCTACGAGAAAACACACATAAGCGGACACATTATGTATATTGTACAGCTAGGAACAAGAGTCAGTTAGCGTAACCGAAATTCCACAGACGGGCATATTATACGCCATCAATCTAATCGGATTTAAACACCTTTTCGCTAATTAAACAAGCCTCTTTTTTTCTCCTACCACGTCGTATACCTATAACGTACCTATAACGTACGTCAAACAACATAAAAAAAAATTACAAACATACCAATAGTAATAATGATGATAATAATATGGTATTTATTGTTTGAGAGATATTCTTTTTTTTATGATAATTATTATAATAAAAAGAATATCACTTTAGGGGATGATTGTTGAACGAAGATAAAATGTCATCCGAGCGTGTAGAAAGAAGATGAGACGAGACAATACACGAGGGGTCGGACGAACCGTGACAAATTGTGAGGTTCCACCGAGAATCCAATTGACCCGAGAAGCTTTCACTCGCCTCGTACTATTCCCCCCCTCGGTCCCCATTCGCGGTATAGGTTTTATGTTTACGAAGGTTATCGCTCATGATAATTCTCATCTGGCTGAAGTTGCGGCGCACGTTGGAACGCGTGTATACACTGCCTTCCTCGGTAACACGAGTGTGCAGCAACGCCGAGGTAGAGGAACACGTACACGAGAGCGGAGTCGGAATATCTCGTCGATAATGGATGAATGTGAGTACAGAGAGCGCGCAGACACGGAATCGGTCGGGAATAAATCGAGCGTGCCACCATTGGAGCTGCTGCCCGGAGAGTTCAAAAGCGGGCGAAGTAGAAATATAGTTGCGAATGGCATGGTCTTGGCTGTGCTGCGTACCGGCGTTAAGGTGGAGGTCCCGGTTATTCACCGTGTACCGCGAATTAACAAGAAATGGCTGATTATTTTTTCAGGAAATACATTTTATAACTTATCTCGAACGTTTTATGCTGCATATTTTTTACATTCATTTCTGCGGCTGAATTGATGTCAGGGTAAACTGATGCGAGGACCAGACTTTTTTTTTGTTGAGCTTTATCAATTAATGAACGAAAAACTTTATTCTTCATTGAAACGCGTATCTGTTTTAAAATATTTTTCATTCGTTATCGATAGATCTTTGAAGTATGTAACAGACATCTCAGTGATTATGTGTAGGTGCCAAAACAATGATTAGTGACGAGCCATCGACCGACTGGAACTTGGTTATCGTCAAAGATATAAAAAGAGCTATCTGGATGTACCTGCGGTATGCGAAGAAAAACACTAACAACAATACAAACATTAAATCCTATATGTTTCGCACCGGTCTACGTCGACACGAGTTGTTCGTTGCTCCGCTGTCAGCAGTCCGCAAGATAGCCTCACTAGTTTTGTGAGGCGGACCAAGTGCTCTGTTCACCGTTCACGTATTTAATGGCTCTTTGTCCATTCAGCGGGGCTCTCACTCGATATCTTTGCATGTGTACGACACACACACACACACACACACACACACGCGCACACACCTCCGCACCTACCAAGCACCAACATATCTAGCACAATGTGCAGTCGTGTTCGCACGGCCCTACACTACAGCGTCGGCTCTTAACGCACTATACAACACGCTAATACCTCACAACTGCATATGGTAATACGATTTTACCGCGATAGAACGGGCTTTCGAGCAAAAAAAATTAATCCTTTTATTCTATTTTAATTTATATGAAACGAACGGAACATTTTTCATCGTTTCACCTTCATAAAAAATGATTAGGTACTTGAAACTGCATTGGCGATTTTTTAGGCAAGATTAATTGCTGAAAAAAAAAAAAAAAAAATCGAGACCCGTGTTTTACTGGTCGCGGAGCTTGGTATCGAGAGTCAATGTGTTTTTTATGCAAATATGAAGATGTTATTCTCGAGCGGTACATTTGAAGCAATTAAACACACAAAAAAATGAGTTGTCGGCTCTTCCGGTTGATCGGTCGACGATCATTGCGTCGTTGTCATTTCGAGATGCCCCAAGACAGCCCTCCGCTTCGTGCTCTTCGTTCTTCATACTTCGACTCAGGGTTTTTCACGTGGCTCTCGTTTAATTAATACAGAATTCCAGAACTTTTTGGCGTGCGCAACTTGTCACTGACTCAGGCGACGACGTCGTCGTCGTCTCGCGGCTGTCCGGCGACGACCTACTTTTTAATAACGGGCAAACTCACACGAATGTTATCGCGTGCAGGGCCGAGTGTTTCGGTGTAACGAGTTTTACACACTGTTGTTAAAGAGTCGTCCACAGTAAAAACATACTCGGGGTATCTCGTATCCTCGCGTGTGTCAATTGCTTTTTGTCATTGTATCGATTCTACGCCTGTCGCGCTAGACTTTATGGAATAAAAAAAATATATAAATATTGAAGAAATCATTTTGCGCACTGGAACATAGATGGCGCTACGATCTCACTGCAATCGAACCTAAAACCATTAATCTGGAATGAAAAATCTTGAGAAAATATAGTAATTTTCTTGATATTCGGTAGTGAAAAATATGTATCTTTTAACGACTCATCACCTCTGAAAATAGAGATGCCACGTCGACCGCGGAAATCGCTCGTACAATGATAATTTACCGTTGTTTGTCGTTCTCTGACAACGGGCATAAATGTCTCAGTCAGCGCGAAGCTCGTACACTGAGTCACGAGAAGAGGCGACATAGAAATGGCGAGTCGTAACACAAAGAGAACCGACGGACGGATTGTGCCGATTGACAAATGCCGACGGTCCTCGGGAACGCGTGGGCGTGCACCCGCGCTGCTTATTTTTCATCATCGCAGTATGACTCTTCCGTATTGAAAGCACTGCCGTCCGGTAAAATCTACTTCTCGAACATTGAGCGTTAAAAGACAGAAAACACATTGTTATGGTCTCGCGCTCCTACACCGGAAATTCAACTTCTCACGACCAATTTCTCTGAATACTCATTATTATATCACTGACTATCGAATAATAAAATAATCCCTTGACGTTTTGTTTCGTTGGTGGCTCGGTGATATAAAAATTCGTAGAATATCATGGAACGTTACAAGTTTATTCCCCCCCCTTCTTTTCTCATGCTCGGAGACATTTTTCATCGCATAGCCGAGAGCCGAGACATTTCGTGGACCGAGCGCTACAGTCTCGGCTATACGGTGTGTAAAACTTAGTGGGAGTCGATTTTCTATTTTGGTCCCTGGCGTCTGCATCCCAATACCTCAGCTTGGGTCTTGTCGGAAAAACGGTCGACGCTTCGGACAACTTCCGGAACGGGCTATGATATGTAGCGTCTCGACGCGGAGTACTCAAAAAAGAAAAACACAGTGAGCAGAGCCATGCCAACCATGTCAGTGTGGACGGGGTTATTCCAATCCCGCACGTTTCATGATATTAAAAACTTTTTTTCTGTCGAAGAGAATTGCAATTTCCATCGGGAAACTTTGCGTGTCAGTAAGAAGAGTTTAATAAAAAAAAGATTTAAACTTGGGCATACTGATTAGCGGATCGTTAAAATTCACGCACACCAGAGGAAATCGGGATAACCGATCGAACGTGCACTGTATCGAGTAACACAAGATAGGCATAGTCGAAGTGGTAATGCCAGTGGCTGTGCCGGGTCGGGTCATGAATAATGTAGAAGCGACAGAGAGCTCGCGGTAGACACAGCTACGAGGAGAGTCGCTGGCGTGAGGCGACCCAGTCACCCAGCTGTCAGTGGCCAATTACCGGCACTCTCACTGTGTGCATCTACATAGAACAAATAAATCGAGGCGCGACCCGATTACGCATAAATTAAGATCGCGGCCTTTGCTCGACGAGGCTCGACCTAAACGGCGAGCTCGAGAGCGACCGAGAAGCTTGTACTTCTAAGCCGATGCACGCGCGTATGTTTTTTTACACCAACAACGAAAACTACATAAATATTTAATTTTTTAAGCCCAATGCCACGTGCATTACAACTTAGAGAGTGGTAGAAGGAATAAAATGTAATTAACGACGGAGGTTCACAACGCTCCAAAAGCTACCCCAAGAATTCTCTTAACCCAATTGCGACTCATTAGGTCTAAGACTTTATTACGATAAAACGAAAAAAAAATGTTACGCTTGACTTTAACGGACCTGTGTTCAGCATGAAAAGACACATGGAATTATGTGCTACGTAATTTTTTGCTGGCACTACATTTTTATTCATATGCGAATGATATCTCTTTATCTACCGTTCTCCATCTCGTCGCATACTTCATCTTGTGAATTTCCTGCCGTCGGACGTAATAAGCACCTAAGTTTTCCCGCGATTCCACGGAGAAGCAAAAACGTCGTTTTTTTTAAATACGCACCACCTTTTTACTTTGCTATATCGATTATCCAAATTTCTTAAGAAGTTCTTCTTTACTTGTCGCTCGGTAACTATATTTAATCCGTTTTTTATATTGATCATGAATTATACCACTCGTTTAACTTTGTCCTCAATATTTGAAGGGAATATCGGCGTCTGTTGTGAGGTATGAACTTTTCGATTTATTTTTTTTCAAAATTGTAGATAATGTGTAACGTTGGGTCTACTCTTTCTAGATTTAATAGGGAATATGGGTCCATAATAACTTACTTAGGTGGAATTTTTGGGAAAATATCTAAAAAATGATAAAATCAGATGTGGAAATGATATTTTTTGAAAAATTTAATACGACACAAAACCGAAACCCATCGAAAATTGTTTAAAGCTGGCTTACTTCTGTAGAAAGTTTCAGCGCGATAACTCAAAATTTGCGAAACCTACAGCGCGAAAATGCATTTTTTTTTTAAGAATTAAAAAAATTGATATCATTTAAATGAATGTTTCAATTGTTGCGTAAATTTGAAAAATAAACGCACTCAACTGGTCTATATGTCTGCCCAATGTTAATCCGATTAGTAATCGTTCTTGAATTACAAATGGCTGAGTTTTGCAGGCCTGATACACACACGTCCGGTTAAAACTGTTCCTAAAATTGATTTCTTGCCGTTTCGGAACATTCTGCGTACGTTTCCATTGAAAGCTCGAACATTTTTTTCCACTTAAAAATAAAGCATCCTCAATGAGAAAGCGAAAAAATGATTTGACTTAAAAACTCTAGAAATTTTAATACGCCGAAAAATCGGTTGCTTCTCGAACGTTGACGGTATCGTGTACAGCAGAGATACCGAACGGCTGAACGCTACGCCGGAGTAATAATCAAGCTAATAGTACATGCATGGCTCTTCGTGCATCGTGCGTAACGGTATAAGAAGAAACAAGTATATTATAGATAGAAAGACGGAGAGAGGATGTGCCAGGGATCCAAAGGTGAAATCGCACTCTTCGATTCGCTTGACCCGCGGGTGTGCTCGATGACCACACTTTATGAAGAGATCTTTCCCGAGCGCAATCGCATCTACATGCATGAATTTCAATGTGTATTCGCGATGCATTCCCGGCAAGACGCGAACGACGATTTACGATCTGCTTCGCACGCGCACGTGGTGCTTGGAAATATACGTCCGCTGCATACCATCGAGGCCTTACGGTGACAATGTTTGTAACAAATGCAATCTACCATCGGTTACAGTCTGTAGTTGATACACAGCCTCGTCATAAATCAAAAGAGTTGCTCGACTGTGTATCGCGTATCGTGTATCGCTGACACAAAAGACGACTGCACCATTTCTTCAAGCTATTCGATAATATCTAATGAGACCTGCAAGCGCGTTTGGTAGTTTTGCAAAATTTGCATCGATCGAGACGTGAATTACACCATTGCTCTTTCATACTGTTTCAACAATGGGAACTCACATGCATCCACTTACTCTCGGTCTATCGTAAACGGGAAGTGCGGCGGGTGAATAACACATTTGGAAACGTGTTTAAAAGTAACTAGCCTGCAAATCGATATTTTTTTAGAAAAAAAGAATGGTTCCGTCTGCCATTAAAATGCTGCTGCGATTAATTAAGATGCTATAAAAAATAAAAATGGATTATTATAATGGTTATTATTAGCAATGCATTTATAAAATTATATATGTATCGTTGAATGAAGATTCAAACTATTCAATCGTTTGTTAAACAAAAATACATATATTCATTTATATATTTTTACGAGAGTAAATTAGCGAAATTGTAAGATTTTCAATAATGGACATGTAACAGTTTCGACCTTTCGAGCATCCCAAAGTCCGGCCAATTGATCCGCGACGCTCCATTCCCCAGTTTCGGTCTTTCTCTCTCTGATGTCTCGTTGTAGCGGATTCAGGCGACGAGACGACGCCGACTGTTTCTCCGTAGCTAGACCCCTTAAGTGCGCGGTAACGTCCCGACGATGCTTAATCTCGTTTGTCGGACGATTTGTCGCGTTTCCAGAACGGCTGTTCGCAACTAACAGCGCTCAGTACGAAATATAGTGTCGCGAGTTACGTGGAGCTGAGCTAGTGAATTGGATTCTGGGTCGAGCGATCCTGTGTGTAAACTCCGGTAGTACGACAAGATGTTTTTGTTGACTAAAGAATATTGTACTGACAATTAACGCTTTTTTTACTTTCAGAAAAAAATTAGATCCCATTTTCATTTATTAAATTCACTAAATTCTAGATTCTCATCAAACGGTATTATTTTTCAAAGATTTAAATCAGCAAAAATTTAATGAGTTTGCCTTGGCAGACTTGAAAATTGTTTGCCTTGGCTCAGACTTTATTTCGATCTATCAAAATTCTTCCTGCTCGCATCTCTTTAGCGTAATAGAGAAAAATGTTGATAAAAAACATTGACGATGTTGAGTGTACAGGCCGAAGCGATACGTACGTTTTCCTCCTCGGGAGACTCGAGGTCGACCGATCGAAAGTATAACGGCCCGGTATTACCGTGTAGCGTGGCCGGTAAACACGGTAATTGAGCCGAGTTAGCCGTCACGAAACGCGAGTGCCTGCCGTTCGCTCGCGGAGCTCTCCTGGCGCATAAGCGCACGCGGGCCAGATAGGCTACTGTTCGCGGGATAAGTCTACCGAATCGATCCGGAAACACGATTTTCCACGACACGCCATTATTTTTTTTTTCTTTTATCGTCGGCTCTACCACGAGGGACGTAAAACTGGCGACTATTATTTCCATCGTATAGACATAGAAAATATGAAGACACGACGAGCACCTCCCACTTGACAATTTACACGTCGTCAGAAAAGATTTTCTAAATGTTGGTGCATAAAAAACCATTCTAAACCAAAATAACATACGTTAACTAACTCCAGAAAACGTTGTACGTAATACATGAGAGTTAAAATACAAAAATAAAAATGATTATCGGTGTATCGACAACCATACTAATATCTTTCCGGCGTCGGGAATATCGCTTTATATCCTGGATGTATGTTATGCTTCATCGCTGCCGCTCTGTACGAAACTTTGAGTCACGCAAACCAGGAGCTGTGGCGCTTGTGCGATGCGCTATCATGAAGACGATAATGACTTTTAAACTTCCAATCCTAAACACTTATTTATACCGATGTAACTCGAATGAATTTTCTTACAATTATTTTTATTTTCATCGAACGATTAATAAATCGTTTCTGAACCGTGTCTCGAAATTAATCTCGCAATGCCTATTGAGCCGTTCAAATTTCGGTTCAACGATACAGCCGAATTGTGAAGGATGGGATCCAAGAATTCAACTTTACGTGGTTTACACGTTTGCGGACGACGACTTTCGGGCGAGCAGACGACCATAGCATTTTTGTGAAATCCAAGTCCTGTGAGTTACACAAGCTCACCGGATGAATGTCAGTTGCCTATGCATGCGAAGAGCTGGGTGTTCGAGTTGAGCACGTACGCGACAATAGACGTTCAGCCGATAGAGCTGTGTTAGTCAAGCGTATAGCGAATACGCTTGCTATCGTCGTTAAATCGTCGCCGATTCGGGACCGGCAATTTAGTATTTACACTAGTCGACGCTAATATCAATAAGCGACCTCCGATGGCGGCACTCTAGACAATTTTTTTTTTTCCAACGATCGGTTTACAAACTGTACTAATATACCGCGGGGCGGATTGCTACCAGCGAACGTGCTCATGCGAAATTAATACATGCAAACTGAGTCTGGTCAATATATTTTTGGCGCAACAATTTAATGGAAAATATTCACAGCGGTCCGACCGAAAAAAGTATCGTGAAATTTTCCATATTTTCGAAAACACCATCAGTTACAGAAGTACGGTAGATCAATGAAAATAAATATAGAACAGAGACTCGGTGTGGCAATGGAAGAAAAAAATTTTCAGGCAATTTTGTAACTATCGATTGCAAAAACAAGTGACATTGCATATTTTCGATCGACGATTTCTTAGTTTTTCGATGGCATCGCTTAAAAAAAACGGGTGCTTATCATGTTCTATTAAGCAATACGCAAGATGATGTATACGATGGGATCGAAGAAGCTTGATGAAGAGGTATCATTTGGATTTCGTGCATAATTCGAATGCATAATCCAATGTTTTTTTTTTGAGTCGATCGCACAAGCGACAAAGTAAATCACGACTTTGGTGATTTCTTTGCGGGGAACATGTGGACCTCGTGCGGGTCCAAAATCATTGTTGACTTTGGAGTTCGTTATCTGAATACGTTATCCGACTTACGCGCCAGGAATGTCTGCTGTGACGAGTGTCGACGATGAGGATATTCGCAGCGATACAAATATCTACTCGTGAGTAATTGCCCTGACATCTCCCAAAAATAAGAACCATATCAACAATTTTGTTGGGACGGAAATAAGACATTTTTCGATTGCCGTTAAAAGATGCTAACAAATTTTTACCGCAGTATTTTTTTAGATAAATCAGTTGTAAGACAAAAATGGGACACCCTGTACATATATACGTATACGTATAATGTAACAAAAACGAATAAAAGAGCTGAAGCCGAACAGTAGAAGTGGCCGCAAGGGCAAGCATCGACTCGGGTTTCCGGGTGACCGACAACGAAGGAGTGACACGCACAGACATTATCTCTCTCTCTCTCTCTGATCAGGCAAAAAAAATCCGGTGGCTGGTCTCGAAGTGTTCCACGACGTGGCCATGATGCACCCTTCCTTTTTGTCTCTTTCCAATGTTACCCGATCCTGCTCTGTGGTTGACTCAAACAAATTTCGTTTTAATCAACGAAACGGAAAGCGGATAGCGTGCGCCTTTCCTCGAATAAATCTTTTGCCCTACAAAGAATAACTTTCTCTGCAAATATTCACTACCTGAACATTATCCATGACTGTTACTCTATCGGGTACATCTGAGTAAAAAGTAGCTAAATTGTAAGTTCGAGCCTTAGATGAAAGCATAACTGGTAAAGACTGTATCTCTTTATTCGTATAAGATTCTTGCGAAAGATTTCTTCTTTCATCTTATTCTCCCTATTCGAAGCTACATTTCATTGGCTTTTATCGGGCTCACTGCGATCACTCAAAAAATTTCATTCGAGTTTATTTTTACTCAACATTTTCCCTTTTCTTGTGAAACGATCAGATTCATCTGGCTCCCTCGTTGTACACTTTCGAGCAGAGCGTGCTGAGTGACTTGACAGCTCGTTGGCGGTCCCCGAGTTGATGAATAACCGACACAATGTCTTTGGCACTGGCGTAAAGTAGGCTATATGGGCGCGAGTATGTGTAGAGTGCATACTTCTTAGCATAATCATACCGGCGGTATATGTAGCATATGCTATACACGCATATACAGCACGTGGGTCGCTGGTAGAACGGCGTGGCGCAAGGGCACGTAGTAGCTCATGTAACAGCGGAGTGTTAACAGGATCGGCGTGGCGATAGAGTCTGTTTTTTCATAGAGAAGTTCGAGGGATGCATGAGATAAGCCACCATGAAGGAGACGCTGGGATAAGAGGCAGAGTCGCTCGATGAGAGTACAGAGAGTCGGAGACCAGTGAGGCACGAATAGGATCAAGGAAGAAGGACGAGAGAGGTGGATCAACGAGGGAGACGGAGCCAATTTAAACGCTGGAAGAAAAAGAAACCGAGTTGGTTGTGGGATTTCAACCGGCAGGCTCGGAGACGTCCCATAAAGGGAGCAAAGACGATTTTCGATAGAAGTCAGACAGTCATTGGCCACTCGGCAATTTGCCGTTCGTGATCAGTTTCTTTTATGGAGAGATTTTGATATGCCAATAACTGGTCTACCACAGGCAAGTGACTGCCGCAGATTGCCGGTTTTCCCTGACTTATTCCGTCGCATCGTGCCTCTCTCTCCTGGCTATTGGCAATTACCAAACGAATAACACGTATCACGACTTGCACCGCGAGGCAATCGCCCCTCGACCTCTCCCGGGACACGAGACGCGGATACGATTTCGAATAAATGAGTTCTTTGACAGATTCTTGGAAAACCAAGCATCGTCTACGTCGAAGCAAGATTCGAAAAATAAGAATTTCGAAAAAACTTATGTAACTCCATGGATTTTCAAGTTACTCAGCGCAATTGTTGATCGTTACAACGTTTATAGTCAATGTAACTTCGAAAGGGTCGATTCATGTTGCCCGATATTGTCATGCCAAGTCGCAAGCAACCCAGGCACACGTTCGAGCAATGCGCGATAAATGCATGGGTGGAAAATACACTCATTGTCGTTCAAATAAATCCACCGACTTGTGTGTGCGGAACAGTATTGCTGTTGGTGGCAAATAAAAAAGCATGTAACTCTTTGTAACGCTATTAACTGTCGGCATACACGTCGATGCTAGCCAGAAGTAGAAAGTGTTAATTAACCGTGACGTTACGTAGCCGACGGGACCAAAGTCTCATACGGCAATTCCTCGGCTTGAGACTTATCGCCGAGGGTATTCAGACAAGAACGAATACTCTTTCTAGCATTTACTTTTCCTTTTTCCATGTCCATGCTCCACCGGGTCCGACAATGTATACGATAGCAGCATGCAGTCACAACTACTGTTAACGAATTGTATTTAGCTGATGAAGAAACCGCAACTCTTCATTCGTTTTTCACAGGCAAAGTGTGGGTCCGCTTCTCGACTCAATAGCTTTTCTTTTGAACTTTGTCGAAGCTTTTCAAATACTTTACCAACGAAACTTGACACGTATTCATTCGTAAGTGTTTGTGTAAGCGTGTGAGTGTAGGGTTCGTGTGTGTAATATTAGCTCAGCTGTTGACCGTGTAAACCATGTAAAGTCAAATGAGGACTTCCTTCTGCGAACGTCGAATCACTCAAACTTACCTGACTGTTGACAAGAATGCTTCTTTATACGAACGGTAAAGAAAAAAAAAAAAGTTCAATAGCAAAACTGAGAAACACTTGCCAATCGAGTATCATTCTACAAACAGTTATGTCCAAAACCACCGTACCTCCCCGTCGGCTCTATTATTTTTTTTCTATTGAACACAACATTGCTTTATGTTACACTCTCTTCAGAAAATTGTTTCTCATATTATCTATTTTTTTATTTTTATTATTTTTATTTAAATACCCTGGACGGAATCTTATATTGCGATTCGAATGAATTTTGCAAACGGTCCAGCGGAAAAACGAATGAATAAATAAAGCAATAGATTACATGCGGTGAGCTCATTCCCGCACGTTCGTTGTGGAGAATGCAAACTAGTTTCGGCTTCGACAACTGAAATTAGTAGAAAGTGTTAATTGATCTCCTAGCAGGAAACGTCCGTCTTGCGGTAGAATTCTCCAGTAGAGTTTTGATGTAAGCTACATGGCAATGATGCTAGCACTCTGGACAAGAAACCTCTATCCGAAATTTTTTCGGAAACGGCAATATTAAACCCGAGATAGCTTCACGGTGAATTCCACGCCCGAGTGTCCGCGGTGTCGGAAACTAGAAGTGTAAAAATAGCGGAAAATACAGAAAAGTACTAACCGCGCGAGATAAGTAAATTATTCGAGCACGCAGACAAAAACATGCCGAGACTCGTGATAATACCGTATGTCGATAAGGTAGGGTCAACAGACGTTGGCATTGGCGCCTGTGTGGGTAGAAACGGCGCGAGACTAATTCGATCAGCCGAGAACACTGACGGCTAGCCAGCGGGATCTAAACAAAATACAGCGTGACTATTAACGTCGTTTCACAAAGCGCCAAGCAAAATTATTATTTTTTATTTTACTTTTTTTATTGGCGTATTTTCTACATCTCCGTCGCTCGCCTACCTTCAGACCATATATACCTAGTTTTGTGGTGTCATAGAAATGGCATTGGTGTTTCAACACTATTTCACGGCTACGGTCGATGATCGAGCGTGTATCGCATTTTGAATCAACCATACTTTTTTGTATTTTCGTTTCGTTTCCTTATAGAGAAAGGTTTGTTTTGGTATACATTTTTTAAGCGCGGCATTAGTGAAATCGTATTTACAATATTTCAAAACATCGAAAAGTCATATTTAGAGGAAAACATTTTGATAGGCAGTAGATTTTCAGAGGCAATATTACAAAAATGAGTGATTTTGGTGCATTTTAGCAGGAATTTCCTCGCTTATCAATGGAATTGCGGAAAAACCCAAGTGCCGACAATATTCTACAGTAACCGATATGAAGAAAGCTAAAGAGTTATCATTTCTCAACAATTCGCATAGTCGAAAAATATCAGGACTTCATAATTCTATGGATTTTTACGCGTCGAGCAGAATTCTGACAATGTGAAGCTCGACGATGGTATATTTTTACGCGCTGAATCTGAATAGGCCAGCCATTTTGCATAAACGTTGTTCAAAAATTAAAAAACAAACTTTTATAAAACTTTTTCATCATTTCCCTTTATTCGCAAAGCTTCCTCTGTGAGGAACTAAAAAATTGTAGTTAGTGCATTCTCAAAGAAGCGTCGCGTATAAAGGAACATCATGAGTAATTGTAAAAATTAAACTATGCATTAGACTATGCGCGAGGCATTAGACTATGCACCTGGCATTAGACTATGCGCGAGGTGAACTCAATGGTTCCCAATTCGGATCGTTGTATTGAATTTGGGGGTATATTCGCTGCAGTTTATCCCACACATTGACGTATATGTGGGTCCCTGTGTGAATGTGTGTACACGGGGAACCCGTACCATGCTCTTTCAGGATGAACCTCAAAGGATAAACGTCACCGGCAGCCGCTCTATCGTACCCGGTTGTGTATGTCCCGTCGTCTACATAACATGTATGCATAATTCGATACAATGTAACTCGCGGGATACACCTTACAATTAGTGTATGCGCGGACGTATTGCGCGCGGTCGACCCGTGCTTCGACAGACTCTGTGTACGCAGAGGATAATCCTCACAGGTACATGGACGTTTCGTATCGTCCAGGCGGAAACTAAAGTCTGTTGCGAGACGTCACGTTTGTAAAACTTGATTTTTTTTTGCCTTTTCTGTTGAACGAAGATGAAATGGAATTAAGTTGATAATATAGGGTGGAAATTTGAATATCTAAAAATTTGACTTTCAGTAAAGCACAAAATTGTGGAGAAACTTACGTTTTTGTATGCTTCAGTTCAGCGAGAGAAAATGCAATTTTTAACGAAAAAAAAAAAAAAACGTTGATAGATTCCTTGCTACACCGGTAACTATTCACGGTCAATAATTGAATCTCGAATTTCAGCGCCAGTCGGCCATAAGTGAACTGTATAGTGGTGATCTGCAGTATCGCGGTCAGCGTTAATTAGAGATTTACCAAAATAAAACTAATGTTGCTCGAGGGATTTGTCGATAATTACAAACAATATCTCGATGTATTACCCCGGCATTACAGCGAGTTCGCTGTTAGTAATAACGCTTCGAGCCGAAATTTCATGGATTGACGAGCGGTAATACAACGCCCTAATCGAATTGATTCCGAGGTATTGAATGCGACAGGGAATTGTTGCTTAATGCCGCGAGCTCTCTTGTCTACGGGCCTGTAGGATAATGTAGTACAACGAACGGATCGCCACCGGGTACGGGTGGTTTTTGTCTGCATTAACATCCAGACCTCACGAGCAATCCTCCGGGCAGACCTCCGAGCAAATAGAGTGGTCCCGCACCACCTAGCAGATTTATTCAGTAATCTCCGATACGTCGATCTGTATTTTTCCATCCATCTTCCCCTTTGTCCCTATTCACCAGCCAGCACGTCATCGGGACTATTGACTAAGAGAAAACGCTTGGGATGGAAAGACGTTCGGCGAGTTGATCGTGATCCATCGACCCATCCGGCCTTGGCCGTTGGGCCTCTTCAGCAACTGCGTAATAAGGTGTATCTTTCTCCGGAGCAACGGAGACGATGGAACTCTCGGCGATACACAGAGATTCGGCGAATTACTTTCGTAACACGAAGGGTACTTGTCTCCGGGTGTAGACAAAACACCGACACCATCAGCCTTCCGGTGTGTTGGCGTTTGCATGCGCGTGCGCGACGGAATTCTCCGATTACGAAGTCCATTCGCGAGAGTAGGAAAGCGAGATGGTTAAACCCCGAAGCGAACGAAAGAGAGATGGTACAAAGCCCGATGGCGACGGTGCATTCTAGAGGCCGAAGGCCAGATAGAGAAACATTGCAAAGCGGAGAAGAGGGGTTGAGGGAGTGCGGAAGAAGAGTCGATGAGGGAAAGAGGCAGACGGAACGATATTTCCTCTCCCGCTCTTCCGCACACGCACGGTCGATCGTCCCTACCAACGGCAGCCATTTTATGCTGCCGTTGGATGCCGGTTTACTGTACAGCCGGCATTCCTGGCCTGGGAAAATATTGCCGCGAGCCCGGGGAATCCTCCTTTCTCTGTCTCTCCTTCCCGCCGTTCCCTGGACGAGAGACGAAGATACGGACAATCCCGGAGGCTGTAATGTAAAGAGAGCCTTACCGATGACGGCACTCGGCAACGACGGAACGAGGACTCCTTCGAGATGAGTGAGATGGTTCACGGTTTTAAAATATAAAACGAAAATTTGCCGAGAACGCTGGACCGAAATTCGAAGCGAATAGTATCGCTGTATCAGAGAAGGTCGCTACAGTCACGAGAACGCAGTTATATAGTGTTTAGGTCGAGACTTGGAAGTGAGAGGAGATTAAAGTCTTGGATCCCTGTACGAGAATGAGTTTTAGTCGCGATTTCTCTATTCCGACTACTTGTTTTAGTATCTTCGTGCTGCACCGTTTTCGTATCGTCGAGCAATTCTGAAGCGTCGGTTGTGTGATACAATTATGCAGCAGAGCTCCGGAGAGAGACCGGAGCGAGGTATTCACTGCCTCGGGCCACTTTGCTTCATTTGCGATCAACTCGAATTGAGTCGAGCAAAATTCTTTGATGCATCGTAGGAATTAACTATGCATGTATATCAATCCGCTTGGATACTTTGGTTCATAATCCATTGATACACTGTATTAAAAACAGTTTACTTTTTGGTTTGATTAAAAGACATAACGTAACATGAAAAAGAAGCTTCAAATATGTGTATCAATATTTTGAAGATTTTCCAGATATTTACGGTTCGTCCCGTTCATCATTAACTTGCTAAACAGAAACTCGTGAAAATTTCTCGGAATATTTCTTTTTCTGAGGGATTCAATTTGTTTTTCGTTCGAGAAGTTGACACAGGCGGCACGATGTTTCCAGGGCTTAAGAGGTAGCTACCACCTTTCGCAGAATTGAATTTTTATTACCTTGCTCCTTTCCTATTGCGCGGTAAGCAGAGTGGAAGATGGCCGGAACGTGAAAAGTTCTAGCTCGGTGCCGTGCCTTCGCACTTGTTGGAAATGGACTTCGAATCGACGCCTCACGTTCGACTGCAATTATTGTTCAAAAAGTTTGACCGAAACTGCATTGGATGGAGTGAAAAAAAATCAAAACGGTTGACCAAAATTTAAACCGCAATGCATTATATGCAGAGAAAGGTTTATCTATAAAACACCCGTAAAATAAATAATTTTTATCAGTAAGCCTTACTGTGTACCTTGAAGTTCTCTAATCTCTGATGCTGCAGACAGACACGGTTAATCGTCAACGTCCGTCTCGCAGGTGAGTTACGACGAAAATATTTTATTGACATTTATGTCTCAAACTCGCATGATTTGCCGCTTTATTCTACTGTCAGCCGAGATCTATGCTAATTAAACATGGATACATTGACCGGTGAATATGTATACCTAGTTAGGCCAGATAATGGATGACGAGTGTGCATGGCAAGGGAATACGAGTCTTCGCGACAATGCTACAAGAGCCGCTATCCCGCTACTGGTCCTCGTTAACTTTCGCTGGAGTAACAGCGACAGTGATAAAGACTCGTACCGAGCGAGTAACAGAGTCCTTCGCCGGTGCAGAAACACAAATGCGCGGCCCACACACAAACAGAGGCACATGTACGGAGCGGCGTTGTTACTCGACCGTTTGAAATATGTTGACGATAAATTTGCCGATATAATTTGAGATTGGTATATAGCACCCTGTGGGAACGATAGGAAAGTCAGCCGAGTTTCGCTCCCGGCGTGACAGACCGTGCGACGAGCAAAACATAACACAGCTCTATACGTATTCCACGTACCTTGTCTATGCGCATGCGTCGCGATTACCTTTTCGATGCGAGAGGTGTAAAACATTCTGCAAATTGGATCAAAGCCGGCCAAGTCACTTGTCGGTGCAAACTACCAGGGGAAATAGCTACAGATCTATTCCTAAGGATAAATGCATCGGAATAGAAGTTTTTTTTTTATTCATAAATATATCGCTGTCGGAGTTTCTTTGTAAGTTCCTGATTATTATGTATACGGGCATTCCATCCTAATTCGACTATCTTCAAACACGCACCTTCCATTGCGAGCAAAACTATTTTTCTTCTTAAACAGGAACGTCGATTATAAAGTAGTTTTTATTTTGTTAAATTTTGCACCGAACATTTATAACTAATGAATGAGCAGTTATTAAGAAATTATAAAAATTCAATGTGAAATAATGGAAAAATATGAGGGGCCACTTTGGACGAACGTCAAGTAAATTTTAAAACTCGGACGATCACGTCATATCTTGACAGTTTTCCGTGTTTAAAACAAAAATCGGATACACATCGGTTGGTTGTCTCAAAATAATTTTTCTCAAAATCATTTTTCTATTTCTGAATTACATTGTGTCAAAAAGTGATTTAATTTTTGTTGTAACTTGTTCAAGATTTTTATCTGAAATATCCGAATAAAGCAAATGCTCCGGAAAAAAACTGGCCGGGAGTGCGAAACCAACTGATTTGATTATTTACCGGACCAAGGATACCATCAGAGAAAATTGTGCGTGTAGAAGTTGTCAAAGTAAATACGTTGACAGGAGACATTTAGATTTTTCGCAATGCATTAAGCTTTATCTTCGATCTCCATTTACGATTTTAGTTCGACAACATTTTATCTTTCCGCAGACGGTCTGGACACGACGGTTTTTGTTTTATTGTCGAATGCGTTTCCAATTCCTTGTCGGGTCGGGAACAGCACGGCGAAAGATAGGCAGCGTTAACAATGCAATATCCAATATTATATTCTTACCAAATGGTAAATATAACAGAATAATATTTGTGTAATGTCGAAAAAAAACCTCTGTTTTGTTAATAATAAAAAGTTCTGAAAATGCAGTAAATGTGTACCGGTCGATAATTTCCCTCACAAAACGAAGTAAGTGTCATATAATGCATGTTTTACTTTAACACGAATATGAATATGGCATTGAATAAAAGCTAGCTCTTAAAGAATAAAGATATTTACATAAATACAAGCGTAAATATGACTGTATATGCGAGCATTTTTTACTCTTAATACTGAATAATTTGTACAGGGATTTATGACAAATTTAGTTATTTACAATAGAAATTTTATACTATGTTTCTTGTGAAAAGTACAATGGTTACAACATAAAATTTCACATTGTGCACTTTATATTCTTTGACATTGGAAAAAATGCAAAGTTCTAACAGAAATTTTATGTTTCACGGCGTGCACTTTTAACTTTTACACATTGTAAAAATTCGTTCAGTTGGGGCGTACTATTTCATATAATATCTGTAAACTATACTCATGAAAATGTACAAATTCAACTGTTTAGCCGAGTGGAGGCACTGTTACTGAGAAAAATTAAATTTTAATAGAAATCTCGGTGATATTTCCAGTTTATTTTTTTTCCGTGTACACATTTCCAAAAGTGTTATCACGTAATAATCTTCAATAACTTCGGGACTTTGAATGTTATTTTTTTTCTTGGACTTTGTATTACTACAAAAATATTACAATTCATTGTGGTTTTATGTCATGGCATTGAATTTAAATTTACCTTATTATTTCAGCTGAGCAAAGACTTTTTCCCATGATTTATTAACATTTTTCCAGGGATAACACTTGTTTTGTTCTGCGATTTAAGAATGAAATCAACAATATAGTCCATTAAGCTCTTGTTGTCCGTGAATTTTATTACTTGCTTCGTTTGATAATGTCGTGGATTTTACATTCCTCGACATTTCTGTAAATGTTCGTTCTAATTTTACCGTTTTATTCATGTAATACATAATAAAGTGCTTCGGCATGCCTCATAGGACGTGGAGATAAGACCCAAACGCAAAAATATATTTGATGAAACTAATCAAATTCACAATGGATTGTAATATTATTTTTCTTATCAACACAGATATCAAGGAAAGAGAGAAAGAAAGTAAGGATTTATAGCCATAGAGTTATTCAAGGTCATAACGCAATGCAATTTTAAATAAATATATGCCTTTTAAATCACGAGAGATATTATAATCGCTGAGGTCTCATAAATTCTTGTGGTCTTCCCAATTTGTTTAATATCTATAACGTAATTAAAATATAAAAATAAATTTTTCTACTTCAAATCGATTGTTAGCATTGAAGAATATTTTCAAACAATTAGGAATTTGTTTTTGTTACAATAGATTCAAGTCGAATAAATTGTACACCTAATATTCGTCCATAGGTATTCGATACAGAAATATTTCACATTGAAATATTGCAATGATTGCAAGAAATTATGTTTTGGTTTACAGATATATGGAAATAGGGGAAAAAGATTCACTTCACTTGAAAGACCTCGGACCTGAGGATAGTGAAATTGAGAGGGAATGTCCCACACATAAAGTAATAACGACAGGAGTTTCTCTGTCCAAGTACCGTCTCGTGATGGTCCTTGGACCGACCCCAAGCATTTCTTCGCAATTGAAGTGGGTCGGAATAATTTTTTTCCGCAGTATTCCGTGATTGTAAAACTTGATAGAATGTAGAAGACAGAATAGGAGATTTTGAGGAGAACCGAAAATAAAAAGAAACTGATCGCTATCTTGATACCACAGTTGGCAGGCCTCATTAACACGAATATCACGATTAGCGTGACGCCATCAATGCATCTCTTGGACAGTATTAAATGGAGTATCCGAAGAAACCATGCGCATCCCCGTGGACACACGTATAAGTAATATAGATGACAGAGGCGATGTGCACCAAAACATTTCAACTTGGAACACAAACATGCTCCAAAAAAATTAAAGAAGAAGAATTCGAATTTATTGTTTTTAGTGCAGACCAAACAATAAAAATGATAGGTAAAAGTATAATAGTACTTTGCCTCTATGTACGTTCCAGCTTACGAGCCGGGCTCGCGACCTACAGACATTAATTTGATTTAATTGTTCGTGAGAAAGGAGCGTAACGACGACGACTTGTGAGCTAGAACGTCGACGAGAGAACCCGCATAACAGGCATCGACTGAAGACAATGGGAACCAGCACTCGAGAATATCGCGTGTCTGGCTTTGCTCTTGCGCGCCATTTCTAATCATCGGCGATCGCGACACAAGCTTTCTTCCCCCCCCCCCCCTTCTGTTTGCGAATAAGTATGAGTGCGAGTGTGTCATATGCGTGTGAGTGCGTGTGTGCGTGGACGGTTTGATCGCTGATCGCGTATTACGTCCTCTTGCCGTTTCCTTAAGTGATCATTCATCGTTATATTCTACCCGCACACTCTATTTCAACGTCTATCAATTGTATCATACAGCCGAGTTGTTAAACGGGTTTTGAACATTCTTTGTTGTATTATTATTGAGGCATTTTTTCGGAATTTTTTAGAGGGGGTCAAATAATCGGATCATTGTTAAATTCGGATCTAAGTTTATTATAACTTTGCAGTCAACGAAAAATAATAATAAATCGGATGTCCAACAAAGTGACGGCGTTATGTAGAGTCATTGGACGCCTGCTTTTTGCGACATAAATATTGCTGCAGCTGCAATTTTTTTCTTTTGATCTATAAAAGATGAAATAATTTTTATGTGTTTACTAACATATCAAGGCGAAGAATATACCAAAGAAATGATGAAATAGTGAGAAATTGACAGTTTTGGTGCCATTTTACATGGAAGGTTGAATTTTCTACGATTTTTTCGACACATTTGACCCCCAAAAAATTATTTCTTTGCACGCTACCCTACAAATTGAAGGTATCACCTTTCGGTAATACTACAGAAAGAAACCTCTTTAAATTTTATTCAAATCGGTCGATAACTTTTTGAGCCACGACAAGAGGAATTTTCGAAAAAGATAATCGCATTTAAAATTTCAACATGTTGATTCTAGTGACTCACCGATTAATCAGCGATTCCAGGCGCATGCATTAATCCTTCAACTTCCTGGAAAAATTGATTTTCTTATGCTTGCCGTTGTTTCCTGACTACACGAGCTTCGTTTGTGTTAAATAGACATCCGGTTATGTCGGTTCTGGTTAGGTAAAAACTCTGCAGTCGCTGCTAACGATTATGTCCAATGCATTCATACTCCTTAAAGTCGAAGAAAATGCATTATTCATCACCTCAGCAGCAATGTAGACCAAAATTTGAACAATTTCAAGTCCTCGATGTAAGTGTTTCGTCGCCAATCGTCAGACCGTCGAGTTGAAGTTTTCGTTATCATTTTGGGTATGGCCAGCTATGCATCTGTCCAGCGGAATAATTTCTGTATAAATCTTGATGAATCGGCAAGATATGCTCTTCGATAGTTGCGTCAAATAATGGTGAACGATTCTCCAATTGTTTATTTTTATTTAATGCAGTCGCTTTCTGCCATTTTTGTCCGTCAGCTTGCATCTTTCGGACAGCTTTTCTTTATTTCTTACGTCGGAGTCTGGCTCTCATCCTCTTCTTTACACGGGCAATACATTCGCTTTCCATAACTGTTAACTTGTCACCATAAGGATTTCGTTCTAGTCGGACGTCTGACCCGCTACCTGATCGCATGATGTCGCCGCGCTCTAAATTACATGCGATAATGTCGAGAATATTCAATATTTCGAGTTACTCTTTGGTCAGTTCATTTTTATGATATACTTTTAAATATGAAAAAAAAAAAAATTCTAAAAGTATTTCTCCCTTCGAGACATCATCGACATCGTCGAGTTGTTTAAATCGTTACAGTAACAGCAGTTGTTTTAATTGATTGACGGAGAAAAACTAGTCCGTTTCTTGTTTCACTGAAAGTGTTGTTTTTTCTTTTAACAGCGTCGAAGTGTGACGGCTCGGTGGGGTAAATTCTGAATGACCATCGTTGAGTAATTATCGTTACGTGAGCTCTGTCGGGTTATGTTTCGATGAATAAAACCGGTAGAGCCCATAATGATCGGCAGATATAAATAATATCGGTAAGCATAATGGATTTCTGCTAGGCTAGCTCCCAACAACTATACGTTACACGATAAGCTCAACAGGAGAACAGCAAAGTAACACAGTACACACCGTTGGCGGTACAATCATGACATGAATAGCGATGCCTGTAATAATTTACCGGTGACGAGGCGTCCGAGTAGTTATCGTTTCGCGAGTTATCATTATATTCCCGCGCTCGGTTCTCCCACTTTCCCTCCACTTGTCATGCCGCTCGATCGCGGTTCACGTCGCCCGCGGACACTTAAACTCGCATATATTATAATCGATCGATGATTATACAATAATGTACGCGTCGGGGCAAGTTAATCAATAGTCGCCGAGGCAACTGCAATGCGCGAGTCCAACAACGACACGATTGCGTCATGACAGGCTGTCATCGCGCCATCTACTATCTCCACTTATAGTCCGGGCAGACGATTCGTTCATTTTTTTATGAATACTTTTTTATTTTATTTTATAAGACCTTAAATAATTCTTTGAACCGATTTTTTGTTTAATTTTAACTTTCATAAGCGACATGAAAATTTCAATATACAACATTTCTGAACGTCTGCGTGGTGCCTTTATCCAGGCGCGAAAAAATACACTGACGTCGCGATTCTCTTGATCGCATCTATTAAGATTATTGCTAAATTTTTCAGGGTCTCTGATAATTTGTTTGGGTCTATCTATCTCTCTATGTCAAATATTTTAGACAAGTATCTTGAAAATCATAAGTGTCCTCCATGAGGAAACATCGATTATAAGACTTCGACATCTTTTTAATTTTGAAATAAAAGAAAAATGCAACTCCAGTGATTTTTCAATGATTTAGTTACATAATTAAAATTATATATCTTCGAAAGGGTAATTACAAAAATAATAGTAGCAACGATTTGATGTTCAGAGAATGTAAAATAAAATGAATTTTCCTGATTGCCAAAAAAAAAAAAAAATTAATTTATTAGACAAAAACAGTAACGATTTAGTATTCGATAGCCGGAGAATGCTCCTCGAGCCATCGGCGTTGCGGTCTCTCGGGTCGCTGCCTCGCCTGAAACTGGTCGTGTGCGCGATTCTATCGGGGACCGGAAGTAGCGCGAGAGACGAGAACACAGGGAAAAGGTGATACCGCAGAGTCAGCGATAAAGTCGAGCATTAAGATCGCGCGGTAGTCAATGCCGGATTTAATCGTCGATTAAATTTTATTTGCGCGTTCGCGCCTGCGTGTCCCGAGTCCTCCTGTGAGCGGTGGGATGATTCGGCAGTTGAAAATTCGCTTCCGAGTTCTTGCCGCGAATGTCGAATGTGCACGAACACACGCATATGTACATGTATACTTATATATATATATTTATATATATATAAAGTCCCGTACAGCACTACGGGAATTAGAGTTCTATATATCACGAGAGAACAGCGAAGCCGACACACGGGTCATGTTTTATGTATCGCGGCACGTATCGACTAGCGTTATGTGTGACGTTACGTTTACGCGAACGGTTCCCGGTCGCTACACCGCCCTCCTGTTCACTGCGAAATTTCTACGTACCCGTTAACTACTCGTCGAGAGACCGAACTGTGTACGTGTGTGTCGCATACGTTATAACACCGGGGCGTGTGTCGGGTCTCGGTGTACACCTTCGGGCGCAAATAACGAGTTGGCGATCCCGCCAATGCGTTCACCAGCTGTCCGTTGCAAGAACGAGAGCGTTGCAAAGAATTATGATAATTAAAATCGCATCAACCGGAGATGGGATGTAACCGGGTTAAAACAAAATACATACATATATGCAAATAAAAAAATAGGAGCGTTCCGGAGAGAGAGAGAGAGAGAGAGAGAGAGAGAGCGATTATCCGTCTCGAAAGCAGTTGTCGCATGCGAACGGCGTGTTGACATACCGAGCGAGTCGAGATACAATGATGATTATCAATTAGGTGTTTACTATGATCAGTCGTTCGCCGACACGGTTATTTCATCAACGTTCATTAACGAACACCCTGGGATCGATGTTGTTCGGCAATGTTTGAATCGTCAACGTTTAAAAAAATTCGTCATCATCCTTCAGTATTACATAATACTGAAGGATGTTGACGAATGGTTAACGCCTATGTACTTTGCACACAATAAATTTTAGTAGATTTGTGAGGAACAATCAAAAACGGAACAAGCACAACGATTCAAAATCTATCGAGTAATATTTTTTGTCTTGCTCAATGTTGATAGACAGAAGAAAATATGTTTGTAAATAAATAAGTTGAGCGTCACTGTGTCAAAGGCTTCGCGCGTCAAAGAGCGTTCTCTCGGATCGACAGTCCACCCCTATCGATCCCGTTCCTCGGAGTAAATCCTCGGAGTAAATCCTCGGAGTCGGACCGCGAGATGTTACAATTCCGATAGACTCTGTTCAGCACCGGTATTTCTATAGAGTATTATTGGTGAACGAAAGCGAGAAAGACGGGGAAAAGGTAAATGATAATACGATCGTTATCACGATGACTTCCGGCGCGCGTAACACTCCGCGTCCTAACAGCTGCTTTGCCACCGACGTGGATCCCGCTGAAGCACGTGCAGCAGGTACTGAACCGTAAATCGCGTAATCGTTTGTGAAATATAGATCGCTCGCGTACATAAATCTATTTATATTATGCTAACCGTCGAGTCGCCGTCACGCCGCGGGAGGGCTGCTCGCAAGTAGACCGTGTCGGAAACAAAAGCGACGACTCGCCGTGCACTCGGATCAATTAGGGTGCGTGCGATCGGATTATTCGTCGATCGGAGCTTGCATCCATGAATCGAAACGTTTTTACGCTCGGCGGATGGACAATGAGTAATTTGCACTGTTCTCGCCTCGGATCGACCTCCCGCGATTTACATAATTTACTATCCACTCGTCGCAAACGAACTCGTCGAAGAATTAGCCGCGATCGAAAATACTTTGTGATGTTTTGACCAGAAATAACGCTCGCGTTCCAAGGAAAATATTTGTCAATTTTATTATTCAAACTATAAGGGTTTTTTTTTAAATAATTATTTTACTGTGTACAAAGTGTGAATTGTTAAAGTATTAAAAAGTTCTACGAGACTGAATGGAGTCCGTTTTGAATTTGTTTAAACTAGCTAATTTAAAATATTTGTTAAGATTATTTAAGTAAACCAATTTGTGAATGAAAGATAAAGTTTAAAGAATGAAGAACCATTCGGGTCTATTGGGTTCGTGCGGACTGTGAAGAAAAATCCAGCCGTGTAAATCGATGGTCGACCAGGACGAAATTAATAATCGAGCCTGCGCGTCGGGGAAATCTTTCTCGGTTCAAAGACTGACTTTATCGGCTCGGTGAGAGATGTGGTTACACAGTTTTGTTTGTCAGTCCCGCGGGGTTTACGTCTGGCATTTCCTGGAAGCTTGTCACTGAGGCTCATCAGCCTCGCGATAGCTGTCGAGCTCCCGACGGCCGTTGGGGAGCGCATTCGAACCGATAATCAACACGAGGAAACCTCAGGATCGTCTCGCGCAATTAACGGAACGTTGATTGGATGCCAGATGCTGGCTGGCTCAGACGTTCGGTGGAGAGAAGGCTTTATAATTGCGCTTTCTCCCTCTCCCTTCAGCGGTTGCTTGTGCTTACGGCACGTATTTACAGTTGCGTTCGGGCTAAACCATAATCGCCCGAATGCGCGGTATTATGTAGACGCGCGTTATTACGAACCTGCGTAACCGTAATAACGCGACGGACGTGGAATAACCTCACCCAGGAAAACCATCGGTGGTAGTTTAACGAAATGTCCATTTCAAGGGAACCCGGTGGAAGAAGTGATTTTTCTTCGAATCTGGGCCATCCAATCTGGCGTGTATAATCATAAATGAGTATTATCGATTGGAAATAAAAGAATGGTAGGAGGAGCTAAATTTTTCCAACGTCCTATAATCAACGACCGACTCATCGATGTCGCAGCGTTCGACGGTCATAATAAAACGTAAAAAATGTAAAAAAGTTAAACAAGTAAAATCGATGAAACATCGGTATACCGCCGATTATCTTACGGGGTCTCTACGCGCTCCTGAACAAAACTGTTTTGTCTTCGATTCGTGTGTGTCAACGACGGTACCAAAGGCAGAGACAAAAAAAAGTGAGAGAAGCAGACACGACGAAGCAGAGAGCCTCTCGGTATTCAACTAACGTTACAGAATATACTCTGTCTATCGGCAACAATTTTCTAGCAGGTTTATTACGTGCGGCCCGACACGAGTACCGAGCGTTGAGGAAGGTGTCGTGCATGGGATGGCGAAAGAAAGCGCGGAGGAAAATTTGAGGTAGAAAAGAAAGAATTTTTTTTTTTTATAAATTGAAAGCGAATCGTGAGGAATACGTGCGCTTCGAATACAGCTTGTTAATCATGGTGAAAAGGAAACCGGCAATGCAAATATTAGCACGAACGACCGAGCGAAAGCGAGAATAAGAAATATCTTTCGAGTTATGCATCATTTTATTGAACGCGAGTGATGCGTCGGGTTCATGTTAAATTAATTATTTAAATTAAAATAGAGCTATGTGCGAATTAGCTGAGTGTATTCGCAATGTGTACTTTGATTAAAAAAATGTTGTATATCGTACACGTAGTATACTTCTTTTTTTATTGTAAAACTCCGATGAAAATTACGTAAGTCTGTATGTGCATGTTCGTAGTTGGGAGCTTTTCGTAGCTCACGTAGATCCGGGCATTTCCGTGAATTGATCCGGGCCGAGAACGGGAGGGAGCATAGATAGAAAAACCAGCCTACTCGAATTACTGCGCGCTCGCCGCTCTCCTTTGATATGTAATTGCGCGTATGCGTTCTCGGATATCTCTAGCGATCCTCCGAGCTTCGCTATCGCGGCTTTTGCCCCCAGCCGGGCTTGTTTCCTGTCACACTATACCATTTTCGTTACAATAGAGATTCAAACAGATTCGTGTTTCAACGACAAAGGTATGTGTAAATAATAAAACATTTAAAAATATCTCTTCGATGTGCATACAACGGACAAATTGCAAATGTTCCTATATTACCGTTCATTCGATTTTGTACACCGATCAAAGATTTTTGTAAAAAATAAAAGTAGGTATTATCCTCAAAGACTCACGATCTTTTCCTTTTTATTGACCCTGACCACCAAAAACATGACAAGGTTAACAGAAATTATTAAAATTGTAAGCGTGTTTGAAATATACATTTTTATTTGATGCACAGTTTTTCTATTGAATCATTGTCGCTCGTACTACGAATGGAACGATAGAAGATTTGAAAAAAAAAAAAAATATATATATATATATATATATATATCAAAACGGTATACTCCGGAAAAAGAAGGTGTGCAAAGTCAGTTTCAGAAAATTCAAAGCCCTCTCTCGGTCGACAGTGTCCACGTAGAGTGAGGTACAAGAAGGGGGACAGCTAGTTCAAACCTGTGAAAAGCCCTTTAAAAATGGCACTGCTATACGTCCCTACCCATAGTAAAACTTCGACACACGGACGTAATCGCTGGTGTGTGCGCGCGTTGAAAAGAGCGCGCGCGCACTCGACACGGCCAGAGACAAAGCCTGTCCTCTCGCAGCAACACCGAACCGCGCAAGTCCGACTGAGTGTGCTTCGCCCAGCGCCTGAGTGTGAGTCTCGACGGAGAACGGCACGCTCGAGAAATCACACTCCGCACTCCCGAGTTCACCCACACAAGTACAAACTCCCACATGCAGCTTCTCCGATTTGATTTACCGTCAAATCGGGTATCGAACATAAAAACCCCTCTGACTCACTTTCCCAACCTGCTACAAACTCCTTCCAAGCCCGACATTTTCTTTTTTTCCCTTTTCCATCATTTTTTCAATTTTAATCAATTGTCAAATGTCATTGCGTTGGCTTTTCGTCTCAATGAAATTTGAGAAAAAAATAGATAAACACGGTGATTTTTGTGAGAGGATTGAAAGATTGGGGTATAAATTTTCGTAAAATCCGTTAAACATTGACTCACCATCGTGTCCGATTAAAGTTACTAGTCCGACTCCAGGATCGTCGCGACTTCTATTTAATCCAGCAGCGACGATATTTTCCCGTGATGCTTCCTGTTCCATGTACCATGGACGGGTCCAATTCGGTTTTCACCCCGCTTATTTCTCCTCTCCCCACTTTATCGAAAATACCTTCCGTACACTGCAATAAGCATCATTTTTTTCTTTCTTTTTCCAAAAACTGTATTCACACATCGAATGAAAAAATTGAGCTCATCGTCGCGTTACGAGCACCGAGTTCATGGTGAACACACACACACACACACACACACATTAATATAGATACAGATATATGTATACATTGGCACGAGCGATCAGAGGGCACAGCAACGTCGAGTCACCGAGTTATACGCATAAACCCCGGAGAGCCGTTTCGATTCACGCGCACACCCTCTTTACCCAACTACGGGTGCGCTCGCGTTATTTTATTTTTTTTCTCGCTACTTGTAATTCGCCGATATTTTCACTCGCACACACTTTGATGCGTACCGCTCACGGAACAATTAATCAGCACTCATCGTCCGTTACAAACCGTACCAACCCTATCGATTACACATATTTATGCGTACAAGAAAAGGGAAATTTTAACGATTACGAGAGTACAGAGAACAACTCCGAGAGAAACGTACGCTGACGCGAAGTGTGTAGTCTCGTGCCGAGTCGAGGGAAATGAGGATGCAAGAGGGCCGGTTCTTTCGACGATTCACGCACACTCTGAATGCCCGCTCCTGACACAGTGCAACACTACACGTATAGGTATTGTTTTATTTATTCATTTTTGTTATTTATGTTATTCGTAAGCGGGTGTTATAGGCGCTGGCGTGTATTCGTGTAAGGCTGCGAGCGTGTGCGCCAGTCCTTATCCGAGAGGCCGGCTTTATTCGCCATTTCGATTGTACCGTACTTATATCTTCATCCGTACGGTTATCTCTGCCTATCTGTCTCTAACGATTATGTATATTCATTGTTATTACTGTTTGTTGTTTTTCACTCGAGTATTTGTTTTCGTTTGCAGAGTTACTTCGTCATTGACCAACTTTCAGATACACACTTGTTTTTTTTTTTGGTATCAAACAACAAAAAAATATATAAAATTAATGAGTTTGTAATAGAAAATAATAATGGGGAGACGTGCACACGGCTTCAATATTATTAGTGTTGTCGAGATTCAACTTAGGAGGGAGAGCGAGAAGCGCGGAGAACGATTGACGTCCGGCGGTAAGGCGAGGATCTCTCTCTCTCTCTCTCTCTCTCTCTCTGTTTTTCTCTCTCTCTTTCCCTCGCTCTCGGCTGGCTCGGGCGATGAGGCGGTTGCGAGGACGCCGGGCGTTCCGACGCCCAGGTCACACCCGAATCTCCCGCTGGCTGCGAGGCCTGCGCCGCGATCGGCACACCGAGAGACGCAGCACCAGCGACGAGCCGGAGACACACAACCCTGCCTCTTTCTTTCTGGTTGGCTTTTGTAACCTCGGATTCTTCGAGTCTCCACTGCTCGAATCTTTGCTTCGATGAACGTTGAGTCTTTGGTTAATTTTTTACGGGTCGTTTTTTTTTCAGAGGGAGGAATGGGAGAAGGTTATGATCGAGATTGTTGCGGGGCTAAAAAAAAGCTTTCACTGCACCACCAGCCGCGTCACAAAGCACTCGGGAGCAGCAGCCCACAACACATGGCTACAGGGGCCTCCGGACGGATCGGCGATGCTCGTTCCCGCTCGGGAACACTCGGACAGGGCCGCCACTCTCGAGCCCAGGGCCGCCGCTCGGGACTCGCAGTTCCCGTGGCTGACTCGTCCGTACGATTCTCGCGATACGAATCGCAACATCTTTTTTTATTCCATTGTTTTTCCTTTCTTTCACTGGTAACATTTTAATTGGCGATATCGAGAGATTCTATTGAATTAATTAACGGTATCAACTGTACATGAAATTCGACAAGGGTTCTTTCGTCTTCCCATAAAGGGGTGTGGAAATCTCTGAAATCCGATTATTTTCATTGGAAAATAGATGAGTCAGTAATTGAGCAATATAAATAAGAGCTGGGATGATACGAGGACGTTTAAATTTACAAGCATAATTTTGCTCAAGGAGAGAACTACCAAAGATTTAATCCTGTTAAAATTACCGTTACAAATCAGTACACATAAAATATATCACATATTTTCGATCGTGCTATAAAAACAAAATATATACATTATTGATAATTTTCAAATAATAGAATTTGGAACTCGTAAAACGACGAGAAATAATAATCTACGATCCAACGGAATTAAAGTACGAACTTTTTCGTGTCCGAAAAGATTTCGAAAAATCATCTATCTGGAATAAGTATGGTTGGATGTGTAGGAAGCGTAAACTGATTGATATTTAGATTTGCCGGAATACGAGGACAAAAGTAAAAATATGAAACGGATAATCCTCGGAACATCTGGAAGGCATAAAGCCGCCGCGGTGGGCTCGGGCCAGAGGCCGCGTATGACAATGTGACCCTCGTGCATGAAGCCGTGAGGGCCGGGGCAAGGCTTTGATATGTTACTAAATCTCATCGGTACTATATTTCTCCCGACCCGAGTTCGCCCTCTTTCTCTCTGACGATCGCTACACGTTGCTTGATTTATCGAAGTACTCTGGCCACTTGAATTGAAATTGTGATTGCGCGATCGCCGCGCGGACGAGCGACGAGATACACGGCGTGAGGCTCTCTCTGTGTATGCGCGTGTCTCCGTAACGATCTGATCGATTTATAGGAAAGCCCTCGAAGCTACGGGAGACGATTGATCGTCGCGACATGAGCCACGATCATTTTATTGACGAGGACGACTATTCGTCTCCCCGTGTGCGTGTCTCCTCGCCGTGCCGTGTTGCGAGATCCCGAGTATCGATAATCGATTGACTCCCGTCGTGACGTCGCCGCCTCCACTTCCCCGCCACCCGGTTCCACTTGCCTCCTCGACGTACAGGCTTTTATTCATTCCTCAAGTGTACGTTCACATAAATCGTACGTTGTACATCGAATCGTAATTAAAATCACGTTTTATATTAATTCACAGCCTCCTTTTCATTCATATCCGAGCTGGGAATTAACGCGAACGGTTAACGTCATTTATTCATCTCGGTCGTGGAGTTTCATGCATTTAACGTCGAATGTTGCTGTTGGTACAAAAACCAAGGTATTTTTTATTATTATTATTATTTCTATTCATCAGAATTCGGTCTGCCGGTGATGATAACATTTGTAAAAAATTTGTTTTTCCGATATTCTAAAATGTAACTTTGATAGTTTTTTTTTCCGTAATAAGTAGAAATGATTGTGGATGTTCGTGAGTATGAAATTTTTTGTGAACGGTCGGCGGAAAAAATTATCTTGTATCAATCTGAGATCAACGAGCAACGGGCGGGGGTGAAAGAAAGATTCGGGATTGTTTTTAGAGGTTGTTATTATCATCATTGTCGTTATCGGCTCCCTCGTCACGTAGCCGATGTGGATCATGCAAACCGATATGATAATCAGTACGTATGCGACCATTCGGACGAGCAGTGTATTGACGAATGGTTCTCGCAAAGGGCTGCATACACAATAGAGGAGGGTAGAAAAACCGTATCGGGGGTTTGCTGCTTTCTCGTCTAATTGCCACCCCTGGGTCTGGATCGTGGTTCCCTGTGTTCCAGAGCACCCCGAGTTTGTCACAAACGACCTTGTCACCCCGTGACCCCTGCAAAAACCGGCCATTCTTTTTTTGTTCTTTATTTTATTTTGATCTTGCTCTTTTTTTCGCTTTTTACACTTACCGAAATGGTAGAGTATTGTTTCTTTGTTTTGTTGGCTTTTTTCTTGCTGTTTTATGCTTGGGTACCTTTTTTTTAATCGGTGTGTCAGCGGAAACTGCAGCGAAGGGAGGAAAGGGCAGCAGTGGCCTTTGTCTCGGAACTCGGCAGACGGAATGAAAGAATCAACGGGGAAGGCGAATGTGGGAAGCTCAGGGATGCTGCGGGACCGAGAGAATCCAGGGAGGAAAAAATAAATGAGTCGGGAACGAGCATAAAACTCGGGGTTCCTCATTCTCATTGTGACGGAGATCCACGAAGATTCTCTGCCCTGGTCACCGATCGAGTCTTCCGGGTTCTTGCCCCGTCCTCCCCGTCGAGCTTGATCTAAAAAACTGAAACAGGAAATTGGTGAAGGAGCGCCCCTCTTTCGGTCAACGGTTTTCTTGGGACAGTCCTCGATGATACGTCTAAGCCTACTTTCAGCGGGAGTTTTTTTTACATCCATTTACTGTTTATATTTGAGAAGTAGCCCGTACGAAAAACGAACAGCAATAAAATTGAGGAAATTCCTGTAAAATTATCAATGAAGCACTACCAGCCTCATCAGCGTTCGTCAATATTTCTCCACTTCCATCGCTGTTTTTTTTCTTCATTTATCTTCTTTTTCCTCGTGGTAGTAATGGAAATCGGCTCTTCGAGTAAATTTTAATGAACGTTTCTTTACACCCATTTATAGAACGAAATGAAAGCTGTCGAGGACCGATCGGTGTTCAAGTCTCGCGGATAAAACTCCATTACCGCCAAATGAAGCGAAATTCAGCGTTGGGAATTACCGTTTCTCAATTTGTACGCGCACACAGAATCTCTTCTCTTCTCTCGCTTTTGTTTTCTTCCCTTCCCATCGTGATATAACATCGTGGGCGTTGCCTAGGGGCCTCGCCGGGGCTTTACAAAGAGAGCCTCGGACTTGAAGAGTGATTAAGAAAGTAGTTAAATTGCGCGACTAAATAACGGACTGTACGTGACTCGACCAAAAATAATCTGCGGCTGCGGGTGTATGAAAAAACAACAACAACAAAAGAATTTCGACGCGAGATGTCAAAGCGAGAAGGAGACGGGTGGCGAAGGATGAAAAAGGACGAGGGGAAAAGATACATATAAAAACCGGCGAGAATAGAAAGTGGCAGAGGGGCGAGAAGAACCGATGGCGCGTAGAACGAGAATTCGGGAACGGGAGCGAGAGAGCTCATCCGGGTGAGCGAAATGAATGGCGAAGTGATGGAGAGTTACGAGCCAAAGGGAGAACGAGGGAGAAGGAGGGAATCCGGCTACGACGAAAAATAGCATCGGGATGGAGGCTGAACGAAGAACGAGTATGAAATGAGTATCGAATGCTCAACTGACGTAGGTATTTTTTTTTCTACACGAGTATTTGTCAAACCTAAACACACAATTGACGAACTATTTTTTTTTTCAAGACACATGTGTCTAAAGAAACTCCATGCAGTACATTGTATATCAAGTATTCCGGAAGTTAAATGCTCCGGGAAAAATAGACACCTGAATCCTCTCCTCGGGATGAAAAAATAGAATAACAAAGGGTTTAATCCGCTAAGATTTCGATTCATTGCTGAATTACATTGGCCCGCTTTCTTTGACGTTTCGACTCGGTTCAAAGAGTGTTATATTTTCATAATCTCTGGACTTCGGCTCTGCAGTTCTCACCTACTGGGTACTAGATTTTCAACGTGCAACGTGTCCGCACTTTTATTCAAAATAATTCTTTTCCCTTCTCTTTTTCATTTTTACTGCAGTAACGTTGTTTTTCCCTTACCCTGTTCTGAATTCTGGCACCGTCGACACTAAGGCTCGGGCATTGTTTGCGCCAGCTGCGACGGTTCCTCGACATCCAGGTCAACGTATTTCATTTGAAAACATCTAGACATCCGATCATAACATGCAATAAGAAACTCCGAAGCCAAAATCTTGTCAATCTACCTTGAAGAATACATTTTGTTTTGAATCGAGCATACCGGAGATTTGTAATTTGCGGCTATCTTGATAATGAAAAATGAAAATAAAACAAAACCTGACATTGGAAATCGAGAAATGAAGTCTGCGTTAGGGACATACGGAAGGACATAATGCTTCCGTGTACACAGAAAAACTGCTGGGGACCCGGAGGCGGCTTAGGCGATACAGATCGGCGATTAAGTGCGAGGAACAATGCTCGGTGTATTGTTACGATGGTAGATTCTACGCACGCACGACACGATTCCCAACCGAAAAGCATAATGTACGGTGGTAAAGCCGTAGCAGCAGTAGCAGCCCCTCGCTTTACCTTATTTTTCTTTTACTCTCTGTACAACTGCCGCATCATTTTTTTTCCTCGCTTATTCATCGTGGTCTCACCCTCACCCCAGCATCAACCCCTTTTCGTAGCCGCCTTGCAGTCGCTACTATATATATATATATATATATATATATATAAACCATATACAAATACGCACACACGCACGCACACACTCATAGGCATACACAGCTACAACCTCTTTCTCTCTCGATTTTCTCTCCGTATCCAAGTCAAATCCGGAGAGCCCACAACGGACTGTCGCCGCCACGCGGCCCTCAAGAGCCTCACGTGTTAAGGGCAAACTTTCATCCGTGTAATCCCAAAGCGTCCCCGCGATACGGCTCATCGGGTTGCTAGGGTTTTTGCTACGGAGACTCCTAGCAGAAATTTTGTTTCTACCTCGTCAGTTTCATCACAGGTTTTCTCATTTGTGCATGCAAGGTCGTAGCTATTTGAAAAAAAACGTACACGAAGTCGTATCGCATTCGCCAACAGCAGCAGCAGCAGAGACGAGAGTAGCAAAAGGTTCCTCTGCCGCCTGTGCTGCTTCTGTTCTCCGGCCGTATTAATAATAGGTTTAGAAGATCCTTGCTTTTTTAACAGTCTCAGAGTTTACGGTACACGCCAGAAGTATAGGGCGCGTTATGCTGGTACATATATTCAATTTCAGGGAGGATAAAAAAAAGTTTAAGTTTCTATGGGTGTCAACTCGTACCGTACATTTATTACCCGAGAGGAACACGAGCGATAATGTGGCTGGCGAAGAACAATCTCTTTCCAACTGTGCAGAGCGAGAGATCCTTTCCAGTCGCTGCCATTTCCTTACCGTCGTTTGCGAGAGATAACTAGAAGTAATTGAGAGTAAAGATGTACGGTAACCGTCGCAGACTGTCGCGCGGTACATCTCCAATTGAGAGTTCAGTTACATATGCAGCTTCGGAATGTGAACGTTATTATGTCGCTAAGCTTTTCTCACCAGAACTCACATGAGCTGTCATCCGATGGATCGTCCGCGAAGCTTCCAGCTGCCTCGTGATGTAGAAAACGGTAGCTTCGGTCATATAACCTTTCAGTTAACGACCGAGTGCGACGATGGCGTTAGTTATTTAACGATACTCGAGCAAGAACTCGAACGTTGCAGCATCGAGTCGCATCGGTTGGTTGCCTGAAACTTTGAGAGGGTTCAGCAAAGCCCGACAATACTGCAGAATATCCAGCTGGCTAAATCTTCGCAGAATATACACGTACAGTGTACACACGCATATAGTTATACAGCATATAGTAGACTTGCGGTAAAGCAATCACCGGGAACGTTGGCTAGTGTTTTCCTGCGGGGAAAGGGAGTGTATATACCCATCATTCTCGGTCGTATCGAATCTCACTATCCTTATCGTTTCTCTATGTTCGCTCTCGTCTCTCCCGTTTGGCACGATCATTTGGGCAAATAAGCGTGAAATCCTCGATTTGCTTCTGCGTTCCCGGTGGGTGGCTGACTCTGTGCAGAAGCTGAGGCCGATGCCGCGCAAAAATATAACTATACGTTTACAGTTCGGTGTATTTCGCGTCCCGTGTGTGCTCGATGTATACGTTTGTTTATATCCGTGCGTTGTGGTACACATATGGCCGCGTCTCACGGGCTACCGGCTCGAGGCAGAGATTCCGTACCGTTGGCATTGCTCTCACTACCAGTCCACGATGCATCCGATTTTCGTGTGCGGCTATGCGTGTTTGCGTCAGTCTGCCATGAATCGGTCGATGCGCCAGAGACTCTGCAATACATTGGCGACTTTTCGCGATGTCGGACAGTCTAAGCGGCATGGCTATTGGCCGCTCGGAACGGTTGATGGATTAAATGACCCGAAGAGGGATTCAACGGAATTCCAATAACCGGGATTGAACTTATCGTTCTAATGGGGGAAAAAGTACATGTATCGTCTAATGTATGTTTCATCAAAGAAAAGAAGAAAGAAATGTATCTGAGTTTTTAATGTCAGATCATTCGGTGTTACGAAAGAGTGACTCTGGCAAAAAAGATCCGGTTATTTATTAAGGTCCTGGACGCATTATCTCCAAATTGGAAGAGATATCATTATTTTTTACGATCTCATCACGACGATAATCAGCATAATTCTCGTTTTTTTTCACACATAACTCTTAGTGTATTCTCAAAATTGAGGTTTCATATCTGTAGACTACATAAGGTAATAACGAGAAAAAAAAAATTATTTACGCAAAATATTCATAGAGTCACGAAAAAAAAGAAATAAAAAAAGATTGAATCTTGGACGGCCGACGACTGGCCAGATCTCTTTGATCCACGCGGTGCGGCAGTTTATTCGTACACATTCACATATGTATATAGTTATGGACTGGCGTTGATGCCGATGCTCTCGTACGTTCGCGGTGTGGTATACAAAGGCACGAGAAGAGCATACACGTACACGTTACACGGCGTAGAGGAAAAAAAAAAGTATATCCACAGGGCTTCTCGACCGCACGAGTTTGGGCTGAGAGGTGAAGAGGCCGAGGGGGCCGGGAACGAGTTTCTCGGTGAGCCAAGCGAGAGAGCAAAAAAGAAAAGGAAGAAGAAGTCTGCTGAAAGAGTACTGGCTCAGTAGAATGAGACAGCGAAGCCCGTTGCCAAGTTGCTACGGTATAAACGAGGGAGATATATACATATATATCTCTCTCCTTCATACATACATATATATAGATAATACGTGTGTGTGTGTGTGTATGTATACACAAGTTAAGAACGAAGATCAGAAGTTAGCAGATTGGCAGCGATAGTCTCTTCTGGGTGCCGGCGCACACTCACGGTAAAGGAGTAAAGGCTTTCGCGTGATTCGCATTTTATCGGGGCTCTATCGTTTAAATCCCTGTGCCTACAACAGAGCCTTTGACACGCCACCAGGCGCGCTTCACTCCAACAACCACACACATGTCCACATATCGATTGGTGTTTACACGTATCGAATATATACATGCATGTGTGTTTGGCAGACGATATGGACTCTCGGATTTGTTTCGCATGCACAGGATTTTCTCTCTCACGCGTATTAAACCAATGATATTGGATCGTGAAAAGCATCAATTTTTTTTCGTCTGGCCCATTTTAGACGCAATCAATTCTCTATTAATTTTCCTCCACGGTGGAATCTTTATTGTATATATTGGATTATGGGATCGGTTTGATTAATAAAATAGAGCGTCTTATAAACGTAGAGCAATATCTTTTATTTTGACTCCTCACTCTATCAAGAGTCGTCGACGAACTGAGACTGAGAGTGAGATTGCAGGAGAAAAGTGTCACGTATGCTTCAAGAACAAAGAAGACCCAAAACGACTTCTGATATATACACTTATGTATATTTTCTTTTACTAATGTAAACTGCGTCGCCTCGATAGTTTTTATTCTCTTTATTCTTACTTCATACATACATACATACTCTTCAATAATATGACTAATGTGCTCTTATTATAAAAGATTATTCTTGCCATATTCCAACGGTATATCATATTCATGCGTCGAGCGCTCGTCAATGCGATTGCCCGTCGTAGGTTTTAGTTTACATTTTCCCTCGGCGTTTCCCTCGAATTTCAATGATGACAGCTACATAGAAAATTAAAAAATAAATAACATTGATTGAATTACATTCGACTTGAAAGAAAATGTTATGCTGAAGAATTGAAGACAGTGTATTGGGATAAACAAGGGACGTGCACTGGTTTCTCCTTTTATCCGCATTGAATGGTATTGACGATTTCTGCACTTTATAGATAAATGGATCCGTATGTTACGTCTTCTGCAGGCCGTAGTCATCTAAAAACATCGTGCCCAAGTACATAATCATCACAGACAAAATCGCGGCATAGGTCAACATACAAATGATAATAGAAAATGTAAATGTAACGAAAATACAAAATATATTTTTATCACGAATATTTATGTATAATATATATATATTTTCTATTGCCCATGATCTGAATCATGGTTGGATCAAAAATTGGAATTATAAAATTATTACACATAGAATTTTGGAAGATCTTAAAAGTTGGATAGGCTTCGTTTTTTTCATTGATATTATTACGAATTTCAAATGCACTTCAAAAACCCTCGGACCCATTCAAATGTTACGATTATAACGACGATACAATAGCTGAGCGCGGCTTTGTATTTATAAGCAATGCCCACTGTCCTCGGCCCTTTGTAATTACTAATTGTCAGTTCTATGACTCGCGTTGATGCCCGTTCAAAGGATCGTACGCTTCGTAAAATCGACGTTCTCGGTATCTCTGTTTCTCGCTTCGCTCTACCCCGGTAACAATGCAGAAGCGTGCATGCACATGTATGCATGTGCAGTATACGAACGGTGTGTTCCGTATGAACGCCATGTACCGGCATGCTGTATCCCCGCACAGTCAAACTATGAGGAAGGATGAGGAAGAGTCGAGAGAGCGCTGGAACGCGACGACCCCCGCTGGTACGTATCGAACATTTCGCTCTCTGTGCTACATACACCAATGCCGCCCGACTCACCCTCCCTCCTGCCGCTATAACTACGCGACTCTCTCGGCCCCGCAACCCTCTTCGCTCACTGCACGGTGTAGGTACCTCGTATACCATATTCCAGTCAACTAAAATATTATTACTCCATCCACCGTGCACATTCCGAATGGGCGGCGCAAACCGAACACCGATGAGATTTTAGGCAACACTCGAACCGGATTATCCCTCGTTCCCGAAATGACGATGAGTGCGGAAGGAAGAGGACCGAACTTGTGTTTCGATCCTGCAAAACCTCTGGTTTTCAATGTGTTTTCAACTTTTGTTTTCCAATTCTTTGAATTTCCTGTTTGTTCGGATGAGGCGTCGACATGATATCGCGCGTCATAACTGGCGATATTTTATGCGGAAGAGTCGCGTCGAGACATGCGCACAGCATATTAACGCGAGACCACTCGGGCAAAATATGCTTTATATGAAATAACGAGCGTTTTGACGCATACATTGTAAAGTAAACGAGAAACAGGAATAATAACGAGGCGCTGCGGTTCACTGATTTATGGATGGATGAGAAATTTCATATTCTTTTTTTTTCATTTAGCCCATCGTAGCGACGTGTTGCTGTGCAGCAATGTGTTTTCGCTGTGAACGGACGCAGAGTGTAGTGTTGAAATTAAGAGAAAATCAATATTTCCTGCATTGCAAAAAATGTAAAATTTTCGCAATCTCGTGGGAAGCTTTGCAAATATACTCAACGAAATTGTGATTGAATCAACTACAAGTCCTTAGGAATAATGAAATGCATTTTGATCATCATCAACTTCCATGGCAGCAAGATATTCGATTATGTGAACTACGGTACTTTTGTGTGAGTCACTGCGGACTGTGTTCAAACGGAATTTCCAATTGATGCAGAGATTAATCAACACTTCGTTAAAGCTTCACCATTGGTTCAGCCAATCACAAATATTCGATGCAGATTCATCCAGTGAAATTGTGAGATTATCTCGACCACTCCGAAATACTCGGTGAGGCAAAATTGCGTCAAAATAATACGAGTTGCTTTGACGCAATAAAACCTTATTTCAAGTGAAGTGCACTTCGTGTTGTTTCAATGAGACATACGTTGGAAGCAAAGATTAGTCACTCGATAAGTTGCTTTTTATGAATGGTCAAACCAATTACACAATGTGCGCCGATAAAAGGCATAATTTTTTTTAAAGCAACTCCTGAGAGCGGTTGGAAAAACTGTGTATTACTCTTGAGATAACTTCGACGTAGGTTAATTCAATAAATTATACCTCTGAACTATCGAATCGCTAGCGTGCCTCTACTGATAAATCTCAAATTCGTCGCTGTCAGACAATGGTCAACAGGGTTTTAGCACTTCTGTTCGCACTATTGCTCCAATATATTGTTGTCATTTATTTAAAAAGTCAAAATTACATCATGCTCCGGAATCATTACTCGATTAACATTCATCGTCTCTATATAATATATACGATTGATTGTACAGGGAATTTGATTATCGAAACTTCATAAGTTGGATGTAGCGTAATCGGTGGAGAGTCAGGTTCATGAATAGATATAAACCTTAGGCAAACGGTGGGATTCTCATTTCAGATCATAATTAATTGCAAAGATGAGTTTTGTGATCGCAAAGTTCTTATTCACTATTAACTATTTTTTTTCCCTGCTATCGTGGTGCAAATATTTTCATGTTCATTTAAATTTTATACAGTGCAAAACTGTATTAGAGTATAAAACAGTGTAATAGATTTGAACAGAATCACGATTTGATTGAAACGAAGAGCCAGCAGTTCTCTTGATCCTACTTAATCGTACAATTGTTTTGATGAACAATTCCCTACAACTGGTTCACGAGGTTGGATGAGCTTTCTGATTTATTTAACCGACGATTTATTCGACCTCACGTGGAGGTTAAGCCAATCGCTGTTTTGTTGGTTCAACAAATATTATTTTTTCTAGTGTAATTGGTGTCCAAGAAGTCTTTTATTTTGGGATTGAGCCATTTAGATCGTATGGTATTTAAAGGAAATACTGCAGATAATTCCGAGTTCTACAAAGGATTAAAATATAATACAATACATACAATATGAGGATTCTGAATAAAAGCTGTACCTATCGCTTTCAAGCCGATCCGATTAGTTTAATGCATCGCGAAGTACCGTACAGAGTGAATTCGTAATTTGTGAATCGAGGGAATTGCATTGTGACTCTCCCTCCTGCGAAAAAGAAAAGCGCCACCTATTGGGATATTTGCGAACATCAATAGAAAGAAAGCTTAAAACACGATAGTCAATCGAGATATTTTTGGCACAACGCCGTCACGAATTTTCCAAGGAATAAGAAAAAAGAGCTAAACCTCACGCAGTGTTTCGAGAGTATCCAGTTGGTACATAATGCTCATATATGACTTGTGAAAGACCGAGAGGCGGTAAGAAGGGAAGGGTGGAGGTTGAAAGAGGAGAAAAGAGCGAGTTGGTTTCACACGGGCGTTTCGTAGTTCACGGTCTTCTGTGTTATGACGGATTATGTTGTGCGAGTCGTATGGTGGTGAAAGAGGCGAGGGGCGAAGATCCGTGCGGCCGGGGGCCGGGGGAGGGGGGGGGGGGGGGCTGCGCGCACGTAAGTGGGGAGTGAGGAAATATAAGCGAGTTCGAGGGTGCTTTCTCGAGGTATAACTACGAGGATGAAGAAGAGGTAGGGTGCCGCGCGAAGAAGCAAAGGATAGAATATACCAGCAGCGTGGGGTGGTTAAAGTCGAGGGGTCAAAAGGGGATTGAGATGGCAGAGGAGTGAGAGAGCATTATAAAGCGAAACTCGGTGAAATCTCACGAAAGAGCCAAACCGAGAAATCCAGTCGATCCAAGTGGGAGAAGGTTAGGTATAGGGGATGAAGGGGGTAAGGAGGAGAGGGGGGGGGGGGCGAGAGGAAGTTGTCGGATCGGTCGTCTTCCTCATTTCATCTCGCTTCCACTAAACCGTCCGGTGGTGAGCGAGAATGAACGGGAGTCGGGGAAGTGGAAGAGGGAAATACGCAAGGGCGGAAAGGGAGAAAGCTTCGGCCGGGGTGTACATGGACGGGGGGTTGTTTCATTGAGGGGTGTTTCATATCGACCGGCACTTGGCTCCGCCTTCCGCGTACGCGGCAGCCACCATGCGATGGTCGGGTTCTCTTCCTCTCTCGAAAGCCATGGAGGAAGAGAAACCTTTTGCCGTCACTAGCTCCGGGGTTCAGCCTCGTGTACTACGCTCTCTTGCTCCTGTGCTTTTTTCCGTACGTATAGATATAGGATAACGCGCAGTGACAAGACGACGGTATTCTTTTCAGTAACGGATGTATGAGAGAAGTCGATACCAACAAGATTGAATATCGCATGATAAACTTTTATATCGTCCAAGTAGATACAACATTCTTCCGAATAACTGTGGATTTTTACGATAATAGAGTCGGTCCAATGCACAATAAATTGGTTCCTTGACAATAGGAGTTTTCTCGTTGATTTTACCATTTTTTTTTTTTCTAATAATAACATTCAAAGAATCGAGGACTTGTTTGTGAATAAAAAAAGGTTGGTTGGATGTAAAAAAAGGTGCTTACCATGGGGAACGAGGCTCGTCACCCGACAGAGGGGTAGGAAACAATCGGTAACGATCGGTTATGCCAATCTAAACCGTCCTCAATGGAAGTGCGACGTAGGGCCGGCACCGTCGTACCGTCGGCAAGTATTGGCCCTAAGTCGGTCAATACCGGTTCTATACATCATTTCCACTAGATACACTGTGGATGGTTTCATCGGGCGTGTGCATGGAGCTAGTATCTAGAAACAATACACGGGCGTCTGAACAATGAATGACGACGAAAGCCAACCTCGTTTATCCGTCCGTTCCGAAGCAATAATAATTGTTATAATTGCAACCACCTACTCTATCTCGTGTGCTCAGCGACAGATCGTTTTCAATGAATAGATTTCTCGGTAGCAAACCCGATAAAACCGGTCTTCCCGTCTCTCTTCCACTCTCTTTATCCATCTTTAGGCGTGTACACGCTCTATTCTTATTTTATTTGTATATTCGCTACGCGCGTACGCCCCCGCGAGCATTCCTCGTGTTCATTGGCGATGCAAACGTAAACGCGAAGTCAAACTGGTTTAACAATTTCTAAGGTTCGTGTAGCGGAGACTGCCGAGGAGATAACCGATTGCCGAAGATCGCCTGTGAAAGAGAAAGATCCGAATGTGGCGATGTGTTTGTATTCCGGACGAGTGACTTTCAGGTATTTCATACATATTTATCCAGTCGATTAATTTCGCATTCCAATTTTTCTAATGATCGCGAGTGGACGATCCGTGACATTTTTATTAAAAAATCAGAGACTCCTGATAATAGAAATATAGACAATGCGTCTACGTTTCGATCAATTTTCAATGGCTTCGGTAAGATTGAGAAAACTTTGAAAACGGAATTAATCAAAATTGTCTATGAAATTGTATTGAAAATGAAAAAGTTTAGAACTAGTGCTGGGTGTTGGATTATACCGTTTCGCTTTTCTCACGCGACTTCTTTGCGTGTTCCCGACGAATCTACGTAGCACATTGTCTTCGGCTGCGGCGGGACAATCAACCGAAACGGCGACAAAACACGACACGCGTCCGTAAAAGTGCAGACTGAACATAACCGGAAGCGTAGCTCGTTTGGCGGGAAGTCGATCGACCGCGAAATCGCACGTGTCCCGCGAGAACTTGGGATGCGAGACAACCACGAGTTCGCGATCTCCTGGAAAATCGTGTCGACTGCACGTCTTTGAATCAGCCAGTGCGTGTTGCCGGTTTGGATGTCGAATTATATTAACACCTCATTAATACTACTTCTCACTTTGGCAACTATCAGTCCTATCATAAACAGTAAGAATACTAAAACGTTCACATTTCCATGGGTTTAAAAAAAAAAGACAAAACCGTGTCTGTTAAAAAAAAATGTTGTGGACACGAATCGTTGGTAGGCGCCTGCGTACTTTACCGTGCAGAGATCGTGGCAGAATAAATGTAGTATTCCATAAGAGAATATAAAGGTCTTTGTTATCGGTAGCTTTACCGTAGCAAAGCACTCGGATATTTCGTATAACAGGCCTTTAGCGTACTCCACGTTCGATAAACTACGAGAGATCGCGCTGACTTGAAACAATATTAAATCAGCATCTTGTCAGAGTTGCAGCGGTTGTACGGAGATGAGAGGACAAGAAGCCTCCGAGTCGTTTTGTTCGATAAAGAGATAAAGCGAGAGAGCCGGGAGAAGAAAAAAAAAGGAGAAATAACTAGGCAAAAGACGAAAGAGAATCGGTGTACACGAGAACGGCTACTCCGCTCGTATCAATAATAAAGAATTCCGACCATGGAAGAAATTCAGGTAGTGGGAGGAGGGTTCATGTTTATATTTAACTTTATTTCTTTCATGGTTTGGCCCCTATTCACCGGGCTATCTCTCCCTCTGTATTTCCATTCTTTTCCTTCCACATCGTGGGGCATATTTCGTCTCTTCGTTATTCTCTGTTCGGTGGATGTTGGCTCTCGTTCCATACGCCTTGTAGACCCATTAAAATTCTGAACGCGCCACGGCGCTGAAAAATTACGCTCTTACCGGTCTCCGTCTCTTCTTCTCTGCTTTATTTCACCGATCTTTATCTTTCTCTATAATTTTTTCTTGTTTTTAAGACTGGCGAGCCCCTCGGTGATCCGACATCCCGCTCGCTCTGCATTTCCCGTACATGAGAATTCCTTGCTACGTCTCACTCCGTTCTTCGCACTTTTTCTGCCTTTCCCACTTTCACTCGCGTGAAACGAAATTCTCATCTAGCAGCGGCGCTGCTGTTGCCGATCTCCGTCCCATTTCTTTTCCGTCTTTCTCCCTCGAGTTGCTGAATTCTCATCTGAACTCGCTTCCTCCCTTTATACATTTATTTTGCTCCTCTCTCTCTGCTCTGCTTTGCAGTTCGCACATTCGCTTTTGTCTCGCTTCTCACCGAGCTCGGTCTTGCACTTTATGTCTTCGTCACTTGGCAAAAATGCCCCCTCCGATTTTCATACACGAACCATGAATTACCCATCTCTTTCACCTCATATTTTTACATATGCCCGTTATTGTTTTCATTCTTATTCACGTTGTATTTTTCATTCATCGTTGGCACAGAGAGACGCTCTATTTAGTTTAGCTTTCTATATCTGTTGTAGCGTTTTTCTCATAATTTGTTAATGTGCTCCTTGCGGTTCGTCGAGTTTACTTAAATCTATTTTTAATCAGTCTATCATTTACCCTCACAAAGGGATATCCCGATGAAACATGTGTGGGGGAGGAGCGTCCAAATTCGATCCTCTCAACTTTCAGCCGCTTCTTTCCGATGCGACTTTATACATCTACAATCCCGTTTGTATTTGCGCAATCGATGCGTAACCGGGTATGTTCGAATCTCGTATATTATTAAACCAGAGATCGATCTGGAAAATGAAATTGTATAATTTATAGTGCAAGTATGATCGGCGGATTTATAATCGATGCACGGCAAAATCAGAGAGAACCGCTTTATTTTAACGATCTTAAGTGAAAACAAAACATAAAATAAGGCGCGAAGGATTTACAGGACGTACGGTAGGTAAATCGTGGCTGTGCCCACACGAGAGTGTGCCAGTAAATCGAAGGATTACCCGACGAGAATAGAGAATGAGAGAATAACGCTTGGTAGTTAATGAGAGGAAGCTCGAGAAAAAATGAATGGACCGAGATAAAATCGTGCCCCTATAACGAATAGAAACGAGAGGCCTTCCTGCGCTCAGTACACGGCACGTGTTTAGTACATGTATTTGTACGTGTATGTGGATGTGTGTGTGCGCGGCTTTGCGGACAGGTCGTAAAGGAAAAACGAGCTTCTGGATAATTAAACCCAATTTTCGTCGAGTGTCCAAAAATTGTGAGAACATAAATAAACGTAGAGTTGAAAAAAAACGTCATCAGTTTTGGCAACGACCAATAATGAAATTTTATTTTTTCGTTCCTCGATCGTTAACGAGATCGCGGAAATGGATTTAAAAAAGAAAAAATTTGTCAATGAAAAGAAATGTTACACTTGTATAAAGATTCAGAACGTTGTGATGATCCTCGACGCTTTTGCAGCCGATGAATAACCACGGAATCAATCAATTAATTCCGATTGCTCGTTTGACGATGCTCCCCCGAAATTCTTTGTTAATTTTTCTTTTTTTTTTTTCGACCTCGCTATCGTAGTCGTTTTTTTCGTTTTAAGGGGGAAATATCGATAGTTCGCTATAGTCTACAGACTCGGGTTCGGAAAGCCGCGTCCGCGTCGCGGCTTTGTGCCGCATCACTCGCGGGAGCTCGGCAACTCTGACAAATCGCGAACACCAGCAGTAGCAGCAGCCGAGAGTTGCAAGCCGAACGAATAACGCGAAAGGCGAGAGAGACGAAGCGAGACGGAGTCGGCTGCACATCCCGAACACACTGGACTCTGTGCACAGACTCGGCCGGGCGAGTGTGCCTGTGTGTGTGTGTGTGTATGTTTCGTGTCCCCCTTCGATAAATACGGGAACAGAATCGTATCGTTCTCGCTCGACGCTCGGCCAGCGCATCCCTCGGGTCGTTCTCGTTCGCCAAGCCCTGGGCCTGCGGGCAATCAATATTAATGACGTATCAATTCATAGGTACAATGTAGCCAATTACAGCGGCCGTATTGCCGGCTATCCGCCGACATCGCATTCTCTCCCCGCCCTTGTATATTCTCCTTCTTTTTTTTTTTCGCTGACTTTTTTCCTCCGCATCCGACACTCGCGTAGCCATTAGTCTGACTGTCATTGTCCGGGACACGCGATTTTCGTAACTGGGGTCAAGGAACATTTTTGACGTTACGATTTCAATCGGTTATGAGGCTGTCTTGATCTTCGAAGATTTTAATTTTATGTTATTATTTTAATCATTGAGGATTTGATTCGAGGGCTCGAACCGAGAATACCAAGTATATAGATAGTGGTTCGACGGATAAGAGAAATTGAAAAAGCCCCGTGGACTCGTCCGGGAAGGGCGCGTCGGGGAGAAAATGAAGAACGAGCCCGGAGGGATTCGAGGGAACACGAGTCTCCGGAGAAACGAAAGAAAAACCGATAAGGATCGTATCTCTAATCTCGTCGATCGTTATAGGAACTATTCGCGCTCGATATCTTCTCGCCGACAAGTTCACACTTTGCCCGATTCTTTTCGCTTCATTGCCTGTGAAAAATACATGGTTGGACGAAGATTCGGAAAGAGTCTTTCTCTTTCTGGGCTACATATTATTTTGTCGAGAGGTAATTCAATTCACGTTAATAGAACAATTACATCGGCAATTATTAAAAAAAAAATATGTTTCAATAAATTAAACGGGTTCACCCGGTTTAACGGAAACCGAAAGTCCTAATAAATATACCGAGCATATGAAGAATAATTTGCGGCAATAATCCAACATAAAATGAATTATGCGTCCTGGACAACCAGTGTCGTCGTCGTCGTCGTCGTTTCGCCAAAGAGTAAAAAAAATACATAGTAGAGTAAGAAGGGTGCGAGTCTTATTTGAGAATCTCGTCACGTTTTAACGCCATTGAAGGGGAAGCGAGCGGCGGGGGTGTTCACGGCATGTGGTGTCGCACCAATCCCTTTTTATCCCTCTCACACTCTCATTCGTCCCTATATACAATACTCGACGAAATATCCCCTTTGCCTCGAACTCACTCATCCCCCTTCGCCGAAAACCCCCTCGGGCTCCAGCCACCCTTGTTATAAATACTAATTGCTCTATACAAGCGCCCAAAATGTGTTTAACGTTTCTTCAGCACGTGCCCCCCCCCCCCCCCCCCATCATTTCTATATTTTCTCCCTTTGCCGGACTTTGAAGCAACGCTTCGTCCAGTAATCCTTTCCGTTTTTCTTCCAACTTTCATCCTCGTTTTTAGTAAAAATATCTCCTTGTACAAATTTCTCACTCGCTGTCAGTACTTTTCTCTCCGTGGATTTGCCGAATTGACGCACCTATCGGAATAGATTGCTCAAAGGACACATCGGGTCAGAGTTCCATGACACAATGGAAAGCCGAGATCGGCACGTTGTGTGTCGAATGCGAATCGAATATCCTGCATGAATTTCGATCTTGACGTTCCTACACGTGAACCAAGTTTACCGGCATCGTCAATTCCACTTGCTATACCGCACAACACCCGAAGGTTCGATCAACGGTTATCTTCGAGATTGGATGCTGTCCGGCGCTGATCGAGTCAGTCAAGTCGCTGGTCCGTGTGGCCTCGTCGAGAACAAGCATTGGATTTGGAGATTGATTGAAACGGGATAAAGGGACGATTGGCGCGAAAGAATCCTCGATTCTGGTCCCGATTACTATGTTACTTGCAAACACCGTATACTTACATGAAAATTGGCTTGGAAAGAAATACGACAAGGACGCTACCGGTCTTCCCTTCGATCGCACCCTCCTATCGCAAAATTAATCGAAACCAGTGTGAGCGAACAAAAAAATAACAACGCGATACGATTATCGACTTCACTACAGTGAAAGTGTCTGGATAAATTCCTTCCACATTCGCATTCACGATTCACATTAAATCCATCCCACTTCACAAACCCTTTTTTTTGCCTTGTCGAACATGCACGAGCAAAAAAAGGAAATTCTCAAGAGGTTCTCTAAGAATTTGCTTTACGTTAGAAATGGCTACGATCGATAAAGAAAAGGTATTGAGCCATGGAGAGGGAAACGGGTCGATTGAAACAATCTGCACGTTTAATTATCTCTGAGCAATAATAATGAAATTAATATATATTCATGGGCAACTGAGCTTGCGTTATTCCGTTGTTGACGAGGAGACGAACAGAAGCGGGTGGAATACCGGATATAGCCCGTCTGACACCGCGAGAAGGCCGAGCAACACTTCCGAGGCTTTTCCCATCTCGGATTACTGTATTGTGCTGCGTACTATGTTTCATCCCCGTACACAACATCTGTGCGTCTCGAAAGATAGGTAAATCGGGACAGAGGGTAAGAAAGAAAAGGACGAGCTGCGACACGGAATAAAAGAAAGAAGAAAAAAGGCAAGGAGGTAAAGCGTGATGGTCTGCGGGGTTGAGTACCGCAGGAAGCGTGTAGGTGTATTACCATAGAAAGAAGGGATAAAGCCACGCCACTCGATCCATCAGTTAACCTCTGGCAATCGATAACACCGTCTGTTTGCTTATTTTCCTTTTCCCGCCTCATTATTCCTCGAATTGACAATAACTTTCGTTAACGTGGGTGCCGATCATTTGTTTTTTCTTTAACCCGAAAAAGAATAACTTGAATATAGACATTTCTTGTTTAGCAATGACGAGGTACGAATAGTGTTTCCTTCATTTTACGATAAAATGTAGAATAATCGAAATTTTTCTCCATACAAGGAAAAATCTTTGTTTTATACCGTGAATATTTTAAAAATTCTTCTCGGACTCATTGTGTTTCGTCGTTATGAACTTGAACTAAAAAACTGCAATCTCTCGTAAAGTCGTAAGCTTATTATGCAGAAATGATTTATTCAAACCTTTGAGTGACTAGTATTCCTTGAGTTAAAAAAAAAATGTGATGCTCAGTGCCCTCGCGGAAGATCCCTCTTCCCGTTTGATGTGATCGTGTGCGAGCGACGAGAGGGGATTTCTGGTTGAGAATGCGAAAAGAAACAAGTAAGAGACTCGTCCACAGTGAACGACTGCATGCAGACACTCGTAAAGCGCCGGGAGAAGGCTTCGAGGCGAGAGCAGAAAGAAAAGAAAAAGACGAAAAAAAAAAGAAAACAAGTCGAACGAAGGATAGGAAAGAAAAGCCGCAAGAGAGAAAGAGGGTGGGATAACAATACTCTCGCTCTTTGTGTAATGTACCGCCGTCTCCTTTCCTCCCTCCTCTCGTCACCGTCCGTCACCCTACCGTTCGCGGTGTCCCGTCGCACCCCTGCTGCTCGTGGCTTCTTTACAATTTCTTTTTTCATTGCTTCGGCTGTTTATATCTACGACTTCGAACGCCGTTAAAACTACTCCAATTTTATCGACTCGTTGCATCGATTAACTAATGCCCGAGTGAATCGAGTAAGACCGATAAAAATTTGTTGCAGAATAAACGGGCCATTATCAAACGAATAAGTTAGGGTGGATAAAGACGAGTGGCTCTCGTTCCTGTTCCTCGCGTGTTACCCGATATCAATTATGTTTCGCCACTGCATCATGCGCTCGGGTTAACGTCAGGATAATGGCAGCCATACCTTCGAACTCCGGGGATGGAGATTCCGGTGTTCTGCCTTCCGGCAAATAGAATTATGTTTTATTTATTAAATTCAATGTGGGCGAACAGTGCACACTGACAAATACAAATCGTCGTAGTATATAGCCGTGTACCAAGAGTTTAACACAAGGTGAAAAGTAATTTGGTATACCGCGAGCTCCGATGATGTTGCCGCGGCAAAATACGTGCTCCACAGCTCTCGGAGCTGTACGGAAAAAATGACCAAGTACCGGGTCCCCTATTATGAAATTCGTTGAGAGCATTAATAACCGGCATACATTTTCACTGAATCGAAGCAAAAGTAACGAACTTGCGTCGAAAATGAGAAGAGCCACGATCCACAAAAAGTTGTGAAATTGCGAACGGACGTTGAGGAACGCTGAACGATTAAACGAAAGTCTCCCTCAGCTAATATCGAAATGTGTGTTGTCCTTATTGCTCGTCGATAACATCGTATATCCAGTGGCGGGAGGAAAGGAAAATAAATAACAGGTTCGCGTACGTCGGAGTAGAGCGTCAGTTACACCGCGGCTGTCGGTGGTGTGCAACGAGCGTATGGTCACGACCTCAGGACCGACGAAATCGATAACCGCGCGCTCGCTCTCACCCGCCGGTAAACCGGTCGTCGAGCAGATTTCGATGTAAATCATGGTTCGTTCCGCGATAGCGAATGGATTCTCTCTGCTCGATGCCGAAAGAGTGAGAAAGAGGGGATGGCGAGTGTACGCGGGGAAAGGAGACAGGGTAAATCCGAGGGAGTCCGTGTCGGTCGAACGTGTGCGAGCGAGTGATTGAATGTACGAGTGTATCGGCGGCGAGGGAGACGGAAGTGAGAGGAGGGAAAAGGACGAAGAGGAGGGGCTGTGTCTGTCGGTGGTGGGCAGCGTCGGGGAGTCCTGTAGCTTAGACTTAATTACTACGATTAGCGTGAGAGAGGTGGGCCCGCTATATCCGTACGTATATTACAGAGCTCGGGGTGCAGGGCTCGTCTCTGGATAGCGGTGAGGCAATACGCCCGGAATGAATGGATCCGTGAGCACCGGTGGGGGAGCGAAGAGCGAGCTGACGGAGTTTCGGGTTCGCAGTGACTCTGGCGCCGGTTTTGGGGTGATGATCAAACCAGTCGCTCGAACCCCGAGTAGGTTCCTCGCAATGGCGTAGACCGAGGCCCTCGAGGATGCACCGATGTTTGCGCGTCGTTACGCTCATCCCTGCGCTTCTCATCGTAACGGATCGTCCTATCGTTTTCCCCTGTTACGGACCCACCAATTATTATTATTTCAAATTAATTCGTGAATCACCGTTTGTTTCATCACCGAGAACCAATTACCAGAGTGTAACTGACTTCGTCCAACGAAAATTCGATGAAACTCACGTTTCCGGAATTCCATCCTGCCTCGATTTCCAATAAACCTTGCAACGAGTAATACGATACCCGAAACAGTATGGCCAGTCGCTGAGTAAATTATTCGATTAATAGCGCACAGGACAATTGGCCGTTGAATTATCGCGTGCGTGACAAAGCGCCGCGATATAATAACACGAATAACATATTCCGGCTGAGACCCGTCGCTCGAGTCAAAGGGCTGGCTTTCTACTCTCATCTTCATTTTTTCTATTTGTCATTTTTCTTTGGCTCTCAATCTCTGCCCCTTTTTTGGTTTTACTGCTCGAGGGGCTTGAATTAAAAACAGTGAAAGAGGGTTTGAGCGCTGCGGTGTGGTGGTTCACCCGCGTCAGCTGGAAGGAGTAAGTCTCTACCCTCGATGAGGACGACAGCGCGAGGACGCCTCCTTTTCAGCCGGTACGCGGGAGACAGAGGATGGACACGGAAACATCCGAACCCAACGTACAGTGCCGGTTGTGTCACTGCGCGCCCTGTCGGGCTCCTCGCAGGACCGTCGAGCAGTTTCGAGGGTTGCTAGGAAACGCCCCAAGCGAGAGCTCCGTCTTTATTCGTCCTTTCGACGTTTTCTCCATCTCTCGCTTCAGCGCTATCCTGGCTAAGAGGACTCGCCAAAGGACTATCTCTCCGAGTTCCCTCTACGTGCCAGTACGCTTTTCTCTGGCTGTTCGATCCTTGGCCGAGACACGAGCGGCATTCCTTGGCCGGGAGGGTCGCTCTCCGCGCCCATGGCTCCATCTCTCCTGCTCTCGACAAACTTGTCCGTCACAAAAATGGAACAAAGAGATAGGGATGCCATTCGTTTCACGCAGTTTGTACACGAAACGGACACATCGCATCGTAGTGCGTTTCAACTGGACTAGGAACGAAAAATCAACAGAACGATAACTTCCATTTCGTCCTTGCGAAGCTCTTTGTTTTTCCTTACTGAGCAAACGCTATAAGGATAATTGTCGTTCGTGAAGGGTGGGTTCTATTAAGGGCTCGAACGTCAGAGAGGGGATGATCGGTTTAGAAACAATAAAAGTCCGAAAGCCGCGACGACGCGTGCACGACCGCGTCACCGACAGATATCCCATTATGTTTTACGACATTGTGATTCTGCCTGACCCTCCGGGTTGATCCTGTGAGCGAGTGGGTTCTCCTATTATTATAGTATATTCCTATGTGACTGTACATAAATCGCCAATCGTATCGACCATTGTCATCGCTTCTAGGATTCTCATTCGTGTCAGAGATTTGTGCGTTCGACTCGATCCAAACTGTCAGTGAAGAACTATCGGGGCAAATACGTGGGCTTCGAGAGCTATTCGATAAAACGACCAATAAGAGGCTGTAGCATTGAGTCAAATAAAAAGGATTAATGTGCAGATTATCGTACTCCGATAAACTGCGATACCGGAAAGTACGTTTGAGCACTGAGGCTCCCTTCGAGGTAAAAAAATAAAAGTTAACGCACGAGGAGGGAATATCTCTAAAACCAAACGGGCATCCAGTTTCAAGCTCAAATTATAACGAGGCTAATTAACGAGAAGCGAGCTAATTCAAATTGGGTTACCGGTAAAATAGTTATCGAGTGTCGGTACGAACCGTGGAATTTTCCACATGGCTCTCTGACAATGTTCCTTTATTCGCAAATATTCTTCTATGAGAAAGCATTTTCTATAGTTTTCGTGTCCGCGCAGAGAAAGCTTCGCAAATAAAGGAACATCGTTAGTATTGTTGTATAGAAAGTTTTGTTTTCAAGTGTTTTCAACGCCAACGTCGCATCTATCTTTATTACAAAGTGATTGGTCGATTCAGGCTCAAAGCGCAACGATAATTTAAAAAATTGTAATAAACAAGAAAGCCATGGGCAAATTATTTTGCAACTTTTTTTGTGGAATAAAAAAAAATTATACATGTAATAAAATAGCTTCGCTAATAATCTTAGGCAAATTTTTTCGTAAAAAATTGTTAAGTAAAATGTGCATAATTTGTCGTATTAAAGCCGTCGAATAATTTTTTTCGCATTGCCCACAAAAGTCAACATTATTTTATTTCTAAGGCCCCAGTTGATGCATAAACTTCGGACAAACGTAAAAACCCCAAAAAATGTAAACGGTTAGATAAATTTTCGGCAAAATCAATACCAAACATTTTACAGTGTTATTCCATTCTCGTCCGAAGTTTAGCCACGATACCCTCATGTTTAACGGAATTAGACAATTTTCATTGATTTGCAAAAATATCAGAATCCCATAAAATCTGAGCGCATGGAGCGATTTCGGCCAAAACCACAGACGATCTAAAAAAATCGAAAAAAATACCGTATAATTTCCAATTTAGCCCTAATCTTTATAAAAATTGCACTGCACGAAGAGATGTGGCCGCTCCTAAATCGTTCCAGAGTTGTACTCCGACATTGAAATCTCAATTGTTTTTATGATTCTACGAGAACGTAGTGTTTATTCTATCTAGAAGCTGAAAAATGGACCGTCTCACATTCGATCGTAGCCCTGTGGCTTCGAAGGCTCTCGCAAAGGGTTAATCGTGTGGCGTTCGTTGCCGTAATGTTTTATATATTTAGAAAATAAACTCTCAATAAAATAAAATAAAATATAATTGAATGACACCCTCGATAGAAGAGATACACGTATGTACTTCTTCTACGAGAATATAGCTCCGCCGACTTTACTGAATATCGCCTCGAGTATCACAGTATATAGCCTCAAGCGTTGTCTCGTGCATAATTGAATATTGTTTGAAACTCGTGAAGAGCCTTTACCTCAATCTCGTCTCTTCGTTTACGGAACTTTACTCGCGACCCCTCTATCGGACACGCGCATGTATACACATGTATATCCATGGGAATTTGCCGCACGGCGGGGGATAACTTTGACGAACAATACTTGACTCCCCTTTTTTCTCAAGCTGGTAAATGCAACGAAAACAGCCAATCTCTACGATCGATACACGCCGTTAGTCCTAACTCGTTTGTTCACCGCACACTCGAGTCGTCCGTCAGTCTCGTATATACCAAGGTGTACAATCTCATCGATGGCAAGCATTTAGAAAGTTTGCGAAACTTGCCCGATCCTCGATACGACCGTCAGCCACAAGTTTTGTTCATCGAGTCGGGTCGACCCGCTCAAACTTGGATGGCAACCGCAATCTAATCGATATCGTTTATAAAAAGTTATGACAAAGTTCATTAGGGTTTATCGAAATTCCGTGACTTCCGACAATTGTTCAGTGGCTCCCAATCGAATTTTCATAGAAAACCATTTTGTATTATTTTTTTGAATAAATTTTGAATCAAAATCCTGTTATTTACAGCAAAGAAAGTAAACGAACTCGGTGTCAAAGCTCGATGTTATTATTAGAGAACATTACAGATATGTAATGTTGACTCACTTTCCTGGATAAATTAATTGCAAGGACAGGTTTCGAGCCCTTTGAAAGGACTGTCTCTTGGCTTTATCGTGCTTGAGTGTGCGCTCACTTCTTACCGCCGGAATTGAGAAAAGATCCTTTGAAGTGGGACCGCGCTGGCTCTCTGGCCCGTTCACTAATTACGAGGGTATTTCACAGAAGTGAAGATATAGTTCACAACTAAGTGAATCGCCTGTCATAGAAACTTTCGTCTCCCTGGAATATACTCAGTAATTTTATCGATGAAATGTTCCGAGAAACTCGAACGAAAGGGTTGTACTGGCTTGTCACGATCAATTGAAATCCATTCCTACGTAAGATAGCCGAATAATCGAATTGTCATTAAAGTAATAAAGGAGCATTTTTCTTTTTTCTTTTGAGAACCGACCGTAGTCCGTCGACCACGCGGAGTTTATTGCTTCTTGTTTGCGGTACAACATCCATTCGTCGGAAGTTTACGTTTGATAGGTGCTTTTTATTTTTCTTTTTTCTTTTTCCGAGCCCTCCGCGTCTACGATTTATTCCCCTTATACTTTTGGAACAACGATAAGCTTGAAGGTTTACAATGACAATCTCGAAATGCTACACTTTTTGTGTTACACGGTGTTAATAATATGTGTACTGTTTCGCCTTCGACCCTTTATCCTCCATTTAGCGATCGGTAATTGCCGTGCGTGTCCGTGACTGCCGACCTTACGCGCAGCACGAGCGCAAAGGTTCAAAGTGCCGAATATAAAGTTACAAAGGCCGGAAAGCGGAAAGGGGGAGGAAAGAGAGCTCGAAAGAACCGTGCTTCGGTCGTGCCCCTATGTACACGCTGCCAGGCTAATGAAAATAAGTTTGCCACCCCGGAGAGTGTCCGCATGCACGACCCTTCGCTCGTTTCTGCCGGTATCGATGGGCCAAGGGGTTCCTCGGATGTCGTAAAACCTCCGGAGAGAGACAGAGTCAAACACGTCGATAACGATGCGATCGGCAAGAGTTTTCCACAGAATAAGACGATAAATATCATTGATCAAATGAAAATGTAAATTTTTTGAAAACCTCTCGATTGCATACAATTATTGAAAACGTCAACGGCCGGAGACGAGCGAAGACGCCGTGTTGGGTAACAACCGTCACGGTCTCATCGATCGAACGAGGTCGTTCGTTCTTCCCCGATGTAATTAACCCTTCGACGACCCGCGGAGAGGGACCCGCACACGGTACTTCGAGGTAATTAACCAATTAGCTATGACGTACGCTCGCGACGTGTGTTTAGATCGACGCGATTTCCCCGAGTAAAATCATCGCCGTTGGCGATCGGTGATTCACCGATGCTGGCGAGCATATCGAAAGACCTAACCGGACACACCGTGTCGACGATCCTTACCGAGAAACGCAACACGTGAGAGTCAAACGAATCGATAACCGGAAGAAATAAAAATTCGGGACTATAATTGAAAACACCTGGCGAGTGTTTAAAAATGGTAAAAGCGAAGAATCGAGTAACGGAAAAAGATTTGTCTATGATACGTGGAGTGTGTCGGTGCGATGAGCACAGAGAGTCAGGGAGAGTATAGCAGCGTGCCCGGACGGCTGTGTACAGTATAGCGGAAGCTTTCTCCGCCTCTCCCTATTTTTCTTCGCGTTTCTATGTCTTTGCCCATTCCTGGTTTCCACTGTGTCGGTGAAACATGACAATAATACGATAGGGGTCTACAAGCCACAGGAATATAGTGTAACTTGGCCCTACAGTGTTTCCTCTAACCGTTGTTCGCGCAGCGGCGACGGCGAGCGGAGCGGGCGGAGCGGGAGCAACAACAGCGGGAGAAGCAGCAGGAGCGCCAGCAGGAGCAGGAGCTGCGGCAGCAGCAGCGGCCACGGTTTGCCCCGTCACCGGATTGGTACGAGGCGAGACGGCGACGGACGAGACGAAACGAACGGGCGAGCGACGGAGATGGGAAACTATAGCGACCGAAAGTTACGAGCCGACGAGACGGACAAGGACGACTCTATACGAGGCCGGGACTCTCGGAGGCTAAAGGAGGTTCGCGGCCGAGCGAGATAAACGCATACGGCTCGGTGTTCGGAAGAAGACCGACAGAGCCACCGGAGGGTTCATCGTATAGCATAATGGGAGTAGTATAGCGGCACCGACGACGACGACGACGACGACGACGATGCCGAGAATGAGGGGAATTCTGTCGAGCCTTGTGTGCGCGCATCGAACGCGGGAGCGAGAGGCGTACCGTAGAAACAAGGACAATCGTACTTTTGTACGTATACGGGCGACGCCGCGCAGGACGAGCGCATTGTGGATTCGGAGTTGTCGATTGCGGTTTGTACCGAGAGATAGGAAGCCACGTAAGCACGAACTGCTCGATCACCGAGTTACCACTCGTTCGACCCGATATTTTTCCGGGATTTTTTTCGTTATTCATCAACCTTCTTGATCTTATTAATAAAAATCAAACACAAAGATATTACACATACCAGCGATTGGGAGCTTCGCCCTCGAATATGAGTTATTTCATTTCCATTTAAATTCAACGTGATTTAACGTAGACAACCTACGATGTATGGTAGTAAACGGTGTATCTATATTCGCTGTCCAATTATAGCGTCCGATTCGAGATCACTAGTGGAAAAAATATACCCAATACAGTAGTCTCGCCTACTCGCATGTACACGAGTGCATATGCGCGCTGATTTACCGTTAAATTTCTTTCGAGAGACGAAAGGGCAACAAATTTTCGCCAACCTTAAGAGCAAATATTCGTAATCACTAAAATAGAGATTACCGAAACTTATTCATATTATTGCATATATAATGATGATAATAATAATAATAATTGTAAATTGTTTCATGAAATTGTTTCTTATTCAAGCTTCATATGTTGGACGGCTCAACTCGAGTTTCGATGTTGGAGTTACTAATGGCCGCGGATGGTAATTGTCGAGGGCTCACCCGATGACTTTATGCAACGAAATAGAGTAATCATCAAACTGTCGGAATTTATGTGTCTGTTTGTGCACACGTTTACAACTGCTTTCTACGCCAAAATTATTGCTAACTCTGTAACTCGTAATTTGACGTTTTTCGAAAGTTATTAATTGTTTTTTTTTTACACTCGTTCGTGCGAGATAGCGAGCAAGAAACATGCGAGGGCTCACATTGTGTATATCACGATCGGAGGATGACAAATCGATAAACTTTTTTTTATCAAAGTGCAAAAATGCAGTGTCTTCGTGTCTCGAGTGAGCCGTGTTCAACGAGATCGGCGCTGCACGATTTTAACGATCCATCAATTTGCTACTTTGTCAAAGCCTTGCTGATTACCCACCGTTTATCGAGCTGAGATATAAAAAGCCAGGAAAGTCCGCGGTTTATTCACACAACTACAACTACGAATGTCAAAAATGTTTTTTAGCAACAAAAAAAAAAAACAGAAAAATAAAAGATCCATAGGTATAGAGAGAAAGAGAGAGAGAGAGCGAGAGGGGATATCTCGCGGGATCGATAGGGAAGGCGGGTGTTCAATCTTACTCGAAGTAATAAAGTGGAATCCGAGATAGCTCGACGATTCGAAGAGAAGCGAGGGTCGTAAATTCAGGATCCTCTCGCTGCCTGTTGTTCGACGCGCAACAGCATCGGCAGCAGCCACCCTTTGGCCCCCTCGGCTGTAACTATACGCTTCCATAGCGTTCTCTCATTCAGCCGTGGCTTTTCTATCTCCTTCACGCCCATCCTCCGCCCCCATTCTCGGTTCAGTCACTTCAAACTGTCGACGAGCGAATCCCACCGAATAACAAGGATTATACGAACGGTGACGCGACCGGCAAGCCGCATCGCGCTTATATATATATATACAGTAGGGGGCAATTGAAGTGGAACAAAGTGTTTTTTCGCGATCTCGGCGACAATTTGACCGATTTCGAAAAACCAAAAATATACTTTCTTGCAAATTTAATAACTTTTCGAATGCGACCAGTCCCATCCCGATCGGTTGAGAATTGGGCGATTTAAAGGGGGTGTACCGAATCGATGCAAATCGGTGTTTCGCGGAAACGCCGAAATTTGCTATTCGCGGTTATCGAGCACCCTCAAAACCAGTAGCAATCGAAAGAGCATCTCTTGGCGTGCAGAAAACACACCAAGCCAGTCCCAATCGGATGACTCCAGGAGGAGATATGGGCCCCGGAAGTTAAAAGGGTTTTTGAGACTTTGCTCGCAAAGTTCTTGACGGATCCTTTTGAAATTTGTCATGGGGTCGTTTTTTAACATGCTCTCGAACCTCACTTAAGTACCGACACGAAAATTGCTCTCGAAGATGATTTTCCGGGCCTTGCGTGCGCGCGCCTTCTCGTTCATGCGAACTTTTATCATGAAAGGAAAAAAATGTCGAGATTGAGAGTGTGTTCACCTTAAAGAGGATGTTTCAACGATCAAAATGCGTCGACGATCATTATCGGGAACACCTTACACGAAAAATGGGAAAGTTTTGAAAAATGAGGACGAAATCTTGAAATTTCGCGATCTTGGCTCTACGCGTTCCACCGAGCGTTTCAACTGTTTATTCCAGGGCCGAATCGGGTGGAGCCGATAGTGGCGAAAAATCCTCTCTCCACGAGATCTCAGTATTATCGCAGTATTGACAATCGTCAACGATACACAATTTATCGTTAACAATAATGTTTATAAACATTTTTTGATTATTGTTTATTGCCAAAAAAAAATTATTACAACATGAGAACAACGAAAAAAATAATTGTAGAAAAAATCTTTGCTCTAGCCAATCGCTCGAATAAGCAATTGTTGTTTACGATGAATGCCTAAACAATTTCTTTACAGAAAAAATGCTCTCCTGTGTCGTGCATCTCGTGAAAAAAACGAGTTAGACGAATCGATCGCATCGGATTATCCGAATTTTTTTTCTCTTTGCAATCCTACCGTTTTCGCTACATTCGAGCATTCTCTAACAATCGAAAATTTATTGTTAACAATAATGTTCATCAAAATTTGTTTTTCAGTTTAAATGCAAAAAAAAATTATTACAACATGAGAACGAAAAAAAATTGTAAACAATTGTTAATTAGTTAATTGGACGACTGGCGAGTGCAACGATTTTGTTTACAATTTTTTTTTTCGTTATCATGTTGTAATAATTTTTTTTTGCATTAAAACCGACAAACAAATTTTGATGAACATTATTATTAACAATAAATTTTCGATTGTTAGAGAATGCTCGAATTTAGTGAAAACGGTAGGATTGCAAAGAGAAAAAAAATTCGGATAATCCGATACGCTCGATTCGTCTAACTCGTTTTTTTCACGAGATGCACGACACAGGAGAGCATTTTTTCTGTAAAGAAATTGTTTAGGCATTCATCGTAAACAACAATTGCTTATTCGAGCGATTGGCTAGTGCAAAGATTTTTTCTACAATTTTTTTTTTCGTTGTTCTCATGTTGTAATAATTTTTTTTTGGCAATAAACAATAATCAACAAATGATTATAAACATTATTGTTCACGATAAATTGTGTATCGTTGACGATTGTCAATACTGCGATAATACTGAGATCTCGTGGAGAGAGGATTTTTCGCCACTATCGGCTCCACCCGATTCGGCCCTGGAATAAACAGTTGAAACGCTCGGTGGAACGCGTAGAGCCAAGATCGCGAAATTTCAAGATTTCGTCCTCATTTTTCAAAACTTTCCCATTTTTCGTGTAAGGTGTTCCCGATAATGATCGTCGACGCATTTTGATCGTTGAAACATCCTCTTTAAGGTGAACACACTCTCAATCTCGACATTTTTTTCCTTTCATGATAAAAGTTCGCATGAACGAGAAGGCGCGCGCACGCAAGGCCCGGAAAATCATCTTCGAGAGCAATTTTCGTGTCGGTACTTAAGTGAGGTTCGAGAGCATGTTAAAAAACGACCCCATGACAAATTTCAAAAGGATCCGTCAAGAACTTTGCGAGCAAAGTCTCAAAAACCCTTTTAACTTCCGGGGCCCATATCTCCTCCTGGAGTCATCCGATTGGGACTGGCTTGGTGTGTTTTCTGCACGCCAAGAGATGCTCTTTCGATTGCTACTGGTTTTGAGGGTGCTCGATAACCGCGAATAGCAAATTTCGGCGTTTCCGCGAAACACCGATTTGCATCGATTCGGTACACCCCCTTTAAATCGCCCAATTCTCAACCGATCGGGATGGGACTGGTCGCATTCGAAAAGTTATTAAATTTGCAAGAAAGTATATTTTTGGTTTTTCGAAATCGGTCAAATTGTCGCCGAGATCGCGAAAAAACACTTTGTTCCACTTCAATTGCCCCCTACTGTATATATATATATATACTAGCTGACCCGGCAAACGTTGTTTTGCCATGTATGTTATTTCTAGGAAACATTTTTAATTCTTCTGTCACGGGGTGCGTAATCGAACTCCTCCGAAACGGCTCGACCGATTTTCGTGATCCTTAGCGAGGATATTAGTCAGGGGGGAGAATCGAACAACATCTATTTTTCATCCCCCTAAATATTAAGGGTGGTCCACCCCTTAATTTTTTTTATTTATTTTTCAGACAAAATTTTTTGTTTTTATTTTTTTATGATACATCATACATAAATACATGCAACCCTAAATTTTCACCCCTCTACGATCAACCCTTATTTTTTATTTGATAATTAAAAAGTTTTATTTTTTTTGCAAGAATTTTTTTTAATTTTGTCATGACTTATAATGAAAAATCTCATATTACTCTCAATTTTCACCCCTCTACGATCAACCCCTATTTTTTTTGTGAATTATAAACTTTAATTTTTTGGAAATTTTTTTTTTTTTATTCTGTCGACTTAAAAAAAAAATCTGATTATACTCTCAATTTTTCATCCCTCTACGATTAACCAGCGAGGGCGGGAGATCAAATTGAATTTAAAAAAAAATCATAATGAAAGTAACTTGAAATTATAAACTCTGAATAAGAATTTATCGTACTACAGTTATAATATTTGATTGCCATCTTGCAACCTTATTGCGGATCTGTGGATAGATTAAAAACTATAAAAATCTGAATTTAAAAATAGGGGTTGATCGTATAAGAGTGAAAATTGAGAGAGATATGAAATTTTTTATTCTGTCATGACAAATTAGAAATAATTCTTACCAAAAAAATTGAAGTTTATAATTAACAAATGAAAAAAAGTGGTTAATCGTAGAGGGATGAAAAATTGAGAGTATAATCATATATTTTTTTTAAGTCGACAGAATAAAAAAAATATTTTTTCCAAAAAATTAAAGTTTATAATTCACAAAAAAAATAGGGGTTGATCGTAGAGAGGTGAAAATTGTGAGTAATATGAGATTTTTCATTATAAGTCATGACAAAATAAAAAAAAATTCTTGCAAAAAAAATAAAACTTTTTAATTACCAAATAAAAAATAAGGGTTGATCGTAGAGGGGTGAAAATTTAGGGTTGCATGTATTTATGTATGATGTATCATAAAAAAATAAAAACAAAAAATTGTCTGAAAAATAAAAATAAAAAATTAAGGGGTGGACCACCCTTAACATTTAGGGGGATGAAAAATAGATGTTGTTCGATTCTCACCCCTGACTAATATCCTCGCTAAGGATCACGAAAATCGGTCGAGCCGTTTCTGAGGAGTTCGATTACGCACCCCGTGACAGAAGAATTTTATATATTAGATGTATATGTATATGTATATATATATTTACGAACAGATATAGGGTAGTACATCGATTCTACGTCGACGATTCTGTTCCCTTCTCTCGCCGCTGTCCCCTCACATTCGGAAACGCTAATATCTCTCCTCAATACCGTAATCGACGGAAGCTACGAAGCGCTACGGAAATTCCTCTCGTAACCACCGAATCGTAGTTGCGCCACGACCGACTCGTCTCTTTAATCTTGAACGTTCGGTTATTAACGTAGGAATGATCGGATGGATTTTGTAAACTAGATAACTGCGGAGTTGTCGATTTCACGGCAGAAAGACGCAGGCTGTTATCTCGAATGTATACCGAGACGATTGGGACTCCTATTCTTCGATTATTTTATTCATTTTCTTAATGACTTGAACGAAAAAAATTTCTATTATTTTTTTGTCGATACGTCGGTACGTGAGAAAATTGGATTATCGATGATTAACGAGACATATTTACATATGACATTGCCTCGATCGAAAAAAAAAATTTGAAGGAATATGTTTTATTTTTAAATACTATATTAGACTATATTAGATCGGAATTCGAGTCGCTGTTTCTTTTTTTTTTTTTTTTTAAGAATTCCAACCGAACGCCGTAATAAGAGCGCCTGAGCGGGAATGCTGATTTTGCATGGAGAATCGCGCGTCGACCAGCGACGCTTCGATATAATCATTTGCACCGGTTTTAACGGCGATTCAATTGGTGCGTTTACAAAATTAATCGCTTCGGACGAAGCAGTAAAATCCCGACTGCCGGTCAACGGTGCGTTTATGACATCTCCGTGAACCATGCGGATAATTGAAATTTTCTATAATTTTTCTAATGTGGCTGACAAGCTTGCACAAAGTAGCTTCCATAAGCCGAAATGTCCTCTTTACATCAATTTGTTTATGCATATCGAATTTCCGATTGACAATATTTCTTCGATTAAGAATGATTTTGAGAAACAAACCCTCTTCTATAATCATCGCACATTTCACACTTGAAAAATTAATATACTAAATCAATGCCCCTTTGAAAAAAAAAAAAAAAAAATTGATCTACCATTGATGAGGCGTCTGAATCTCCTCTCGCTCGCACTCACGCGAACTCTATGGCCCTGTCTCTCTCGCACGCAAATGCTCGCCGGACGAATCTCGTCTCGTCTTGAGACCTTAGTTTTTGTGTGCCATCTATCCAGTACTCTAATAGTATTTTCGTTGACTTTCAATCACTCGTAAAGTTCACGGCTCTGGCCGTTGTTACTTCCGCATACTGTATCGCATTTGCACGAGGACGCAGGGGAACTACGGAAAACCTGCGCGCCGATACAGCCGGTCATTCCAATCGAATTTCAATGTTCGTATTCGATACTTCAAGGACAAACACCAATCCTCAGAATTCTACCTCCTGTTCAAAAGTTCGGATGCATAAGTCAGTACACGGCCAGACGGTCGCCCATCCAAGTACACTGACCACGAACAATTCTTCTTCACTCTGGGGTCCACTGAGGCCGCATACCAACTTGCTCACATACACACACCGCTGGCGGCCTAATGTTAGTTTGTCCTGTATTGATGTTGGAGCGTCATCTATCCGGGATACGAAAAACCTCATGTTGTTCAGCGATCCAAAAGCAAACTCCGTCGATAAGTAGATCCGCGCGATTTTGTGTCTTGTTAATAATAGTAATAGTCATAGTAGGGAAAGCAAGAAGCATCGCTTGCATCGCCATTTACTATCTATAAGATCGAACGATATAACTCCTCGCAAATAAAAAATGAAAAATTCCAAAATATTCCACAAGTTCGACAGAAGCGCCAATGACTGCGTTCAAAGTACGACTGAAGAACCAATAACGTTATCCGACTCCTCGACTCTGGGGTCAAAGACACGTTTTTAATATTAACAAGCTCTAAAATACTTTATCCTCTTGAACATTAATTTAACAAACCTATCTGTTTATTATATATTTTTGATGGACATTACGTTATTTTTGCAGCAAGATTGACGAGTTATTTGTGTGATAAATTACGAGAAGTTGATTTGAATCTTTTTGAAATTCCGGTAATCACAGGATAGAGGGCTATGACTGTCATGGCCTTTTCCTGTTCACGTTTGCTCTGACGAGGACGTGAGCGTGCGTTATTAGGGTAAGATATTGAGTCGTTCGGTACACATAAACGTCGGTGAGACGTGAAAAATAGAGTTTTAATGAGCCCGCAGATTTTTCGAGCTACGACAGTGGGGCGGAATAACTTTTAAACATTTACTTTCCGTCAAAGAAGGTATTAGACTGATACAACATCCAACCGCGTGGCCGCATGCTTGCAGCATTGTTTTTCCCAGTGTTTTCTTTCCACCTGTGAAACTTTACATATATATTTATCTAACAACAGAACGCCCTTTTATTATTTTCGGAGTCAAGTGCGTACGATTGCCAAAAAACATATAAAAAAATTGTATTTATTTTCGCGTGCCTCATGCCCCGCCGCCATTTGGGTTATATATACTGATATCCGATATTTTTACTGCTGTAGATTAAAAACGTTTTGTAAAAACAATGGAGTTAACCTAATTCTTATTTCATTTTTCCTCAGGTGAACTATGGCGGATATTGAATCATTTGACGACATTGCTTTAACCAGTGTAGATACGCCACCTATGGCGCTCTCCCCCGACCTGCCGGAGATCAAGCTCTTTGGTCGGTGGAACTGTGAGGATGTACAAGTCGGAGACATGTCCCTTCAGGACTATATAGCAGTCAAGGAGAAGAACGCCAAGTACCTTCCCCATTCTGCGGGACGTTACGCAGCCAAGCGTTTTAGAAAAGCGCAGTGTCCTATTGTCGAACGTCTTACAAATTCACTCATGATGCACGGACGTAACAATGGAAAGAAACTCATGGCTGTGAGGATTGTCAAGCATGCGTTTGAAATCATTCACTTACTCACTGCTGAGAATCCCCTTCAGGTAACAAATAGATTACTTTATATTGACTTCTGTATAAACATTTTATGTAACCACATTCTTTGGGTAAAGTAAAGAAGTGAATCCTAGTTTGCTGGAAAGTTGGGTTCATACAGCCTCCTTTTTTGTGACATCAAAAAATCAGTTTTGACGTCCTTCTAGATCACTATGAGCACCACATGATCGTTGACAATAGTTAATGTACATTTTTCTTTTCAGATTCTCGTAACGGCGATCATCAACTCAGGGCCACGTGAAGATTCGACGCGTATCGGTCGTGCCGGTACGGTCCGTCGTCAAGCCGTTGACGTTTCACCGTTGCGTCGCGTTAACCAAGCTATTTGGTTGTTGTGTACCGGTGCACGTGAAGCAGCGTTTCGTAACATCAAGACGATCGCAGAGTGTCTCGCCGACGAGCTCATCAACGCTGCGAAAGGTTCATCGAACTCTTATGCGATCAAAAAGAAGGACGAACTTGAGCGTGTCGCCAAGTCCAACCGATAAACCCGTCTCGTCTTGACATCAATAAAAAAAAACAAAAAACATTATACTTTAATCGATCACGAGTTTTCATTCTTACGCCCTTCATGCTCGAATCGTATTTACTACGCGAGGAAATTAATCGTATAGCAATCGTCTTTGCTGACGTAAGTGATGCGAACACGATTTGTCATGGCAGGCAGGATTGTAAAAGGGTTCACTGAATCCAAGTGATTCTTTGTAATGCTACCGCTCAATGTTTATTCGCGTTATAACGTACCCACACTTTTTATTTATTCGCGTTCGTTACATACGCCCATGCGCATTTAGTTTTTCCCGAAAAATTTGTTCTATCTCATAATGAGCGAATATACCTATTTTTCATCTAGCCAAATGTCTATCAATTCTTAATTCTGAATGAAGTGCTCTTCTTGCCGTAACAGATTTAATAGAACCTCGATTATGCAAACCCTTCGGCACCAGTACGAGTTCGGATCATTAAAAAAAACAAATTTCTTTGTTCGCGATTCGAACATTATTATAGATAAGACATTAATTAGTTGTGTATACAGGGTGTCTCAGAAGTCGTAGAAGAAACTGTTAGGGTTGATAGAGAAAAAAATTCTGAATCGAAAGTTCCTGAGTCAAAAATTTTTTTGGGCCATAGAAAATTAGTTATTAATTAAAAACGGTAGCCAATCAGGAACGCGCTACAAGACCGCTCTCACTCTCGCGTCACCGCTACTTTCCCCGCTCATTCCTTTTTCTCTTGTAGCGCGCTCCTGATTGGCTACCGTTTTTAATTAATAACTAATTTTCTATGGCCCAAAAAAATTTTTGACTCAGGAACTTTCGATTCAGAATTTTTTTCTCTATCAACCCTAACAGTTTCTTCTACGACTTCTGAGACACCCTGTATAGTAAAATCTAAAATATATTTCTAACGTCGAAATTTCATTTTATGGATTCTGCGAAATAAAATTGTCTATTTTTTATTGCCGAACTCTAATTTGACCAGCAAGATCTCGTAGCTCCAGCGGTATAGAAATTACTATCCGGTACACGTTGTCCGTCAGTGCGGGCCTATTAACACTGGAATAGAAAGAATGCGTTCAGCAATTTATAGTGTTTCATGCTACCGTTCGAATAAACGGAATAATGGTTCAAATAATCGAAGCTCTGCCATAATTAAAATATAAAATATGTGATTGTCTTAAAATTTTCAAGCACAAAGCAAAATTATTATCAAGCAAGAGCCGTGTTTGTTTTGAGAATACCTTAATTAAGAGCTAATAATATGTTTGCTCAGGTCAATAATACAATATCCTAGATTTGATCGTGATGGTCAAGAATCCTCAAGCTCAGATAGGTAACAGATACCATGAATTTGTATTGAGTATTTAAATCAAAAGTGTTAAATTAATCAATAAACAAATGCGCATAAACCAACTCTACGTCAGGTTTTGTATCGATAAATTTCAATGAAACATTATTAACATTTTCCGCAGGAATTTAAAGACATTCGTACCTATGCGTATTTTATCTCAGCGTTGAATCTTGAAAATATCACAAGTTTTAGGTTTTAATTAACGATACGAAATTAAACTGTCTGATAAAATTCGCCGAATAGTCCATTTTTAAGAATAAATTGCGACCAACAGACGAAACTTTCAATGGCTCATCGGTTAATCCATTCCTTTATTGGCTTGTTCAACATGTTGGTGATTTAAAATCATTTTTTCATTAAAATTTTTCTTGTTAAAACTGACAAAGAGTTTTTCACGAGTTCCAAACAAGAGAAAATCTTTTGAGTGGTCAATTGAATCGAGTTTTATCTTGTATCTGATTGGCTCATAATTTTAAGGTTCTGTGTCATCTCGTCTTGAAATTTTTAATAAAACAAGACCGAAATGTCGTTTTGTTTCGATTCATTTTGTCACTAATAATAATAACAATTTTACTTGAATAATCTGAAACTGATTTAGCTTTATCTGACTTCAATTCTCCACCTGCGAGCATCCATATGGGCTCACCGTATTACTTATATAACACGAAATATTATTGAAATATTTTGTAAACATTTTCAAACTGTCAGAGTTTAGGAAATATTTCTGGAATATATGAAAATAATTTTCTGAAGTATTCGATGAAAATATTGAAACGAAACAGCGAAAAACCTTCGAATTCGTCATAAATCGATCGTGATAATATTGTTTCAATCTATTAATTATACATAGTTCCATCGATCGTGGAATTCGAGAGGATCACGTTCATAACGTATCCTCGATATGCGCGCTTGCTATCGTTGAATTACAAACAAATTAATCTTATTTATAGTGACAATTAAATTAGTTAAGTTAACACGGACATTTGGACTCCATCCGCGAGGGATCAAAGGCTGTTTTCCAATTCAAACAATTGGACCATTTATTTATTTATTCAATTCTCAAAATGTCATGTCTCTTTGTACTCTTGATTCATTTTCTGCTATAACGCCGTTATTCTTCAAATGATTCAAGTTTTAACGTACTCGCTGTCTGCCCTACTATATCGCATTTGCACCATGGCGCAGGTAAACTGTAAAAAGCCCATTGAGTCTTGATATTATCATGTCCAACAGAATCTCGATATATTTACATTTTATACTTTGACGTCGGAACACTGATGCGAACAACCTGACCTCCAGCTCAACGGTTTCAATGCGCCAGTTTGTACGCGGTCACCTATCCAAGTACTGACCGCCAATGACTTTGCCTGACTGCGGGAACCACTTAACTTGCACACCAAAGCCACACTTACCGCTGTCGGTAATCCAACAGTTGCGTCCAAACAACATGCAGCGTCATCTATAGTCGAAACGTTAACGACTGCTGAGGGCCCACAAGCATATGATATTTACGTATTGTTCTTCGATAATTATTGGACTGTTAGGACGATGGCAGGAGCATTAAAAAAGGTAATTTGTCATTTTTAAATGTTAACACACAGGGAAAACAATTCTTTTTTAACTGTCGATCATTATGTGACAAAAATATGGATCGCTAAGCATTACACAATCGAGCATAACCCCGATCGACTAAATTCCATTTGACTTTATTTGCGATAATCGAGCCAATGGTTTGTTTATTTTCCATGTTTCACAGACAACCGGATTAACCGGCTTGGTCGTTTCAAAAAGCCCTCATTACACTCTTGGATTACTCTACGGAAAGATCCTTCGAGCACTAGAAAAACTTCCCAAGGATTATCCCTACAAAATATACACAGCAGCAATTATCAACGACCGAGTCGAAATTCTCAAAAATGTAAGACTGGAGACTGTTTTTTCTCTCAGTACAATTAAAGATTAATCCGCACAATTCTGCAATGCTTTCATTCAACAGACCGAAAACGTTGCCGAGGTGGAAAAAAAGATTGGCTATGGTCAAGTGGAGGAACTCATTATACAGGCCGAAAACGAATTGCTGCTTTGTCGCAACATGACTACGTGGAGGCCATGGGAGGAGGGCCAGAAAGCACCGGAGAACCAATGGACCTGGCCTCCTGTCAAATGAATACTCTAGGCCACGTAGATATCTGTATATTGTCAAAAAGATAGACCCAAATATTTGCCGAAATAAAGGCGTATTTGCCTCCTATATATAATATCAATTTCTATATTATTAATTGATGATTTTCATGATAGCTTTTGTTCATTGTCTTACCACATTGGACTATGAATTTACCATTTATTTTATTTTAGCAAAGATCCATTTAAATTCCCTTACATAAGAAATGCTAGTATGCTCTGATGATAACGCATTTATGTGTGAAGAATTTTGGCAGTATATATTATGCCGTGTTTGATTTTTTGTTGCTATTCTGCTATCACGAAACTGCAAGTCGATCACGCATGGAATATATTTTGATCTTGTCTCTGCTGAACAACATTTTCCCTTCTACAGAAATTCGAAAGTGTCACCACCACCAAAGGATGTTTAATTCGCCTTAATACATTTTTTATCGATACATCTGACAAATACTGTCTTATTGGGCTCCTAAAGTTTGTCGATAACGATTAAAAACTTTTTAATTTGCGATCATGTCTATGCAGTGACGAGGAGGACGAGCCGTCCGTATCAACGCCATGGGTAATAGAGCAGGTCAGTCCTGGTGTGCTAAGTCGAGAAAAGGAAAAAGCTCATAAAGAACTGTCGTAGAACTTATGCGGCCCGTAAAGTTTGCGGTGGTGGCTAGCAATACGACGCTCAAGTTTTACAGCGGACTAAAGAGCCATTGAAGGCGGAATTGCCAAGAAGAACCGTGGGACTTAGTATTTGCAGAGGCAAGAGAAGGTTGGGCCGATCCCCAAGAATGTTGCTGACAGAGATAGTGGAGAGACACGAGTGACAAAGGGATCAACCGATGAGATGTTAGGACCACAACCAGTGGACAAATACGTTCTCGAACTCGGCATGTTATAAAGTTGAGTGTCGAACCTAGGCCGAGACGCGCACTATTCCACGCCCATGAGACTGAACTTTAAGACTCCTCCCGATATCTGTCTTACAGAATAGTACAGATTTTATTGCTAAACTTATATATTCCTCTAGAAAATGAAGGTTAACGAACATTTTTATTGAAGAAGGCAGAATTGAAAATATGAAAACGGCCACTTTGAGAACGCGTTTCGAGGCCCCTTATAGAAAGAAGCCTCACATTTATTGTGCGCGTTTCATTACGAAGATCACTTGGAAGAGCAATTACGTAGAAAATTACCAAGGACTCTGGGGGGATCTCTATTAGGCAATGACCAAGTGTCTTTGAACAGCATGCGTGCTGGGCGAGTGAGGAATTGAGCTATCACTGATTCGTGCCACTCGTAGGTCAGTATAGTGTGTAGTACATACAGTATTCCACAACTGTAGAGTGGTCTCGCTGACGGCGAGTATGGTTGCATCCCGACAGCGACTTGGCGGGTTCCCCGCAAAGTCGCCTTATTGCTACCGTCGTATTATTATCTGTAGAAGCGTCTGATGTACGCCCCCGTTGGAAGAGAGTACTATTAAAAGAGCATCTGGCCAGATTTTATTTTCATTTTTTGCCTTCGCAACGCCGAGAAAGACGCATTCAGCGTTCGCCACCGCTGAGGCAATAAGTATTATCGAAGGCGACGACAAATTGTCGCTGTCGGAGCGCCAGGGACTCTCACCGATGACCGTGATTCAACGACGTGGGCGGTTTGGCTCGCGGGTTTCAATGAAATTTAATGTAAATGCATGTTTCTCGCGAGATATTTATTATTTTTTGTCGCTATACTGTATTGTGCATTGTCGCGCATCTGTGCGAACTCAAGCGTCTTTGATTGCGTTTGTTGTGAGTCGAGGAAAAATACTTAAAAAATCTTTAGATTTTCGCCATACCTTCGAGATTCCCGGTTTCCTGAACGGAGACCGAGAGCCTTTGAGGTCATTAATCGTTTGTCTTGGGATGAGCCACACCATAGGATTCCCTTGTTATTGAATTATTTATCACCGAATCAGCTACACAACGAATGGATACCCTCTTAAATTCTCTAGGTTGGATAAATGCATTTGCACAATGAGCATTCCAGCAGTCCTGGACCACTTTATGAGCGCATACGTAGTGAAACTATCTATGCCAAAGACTCGTGATATTCATTGAAAACAATACATGCAGATTATGCAGTTGAAGAGTAACCATCAATTTTTCAACTCGAATGAGGCCATGCGTCTCTCCACGTTTCCGCTTGTAAAGAGTTCAAACTTCCTGTTATTAAGGTCATCGATTTTTCGAATGTTAAACGCAAAGAATATCAATAAATTACAATTTCACAACTCTAGGAGTTCGTTATGACAGTAACGTATCACATGTGATATGATTCGAAGAGAAACGAGGAAAGGTCGACTACGTTGCAGCTGGTGTGATTATCCGTCCCCCATTGTTTATAAATAAATTATCATAGCAGATTAAATATCGAAACAATACACAGTACTAAGTAAACACCGAAATTTACACCGTTAGCGTTTCAGTATTCATGAAAGTTCAACCAAGTCTTTAGATTTATGACACCGAGTCGATGTTTGAATTAATCGAAGTAACAACCATCTCGCGGTGTTTGCACGCACAAAACCGCCTTCCTCCGGCAATCAAGCTCTTACATCGCAGGGTCAAGGGTCGACGGGTCTGGCTGCTGCACGCCACAGATAATGTTTAGAATCCTTTATGTAAGGCGTCACTGTGTTAGTATCGTCGTAAGTATCACTGGGAAGATTATGAATGATTTTTTTTGTCATCTAAAACAATTATCAAACTTGGCCGATAGTCGTTTAATACCCGTCCAAGATTATAATTTCATGCGGAAATTTAACTTTGACACGCTGATGCGTTCACTCGAGCAAACACATCGAGGTATCAATGGGGCACGTTGAGCCGACGACATTTCCAAGATAGAAATGAAATAAATAAAACAGAAGCCCGCGTAAGTTTCAACGCCTCCATGATTCTTCAATATTTGGCGCCCTACGATTATTAAAAAAAAATGATGTAGATGCATTGGCGTCGATATGATAGATGAACGGGGCCGTTCGCCGGTGTATATAGATGGTATGCAGAGGGAAAGTGCGAGGAACCTCGTCTCGGCGGCCAAAGAGAGCCGAAGAGTACGCGATGGACGCGAGTAAAAGGGAAGGGAGAGTATAAAGAGTCGAAGATAAAAGCCGGCGGCGGAAGAAGAAGCGCGCGGCATCCGAAAAGAGAGAAGCGTTGTTCGGGATGATGGTGTGTGCACGGTGGTCCCGTAGGCAGCCGCGGCTTGTCTTCTCTTGCCTCACCGTTCTCGTGCATTCTGGAGAGTGGGGAGATGTCGGAGGACTCAGCGCTAGAGCGAAAGAGAGAGCCGCGTAGGACAACAAGAAACTTGGTGAGTATACACGAACGAGGAGGGCGGTGGAGAGGGAGGGTGGGGGGGGGGGGGGGGGGGGTACGCTCGACCGCGGCCGTCCTCGTCTCGGTCTCGATTCGCTGTCTTGAAGAACGCGGGGGCCGCACTTGCCTCCGAGACATCGTCGTAGATAGTATAACGCCGGTCTTGCGCGCGCGCACACACCTCTATATAACCGTCCAATCGAGAGAATGTAAACACAACGCTCGCCGCAGCTCTCACGTATCTCGTGAACGTGCGTTCGAGTCTTCAAAAACGTGCGCGTCAAAAGTCGCGAAATTATTTTTAACAACATATTTTATCGGAAACGTCGAGTTAAACAGTCGTCCGCGTGATATATCCAACAGTCTTCTCGTACAAACAAAGCGAATACCTAAACAATTGAGTACAAATTTAAACGTAATTTTTATTTCCGGCTGTCAATGAATTTTGTTAGTAACGATAACTTTTAATTAATGTAACGTGGCACTTGCGTGATGGAATATTAAAACTGTCGACGAATTAATAATATTTCGGTTAAAATAATAACAAAGAGTTTGATGCGAATGAGTGAAAAAAAAAATAAAATAAAATAAATAAAATAATAGTGGGCCAACGGTGAGTGAAGTTTGAATTTTTCTTTCGGCTCTTGTTAATTTGCACGGTGGACCTTTCACAGCGAAAATCCGTGTTTCCTCCCCACGAAGATCGCGAGCCTTTTATCCCGCTGTTGTTACTCGTTTGTCTCTCCTTCTCAAAGATAAAGGGATAGCTTTGCTCGGTTGATCGTGCTATGTTGGATTGAAAGATCGCGGCGGCGCCGTGGGAAAGGGAGCAACGTCGGAGCGGAGCCTCGATCATCGGTAAGTGTCGATTTCGTTCACCGTGCGGTGTCTCCCTCTCCCCTCGTGCTCTCGATCCTACGTGTATATCGATTCGCGTTACTCGAGAGACCTCTGACGCTCCACGACAATTCCAGGCACGCCGAGCGCTGCACCCGATACGATAGAAAAATGGCCGTGGTCATACCGTTTAATTGTCTTTGTACGATAACACCGGCCACTTTAATTCATCGTGGAAAGAAGAAACTACAACCAAATGTATTCCGGTTAGCGTGAAATTTAAGTTCCAGCCACGTGGTCGCGTATTGTTATTTTTTTTTCATGCTGTGGCCTCTTCGATCCCGTGGCCCGTTACAACCGTTTCTTCCCGATGTCCGCGAACCCGGGCGAATTTGTGTCCGCGATAGAGAATCGATTATTCACGATGAGCGAAACGACTTTTTTTTCGTTGTAGTTTATCATCATTCGAGTAACTGCTCAATAGCGCATTTGATCGGTTCCATTCGTGAAAAGAATATGGCAACTAGCATACAAATGAAAAAGATCCTTTATCATCATCCAAAATAATTTCAGCGAGAAGGACTTTTTACGCTTTCCAAACACAAAATGACCTTAATATAATTAAGAAATCATAGTTGCCTTAGACAATTTCTACACCCGATGTTGCAGGCACGCTTAGAAATACGCTTTAATGACGACTTACACCAACTACGTACTTATCCGACTAATCTTCTCATACATTACTGTTGTTGTTATTGTTGTTCATTATCATCATCGGGAATAATTAATGCTTCGTTAACGGATATATATGTTAAATACATTTTCCAACGAATCATCAAATAACCCATCACATTACGATTTAACGTTTCAATGAAATCGTTAATCCGTAGGCCGTTATTTTCATTCAATAACATACAAAATATTTTCATTCATTAACTGTTCATATTATTTCCACCAGGAGACCCTGGATAGATATGTACATATTTAGCACAATGAAAAAAAAATTGCAATTACTGCTTGAAAAAATGCCTAAACATCGAAGCTTTTCAGGTGCGAAGATCTATAAAAAAATATGTATATATATATATATATATATACCCATAAGAATTTCTAGCCTTTTGCAGAGAGCCCGCGGAAAGCGAGTCCGTCGATCCGTCGGAATTACTGGGTAGCGCCGATTTCAACATACGCGCCTCTTAGGGCGCTCGTCCGTCGGCTTCGGTGTACGTGCCCACCGCTTCCTATACGAGTCTCCAACCGTACGTCGAAACGAGTGTTAATCATCGTGCGATACGCACCCATTCGCCTCGGCGTTCGTACCGCGTAAACATTCGGAGCTCTCGCTCAGTTTTCTCGAAAACATTGCCGGACGAATGTACGGTTTACACTCTCGCGCTTGCGAGCCGTGCCCGCTGACACGTGAAGCCGAGGCCGCACGCCCTAATTACACTCCGCCATATTAGAGTCTTCTTTTCGCGTTCTCTCCCCCGACTCGGGGAGATCCTCGTCCCGACTCACGCGCACGCACGCTCCAACACGCATGCCAGCTTTCGAATCGAAAACACGCGAAATAATTATCAGCATCACTCGGATTCGACACGAGGGTCAATCGAGTCGGTCAGGTGTACTGTAATTTTTTGACAATCGTTGCGTATCTATGTTTTTTTTTTTTTTTTTTTTTTTTTTTTTTTTCGAACGACACGGGATACACGTACTTCATTATTTAAGTATGGGGAAATTTTAGCGCTATTTCAGGCACCAAAATTATATTGATTTTTAAGACTTTTTAAAAACATTTCTCCAGAAATTAATTTCCGTACTTTTTTTTATGGAGGTACCGAGAAATTTTGGTCTCCTCTTGGCTACCGAAATTATATCGATTTTTTATGATTTTTTCGCATTCCCCGAGAAAACGGTTTGCTTTCTTATTTTTATTTCGCCATTAAGGAGGTAAAGTCTCAGTCTCGGTGTTGTGTATAATTTTTTTCTGCGATACATTATATCGTTACGCAACGCAAATAAATATGGGTGCGGTGATTAAAACTCTCGGAAATAATTGTGGCGTGTTCTCGGGGAATCAGTGAAGAAAAATCGGTCGGCGTATCGCAATAATAAATTCGCGAAAGTATACGGGCGTTCCAGTAGCTGCAATACGGTTTTACCTTTTCTCCCTCCGTGCCAACAATCACGCGCGCATTCTCCGCTGTTCGAGCTCACACGATTCCAGCCGTGTGTACACGACTAAAAATCTCGGGCTCCACGGAGCGGTGACTTTTAACGCTTAGACAACGTCGCGCGATGCACTCTCTCACCGTCGCGTATGGCTCGCTCGATTTCTCGCTATCTTTTTACGTCTCATGGAGAAAACGTCGGTCACTCGCGATAATGGAGTCGCTAATTTTTTATAGGTTGTCGTACAGTCGGTACTTTAAACTCGCCGAGTGTCAGCGGCTAAATATGAAAAAATCTTTTATGACTATTTTATGCAACAGCTCATTGCCGTTATCTGAAAAATCAAAAATCATTCTGCCGCCGAGAGGTATTCGTATCGCATCTCGTATACTCGATAGAATGCACGAAGGAACGGTGCACGTGGAAGAAGATAAGAGTCGACCGAATCTTTCCGCTCGAGAGTCACAGACAATGCGTTAGTTTTGACGACCGCGAAAGCCTTCTTCTTCTTCTTCTATTTGTTTCTTATCGACACGACGCTGCTTGTCGATGTGAGAGGATCCGAAAGTGTTCGTCACGTAGATGAAAAGAATAAATTTCGTGAACTCGAATATATTTCAATGAGATAAATGATTTTCGTTTTACAGGCAAATCGTCGAAATTTGAGATTGGATGATTGTCGCGTGACGCCTTTAATCGTAAACCAGTTCGTTGTTACGCGAAGTGTTACATATGTTCACAGTTTCGTTCGAGTGTACACCGTAAATATCTTCCCTCGGATCACACATATATTACGTATCCAAGAGGTTACACGTTTGCAAGATTATTATTGCAAGACGGGCTTCGAGCATGTGAAATATATTGGACGCGTAAAGTTGACAAACCGAAAGAATTGCAAAAGTGTTACAATGACATGAAAGTTATTAACATGTAACATTTCGAACATTTGAGGCGGCCCATTTCCACCACAGTCGAAACCCCTTGAGACATTAATTTGCCACTGGTGCCGGAGCAGGAAGAAAATGCGACGGTAAAGGCGAGCGAAGGAAAAACTGAAAGATCGTTAACCCGAGTCGAGCCTCGTACACTCTCGTTCGCAATTAGATAACTATCGTTTTCGTGGTTGTCCTCGTCTCGGTTGTGGCCGATGCGGTGGCGGTGTACCGGCCGAGCGGCACTTGCAGCGAACTTAATGGTTTGCCCAATCCTCCTCCTCTGCTCTCGCTCCCTCGGCGCGGCTCACGAGGACGCCAGCAGCACGGCAACGAGTGGAACCGGGTCTCGGGTTCTCCGGAAGTACGAGGGCTCCCCCGGAATCTCCGCACGCCCTACCGATCGTATCGCCTGCAATTTCACGGTACCTCGCGTACGGGACTCGTTTCGAACCGCGCTCTCCCGTTCGCACTCTCACCTCTCCGTCAGAGTAGCGGTACATCTCTCCCGTCTCGTAATCATTTTTCTCCACGGTTTCTAGAGGCTTCGCGCCTTAAATCCTCCTTCTCACCTTCCCAACCAATCCATTCTCGTTGAGTTGTCGAGGCGCACGTCGGTACTTTCTCTCTGGAATATTCATAATTCATCGATAATTATACTAAATATATAAATGTAACATCATTGATACAAATAATTCGACATTTTTAACCTCGAAACTTTGTCATCGCTGTAGATTTTCGGTTCGCTCGGCTGTCGTACCGGGTTCAATATATGAATAACAAAAAATATTGAAAAGTTTCGTAAATTCAGGATGGTACACGAATTATTGTGAGAGAAATATGAATATCCCGACTTGGTAATATTTCAACGAGGCTCCCAAAAGATACCGTACTGTAATAACGTAGTTTTACCATTGTGCAAAATTTGGATAATTTCGAAGGAATGTTAATCTCGACAAGTGGTCCTCCGACGACCTCAAAATATTCAATTTACAATGGCTAATCGGCTTTCGGAAACGTATCCGTTATTCAACGTACCATCGCGTCCTTAACCCAATGCTCGAATCTCTTTAATCCGGCTGCGAGCTCTGCATAAATAATCGCCGATAATAACCAGTCAGTCCGGGCGAGCAGAATACCGGCAATCACGCCTGCATAAATAGAATATCGCAGCTGTCGACCATCGTGTAACGTATAATTATGCAATATTTTAGAAAAGTAAAAAAAAAATAGGAGAGAAAGAAACGCGAAAGGAAAAAAAACGATCCCACATCCATAAATTTCTGTATACTCGATAAAAAATGTATACACGTGAAAAGGATCAATCGTGTCTAATAACCCGTAGAATGTTGCCGCGTTAAGTCGGGCTTGAACCATGCGCGTGTGTTGGCTTTATGCCTCGAGCAAGGACTCTCGCTCCCTCTCTCGTTCCAAAGCTATCACGGGAAGCTACAGGAGAGCTGGTACGTTGCCAGAGACCGGGAAGGGCTCATCGAAGTTTATAACGCAACAGCGTGGCTCTCGTTACCCTTTTCCCGGTGCGCTCTCGAGCATAAGGAGGGCCCGCGGATCGTAATCTCCGAGATAACGGAGCGTAGCGAGAAGATACTAATCTCTTGTTTGCATTGCCGATTTATCGGATGGGGCAGAAGCTAGATCAGGAGGCCGGGAGAAAAAATGTAGTTGGTGGAAGAGGCGATGCTATCAAAGGTACCACCTTTGATAAAGTTGACGTTAGGTTTGTGCTCGGAAGTTTCGCTTCGACGAGCGTCAAAAAGCTCCGAGAATTCAAACTTCACCGCAAACAAAAACGTTATTTCGCGCTTTCCATTAATTTTCGCGAGAGACATCGTTCCGTTACAAGTTTTACCAAGTCGAACCCCGTATTGAATCCGAAAAGATAGCTCGATGATGGAGAAAGGTGGAGTTCCAGATCCGTAGGCACACGGACACACGAAGAGAGAGGCGGGTAAACAGGCCTCCAGGAGCAAAGCTCTCGGAGCTCTGGTTCGTCCGTACGCATGCAGGAGCAAGGTTTTACCACGCATCGATAGAAAGTACATCGATGGACACGTGGAATGCCTGTGCGATCGACCAGTTCTCTGCGCGACTCTCCGGCTGGCGGCGACCGTCGGTGTACACACGCCTTGTACGCATGCAACAAATACATCGAAACGTCGATCCGACTCGCAAGTCCGCGGCGCATAGCGACTCGTGGAACCCGTCGAGGAAAAATTCTCTCTCCGCCATATTCCACGCGCCATCGGACATCATTGGTCCCTTACAAGTTTAGAAATCGATTCCTGTAACTTGGAAAGTGGGTGGCGCACGATCGGACCCAATACCAAACCCCCTCCGATTGCACACCGTAGGAATTACCGTCCTCGTCAATTTTCAATCGGCAGTGAGAGTGTCGACGCTCTCGTTCTCTCACAGCGACATGTAATTAAGAACAATTTATCTCTTTCTTTGCTAGAAAAAAAAACAACAAAAAAACGATTTTTCACTATTCTCACTGCCTATAAAAAAAAAAGGAGTGGACGTGAAGTTTTTACTTTAGGCACACTGTCCGTTTGCGTTTGATGTGCGCTACACGTGCGCGGAATAGCGATCGCGGTGTCGTCCACCTGTAGGTACGCAAATATAGGAGCTGGAGGATCTCAGGATCGCTGAAACGAATATTTATACGCGTCTTTGGCGAATGCCCATTCGTTTCGCATACAGGTATATATGATACACGCGTGTGTCTATACATCCGCGTGGCGGAGGCCGAGCGTTGGCTCACGTAGAATATGTGTGTCAGGGAAAGTAACCGCGCGAGCGACGCAGCAAGGTGCGTGATTTTGTGTCTGTGTGTTTGTGTGTGTGTGTGTGCGCGTTGCTAAAACGCGTGAGCCTCCAAAAGACGACAGCACGAGGCGAGTCGACGAGAAACGAGAGAATTTAATGCACGCAGAGGCTAATGGGTTGACCCAGCGTTTAGTTAGCACTCGAGAGGTCTCCGGAAAAACATTATTCATTGTGTAACGAACGGCAACGCACGATAATGAAATACTATTAAATTGTCGGGACGAAAGGTAATCGTGTTAATGGATATTTTGACCTCGAGGATTCCTGCGATGTTCCGATAATTTCTTCTCAGGCGAGCCGCAGATACGATATAACTTGTGAAAAGTTTACTGCAATGCACACGAGCCCCAATGAAAAAATTGATCGATTATTCATTGATACGATGAATTCGAGTTGACCGATGAAAAATCAACAAAACTGGATGTATAAAATTGAAATAAAGAAATCCAGGATTTGGTGTCATGGATTGTCAAAGAAACATCTTTATAAACTGGTGATATTCATCACGAGTATGAAAAAAATACAGTATACGAGCGATTCTTCGGATTTTCTATGGCTAAAGTATAGTTGCGTGTTGTGCAGCCTGGTGAGCGATTCTCCGAGTATGGATTTAGTTTTACCCGTTTAGCACCTGTGCTTGAATCCATTAGTCTCGGTGCGTGTCCGACGTCCGGGACGGCGGGATTCTCCGTGCGGCCGTTGAAACTCCGAGACTTATCTTTCGGTCCGAGGTGCGCGCAACAGCCGGCTGGAAGCGTCTAGCAGACTGCGCGAAGCGGAGCGCACGGAGTTCCTTCGCGGCTTATATTCCTATAAGTCACGCCAGGAATGCGACGCGCTGGAAGCTACAACTTCCCCGAGCGAGATCCCTCTCCAGCGATGGATCTTTCTCGCCTTCGGTATATGCTTTCGCCAGTCAGGATCGGGAGTAGCTGAGCATCGCAGTTACGGAATTCCGCGGTGCACGGCTCGCGACGCCGGAAGCCGCGAGGACGAGCGACAGCGGCCCTTCTTACCTTTTTTTCACTCCCGATATCTAAGGTAAACGTACCTATGCTCGAACTCCCCTCCCAGTCCTCGGACATTCTTATAGACATTTCATTCTTGCCAAATCTGACTATTTATAAATCCACCTTGTCTACGAGCACCGTTTCTCTGTTCCACGGCTAAATATTATACAGGATCCGAGCTTAAATTATTTTTTATCCTTGTACTTTTGGTAAAAGACTGCACGGTGTCCGAAAATCGGGATAAACGATGTTACTACACAAGCGATACGATAATCGTACAGTTCAGAATTTTTGTTTGTTTTATAAAGCTTTGATTTTTGCATTAAAAGATTTTTCCATTCAAGAAATATTGCCTCAATTTCTTCGGACGTTACTCGCCCAACTCAATTGCCAGTGAGGAAAGTTATTGAGTGTCTGAGATCCGAGTCCTGTACAGAGAAGCGATATGTTTTCATCTGAAAACTTTGCGAATGACGTTGAGCCGTATCAGCCTCTCGTTCTTAAGATACCAAGTATTTTCCGTCATTTGCATAGCACTCGCGTTTGCCCGAGCGGATCGAGGGAGATCGATGAGATCTCGAGCATGCGAGAGAGGTCCTTGCCATTTGCGGAATGCGGCTGGGTTCGCGGTCTCCGCAGGAACGGAGCGAAAGTGACTTGCGACAGTGTACATTTTGCCCGATCGTTTTATTTCTCTAACTTGTTCACAGAGCACTGGCGAGCACTTGTTGTGCCTTTGACTGTTGGTTGCTTTACTCGGCACAGCCACCGGGCAGTATGATTCATAACAGTAATCCGTCGCTGATCTTCGACTCTGGTATTTCTCGGTTCCTCCTGATTATTCGAGCAACACCCCGAGGTGAAACGGCGCGGTACGGCAGGGAAGAGGGGGGAGAGGGAAGGAGGCGGAACAAACAGGCGAAACGAACAGAGTGGAGTGGAGTAAAATGAGAGTACGCCAGGAGACTTAATGTATATACGTATATACGGATACCTACCGTATGTATAGTGAGTCGTACCGGATACAACGGTCGAATTGGATACGTGGGACCGTGACCTTGACCCACGATCGACCAGTGAAGCAGTTGTTGGATTCGTAGTGCGGTCCGATGATCTGTAGGAAATAGGTTATGGATCAATGAGTCTACACTTTATTACAAATTTTGTTATCAGAATTTATTCTTGCAGGGCACTCGGACGGCACTTCTGTCTCTTAGCGAATGCTTCTCCATGCTAAAAGGAAAAGGCGAGGCTGGACACAAGCGTCATTTGAAATTTGCAGATTTACGATAGGGTTCGACGAAAGAGTCTTGCAAACATAAACGGTATATGTGGCCCAAATCATTGTGGATATATGGACTAGAACATTTTTTTGGGGCTGATTAAAAAAAAAGTTAAAGCTCTTTGTGTTTTCGGTTTTTATCTCCCTGTTATGGAACGATAAACATGTGTAAGCCCCAAAGTTTTTTGATAAATGACTATCGAAAAAATACGAGAAGTCGGTACTTTTAAAAATGGAATACACAAATTAGCCATAAAATTTTTAAACATTTTTTCCGAAATGACAAATTTACGAAGATTGTGCGGGACTCTTGATTGAACGAAGAAATGATTTTTTTAACCGTTTGGTTGATACGTATTGTACGAAAGAACGGGATCGTAAACTTACACGTGTACGCGGTTCTGCGTGTCGAACGTGTTAATCGGAACGTACAGATACGGATCTCGATGCGAGGATCTTCTCGATTCAATGCGATCTCTCGTCGAGTTTATCACGCGATCATCTCGAAGCCTCGTTCCCGATCGGAGATCGAAAAAAGAAAATCGTCGCGTTTCCGAGAGTTCTTTTGATATTTATTTCAATGACTTCCGACGAAGAATCTCGGCTGCGAGGAATGGCAAGGGGAGAGGGGATATGGGAAAGAACGAGGTGGCTCGCCCGGGACAAGATGTGTTTTCTCCCCTTCTTCTCTTATTTCTCGCACGCTAGACTGATTATCTTGGGCACGTTTGCGTTTCCGTGGAGTTAATTGGTACGAAGAAATCTTCAGTCTTCTTCGGTTACGAAGTATACACATATAAAGTATAGGTACACGTTCCGGAAGTGCGGCGAGAGAGTGAGAGAGATGTATAGTTTGTAGTAACTACTGTAACGAGATATTATATATATGCTCGTGTCGTTATTCCGGAGGACGGTATAAGCGCATGCACGATGTAAGCATCCGACTTGCGTATATCAGAGATCGGGACAATTCCGGTCGAATGACTTTTATTATTTTTTTTTTCACCAAATATTAATTATTTTCACGGGCGTACACCTTGGTGAGTATCCATTGTAAAGCATCACAACGTTTTGTTGTTGCACACACCTCGTGGCTCTCGTTCAGGATAAATATATCATCCAGGATAGATAAATAATCATTTTGGTAGAATTTGTGCTGAAAAATCCGTAAATCTAATGATAAATTATCATTTTAACAAAGTAATCCCTATCGTATAAAGTTGTATACATTCGTCCATAATTTTTCTCCCCTATATAAATTATAAAAATCCATAGTAAACAGGCGATTACAATTTATCCATTATTAATATTCGTATGCGTGCGCGTGCGCACGCGTGCCTAATAGAACGCAACGCTAGCGTGGTGCACTTCGCTTTCGCTCGAGTTTTAATTCTGATTAACGAGGCAAAGTCTCACGCGAACGACCCACCCGCCGGTATAGACTCAGCCTGAAGACACTTCCTTGAGAACGACCATGAGGAAATTGAGTCTCGGATGTGACGAGCCTCACTCTCGCTTCGAGACGATAATGACGAGAGGTCGACGTTGTTTTTTTATCTGTGCGATCTTCGAACAAATTGTCAATTTATGGACGATTATCAATGAAAGCGACATTGCTGGAGCGCCAAGGTTTCTATGTTTTTGCAGATTTTTCTACGGGAAGAGAGTCGGAATTATTGAAATTCCAGAATCACGATTCTCGTGATATTTTGCGCGGAGTTGAAATTCACCGTACGAGGCACTGGCCCGAAGGAGCATTGTCTCTCGCTCTCCTATCTCCTTAACTTTCTCGTCTGCCTGTGTGCGCCTGTATTACCTTCCTGTCTTATGTATTCGAAAAAACTTTTTTAGCGTTCCATTGTCTCATCCTTCTCGCGGTTGCCCGATTCCACCGAGGACTCTCACAATCAGCTTACAAATGTTTGTTTTAATTTTCACACACGCCTTTCCTAAAACGGCTGAGACGCGCCAGTTAAGTGGATTGGCCATTCTTAAGTGCCGGTCTTACAAGAATACTCTTTGAATTCGAAAGTAAAACGGCTCCATTCCGAATCGAGTTTATCCGAACGAGAAAATGTTATCGTCGGAGCGTGTATAAAACAAAGAATTTGTCGATCAATTTATTTTCAAAAAGTCATAATGGTGGATGAGAAACCTTGCGCGAAATTACTGAAGTCAAAAAATAAAATCAGTTCAATACAAAAGTCAAACAAATTGCTCGACGAATACTGTGTCTGCCTGGTCATTGAGTTGCTTGAGAAAATAAAAAAATAAAAATGAAATCAGGTACTGCTGCTGTTTCCTCTTTCGCTCGTCAGAGATAAAAACAATTTAGTATTCGGTAATGGGTGCGAAACCTTATAATTTACAGAATTCACAGATGCCGCCTAAAAAAAGTACTGAAAAAAATTATGAATTCAATTCCATATGCGAAAAAGACTTTCGCACGGACAGTCGTCGAAAAAATGTCTCGAAATTCCACTGTGCAGATAACTCGATACTCGGTTTTCCCGTTCCATCGTTTCGGATCTAATGGCGCAAACGTTTACTGTCGGGACAAATTTACAAATTCGCGGTGCGATAATTTCTCGCCGCAGACAGCTGCCATTTCATAAAACCGCTGCGAAATCGTTTTTCGGAGATAATACCCGCACCGAATTAAGAAATCGAAGAATCCTCGGGGCAATTTGCCGAAAACGGTCGCGTGCTGCGTGCAACTTCTTTCGGTCTATACGGAGAGACCGGCGTTTCGGAAGAAAAAGAAAAAAAATGACGACAACCGAACGAAGAAAAAACGGCAATAAGATACACGGAACAGCAGACGAGCGAAAAGCGGTGTGGCAACTTTCGAATGTCGTGCGTTTATCGCATGTGTGTGCACTTCTGCATGGGTGACCGCGAATTCAGCGGGAAGCCGGTCGAGTGCACGAGACAAGATCAAGCGCGAAGACAGATACCCCGCTGACACTAAACACTCGGCATTTATCCACTACCGCAATAGGAAAGACGCGCGTCACTTTTTTCCCTATCGACGTTGAAAACGTCCTATTTCGTGTCTGCAACGGGGGTGGAGAGAAGCCGATTTTCGACGAGCGGGAGGAAAAGTAAATTAGCGAGAGGACATTAGGACGATATGCTACAACGGAGGAAAGTACGCCTTTCTACCGAGTGTTAGGTTTGACGTCATATCGAAGCGAGGATAGAAATTAATACCAGGTGAAAAGAGCCTTCCTCCCGAGCTGCATTCCCTATTTTTCCTCGACAATGTCAATAAAGGGCCATCATTTTATTTGTAGAATGTGAATGGGGTTTGGCCGAGTCTCGATGAGCGGTAGGGAAAGTTTACTTTTCTCTGCGCAAAACCACTTTTTCTCACGCTCGTCAAGAATCGGCAACTTTCCATCCCCGTTGCACGCAGAAAAAGTAATTCAGCGGGAGGAAAAGTAGACAGCGTTTTAGCATAGTCGGGATAAAAATAGCGTATGCCACTCGGGATTATGTGCCTTTTTTACCTCGTATGAATTTCTGTCCTCGCTCGTTCGGCTATGTAATTTTACACTCGGTAAAAATACGCACTTTTTTCCCCTATAGCATAACATAGTCATTGCGTTGCGTTCATTCATTCTCGATAGTGAGATATTTCACAATCGCATTGAAATTTAAAGAAAAATACGTGCGTAACAACGTCATCGTATTTCCGTATACTTTGAGAAGGATGGAAAAATATACCTACGTATGAGTCGCATTAGGACACGTCCGGTATATTTAATTTTTCGTGTTTCTTCTGATTCGTCTGAGAATTCCATTGAATTCGATCGTTATCTTGGCACAGGCTGATTCACAATGGATATGCTTACGGTGCGAAGTCTTTAAGCAAGCCTTGGTTATTGTATGGAAATCTTCTTGACCGTTTCAACGTAATCATAGTATTTTTATTCTTCCTCTAACTCGAAGCAACTGTCAAGAAATATACGTGATTGAAGAGCTGACTGTCTTCTCCATCACAGAAGAATTCGATATTTTTTCATTTCGTTGGTCAAGAGTGGAAGATTCGAAAGCACAGGTGGGATGGAGGGGGAATCACGCTAGAGTCAAGGAACCGAAAGGTTTTACGTTCCTTATGGTCGATGTTAAGAACTTTTTATTTGCGAGCATTTCACCCAAGCATCCCGAACGCCCTCGGGGTACCAGCACCGGTCGCGAACTGGGTCACAATTAATAAGAAAGCTATATATACTCGTTCGTACAAACCGACATATGTATATTTCATGCACAGACTTCGGGTACCCGCAGTGACACGCGTGTGTCATAAAAGTTTTATCGAATCTCGAAAAAAAGAAATTTGTTATAACTTTCTCGAAGCTATAAAACACGATTTAATGAGTGGATGTCTTCGAGGCATCCTCATTCTACGCATATCGAGGTAGCAGTATTGTCAGATTGCGATTTTTAAGATACGCTTTACGACTTGCCGGTCAGATTTATGCGAGAAATAGCTTTAAGGTGTCTTGAAATATTCGTTAGCATGAGCATTGACCTAATGGTGCGATTCTCTTCGTTTGCTTTAAACAGTATTAATAAAATTGTTTCGAAAATTATCATTTAAATTTGTACGATAGATACTTAATTATGAAGCATCGAAAAGTTTAATAGTATGTATGGATAGCAAATATAGATATAGCAAAAATGAGAAACCCGTTTTATGCCATCCTAAAGTCTTTAACAAAATTGTCCGAAAGTGATAGTTCGACTTTCTTTCATCAGTCTTTGACGGAAACTCGTTATGGGGTATGAAATGTTGTTAATTAATGAATAGCGAATAAGGATATCAAGTAAGTTGTTATAGAGATGTTATTTTTCAGTATCGCAAAGTGCTTTGTCAGTAGTTATTAAAAAGTTATTATTTGATCTTTTGTCAATGGATGCTCATTATGAGGCGCATAATCGCAGGTAGAACAATTATCGGACAGTTAACGTTATTAAGGTATTCCCAGATACTGTTCTATAGCGATGCGAATGATGTCTTTTAATGGGAAATATGTCGTAATCTCAAAAAAAATTCGTCTAAACGTACACTGAAAAATTTGGCACTATATCCCGGTATTATAGAACGATTGTTGTGAGCTGTAGTTATCCTTGAGACAGCCGATAGAGGGTCAGATAGCGATAGAAACCATCACACTACATTTTCGGTCACATATTTCAGACTGCGCTATCACTAATTATAAACCAAGTCTTTTATCTATGTACAAAAATTGAATAAAGATTCCTTTTAAATGTCGATAAGGCGACTATGACTTTGCTCGAAAGCGGAGTTCACATTCGGGGTTTGAATGCATTGTCTACAGTCTACAATGGATGGGAGACCATTTATTACCTTAATGAGATTAAGTTGCTGAGGAAAGACGGTCAATGCGTGTCTGTATCAGTTAAAAATGTCATTGAATATCCTTAATGGTCCCGTTTGTCTGGAGTCTTATTTTGGCGGTCATCGACGACTGCGGTTCGGTCCTCGACGGGATTTATGCCGAACATTTCAGTGTCGTCCAAGTAGCATGAAAATCTTGCATGCGGTTCTTACGCACATGCCACAATTTATGCTGGCGGGTTGTTGGCAAACTGCCATGCAAGCAAACATTCGATTACATAACATTTAAAATATCCTTACATATTGTCTATTGGAGGACGCAAAGTTATCTGTCGGGTAGTACATAATAGGTTACGAGAAGTCACTTTTTCCATAGCATTCACATGTTATCAAGATATCAGCGTTTCCATCACCTATACGTTATGGAAAGTTTAAATTTGGGACTACCGTCTGATTCCTGAAAAATATAAAGTTATTCGCTACTTTGGTACGGCATCGTTTCTTTAGGATAAACTTTAGGATAAATTAATGCTACCAGGCCAATTCGTCAATAACCCGTTCAATGATCTCTCATCTCTTTTCTCTACGCTATGTATAACAACATTTTTTCTCTCGTTCCGCAGGGACCACGCTGTTCGTCGACACTAATATCGGTGATGTTGATTTCTCGTCGGATGGTCAGTGTGTATCGACTTTCCAGTCAACGACGCAACCGGTAAGCAATCAAGACCATTCACAGTATTATTATTATTGTTGTTATTATTATTATTATTATTATTATAATAAATCGTCGACGACTGATCGGTCTATATTTTTTATTTCTTTATAAAAATTGTTGACATTATAAAAAATAAAAAGTGAAGTCGAAAATATAGGTGGGATCCAGGAGCGAGGTATCGCTCGATCGTAGTGCATTCTTCGCACGTTCGTACCCTGTTTCGTTTGTTTGGCTATTCGACGAGTTTTATCGTGACGATAAAAGTATAGAGCCTGTTGAGATCGTTCCGATTGCAATCACTCGCAGCTGCACTCACAATTACAGTCGAGTCCGCGCGGGCATCCTCGGGTCTCGTTCTATATTATTTTCTTCCTCTGTTTTTTCAGCGTGTAGGATTTTGCAAAACTTACGTTGCCCATGGCCCCATGGCTGAGAGAGCGAGATGGGCACGGAGTCTATCGTGAAGGATCTCGTCGGCATCCTTTGCGAAAGCTTTCTTCCTGCTCCGGAGTGCATACAGTGTGTCTTAGGCACGTTGCACTGCAGGAACGATCCTTCGGGGCAATCATCCGGCTGGAATGGCCGGAGATTAGCGGAGAGAGAGGGCGCGGGGACCGACGGCTCCGCGGTGCAACGTCTCGCGATTAGAGAGACGGTAACGGGGCGACCCCCTCGTACATACACACTCGGGGTACGATGTGTGTTCTTTGCTGCGAGGCAGCACGCGACTTGGCGTGTCGTTCTTCGTTCCTGATGCTCCGCCGACTTTGCCTCGCTCGCCAATTCGCGAGATAGATATCCTTCGCGAAAAAACCCAGGAGTTCGATCCACCGATCGGATGCAATCGGCGTCAATATTTTGTCAGACCTCGAATACAGTGGGACAAAAACATTTAACGAGTTGCCTGAATTAATTTGAAATTTTTTCCGTAAACTCGTATATTCGAAATATTTCGAATTTCTTCTACGGAATTAAATGAAACATGCTGACTCGGAAAAAATGCGGATTTGATAAAATAAAATTAATGATGATCAGCGGAGTGTTTGCGATCTTGGTGGTTCGGATATACGACGCGATAGTATTTTGCACGGCTTTTGCGGTATTAACCGTGCGAACAGCTGCGCGATATATGCCCGTCCGGGAGGGACCCGATGTACAGCGAGTTAAGCTAATATATAGTTTGCTTTGGTACAGAGGGAGCGTCAGGAGTATATAGAAGCGAGCGGGGGGTGCACGGACGGTAATTTAATTTATGGCCAAGGTGGCAGTCATCAACGCGTGCTGGTGCGCAGTGGGTAAAGAAAGACGGCAAACAAGCCCACGGAGATGCCGACTACCCGAGAGATCGGATTGGTTATAAAGCTGGTTAAGCTCCTCGACGATTAATCGACTCTAATCGACTTCCGAGATTACCATTAAAATTAATTAAATCCTACAGAAAATCATTTGGATTTTACATGCTTAAGGAAATTGAATGAATTTTCGAATTCAGAAGCGCTCCTCTCCCACGGAACAATGCGCGTTTGCACAATTACAACAGTCTTTGCCTCGTTACAGATATGTATTGTACCAATAAACCACCGTACAGATTTTTCTTCTTTAATTAATCGCCTTCATTCGCTCTCTAAATAGCCGCCACGAGGGAGAGAGCGAGAGAGCGAGAGAGCGAGAGAGAGAGAGAGAAAGAGAGAGATATTGTTAGCAACGAGTGAAAGTGAAAACTCTCATTCATTCGCCGTGGGTGTACACGCGTTCATAGTACACAAGTCATGGACCCTCCCCTGACGCTATAATATATACCGGCTTTATGCACGGATCGAGCCGCGGAAAATTTCTCAAGATGTTCGTTCGCGTAGAAGCGAGAAAGAGGAAAGAGCTTAGCCGGGGACGAGAGCGATGTATCGTCGATAGGAGAGGCCAGATAGGCAGAGGTGCAATTGTGGATAGTTGCTCGCTGGCCTGCCCGCGTGGAGATTAAAATCTACAACGACGATATATGTATAGAGGAGGCAGCAGCAACAGCAGCCGCAGCAGCAGCAAGAGATTATTCTCGCGTTGCGCACAAGCTCGTTCATGCAGCAGCCAGCACCGTCCAACTAACGAACAACATGCGCACACGGACGACGAAATACTTGACCAGTTGTTCGCCTCGCAATATCTTCGGAAAACGGAGATTCAAGCATCATTTTGTTTGTACAAGCAAAAAAATAATGCCCGAGCCTTTTTGGGATCAAGTAAAGCTAAATAGTTTCGAAATCGTTTTTACCATGTCCAAGTCCATTTTTGGAGATGAACAAATTTTGGCCGTTTCTGGAAATCTTGCGGATGAGCGGTGAAAATTTGACATGTTCCAGCTAGTAGTAGGATAATGCCAATAACGGGCACAACGGTGCCCATAGCGATAATAGGTAACGTAGAGTATTCGGTCTGTGAATTTCCCGTCGGATAAAGACCGACTCGGAGGAACCAATAATTAAACTAAACTTTAATAATTTATACTGATTTCATAAGATTATTTTGCGACTAAAAAAAAGAATAACATTTTTTATTTTGTTTTTAATATGCTTCCAGCGATGATCTGTGTCAACTAGCACCGGTGTCGCGCATCAGGTATAGAGAGAATTCCAGTAACTCTCGAGACTGTAAATATCGTCGCGGCAGAAATCCCTCGCCGCCGAGGGGTCCTTTTACCGGGTCGTTGATTTTAACGACCGCCGCAATTTTACTGCAGCGAAATTCCACATTTCTCAGTTTTACGCGGAAATTCTCGATGGGCAATCGGACTCTCCCGCAAAATACAACACTGTAGCATAAAGTCGTGAAGGTTGGGTAGAGTGTCCCGAGGGGATGGAACGGATCTCTGAGAGGCAGCGGCAATTCCTTCGAGTTTTATAGGCACCGGGTCGAGTTTTCCGACACACCGCCGAAGAGAAAGTCCTTCAAAATATTACGTACCAAAACACTCGTTATGACAAAGAAGTTGAGGAAGAGGTCTCGGTTTCTACGACGCGGGTTGGTCCGTGAGAAAATATATTCTTACGTACTGTAGAACAATTATAGTAAAATTGGATGTCTTGACCGTATAGTCGTCTACTCCACCCACGCTTCGCGATAACGAAAACATTATTACTAACGGAGGTTCATTCCACCGTGTTTCTCTGAAACTTTGAGTAAACATTTTCTCTGACGAGAGGCGGGGGTGCAATGTCGTTATTTTCCAACATTAATAGTTTCACGTACGTGTGTGCATGCGCGTGACTGTAGAAACGACCGGTCATTACCGATAATTCAATGATAAATATGGCATCGCCAGAAAAACTAGTGTAACGAGGGAAAAAATCCTTATCCGTGTGCGATAATGTGCCTATTCTGTAACATATAATCAGATTTCGTAATATAGAACTAAGCAATTTTTGAAACATTTCACCGTTCAATAAACTAAAAAGTTAACTTTTAAAAATGTATGTGTCGGGAGGATTTACGACACGATATCTTGATACGTGCATAACTTCACAAAACAACAACCTTGGTCGATCGTGCATAAAGCTCTGGCTAAATTAGCATTAGCGTGTTTCTTCGCATCTCCGTCGAACGGTAAACAAATGAGAGAGGAAGTTTCTTTTGTTCCGTAATATAATAAGACGCAAGTGCGTCGGGGCGCGCATGCTATAAATCGGATGAGTGTGTATTCCGACTGTGCAAGTTACAAGGCAATACACGCTCAGCCGGAAGTTTTGTGTAATTGGTGCGTATAGGGAAAAAATGGCGTCGGAAATACACAGCGGTAATTGGATACTCTCAGCGCGGGTGTGCGAGAGATCCTTCGAGATTTCCACTGTCGTCTACGGGGAGCACAGATACGATACGGCATAAGACGACTGTAACGTGGTTACTATCGTGTCATTTTCGAGAATCACACGCGACGATATGAGTGACTTGTGCAATACGATGGAAAGGAGGGAAGTGTGTGTTGATACAAGAGTTTTCACAGTCCACACTGAAGGGGATAGTAATCTCGATTTCTTCGTTGCTGTCGTATTCGGTCGAGAGACAGCAAAATTTTCGAGTTATTATTACGCCTTAACATGGAGCTTTCTCCGATAACGAAAAAAAAATTCACGCCGAAGAAAATCGATGAATATTAAATATTAAATATTTTTTGTTTCGAAGAGAAGTGAAAATTCCACGGGATGTGTCCGTCCCTCGAGGGCGTCGAGACACTTTTAGAAACAAGTCATTGCTTTGCGTATCATCTCCGACGTTTCTCGCATTCCTCACCAACGCTAAATTCATCTCTCACGTATACTTCCGATCTTCGAGAGTACACATGCATCAACGGTACATGAGATATCGCTCGATCAATGGCATCGAACGTGTCGTAAACTCTTCACTTGACAATAATTTCAGTATGTCTTCCGCAACTTTTCGGTCGATGAGGAATGTTCAACCGATTTGATTACGTCTCGGAAGCAAAGCAATTATTTTATTGACCGCCCCATCAACTTATTACGAGAAACAAACTAGGAACGAGGAGTGCACCGTATCTCGGCGAGATATACCGGATCCTCGGGATAACAGTGCGAATGATAAAGAATAAAAAAAAATCGCCCGAAAGCACGTACTGGGCGCGCTATTACGTCGTCAGACCGGGAGACTCTCGCCGGCGAACCAAGATCGATGATAACACCGAGCGAGATACAAGATAAATAATAAGACAATAAATAACGGCGACAAGAGAATGGCCATGCTGCTCTATCGCGACAAGTCACCACCGCTTCCAGCTCGCTTCTCTCCAGGCATGCATAGCGAGGTCTGCACTGCCGCGGCGGTCCTTTTACAGGAAATTCTACGCTTCCGAGGCGGATTCTCGTGTTATCCGATTGAGGTTCATATCCGATATCTAACATTCTCGATTTTTATCGAATACAAAGAAATAACTTTTTAATTAATGCGAGGACCACGTTAAGAAAAATCGCGATGCATAATAAGGCTATAATTATCTTTTCAAATACGCCTTTTAAATTCAATGTTTGTAATATAATAATCTCTATATGATATTGAAAAAAAAAAAGGAAAAAAACCATATACCCTTTTCTTACCTCACAGGGAAATTTGTCAAATGTTGTCTACTGCATTGCATTTTCTAACATCTGTGATATAGTATTCCGTATCGCCAACGACAGATATCCAATAATTGAAAAAAGGAAGTACATAATAAAAAATAGCAAATCTGGGTCTCTACGTTTCGCAAATCACCTAACGAGGCTGTAACCACTCCCCCCTTTAATAACCATCGCTATATTTTACCACTCTCGTCACAGTGACGATATATATCGGTAATGAGATAACGGTATAAATTCACTACCTTGTAAATTAGAGTCACCCGCCGTCGTGTGAGGAATTTTCAGTTATGTATGCGATTATCCAGAATAAATGGAAACGAGGAACATTTTGAATGACAGTAGCCGCACGATATACGGCATGTACGAAATAACTTGTAAAATCGGCGATTAACGACAAAAAAATTCGTATATAAGATTGAAAGCAAAATGTTCGGAGGATGGTGCACGGCTCCCAACGATGATGGTCAAGGGGCCACGCTGGGATACTCTTGATACTTGCACCCGGTTGCTCCGTAAACTCCGGCTCTCTTCGAAGCGCGGCCGTGGGGGGAAAAAAGCATCGGCCATCAACGGCCGCGTTGGCGCACGGGGCTGCGGTATTGAAACGAACGACTGGCTTCTCGGGTTACTAACTATATCCCCGGCGGCTTTCCTTCCGCATTCTCGAAATTCTTCGGGAGAGCGACCGGTGATGATTTCTAATGGACAGCAGGGCGAACCGCTTGTGCCGGCTCTCCATTTAATCTTCTTCCTCCTCTCTCCTTTTTTTGTTGTTGCTCTTCTTAGGCGTTCTTGAATGGCACGAGGAGACCACATCAAGTGACTTATTTTTCTTCGAGTCGCGACGAATCTCCTTTTTGTGCCGAATCGAATTGTTTGCGTCCATTTAAAAAATATTTTCTCTTAATGCCGTGGCAAATAAAAATTTTCAAGTTTTCACCAAAAACATTCCATCTTTGAAAGAAATTTCGAGGGATATGGCAAAAAAAATTACATAAAATCATTCACGACAGTTTGGTTGGAATTGGAAATTAAGAAACGAGAAATGTTCAGCAACGTCTCCGGCGTGGCGACTGTCCAGTGGACAGTACGCCGAGAGCGGGATGACCCAGTTGCCTCGCGAATGAAATTCATCCGATGAGCGAGAGACACGCTCGTTCCTTGACATCCTTCGTCTCGATGATAAAAGCCGTTGAAGAATTCGCCGCGGCTTATACTTTGCCGCTGTGTTTATACCGACGAGTCGACTATCCCGAGCTCGAGAGAGTCCCGGGAAACGAGATAGAGATCGAGTCGAGGATGACCGTGCGTTACTTGCCAATTCCTTATCGACTATAATCGCGCGCGTACACGCCGAGGCACTGAAATAAGATTTCAGGATTTATCGAGGCCGCGAGAGGTCGTTCGGTGAAAGGTAACGCACACAGTGTAACGGCTGCTCCCTTACGCTGTGCGCACATCGTTAGCACAACAATTATACCGCGAAAGCAAACAAAAAATACGAAAAATAATTAAATAATTTATTGAACAATTCCAGTCTGGCTCGAAATCAGCTCGGGGCGGCTCGCGCTAAATTCTTAACGTGTAATCCTTATGCACCACTCTTACGTGCGAGATAACGTTTGAGGAACGTCTCCAAAAACGTCGAATGTTTTATAATCATTTTTTTTCTTTATACAACGAATAAAAAATAATAATTTTTGAAAATTTATGGCAACACGAGTTGGCGGCATAGAAAATTAATGCTTTCACAATGTTGTAAGCTGTAATTGATTTGAAATTATATTCTCGATTCGATTCGACAAAGAATCAAATGTGAAGATTCGTCAACATAGTACATCGTACGCGCTTCGCGAAAATTCCGCGGCGCGGCACCTACTTGCCGAGTCATTGACCCGAATTTCGGTTGAATATTTTAATAACTCATTGGCGCGACTACGACAACGGAGAAAAGGCCGCGTTTGTTGGTGCGAAACGTTAACGCGCCCAACTAGAGTCTCTTGTTCGTCCTCGCACGAGCAGCCTCGTGCCATCGCGGGGGTCACGTAGAAAGCCCGGAATGACGCGTTTGCGTTCCGAGCTCTCGGCAACACGAAACTGACGACACACTTTCTATGAGCTCTATAGCTTCGAAAGATGGTCCCATACGACGCTAGTTCCAACGGAGATCTCCCTCGAGACGCTTATTACAGTCGCGGCTTATTACCCGAATGACCATGGTCTCTATCATTTTTATTAATCATCTACCGTCTCTTACTTGCTTCGATAATAACGAAGCAAAGTCGAACGACATTGTCGATAACTCCCTGAGCTGTAATCAATAGATGGGTCAATATTATTTATTCTTCACGCGTGTGCACTGTGCAAAGTAAAGGTCGAAAAATAATATAACGAGTAATATTGATGAAACGAAAATTGAATTTAAAGACTATCGCCCGGAAGTACAGTCGGATCGCCGTCAATGATTCAACGGTCCTCTACGCATCCCCGCTCGCGAATCTGTTCGATGTCGGCACTTGCTCACAGTCGAGTTTGCGGAGGCGTTCTCTCGCCGGAGAAAGAGAGAGAGATCCGCAGCACGCGCGCCGTCGTTACGTAATTACCGAGTCCATTCAAGCGCCGGTTTCGGCTCGGGAGTCATAGAGGAATCGCGGTGAAGTCGGCGAACATGAGAGAGAGAGAGGAGAAGGAGTAGGAGGACGCCACGAGGTCGATGCTGTTGTTATATAGCCGCGTGTGCGCATCGGGAGAAGCAGCCCGGCTATGTTACAACGTCGCAAAGTATAGCCAACTTCGCAAGCAGGTAGATCCAGAGGTAAGTAGTATACTCTCTCTCGTTCTGCGCACCGTGTAACGGAACTCTCGGTCGGAAGTTTGAGGTCAGCACGCGTCCTGCGTGCAACCATCCACATATATAAATTCTCTTGCTCCAAGAAAATATATTTTCAAATGAAAAAAAAATCAACCGAGAATTCATCGTCCGCTCGTCGGATAACAATGTTTAATAATTGAGACGTCGCAATTGGTGGAATTAAATAATTGGCATTCGCCAAAGAGTTGATTTTTATCGAAGCGATAATGAAAGATTCTGCATTTTTCAGAGATTAAATATCTTCGAATAAATTCGCTGGGAAAGCGAGTTGTCACGCATTTTGTTGGTGGATAAGAGGTAAAAGAGAAGAAAAAAAAGGTGGTGAATATGATATTTCGTTCCAAGTTAGAACAGGAAGTCTAAGAGCCAGAGTTCTTTTGATCCGCCTTCTTGCTCTTCCTCTTGTTCTTCGCAGTCGAGAGAGGGTAATGCCGTCTGGAAGTAACACCCATAACAGACCGTTTCCGCGTTCACGCCCGAGTACGTTACCGGGTTGGCCACGCGGCTAGAGAGAGCGTGCAACATAGCTGAGACCAGATATACATAGCTATTATAGCCGGCCCGTAGCCGTACGTACGTGTACTTTTAGAGTGGTATGCGAAGAGGATGGTACCTTGGGTACGGGGCTATCCCATAACGTGTATCGGTACGTGGGCATTAAACCCCGTAGCAGCTCTTTGAATACCGGTGTGCTCTTCTGGTTCGCCGTCGCGCGCGGCCACTGTACTTTTCTCGATCTTTCCCTCTTGCTCGCTATTTACTCAAACTGGCCAGGGCGCGCCCATCTTTCCGAGCTCTGCCCACCCCCGGGCTCCCTCTGGAATTTGCAATTTTCACCGGGTGCATCGACCGCAAAATTCCACGACGTCTCTTTTAATTCGTCCATGGAAATTTTAACCGCAACGGCTCCTGTCGCCGCACGGGAAAACTATTTTTTATTTTTTTTTATTCCCAACCGCTTTTCACTGAGATTGTCATGAGAATAATACGACGTAGGGATAGCCGCGATGGTGGTGGCACCGAAGCGAGGAGGTATTTACCGGTAAGTACCGGCGTAGCACAGCGCCCGATAGGGAAGAGCATCGGCCGCGAGAGACGGTACACCGTATAGCTTCTGCCCAGACTCTCGCACTACTCTTACATACCGTATACCGCACATACGAGCGTAATCGCTGCATAGCCGGGGCATCGACACGATTTATGCTCCCATATAGCAGGACGGTTAAACTAATCGTAATTCCTCGCTCATATTCTCCATAACCCCCCCGGAATAAGAATATTAACCGGATGGGGACGAGGTGAGCTTCCTCAGGAAGTAAACTCGAAGCCTTCCGCATCCTCTCGACTTCTTCTATGCTTCATTTTTTTTCAATCTTCCTGTAAATTGAATACCCCGGCATTTATTTGATGAGCTAATCCGATCAACCTGCGGAAGTTTCTTTTGCCCGTTGGTCATCCGTGTTATGCTTTGCATGCTGCAAAAATACGAGATCAAGATTGCGCCGGGACGGAAAATTGTCATCACGCGCGTGTTTAAGACGGCGGCGGAAATCTCCTTACGCCAAAGAAAACGGAAGGACAGAATTGTCACCATGGGAAAACCGCGGACAGCCATTATGCTAAAATGTCGCTGTACAAAGTCTCACAGTACAATGAGACAAGTGGGAGAATGCAATTGAGTTTTTTTATTCTTTAGCTAGTCTCTGAGAAAAAAAGTTGTTTTTTTGTTTCTATTAATAGATGAAAACTACAACTTATAAGAAATCATTAAAGATGTCTCGAAGAGATGCACCATAGTGTTTATATTGTTAAATATAAAAGAGCATTGCGGATGTAATGTCACGAAAGTAAAGTTAGGTAAGTTCGGTTGCCGTGGAAGGATGCCCGTTATAATGATTATCGTGCGTTCCACACGGCCGTAGCTGCTCTCCGCTAGAAGCCCGTTCCGTATCTACGTATGGGATAGCTGAAACGCAAGACTATTCTATCAATGTGCGCGTCTTTTATGTATCCTTTTTTCTTTTTATCGAATTTTCCGATTGAAATTTCACTCGAAGATGCGAATCACCAATCTGTATTACGGTATCGCTCCGAGCCATGTACTGTCAGAAACTATTCATCCGTTTCATCTCATTTTTGTGCAATTATTTTCTTTTTCGCATATATTACCCAGTTAAAGGTGATGAAGGGTGTTTTTTGATTACTGCTTTGAGCCAATTAATTGCGCACTTAGCCCGGGCGCATCGGGTCATCGCAATGAAATTATTCAATTCCCGATAGAAAACAACCAGGGTAATCGTGAGAAAATATGTATTCCTCTCCCAAATTTCAAATGATTAATAAAAAAAACATATATTTTTGCCTTACCGACGAGCAATGTTCCAGTGAGAAATCAGCGAGAAAATTGAAGCAAATAAATGACGAAGGAACTCGCCGAGTTGTTGCGGTGTCCCGAACGAAATAAATTAACGGGCCGAACGAGGCGTTTCCTCATTCGGCCCGTTCGGGCTACTCGCATTCTTCCCCTAGCATTATTATGTTCGAGTGGTTAGAGGCCCCTGGGATATACGTAGCAAAATCGCGCACGAGAGAATTCCACTGTCTCCTCCCCTCAGCCGCAGGATCGCGCGAACCGGTGAACAAGCCCGAACAAACGAGCCGTGGAAAATCGCACTGAACCGAGTCCCGGCTAACTCGATCCGGCATCATCGATAAATATGATATAAACCCGTAACGGAGATCTAATACGAGATTGTTTAAACGATCGATCCTAGGCGCCGTAACGTTTTACAGTTATCAATAACGTGATCGTATCTTGTTTTTTTTTATGATGAAGACTCGTAGGAATCATTGCTGTTTTACGGTGTCCTCTTTCATATTTTCGAATTTTTTTTTACCATGGAATTTTCTATTTTCTTTTCTATGACAAATTTGTTTAGATTTCTCCATGGTCGAACGTCGAACGGCTTCTATCTTCATAGATTCATATCTGCATCTCTCGTAATACTTGGGACTTTTTTCACTTCATTTTAGTTCCCCCCTCCCGGTTATTATACTGTACAGTTTTCCTTTTCTTGAGTAACCGTCGATTCACTCAGATGCTCCCTCTCATCACACACAACAAAGGCACGTTCTGCCGTCTCGGCTGTTTCTTGCGTGCATCCAATTAAAAGAAGCCCATCGTATGAGCTGTTAGACCACTCAGAAGCAGCATCAGCATTACGCATGTGGATCTATAGCTTCTGCCTTGTTCGAGTTGGCTTCTGTAGAGATTATTGCAGCGATATACAGGTTATTCATATAACCATTTTAACCTGTTGGGTGTACGATTACCGCAAACACACTACACGGAATCACACTTTCTTGCTTTACATTTATTTTAGCCTTTTTAGTTTACGATTCAAAATTAGCCCGAATTCTGATTAGGAATATGTTTAAACTAAAAAAGTTCAACAAGCATGGATATAACAAGATCAAAAGAGAGCTTACAACTCGCAATATGTGGTAATATAAAGACAAATTCGAAAATAGTCAATAGTTATGTGAAAATATTCAGATTTAAGAGTATTATTCAACGGTATTATTTGATATTGGATGTACAACTTTGCTCGCGCTGTTTTGCTTCAAAGGATGGCAAGTTCTTTCAACGGGGGATTCGTACGCTGCCCGAAAGATGGGAGAAAGTGGTGGCCAGCAATGGACAATACTTTGAATCATAAATGTATAACCAGATTTTCACAATAAAGCCTTGAATTTCGGGAAAAAAAAAAACGGCGAAAGCAAAGTTGTACACCTAACGTCCGAAAAAAATTAATTTCCAAAGATCCATGAGTGTAACCAGGAGATGGAGAATCTCTCGGAACTCTGAGTATCATAAAAAAATGTTGTTTTTTTTTCGTTTTCATTTTTCTGTTGGATGTTTTTATGAGACGTTTAAGTTCTCGGTTCTCTGGTATTTTTCTCGAGAGCCTTGTGGTGAATCGAGTATCGGGCACAGAGAACTAATTTTGTGGCAGGAAATCGATTAGCTTTAATTTCTCGTTTAATGGCTGCAGTGGTATACGAGCAACTACGCTGGCTGTCGGTTCTCCGAAGTCGGCAGAGATGCGCGCCGAAAGGTCTCATCGGGTCGGGGAATGCATCTTCACTTTCCCTGTGGAACGCGCGGATCGATGCGACCGATCCGACCAACACACTTTTGCGAAACCCGAGATACTCTCGGCTCGTCGCTCCGCGCAACCGATATCAACCGAATTCTAATGTAATCGAAAGTACGAAACGTTACGAAACCATCAAGATTTCTTCGGAATACAATATCTCGGGCATTTTCTTTTTCTTTCTTCTTCCGTGAGGTAATATTTTATTTTCAATTTTGTTAACTCGACGATAAAAATATAAATATAAAATCGTGAATATCAATAAAAAAATAAAATTCATCCGTGGTTTTCGAGTTCGTGCTACTTGTTTTGTGCTACCGTGAAATGTTGCCGTAAGATGCGATAGTCAGTTGACGCGCGATGTATTAAACTCCACGGTAGAACCATGCAAGAATATAGGAAACTTTGCTTTGAACGCAATAAATTTCCAAGGAATTCGATAAAAGGCTTGGGCAAATCGACGTTAGCACAGACATTGGCTCAACGACAAATGCGCCTTTTACAGACGTTCCCTTTAAAATGAATTTCTCAAAAGGTCTTGTAATGAAACGATTAACTCGTATCGAGCATAAATTGTCCGAAGCTACCGGGTTGAGATAGGAAACAGCCCGCCGAACGAGGTGAACGAAATTCGTGTCGAACGACGAAGCGCGACCATAGTCAGTCTCATGTGTATGTACGCAGCCGCTTAGCCTTGGGCCATCACCAACTTTGGGCACTGAGTTCCTCTCACACATTATATTACCAACAGCCTCGTGTCTGACATACCTAAACGCCTGCGACTAATCTGTCGTAGAAACTATTATAAGGCCGCGCGAAGAATGCGGCCGCGAGGTGTTCGAACCGCGCACCGATTGGCCACTCCGACAGGAGAGTGCTGGATCGTAGTTGGATCGCCGATGACTGTTCACTCCGTGTTCCCAAGTACACCTCGACTCTTATGCAATAAAGAAACGACGCTCTCGCTCTCGGTATTATACTATAAATAAAAAAAATTGCCGTGAACCTACGAGGGCGTGACAAAAACCAACGCGGAACGATCCTTTGTTCGCTCAGGCACAGCCTGCCGATGCGGCTGAGCCATTCTGGTCAAAATATTTCTCCGAATATCTCTGAAAATTTGACTTTAAAGTTCTTTGAATTTTTTGGAATCTCCGTATCTATAATTGTTCTGAAAATCTTTCATTGTCCCTGATAACTTTTCTGAAAAAAATGTAAATTTTGTTGATATACCGAGCCTGTTCCTCTATTCTATTTGAAACGAATTTTCTAAAACAGATAAATTTTCATAGAATCTCTAATACAAAGTATACATACATTATTAATTGTTTATACCGTTCATAAAAATAACAGAAAGAGCAGCGCTTAGAACGAACTCGTCGGATCTCTGAAATTTATCAAACCCTCCTTGTTTGAAAAAAGGCAGAGTTTTTTATAAAAAATAAATGATACTTTTCGTTAAAAATCCATCGTACGTTCGAATGACGGAGTGAGTTAACTTAGAGGAAATTTGCAAGTTGGCTAATACACATTATATGAGAAAAAGAGGTTTGTTTGGAAAATAAATAGAATTTTCACTAAATAAGTATACCATTCGTCCGAGAAACAGCAACAATAAATCTTAGGGACAACTCGTATTTTTTTCTCAGAAAAAAACATTCTCAGAAAAAATGGAACATATTCAGAATTATTTAGACAAATACTCTGAATTTCTGTGATATACATATGGCAGAGCTCTTTAACATATAGTAGATAAAATGCGAGAAAAATTTGAGAAAAAGCTTTGTTAACGGGAAACAATGTCATGAAAGTCTTCGCCCGTTCGGTCCTCTCCAAAAAAATTCGGGCCAATGAGCAAACTCAGCCGCGAGGCTGAGTACTCTCACCTCCCAGGGCTTCGAAAGTTTCTTCGATATTACTTTCTTTTTCGAACGGAGTGTGTAAAGCGTTACACTTTTCCACCGTGATGCGACCTCGATTATTTATTATTATTATTATTATTATTATTATTATTATTATTATTATTAAGACGGATGCGCGTCTTTAAAAAAATCTTGAACTTTTCGACGAAATAAATTTGTTCTATCGATGAGAATAGGCAGCAATTATGGTGTATCGAATATAATTTTATTGGGTAATGGTATAATCGCGGGTTCTCGTGGTTGCCGGGAGGTCTCGCTGAATTCCTATGGTTGAACCGGCGGTGAGTCGGAAATCGGTCGCGGGTTGCGTCCGTACAGCCAGAGGGTTCGCTGACACGCGAGAGACGTTACCTCTCCGTACCGCCGCTTACATACAACCACCTATGGTTCTTCCTCGCTACTGCCTCTGTGCAATCTCTCTCTCTCTCTCTTCCTCTCTCTCTCTCTCTCTCTCTCTCTCTCTCTCTCTCTCTCTCTCGCCCTCTCCGTAGCGAGCTTACAACTGATCCACGGCATTCTTGGCTGCTCCTCCTTTGTTCTGGACTTGACACGCTCGCGCATCGCCTTCCGAGTCTCGTTGACGATTTCGTATTTGTTTTGTACCGCGATATTGCGACCAGGCAAAAGACGTCCGAACAAGCTACCCGAACGGTAAAGTAAGAGAAAAATCCTTTCTTTCCACATGACGATGCAACCGGCCCGAGTTGACGTTAATCCTGATTTAATTCTCCCAAGTCAATTGATTATCACCGTGACGCTTCGTTGATCGCGCGATAGCGCGCCGCTAGGTTTAAGCGAATCAAGTGTTACTGGCTATAACTGTGTCGTGCCAAGAGCCTGGGCGATGCACCTGTGGCCGCGCGAGCGCGCGCGCGCGCGTTGAACGCGGTGCAAATGAAATCGCGCCTTGGGACAGATCGGGAGCTGAGAGCCTATCCGGTCGGTTTGTATCTTCGAGCCTCCGAGCAGAGAGCAGAATGGCAATTACTCGTGTGGAATGCAGCTGTCGCACACGCAATATCCTACCGCGGTAAGCGAAACTCGATAGCGCGATAATAATTCATGGAGAGGGAAGGTAAAGTGAGAAGATGAGTATTTATGGATCGTTGTAACCGACAATGCTACATATTTCTGCAATAAAGAAATGAAAGGAATCCCGATGCGAATAATGTTACGGAGCTTAGCAGTTGACGTACCCACCGAGTAAGCGGGTGGCCCACGATGACGATGTAATTAAACGGTGGCCGGCTACCGAGATTACGTACACAGACAGGAAGTCGTCCCGGTGGATGAATCGGTCAAAGCGTTCTCTGCGCCAGCGACAAAAACGTCCAAAGCTCTGGTATTTTCTTGAATCTTTTTCTGGTCGGGTCTTTCATCCTACACGGTGATTCGGACGTACCTACGTATTTAAAAAAAATGAGTTCTAACAAACTCTGTGACCGATGGGTGGTCTTTCCCTCCGCGCGTGTAACGGTAACGTTCGTCTTCTCCTCGACGTCTTGAACGCATCTTCTTTCTACTCAATGACAACTTTATGTCTCTGTGAGCGCGAGTCGAAGAACTGACAAAGTCCACGATCACAGGAGTCACAAAAAATAGTGCAAGCGAGTGCATGAGAATTGTATAAAATACAAAGCTCGTTGGATTAACGGAATAGTCGCTGCTCGCAATCATAGACGCTCACCATCGAATTCGCTTTCCTCGCGAGATCTCGCTCCTTCGGGATAAGTCTACCTATGTAGTTCGGTGGAGCGAATCGGTACCCAGCCGCGGAAGAGATGCCGGGCGCATCACCGTCGCTCAACTGAGCCGATGGCTCGGCAGCCGCGCGAGCGCTCCAATGGCTTTACACTGCATCGGGTTACCTTCCTGGATTCATTAACTCGTGGAGTCACCTCACATCCGCACCGATGCACGAACATGCCCGGGTACAGTCCAACCTCGAATTAAAAGCACTTGTCGTTGAGTACAACAAAGTAGTCGACGGCGCCTTGACTCTACCTCTTTGACCGGAGAATGAGAGCACGAGCCGGTCGAGTGAGTTTCTCGCCCACTCTCCCTCAATAGGATCGCGACCGCGAAACCATTAACGTTTCAATTGTACTTTTGCCGATAAAGTATCAACGAACATAGCTTCCGCTATGAGAACACAAGAATCTCTTGTATCCAACCTAAATTTTCCGTCATCATCGTCCATCGTCCTGCGGGAGACTTTGAGCCGTATCTACGTCACGACAGAGAAATGGCGTTACGCGTAAACGGTGTTACCGTATTCTCAGCTATCCAAGGATAAACGCTATAAACCATCAACGCACAACGTACCATTCAAGCGTGACTGAGTTATGCGGCGAGTATTTAATACGAGTAGGCGTTTAATCGTACGATGCGCCGATCTAAAATATACCTACGACGTATTTCCAACTCTCCATGCAAGACTGCTGTTCCGACGACTCCGCGGTTCTCCTACTCGATATTCGATATACCCATAATAACAGCAATCGGCGCAGTAATGTACAGCAGAGAGATTCTGACCGAATCCTATGGCTTTCAACATTTGCTGAAAACTTCAGCAGCCACCCACAATAAAAGTATTCACGGTACAAACAACGAATTCAGAGCGAAGCTTAGCTCCGTTTTCAATCCAGAATAAGTTCGAACCGGTTGTTTGCGAACAAAATTTTAACTATAGCGCGTGTATCATTAGCCCAAAGCTATTGAATATTCATTTAACTTTGGAATCGCGTTCAGGGATGCGTTACGATGCTCCGGTAAAGTGACCAGTCCGAGGTACACCTTTCCCGCTTTGCTCGACCGTGCCTTCGCCTTTACGGAGTACGGCCTCGAGGTTCGATGACTCCTCGTGGCGCAGGATCATCGGGAAGGACCGAAGTTATCATAACCGCGCGCCACCACCTACCGTCACGCATCACTCGCTACTTTGTGCCAACGCGAGCGTCTTCCTGGCTTCTCTCGGCACGCCGGCCGAGCCTCTGCATACACATAGCTCTGCTTCGCGTTACCCGCGACACCATTTTTTTCTCTTTATCAAAATTTCCATTCTCGATTTCGCTTTTCTTCGTTTTTTTTTCTTCGATCCGCAGCTCAGACGCAAGATGTCAGTACTCTTTTTCGTGTACCGGGCCAAATAGCCATTCACTGAAATTAAAAATAGAGAAAAAAACAAAGCGATTCTCGATACTGTGCGCCAACGATAATTTCGTTGACAAAGACCCGTGCAGTGTTCCCAGATCCATAGCAAAGTTTGCCACAATTTTCTTGGATCCCAACCCCGGTAATTGGTTGGAAATAAATCGTTATCTCGTCAGTCGAGATTCTTGCAGTGAGGACGCCGGATTATTCATCCGGGTATAGAATAACGGCACGGACGGAAGAGACATGTAAACGAACGAACGGACGAACGGAACGGGAATGGAATCGAAAGATTTCCGGCCACGCCTGGACGCTGTTGGAACTAGAATTACACTCTGCTCTTACACACACCTCGGACGATAAAAGAATATAAAACGGAAATGATAAAAAATTAAAAAAAAAAAAAGGGGCAACGTCGAATCCATCGCGGCAATGTGTACCGCCCGCGATATCGTTGGACTCGCTGCTGCGCAAACAGCCCCATCGCCGTGTGCGTTGTCGATCCGTTAAGGTCAGCAACCGAGTTCCCAGCGGTCCGTGCACGACGGACCGCGATAAATAAAGAGAGAAAACTCGATGGAGAACGATCTGCGGCAGTGTGGCGATCGTTCTGCTCCTCGTGAGGCTCGTGGCTCGAGCCCTCCCGGTATCCGTACTCCGGATCCACACAGCTGCGGAGCGCCGGACGGTCGAGCGCACGATGCGCAAACGATGACGGGAACCGGGGGTAAAACGTGTCGTGCGAGTTCCAACGCCGTTGTACCGGTGCGTTATGAACGTAGATACGTGTGCGGAGTTCCCTCCATTTCGAAGCGCGCACGCGAGGGAAGAGTCTCCACGGTCAATCTATATTGATATGTATGTGTACGGTGGTATATCCGGGCGTTAAAGAAAAGAGAAGAAGAAAGGCATCTCCGTGGAGACGCAACAGTATTGGGCATGCCACGGGACAATCTCTTACATGCAACCTTCGCTGAATCGCTTCGATCGTCATGCTGACGTCATCCCCGGCAATCGGCTCCAGCAGCATCGTTTCCGTTAGAAATCCAAGGCGTGCCGGATGAGCGAGAGACCCCTCGAGGATCGTAACGAAGCGCACGCGAGAGCTCCGCGACTTCCAGGGGACGGTAGATCGTTCGGTCGAACGGGAAGTCTCCATTTCCGATAAATCCAATCCCGGCGATACCTTCGCTTTTTTTTACCCAATCAATCAGTCTGCTCTAGCCGTTCTTTAACCGGCAGGATATTTTTATAAGCACTTAGAAGGTGGCATGATTTAAAGGAATTGTTGTTGTGCGACATTTCCGTGACAATCTCCGGAGGATTGTTAGATTTCACCATTTTACTTACATTTTTTATCGAAAGCTAACGGTCGTTTTACCGCCGTATCGTTAATATAATTGACACAATTCGCCCCGCGAAATCACGAAACGTATCATAATTATTGTAAAGCACCTTTTCTTCGACAACAGTTTCGGAGCAAAAAATCATTATTTATTTTCCGCGCAATAATCGTCGACACGAGAACGTTAATTCGAACGTCGAGGTCGATTATCTAATCCCCATAAAGAAAAAATTCTGAAGCAAAGTTGGTCGAAGACTGAATTATTGTGACGGCGGTGCTCTCTCGCGGTTGACGGGTGTGACAAGAGAGTCGGAAGCCGCGCGAGCAAAGTGCACGCTCGCGAAGAGATTAACTTGACGCATCGTTCAAGGAGGCTCATCAATTACCGCGATAGATTGCGTGCCGCTGTTGCTTATTCCTCGAGAAGGAGCTATTCGGCGAGGATTAGCGGAAACTCGACGTGTGTAACCGATACAATGTCGACAGGAACATCGTCACGCATCGTCCGTGATACAGAGCCCGAACCGGAGGATCGTTGAGAGATCGGAAAAAATCCTTGTAATCCGGACGCTCGTGTTTGTTACTACCGGCTGAGAATAACTAGTCGTACTTTGCCTGGATCGTGGAGCATGCTAAACTTTTGCCGCTGTATCCTAAGTCAGAAACTCGAATGCTACCCGAAGAATTAAATCTTGTTGCTTCGGCACGATCCCCGGCGGAGCACGCGGACTTAATCTCTTCCCTCGATCGATCGTACAACGGTCGTTGTACATATTTGCGGCGTACGAGCAAATTCGTTTCTGCGCTGGTATTTTGTCCAGGTGGACGCGCTCGAGCGTCTCTTTATCGTCCCATACTGGATATATATATATATTTTTTGTATCCATAATCATTACTTTCGTTAATTTGAGTTTTGTTTGAGGTACTTTTGCACGTAAACCAAATTTGTTCGTCCAGAAATCTCTCAATTGTTTTTTTTAAATACACCGGGACATAAAAAAATATTCCGTTGAATTACGAAACATATAAAGCAATGACACTTTATCCTTGCAAAATAACATAATTTCCTTCGATATATGTATATATATATGGACCGTTCGCCGATTAAAAGAGTTGTGAAATGTTTGGAAGCGTTTTCAAGTGGCTGCTTTGTAAATAAATAAGTAAATATACACATATAAATCCAGTGGGGTCTTTGAAAAGAAACGAATTTGTGAGCGATTTGAGGTCCGCTATGCCGAGAGAGTCCCCTTAAAAGTGCAGCACGCGAGAGCCCACGGGACGGCTTGGCTCGCGGGCTGCCCGAAGCGTGGTCGCATCGCGCCTAGCGGTACTCGGAGTCGATCCGCAGCTCCGTCGAGCCCGGAGTGCAGGTTGGGCAGGTGCTTTCAGGTGAATGGAGGGAAAGGAGGGAGACGACTGCCAGGGGGGAGAAGAAAAACGTAGCTCGGAAGAATGAGGGAGAGCGAGATTTGCACGGTATATCTCTTCTCGCACTTTGGAAGACGCATCGGCACCGCGGGACACGTCTGCCCGGTCGTCTTGTCTCGTCGGCTTGTCTTACGTACATATAGGATAGCAGTGTTTTCTGTACAGTAACTCCGGGCGATACGAGGAGACCGAGGGTTAAGACGTGTCTAACTAACTGTAAGATAACTGGCTGGTCCGGATCCTCCGAGACAGAGTCTGCGTGCCTCTCTCGTCGTCGTATGCTTTTCCCTCGATACGCCTTCATCCTTGACTCTCCCGTACGCGCATATATACGCGAACCGCGTATTCGAACCATCGACCGTTTCTTGAATGAACTCTCGATCGTTGGGAGGAACAACGTATATCCGAGGAAGAAATATCTTGAGAAATCGTATTCATAAACCGCGTGGGATTTCGTTCCCGGAAGTATCCAATGTTTTACCTCTCGACACATAGATTCCTTGCGTTCTCTACTGCTGAACGGCGACTCTTCGGTAAAGGAAACCAGGTGGAACAATGTAATTTAGAACACTCACATTGATCATCAATTTCGCTGAATAACGAAAAAAATTATTCGTTAATTAATTAGTGAACGACGAACGAACTTGTTGGCCTTAAGCCAAAAAAACGGCCTTTAACAACACACAGTTAAACGGAGCGACTAATTATTTTCGCGTCCCGCAGCCAAGTAAAGTGGAAATACACCTTGGTAATTTTTATGTGACGCGGTTATTTGTTTTGTTTTGTTTTTTTTTTGTAAAGGCATGTGAGCGACCGGTGCTAATGGCTTTTTGATGAATATACCTGTCCTCTTCTGTTCCAGATGAAAAATGATCGTAAGGCGTGCTGCCGGAGATCGTCCATAGAAGATCAGGAACAAGGGGGGTTGAGATTGTGGAGAGTTGCCCGTAACAGAAGTAACCGGGTGGGATAAAAAAATGGGAAACAGCGGCAGTGGCGGCGGCAACTCTGCGGCCAATCAACAGCAATGTCCGTCGGGTAGCCAGGAGATGGGCCGCGGATGGACTCACTCCTTTCCCCGGGAACTCATGAGGCATCACTCTCAACCCCCGGGGCTCAAGGTTCTACCAGAGCCACCCAATCAGCGGCTACGCGCTACCAATAATGGAAGTATCATTCACAACGGCGGGACCATAAGTGGCCGGAGGCCTTCGGCTTTGACTCTGCCGCACGATCTCAACAAGGTATACCTATTCATCGTATAATACTGTTGCATTGTCGTTATCCGCGTTCCCCTCGACATCCTGACGAATCGCTTCGTATCTACCTTCGTACCAAGTCAAATTGCTCTCGTTACAAATTCGCAACATAACACTCGAAAATTGTTCCTTTCCTCTTTCTCTCTACAATGGAGAATAACATCGATATTGGCGTGAATCCAGGTGACTGTTCACCGTTGACCCAGTCTCCCCAACGTTCGCCATTGCCCCAGAAACCATCCTCCTATGGTTTTACCTACGAGAAGTATTACAGACTCTTCGGTCAGTCCATCCTCAACCACTCAACCAAGCACTGCAGGCATTTTCCATTCGTTCGGTTCGTAATTAATTTTTTGACTATTTTTTCATTCAGCAGGGAGGGTATAGGAGCCGAAGCACTTCCGCTTCAAACTTGGGGCCCCGTTCGAGATCCAGTGAGCAACACGAGCAGCAACGTCATTGCTGTCTCTATCGTTCCGGAGAATCCCGTTGTCGCGAAACCGAGATGGCCGAGCTGAAGAGATTCGGCAGCGAGCCGGATCTACGATATTCTCCGAACGAGCATCGTCGCAACAACCATCATCGTCATCATCACCATCATCATCATTATCATCATCATCAGCAGCAACAGCAGCAGCAGATGCAGCAGCAGCAGCAACAACAGCAACAACAACAGCAACAGCAGAAGCAACAGGATGCTCGTCAATCGTCTAATTATCCTGAACGCGAATCCCGCGAGCGTGAGAGTCGTTACCGCGGAAAGAAGAAGTATAAAGCGCCAGCACCACCCACGAATGGGGATGGCTCCTCACCGGACTCGTACAAGTGGGAAATCGGTCATGATCGCGATGGTTACTGCAGACCGGACGACGATAAAGTTCGAGCACCACCGAGGCGATCGAGACTTTTCAAAACACGCGCCGAAACTAAAAAAGCTCAGGGCAACTGGATCTCGGCCCCTCTCTCTCAACAGGAAAACGAGAGTCTTCTGGACAGTGAGAGACGATGGAGGAACGAGAACAACATCTTGCGTACGGAGGATCGTACTGTATGGCGTGAACATTCGGAGCAGGACAGGTGGTGCAGAGATGAAAGAAGAAGGTCGAACAAGTACGATGGAAAAAATACTCTGCAGCGCAGCTTGAGCAGTCCAGAATTTCAAGCTGAATTGATACAGGTAGCTCGGAAAGTTCGCAATAAACTGAATTACAATCGTCGCGTAGGTCCCATCGGAGCTGCAACTATAATATCATCTGATCCAAAGAACGAGGTTCGTCAAATCGAAAAAACAGTGTCTGCGAGCGATCTTAACCGAGAAGATCACGCCGAGCATAAAATAGCTTCTCACAGGCAAGAAGATACCGAGGAGGATTGCAGGGGGGAGAGGAGGAAGCCGACAACTCTCTCGGAACCTTTCGACGGCCGCAGGGAAAATACCAGATCTTCGGCGAGATTTAACAACGAAAGAAAAAGTCAGAATAATAATGCGAGAGGCGATAATAGATTGTCGAGGAGTGAGGACGTTCGCGGATATAACGATCTCGGAGCCGGAACTCCCAGAGACTCGGCAAGGACAAAGGAGAGATTGGGGGAACGCCCGCTAGAAAATTATCCTCCGGGCCATCGAAGAAGAATCGTCGAGAAATCTTACATCTACGAGGAGCGAATAAGTTGTAACGGTACGACGGAAGTTGTTTCCGGTAGAAAGTCGCTTAACGAGAGACTGGAAATTCTTGGACACTCGTTGGACGAGAGGCTGGCATCGGACAAGCATCGCGGCGACGTCGAAGAACGCAACGGCAACAACGAAAGGCGGAGAGAAGTGTCCGGTTCGAAAAACCGAAGAACCGGGGAGGCCGTAGACGTCAAGAGAACAAGATCCGAGAGTCCGGTGCTTAGGAATTACCGAGACAGAATGGACGTTAGGGGTCAAGGATCCGGAAGAGAAAGCACACCGGAACTTCCGAGGGGAAAGGATAACAAAGACAACAGTTTCATTAATAGCGATAAGAGATGGCCAGATTATCATGAACGGAGAACAAGCGTGGAGAAAACGGAGATGAATATTCTTGAGACGAAGAGTAATGGAAAACAGGAGGTGAAGGAAGTTCAAGGGAAGAGTTGGAATGGGTATGATCACTTTAGCGATTCAATTTATTTTTCAATTGTGGTATGCGTATGAAAAATCTTGTGGGGAGTTATTGGACGAGTGGAATTTTCCTTGACAGATTGCCTCCCACTGGAAAGGCACAACCGAAGACTTATTACTTTAGCGTCGATGATGGATTATCGAGGGAAATTAGGGCAAACTGTGAGCTACAACAGGTGGATCACATACAGACAAGACTACAAGGAAGGAAATCCAACGATCCGGGGACCGCACAGAATCGAACGGACGATGTAAGTTTTTTTTTCTTTTAATAACGATGTTTATAAATTCAGACGATCATTGACTGTGAAGCAACTAAAGATAAATTACAAATTCGATAAACTTAGAAACGTTAAAACTTTCATTATTCTTTTGGGTTTTCAGAGTAATCAAAAGGGTAATCAAAAGGGTATAGACGACATAGCTCTGAAGCTTCGCCCAACCCTACCGAAGAAGCAGCTGGAGATTCCGAGATTTTCTCCATCGGCCGCGTGGAGATTGTTGTCAGCCTTGGAAACTCCGGGGCCGACTATGAGCATGGGTAGCGAAGAGGTCCCGGTAGGTATATAAAATCATAAGATGCGTAATATAGTCGGGAAATGACTCTAAGTGATTTATGATCGGACGAGAATGATCCGCTGCAACAATAAACATGCTTGAGAGAATGGCCCGCAACCTGTGACCTCGGCGAGATTGCATCAAGGTTGCCTGAGAGGGAAGAGGGTTTCTCCGAATTATAAGATACGAACGGAATAAGGAAAAATCGCAAATTCCTGAACCCCTAAACCCTTGGAATTTAGAGGATTTACCCCGGTGTACTTTTATCGTCTGTTAAAAATGACAGAGTATTGGGACCTGCGGAGGATCGCGTGCCATCCTAAGTAACGTCGATATCAAGTCCAGTTTGCCAAGATTTTTTTAGAGCTACTGAGATGTGTCTGTGCACGAGTTTCATGCCAAATGTATCTCCGTGAAAAATTAGTGACTTTACCCGGTTAACCGCCTCTTGGAAAAGTTTACATTTAGACGCGCGCGCGTGTGTGCGTGACTTGTACACCCCCCCGTTCGCGCACCATGGCAAATAAAGCGCTCACACGCTGTTGCTGACACAGAACAATGTCTTCGCAATCACCCGATCCAATTAATGCGCCACCAAAATACATTCACCCAGCACATTGCCCGTAGCACTGAATAAACCACATGACACTGCGGCGACTTTCCGCGACTGTTTCCCAAGCAATCTCATTAATAAATACCTACCGATAAAATCAAGACACGGAGTCGAGTTCTATTTTTGCTTGATAGAACAATATTAACATTACATTATAGAATATTAACATTCGATGGTGCTCGTTAATCGATCGATACCTATTACTAATATCGCTGCTTAACAACAGTCGACTCTTTTCCGGAATTTGAGTATCGCTCGTTCTTGGACAACTGCGTTCAAGTCTGAATGGACCAGAACGTGACGCCGAAATTTACAATACACATTCGCCGCGGATGCTAAAACTTACGGTTATTGCAATTTTTTATTTTTATTTCTGTTTTTCTATTGACTCAAGTACTTTATTTCTCAGGTAATGTTCGAAGAGCGTATCGAGCGTCTGGCAAGGCCTCCACTGCCTCTGGTAGCCATTGATCCTCGAAGTTCACACGACAAATCCGGTGACTCTGGAATATCCGGTGATGCTGGAGCGCCGAACGACGATTCTCTCGACGTAAGCACAACGAACCGGGTCAAGACTCCAGCAACGCGTCCCGCGTGGACACCGCAGCAAGATCTCGGTGAGGAGTCAAGCAGCGATGCCGGCGTCGATTCTCCACCGCCCATGGCTCCGTCGACTAAATTTCCACCTCGAGCTCACGTTTTCTCGCTATCATTGCCACGTGACGACAATCGTCACTGTCTCTACACGGTCGAGACGAAAAATGGCAAAGAAAATTCTTCCTTCAATTCTTTGCAGAAGTTGAAAAGATCCGTTTCCGGTGCGCTCGGCCTTGCGCCTAACGAGATCGGTAGTAGAAAACGGATTGGCGAGGGTTTGGGTGAAAATTGGCTATTGTCGACTAGCGCGCCAAATTCATTGCAGCACAGTCAAATTAAACACATAGACTCGACGGGACACGTCTCGCCGGGTTGGGAGCATGATTATAACGCTCGATACATGGAGGACGATGCCGACGACTTGGAAGATTCGGAAGATAAAAATGAGTTCCCGTTCGTAATGAAACACCCGTCGTTCTCGTATTTAGCTTCGGGTGGACATGTCATGTATCTACCAGAAGCCAACAATACCGAGCATAAAACTCAGAGTCTCAACTACAGAAATTCTTTGATCGAGACCGGGAATTCAAGCAGCGTAATTTCAAGGCACAGAAAAACTGCGTCTCAGCCGAGATTAGCGAACAAGATTGGTTCGTTTGGTATAAACGGCATCAGCATAAACGGAGCTTCGAGAAATCCAAAGAACATTATGGGAATTTATCGAGAACGTTCGTTGACCGATCTGGACTCAAAGTCACGAAATTATTCTAATTTCTTCAAGTCGTGTGAAAACTTATCGGAAATGAAGCAACGAAGTGCTTCGCCAACAGGATTTGGGCCAGAAAATGTTCAGGATCTGAAGGGAAATGCCGGAACCGCAAGTTCCTTAACGAAAAACTCCAAGAGTAAGAGATTCACATTCCAGTCAACTGTGAGGCAGATCGAGAGGCGCAGACTGGCGGAAAAATTGTCTAGAGAGGCGGAAGCCAAGGAGCGGCAGAGGAAAAGTGAATTGGAAGTTATGCGAAAAGTCGAGGAAGAATTTCAGAGGAAACGAGCCAGGGAAAAAGCCAGTATAAGACAACAATTGAGACTTTTCAGTATGGACGAGAATTCAAGGTGAGTTGTTTGAATTATTGGATTTAGATTATTTTTCATTTATATTCATCTTTTGCTTATGGAATCCGTCATGTCTGTAAATAAGTGATTGTTGGCGCGGTATTATAGAGAACAAGTGGGAGGGATTACGTGACGATGATGTTAATCAATTGTGTTTCCGCACCTTTCAATATTCTCAGCAGTTTGCCTCCGGCTTGGGACAGCTCGCAGGTGTCCCGTGCCGATCCGGACGGCGCACCGTCCTCCTCAGCATCCTCGCCGACATCCGCGCCTTCCGCACCTGGAAAAATGGCCAATAACCGAAAAAACAGTATCGGTAGTGACGAGTATCAGCACAGAAAAAGGATTTCCGAGTCACGAGCTCAACAGCAGCAACAGCCAGCCCAACAACGCGAGTACAAGGACTATAGGCCAAAGTATTACGATTGGGCACCCGATCGCGACACTTCGTCGAATATCGAAGTCAAGCCGACCACTGTACATCCAAAAGTCGTTTACGATATTCCGAAGAGTTCTCACGTCTTCGTCGATGCCAATATTCACACAGCGAAACCTGCTAATGTGACATCTACACCGAGATCTGATAATTACAGGTACGTGTTCTGAATTTCTATATTAATAATTGTTTCTCCGAGAAATCTCATACAAATTTTATTTTTAACAGGAAAGACTTTGCGCATGGTGCGGTAGCGGCTAGATCGTCACTGGCGAGCAGCGATAGTGAATTGTCGCAGCCGAACACGAGGCCCCATTCTCGTCAAAATGGAAACAAGGGCAAACCTCTGAGATCCAGGTAACAAATAATGACCTGCGTTATTATTACTCCAAACCATCGTCAATTTAGGACCCGCTTCAATCGCCCCTCCCGCCGCAATAAAAATCAGATTTTATGGAAGTAGACGATAATAATTTTATTGAATTTATCAAGTTTCTTTAACATTGTACCATTCATTGACCAACATTACCGATGAGCAGGCCAGTTTGGGTCACAAGCGTTGCGTAGACGCTCTTACAAAACTCCATCGCTTCGAAGACCCACTTTGATGCTATTCAATCTAACACTACAAAGCATGTTGCATGCCCCTATAACTATTCCATCACCGACTTGACAAGACTCGCTCAACGAAACATTTCTCGTGTTTGCCGCCATTAAACGTTGACTGATGAATCGACGTTGTCTCGATTATCATTTTATTCACGCGCATTAATTATTCAACAAACATGTTGCAACGAGATAAAGTCACTGTTGATAATCATGAAAATCTCGGCGTGAAAAATTAAAATAATTTATGTCTGGCTATTTAACAAACGGAACGTGAAAATTCTTCTCACTGTTAATCAACTGCTGTTAACGTTGTAGAATTTTGTATTGAAAATTCTTCGCCACTTGATGCTCGGAAGGCAATTTCGCTCCTCGAATCATAATCCTTCTTTATGAAGATAGTAATGAAATATTGTCGTGGATCAAAAATGTTAAGTTACGGTGCGTCGACGATAAACTGGATACGCTACGGAAATTGAAAAAATAAAGATACGAATAAAAATTTAATATCAAATCCCTATTTACACAGTTTGCCAGAACTTTACATATCCAGCCCCCAGTACGACATTTTAATTAATGCGCGGATTTCAATTTTTATTTTGCACAGGTATTAAGGTTGCCGTAAAGTAAGTAGTCCTAACACCTCTAGTCATCTAACAACGCTTCATTAAAAACACAAAAAACGAAAAATGAAAAAAGAAAAACGGAAATAGCCGAGTAAAAGCGGTCGCTTCTAACTACTACGGCTTGGGCAACAAAGCGTAATAGAATTATACGATGGGTGAATTTACACAGATTAATCGAATTATCGAAGAAAAAAAGTGTCAGAGTAGTTACTGCAATTATTTAATATCCAAAGCTATTAATTGATATAAAAATCAATAAAAACGAAGATGGTATCTTGACAACGATATTCGATATTTCGATTGATCGTCGTTATAAAACTCTCTTGCCCAACATCGAGTAAGCTGAGATCGTAGCGAATGCGAACGAGAGAGTTAAGTCAAGATTGACCAGGTCGGCTAGTCCAGCGAGAAGCGCCGGGGCCGAAAGCGCGGGCGCGGAGAGTCCAGTCGAGGCGGTGAAGCAAGAAAGAAACGTCGCCGTCAATGGTTTCATTCTGAACGCTATTCAGCCTTTCGTCAGGGAGAAGAGTTATCGACCGATCACTTTCAATCCACGACCGCCGCCGCCCGTTCCAAGCTAGATCCATCCTGTGCGCTCTACTTGGCCGAAAAGTTAATCTATAAATGTATAAATTCATCAGTAGTAGTTAGACAACGTGTTAATGGCCTGTTCTTTTATATAAATAAAAAAAGGATTCGTTATAAGAAAATTTAATGTATCACCGACTACCAACGATTTTAACTAGCGCTTCCAACAGGATAAAAGTTGTTTAATTCAAACTTTAATATATATTTTACTCGTTCGCTGATATCTAACCAAGAGTAATAAAGTTTTTTTTCTTCCCAATATCGAAGGATATCTGCAGGGAATGAAAATTATGTCATGTATATAAATGATAAAAATAAGGAACAAGTTTGAAATATTTTCTCTCAGGAAGATACGGAAAGGCGTTCGATAAATATAGCGGCAAAAAATCGCGCAATATCAGAATGTACATGTACTTTTAATGTAAATGCTTTATTTATCCCTCTTATTAACTCCAATAATTGTTATAACTTGTAACCAAATGTGTTCCGTGCAAACATCTCGATGCCTCTAGTATTCATGATAACGACGGTACATCGTAACGAGAGAAAAATAATGAAAACGTCCAATCAAAGATCGTTAGTATGTATCGGAGGGATGCGTTTAAAGATATCCGATAGTATCGTATGTACACGTTACTCTCAAACGGTTTAGGGACGGTACTTTGTAATTATTGTACAGGGAACTTTAATTGTGGAATTTGCTCATGTAATTTAATATTTAAAAAATGAATAAAATACGTTGTTACAGAAAAATCCGTAAAAGATTTGAGTGAAATAGAGGATATAACTCGACACTCAGTGGGAAGATACCACTTTTGTCAGGTACCAACTGAAAGTTCATTGTGGTTTTTTGTACCCGTCATGTTTGTTCATGCAGTGGCGCGCAAATTAAAAATTCAGTGATGCTTCGTGACTCGGCGTCTCGGTATACTCTTCGTTTCCGGCAGGACAGAACAGTGGAATTTGAATTTGTCTCGCGACTCATTGTAATCATGATATCGTCTAGCTCAAGTTGTCAACCGGCATCCACGAGCGAACAGAGTTCTCCGATTCCACAGCGATTGCCCGACAAATTTTTGTAAGTATATGAGAATAAATAAAAAATAATAATGCAGTGAACCGTCGTTGATACGCACGGGTTTCCGAAGACGAGCTAGATTCGAGGCTTTGTTGGAGGACGATAGCGACGATGACACAGAAACTTTAGCGACCGACGTCGAAGAAAAAAATAAGAATAAGGCCGCAGTCTCCGGAGGCATCTGCAACAAAAGTACACGGAGCGTTAGATCGGAGGACGAGCCCGACGAGGTCAGATTTTTTGTTGTTGTTCGGGCTGGGACGGTCAGCGCGTTAGACGTCTACTTCACTATAGAACTTGTACTGGATTAAAGATATATTATTGAAGATTTTTACGATTAGACGTATTTGCTTCCACAGATCATACTGTCCATGATATGGATGAAGGGTCATTTGGGCGCAGCATACTACAACGTTCAGACATCGGAATTATTCGTCATGGACGACGTAATGGATGACTACAAAAATTATGGTATAACAAAAGCACTGTACAGACAGTGCCAGCCGCGGTACGTGATAACGATAACGGGCGTTGCAAACGATTTCCTCGACATTGTGAAAAAATTGATCATCACAGACACCATGCCGAACGAAGATATTGTTGCCTCAACCTCTATGTCCTCGTCGACCGGTGGTCTTGTTCGTGTGACCCTAAAGTTGATGTCAAAAAACGAGCATAGCTACGATAACTGCTATCACAGAGTTCAGTGTCTGAAATTAAACTGCGAACCTACAGATGCGACGATCGCCGACCGATCAACTTTCTTGAATTCTTTCCTAAACTTTAAATCTCGACTGATGATTCATGCGCTTGGTCTGCTTCTTAAATATGTCGATGTCAACTGGAATGATCTTGCTCTTGATACGTCTGGACATCCTGAATTCGTTGACTTGAATTACATCATGATGTGAGAATACTTCTATTATTTTCTATTTCCAACATCACCGGGAAATAAATAAATTAATGTGTGTAATTGTCTCGAAAAGCCTGTACAAATTGTTATTCGTTGTTTCTAAATTCAGGAAGGACCTAGTAATGATTGACGATGACACGTACAAGACCCTAGGCATCGTGCAGTCAAGATTCCATCCAAGTTTCTTCAAATTTGGCAATCATACTTCCAAGACTCAAGGCGTGAGTCTTTTCACATTATTGAATCGCTGCCAGTCGCAGCCAGGAGTTCAGTATTTGTGGAAACTGCTGAGACATCCGACAAGAAATATGGAGACTCTTAATTGGAGATTCAATATTGTAAAATTTTTCTTGGATCCAAACAATCGGAACGTCGCAGAGAGTCTCAAGGTTTGTTTGGTCCATATCCATCGCCTTCCGTCAAGCATTCTACATCGATACTCGGCGCCTCAGGCCAAAGTTTCAGATTGGAGCAAACTGCACAAGGTTTTCATTACTATTGTCTTTTTTACTGCAAGTAATTTAATTGCAACTAAAGTGGAAAGAAATTGTTTCTGATAAATTGTTTCTTCCTCAGACGCTATCTCAAGTGATTTGCATTGGCGATATATGCTCGAGTCATCGGAACGCGAATTCTCTGTTTGCCAAAATCGCGGACAGTATAACGGACGAGATGCATATTATCCGTTACTTCATTGATTACATCGTCGATTTGGAAATTAGCAAAATTCAGCACAAGCTCGTAATCAAGGCTGGTGTTGATCCCGAATTGGACGAGTGTAGGTGTAACATAAAACGGAATGGAATAGCAATTCAACTTTTATCTTCTCATTAACTACTAAATTATGAATTTTAATTTTCTATAATGGAACAGTGAACAATACGAGACGGCAACTGCCTCAAATGCTCACAGAAATGGCGGAGAAGGACATTAGAAAGTATGCTTTAATTATGGAGGGTTGCAGAATGATATACGTGCCGGACATAGGTTACGTTTTGGCGGTTACCATTTGGGACGGCGAACCACCGAACTACGACACAATACCGGGACTGGAGTTCAAATTTAGCATCAACGGAATACGATATTACAAGAGCGATGGAGCCAGGGGTCTCGAATTATCAACGAACAGAAAAGAGAATTGTCGAATTTTTTTAGTTTCTCTTCTCAAATTGCATCGAGTTATATCTTATTACAGAACTAGATGACACTATTGGCGATGTTCTCCTGAAAATAATCAATCGCCAAAGTCACATAATTCGGCGGCTGGTATGTTATATCAGTAAATATTTGGGACCGCTGCTGAAATCTATAGAACTATGTGCCGAATTGGACACGTAAGGAATCAAAGTTCTAGTAAGACATAGTTCAGTGAAGACTGATCATCGAATGATTCATGAAAATTTGACAAATCGAATAACTTAATATGTATTTTTTCAGGCTGTTGTCCTTCGCCATGGTAGCGCGTGATCACAACTACGTAATGCCGGAGATAGTCGACAGCCAAGTGATAGACATAAAGCGCGGCCGACATCCGTTGAAGGAGCTTCTAGGTACTTTCGTGCCGAACGACACACTCTCGGGAAAGGATGCCAGTCTCGTGAAGATTCTAACAGGTCCCAACGCTTCTGGCAAAAGTGTTTACCTCAAGCAGGTTGCTCTGATCGTCTTCATGGCTCACATAGGAAGTTTCGTGCCTGCCGAATCAGCTACGATTGGCATAGTCACCCACATCTTCACTCAGATCAATTGGCTCGATAGTCTCGAACAGAACACGAGCTCTTTTCTCCTGGGACTGAGACAAGTAACAAAACGATTCTTATTATTTGATTTGGAACCTTTTTATTCGGAGCTCTACATTTTTTAGATAAACATGGCTCTCTACGGATCGACCCCCATGAGTATTATTATAATGGATGAATTTGGTTCGGGCACTGACGAAATCGACGGTTTGGCTCTGCTGGCAGCTGTGTTGCAGAGCTTCATCGATCGAGGGCCTTATTGCCCTCACATTTTCGCCGCTACTCACATACAGAGGGTCTTGAAACTTTTGCCGCAAATTCCAATGGTCCAAGCTCAAGTAATCCAGTCAATTAAATCATTGATATAACGACAGCACTTTAAATTAAATTCTTCATCTCACTTCATTACTCGCAGACTTTTGAATTTTTAACGGACGAGAAGAACAACTTGGTTTTTCTTTATCGGCTGATAAACGGAAATACCGTGGATAGTTTCGCGCTTTCGGTCGCAAAGAGCGTCGGTCTAAACGAGGACATTGTGGAGCGTGCTCGCGAGGTGAGTCTGGGGATATATTTAATATCTACAATGTTGTCAGATGAATCCATTGAAGATTGGTATTTCTTATGGTCAACAGGTATACGAAGCCAAGAAACGTGGTATTTTGCCCCCTCCACTGAAAAAGTCTGAAAAAGAACAGGACGCTACGTAAGATCCGTGTTGCAGGAGCCTTTGAGTATCGGTGCGAGTGCTCATGTTTCATTTCCTTTCAGTACAAGACATATCATGGAGTTACTCACTAAAAGTGGTCCTGTGAATGTGGATGAATTGAAACTGTGGGTGAGACACGCAACGTCCAAAGATCTTTAAGATTCGTGAGTATTTTGTTCGGAAACCGGTACAATAGAAGGGCCCAATAAAAGGGATAAAAACACTTGTAAACGAAGGCTATTGTACTTGTGAAAACTTGTGAAAAAAATAAAAGTTAACTTGTAAAGTAGAAGATAAAAAAAGTATGCGATCTACCTTACCGACCTATTTGTTGGACAAAATTCATCGGGTGCATAGTCTCCCCCAATCGCGGCGCTGCTCTTGGCAATGTCCACAAAGGCTTCGTGACGAGCGCGTTTTGCTAAACGCTCGCGAGATGTCGACTGGTAAATAGTCGACCGGGAGCTGGCGCTCGCAGTCTTTCCGTTGTCAATAACGGACACTGGCAGTGTATCCCGGCTCAAAAAGCAAACTGTATCAGGATCGCCGGAGAAATTCACCGAAACTCGATGTTGATACGTCGCTCGACGAGTGAGTAAACCGTGAGTAATTAACGTCGCCGCAGCGTTGGTCGCGTACGCGAGCGATTGATTCACGTGCGGCTTGCGCTGTACCTGTGAAAACGTCGAAAACACGGGCGTGCCTTTGGGCTTCGTAATTGTATACCGGAGATCGTGTGCCTCCGTCGCATAGAGAGGATTCCGCACGGCACGCACGCACACACATACACACATACATACCAGGATTTTTGAATGCTCACGCATTCGTAACTGTCAACCGCTGTGAGAGAGCGAGTGGGTCTCGCGAAAGAGTCGTGCCGGTGCTGTGTCTTATCCGCCTCGCAACACTGCTCAGCTGCTGCTCGGTCCTACAAACGTTTCGTACTTGAAACGAATGGTTGCACAGAACCGTACATAATTTCGAGATCCAATCTTCACGCGTCGACGCAAATTAACGGATTTCGTTCATCATCGTTCATGGTGCGTCGGTGAATTTCGCCGTGCGAAATATATTAAATGACCATGGACCACGGCATGTGCAACATCGAGACGGGTACGAGCATAAACATCAAGAGAACCGATGGTGAGTACATTTTTGTTTCTTATCGCATTTCCAGTCTATTATTGTGTATATCTCAGATACGAAGCCTTTTCTCCCTCGTGACGTGGTCCAAACCCCTCGTTTGCAACCGTTTTTTCTCTCTCGCTCTCTGACTCTGCTCTGTGTGTGTGTGTGTGTGTGTGTGTGTGTGTGTGTGTGTGTGTCGTGTGTGTCTCTCTGTGTGTGGTGTGTGTGTCGCTTCATGGCTCTCCTCGTGGAAACCGTTCGCGGCCCCAGTAAGCACCGCACCAAGCGAGCAAAACGAGAGCTCTAGACCCCCAGTCCCACGGTTCGTTCGTGTGCCGCTGTCGTTGTTCCTCGCCGCTGTGCCTCGCTCCTTTCTTTGCTCCTTGCTGGCTATGGGTACTCACTCGCGCGTGGGCTATCCAAACGCCATCACTGGCTTCAACCGGTTTTTTCATACACTGCTATTCGCGCGCGCCCGCCGATCATTTCCATATTCGGGAAATTTTCTCGTCCACTTTTAACGACACTGGATGATTTGGTTCTTTTCATACGTAGACATTTTCTTGCTGTCCCTTAGAGTAACGTACCTTCACGGGCCACAATGGCAGCAGTGTAGGGTGTCCCAATTTTCGAGGACTCGCCTCTGTGAAATAAATTGAATCTTTTCAATAAATTTATCATTTTATTTTGTTATGCCGCACTTCAGTATCGATTCAACGTTGATCAAACGATTATTTCGCGTGTATCCTCATAGATGATGCTCCTTTGAATCAGTAGACGAAAAAACGAACGTTTTCTCAATACTCTCGCGAATCCGTTTTACCAAAATTCTCAACGATCGCTCCGACGTTTCCGATTCCTTTAAACGGTAATTTCGGGATAATATTCCTCGATTGTTTCGTCACATTCGACGGGACAAACAATACCAGTCTGACTGGCAAGTCTCGTCCTTCTGTCACGATCGTTGCAAGTGTCCGTTCCGTTAGTGGCGAATTCCAGTTTTTCTATATACGCGAAGCAAGATTATTGTCTCGTTAGCGACGAATTAATAGGGTTATGTAGAAATCTTACAAATCATTAACATTTTTAGAATGATTGATTTTTTTTAATGTATAATTAACAGCTCATCGAAACGGTAAATTTCATTTTTTATTGCGTTTTATCGTAATGAAATTGTCGTTGCTCGTGTATCGCACAGGTGCAAACTGTGCAGACCGAATTCGCCAGGCGCAAGCAAGACGGGTGTCTGGGGAGGATTTTATAATTGATCTATGTGTTCTCTCACGGAAGCCAACAATGGCGTAGTCTTCTACTAAATACTTGCCTCTACTAAATTTATTTTCCTCAACTCGACGGTTGGTCACGTTGGTGATACAATTTTTAACGCCAATTTCATCTTCCGCCACGATTCACGCGTGATTCGCTTCAAAGCCCATTATTAAAAAAGTAGCTGATGACTGGACAAAAAAAAATGACGTAAAACGCTCTGATGGCCCATTATCATGGGACTTTTGAAGTACACGCGAATCGAAACCATTGCAATAAAAGCGAAAGTCGCCGAGTGCCCTGTACAATGGAAAATTTTTACCTCATTGCGCTACATCAGATTTTCATGAGGTTTTAATTCACCGATAGGGAAGGAGGTGACTTCCGTAAAGATACGGAGGGGGATCGATAGTAACAGTGGGCGATTACTCGTGTCCGAGCGTTTGGTGGATTAGCCCCGATGCACACGAGAAATCCGTGGTTCAACATGCATTCTAGTTTCTAGGCCCGGTTATGCATCGAGTTCCGTATTATTAAATATCAAGGTGTAGCCACCTGACCGCAGGACGAACTCGTACAGCTGCATAGCCGTGTTTCGAGCGTTAGTAACCGAGTTGTTGCCGATGTGCCGAGAATTTCCACGGCTCGGCTCCGACCGCAGAGCTAGCAGGCGATCAATGCAAAGGTACGACGACGTTGTGCCGATCGAATGTCGCTTCTTTGCTACCCAGGTGTCTGGGACACCTGAGACACTCGGACAATTCTATACATTGTTTTTTTTTTTTTTTTTTCTAATAGTCTCCGTACGACAAAATAATTATTGCCTCGTATTTATCCAACTACCAACTTCAAACTGTATCGTTTGATAAAAAAAAAAAAAAAACGATGTCGCTTCTTTGCTACCCAGGTGTCTGGGACACCTGAGACACTCGGACAATTCTATACATTGTTTTTTTTTTTTTTTTTTCTAATAGTCTCCGTACGACAAAATAATTATTGCCTCGTATTTATCCAACTACCAACTTCAAACTGTGTCGTTTGATCAAAAAAAAAAAAAAACGATATCGCATTTTATTTTTTAAATTTCGATGAGCGAGTCAAATTCAATAACATTTACAACCATATTAAAAGGAAACGCACATTTTCGTTTGTTTGACGCCGGATCGGTTTATTCGAGAGTAAGTCGGGCACGAAACTTATCGTTTTCGAGCGCCTTAAACGATCACACCGATTTGGCGCTTTATAAGATAATCGGTACGATTCTATTTACTTTGGCTGTCGAATGAGTCAGAGCGTTCGCCAAGAAAGGAGAGGGTTTCCTAATTGCTCATACTCGATAGCAGCCATCGGCCGCTCGCTCGGAGTCTTACCGACGCACTGTGCGCACACGCGAGACTCGCACGCATTTCCACGCCAACCTCTCCTTGCTCACCTCGCTGGCTTCCCCCTTCCTCTCGACAAACTTGTCCGGCACGTGTGTGTCATGCACGATGTTCGATGAGAACTGCGGAAAAAATATCGCGTGGGTGTCTTTCAACGGACATCCTCCGATAGACCGACTATCAATGGAATTATTAAATTCAACGTTATACAAACTTTCACCATCCATTTTTTTATGTCTATTTGGAAATGTAAAAAATTAAAGAGGTGGATTAACTATAAATGTTTAATTCATTGTTCTAGGGCGTTTGAAAAAAATAAAATAAATAAATGCCTGTAGATTATGCGAGTTGGAAGGGAAAGTTGTCGACTAGTTGTGTACACGAACGCAATGTATGGCGATTTTTGCGTGGGAGTATCCGAGTAATCACGGCTATATTTATACACGGTCGCGATCAGCAGCAAAACCACTTGGTCGAGTCGTCTATCGTGCGGGGATTTCGGCAAATAACAACTCTCTCCTTCTTTTCATGATTTCGAGGTAATAACCGAATCGCATGAATACTTCAATACGGATCAATAGGATCATCCTGGGTGCTTCGAGCTTGAGAAAATAGCGTGCTCGGGTCTTGGAACATATTCAACGTCTACGGTTGGAGAATTTTCTTGGCATTGATACTATTCTCATGATCATTTTGTTTTTCATTATTTTTTATAACAGTGAATATTCTCGAATGGTTTTGATCTTTGGATGGAGGATGAAATTGTTTTTCTTGAATTGAAGAATTAAATAAGAATGATTTTTAAGTTATTTGGTAATTGGATATTTGTTGAAATTTCTTGCTCGATCACCAAACGTTAAAAGAGTACTTGGCACGAAGGAGTGGCTGGCTGCTGAACAATCGATGCTCTGCTATCCGACGAAATAGTAGTTTACCGCGGCGAGGAAAAAGAGGCGATCGCTCGGCGGTGCACCGAGGGACCCGGATGAGAATAAACTCTCGACTATTTGCCCCGGAATGATCCTGCAGACCGACAGAATTTTTCGTAATGCGGAAGAATTATAAATAATTTAGACGTTCTTGGGAATCGCATTTTCTATTTCCGGGCAAGGACGTTCGAAATCGATACGCGACCGGTACAATCCGTTGTAATACAAAAACGTAATGTTTACCCTCTCTCGAATGATAAATAATCAAAGGGCGATGACAACATTTTTTTACCGATCCCCGCGCCAACGATTCACGACGGCAAAAAATTGTATAACGTGATAAAAATAAGACGGTAGGATAAGATTCGATGAAAGATCAGAGCCGATGGAATCGGGTCTGATGTACAAGCGTCCTTATAAGGCTGCATCGCCCACGTGTGAAACTTGTCGCGACCGAGCAGCCTTGCGCCTCGGGATGCTTTCGGACAAGGACTATGTGACTTTTATTTTATTCTTATTTCTCGACGATTTCGTAAGAGCCTTCCGGCCAGTTCACCGAGAGATAAGTAACGAAAGAAAAAAATGCGTTCTGTCGGCGGGTTCGAGGATGCTGTTCGGGGGTTATTCTTGGATCCTTATGGTACCGAAAGTATCTGTCCACCGAGAGAGCGAGCTCTAGATTTCTGCGTGGTCGAAATAGAGCAAGCCCGAAAATAGATCCGAGTCCCATAATGGTACGTAGTGGTTGTTCGGGGGGGAGGGGCAGATCCGACCCGACGGATTCACTGCATTGCGATATCAAACTCGAAAGACTCGCGCGCGTCTTTGATACAGGGAGAGAAGTTATCTCCCTTAAACGGATCGAGCGCTTGCCATTATTTTTATGAATCGGCAATGTATGGCGATACTCTTGAATTCGAGAGCGCCGCATTCTAATCGATGCATTTTTTTCGCAAACTTTATTCATCGCAATGAAAGGAAATAATTTTTTTGAGTCCTGGGACCGCATTGTCTTCGAGTGACCGTCGATTTGCGAGCTCAGCTAGCATATTGTGTATTTGCTAGCCGAACTCTCCGTCCTACTTCCTATCATCAGCCGAAGGAACTTTTTTTAAATTTACCTCGGCATTACGGTAGAATCCTTCAGTGTTATATAAAGCTATTGTCAATTTCGCGATTAGTTCAAGTATCAGACTTTAATGCCACGGGAAATAGAACTTGCCCGTAAGTCACAATATCTCAAGAACTTGTGTGTCAAACAAGAAAAAACATTGCATCAAGAAGTTCAACATTAAAGTGCCCAATTATTTGCGTGACTCAAAACGCCCGGTGCAAACTGAAGGGTTTATGATTATAATTTTTCAAAATTTCCATTGCTTCTTTTTTAACGAATCGATTGTACCGCATACTCCAAGCTGTTTGAAACTTTGAAAGATTTTCTTTGAAAAATGTTTCTCGATAAATATTACAGCCAAAAGCCGAAATAATCCTCGATTAAATTGGTCCGACAGCTCTGTAAATTTAGCATTTAATCGTACAACACTGGCCTAACGCCAGAATCACTGCGGTGGCTTCGACCGTCATGGCACCTCGGAAATGTCAATGATTCG